>JAWZSL010000002.1:31467369-32203052 GCA_034769285.1 Lutjanus argentimaculatus
TTGTTGAAGATTGTAAATGTATATCGTCTGTTAGACCTATCCATAGGTAACTATCAGTGATGGATTAAATTAAATTACACTATAAATTCTAAATGTTTTTTGTACTGTGATGGTGGTCCTTGACTTTTGACCACCAAAATCTAATGAGGTTATCCTTGCATCCAAGTGGACTTTGGTACTAAATTTGAAGGAATTCCATCCAGGCATTCCCGAGATATCGTGTTTACAAGAATGGGACAGACTTGGGGTGACAGTGACTTTGAACTTGACCTTTGACCACCAAACTCTGTTCATCATCCATGAGTCCAAGTGGACACTCGTGCCAAGCCTTCTTAAGATATTGCCTTCAGGATAAGGGGAGGGACGGACAACCTGAACACATAATGCCTCTGGCAGAGGCATAAAAATGGTTAGAATTCATAGAGGACATGTGCATGTTGTTCACAATAAAATATGGTTTCTCAAATTAAATGCATCTCTGCGCAAAGAAAGAAATACAAAAAAAAAAAAAAAAAAAAGTTCTACTTTTGTCCCTGCTTTCCCCTCCCCCTTGGGAAGATTGATACCACTGTCATGTCTCTGGGCTCATGTGGGGACTGTTCCATGGCAGTCACTTCTGACTGTTGGCAGTAGCTTTATATTTACAGTACAGACACAAGTAGCATTGATCCTTTGATCTTGTAACACAAAAAGTGAATAAGCATATTTCCCAGAATGCCCAACTATTCTTTTAGTGAAAACTGTAATGAAAAAGGAACACTGAAAAGGGAAAATGAGCAGCCAAAAAAAAATTCAATTTCATTTTCACTTTTCCAGTTTTCAAGTTGCCACTTGATGATAACTATCTGCAGTTTGAATATCACATTTCCTTTTCTAATTTGCTTTTATTTAGCACGGTCCAGTCTACTATGAGCTGATTCAAAAGTACATTTACATTTTTCTGATTTAATTACGCACCTTTTCTCTAAATTTTCTTTTGGGTGAGATCATCCTTCATAAAATCGCAGCAGATGGACTCACTTGTAAAATCACAACAACTAGCTACCTTTATATGCAGCTAATAAAATGTGTGTGATGAGCAGCAGGAAGGGCTGCTTTGAAAAGTACAAGCTCAAGAGAATGAGCGGCTGTGTGAATAATAGGACTTGTCAAACTCTTACAATACCCGAGAAGGATCACAAGCACACTGAGCTAAAAATAACCGACACAGTGGTAATGAAATTAAAACGATTCTGCCTCTACCCTCTGATTAGAACCAAACAGACTGTTACAAATAGCAATTTAAAACTTGCCACGTGAGAAACCATTTTAGTTCAAGTAGTGTGTGGGGTTGGATGGGGTACGTGCGTGTGTGTTTGTCTGTGTTTGGCACATGATTAAGAAAAGACTCCTCGAAATTACACTGTTGTACTGAAAATTTTTTGTCGATGACATTCTGATGGCAAACATGGAGGATTTTGACATCAGAGACAGTGGCCGGCTCACATTCTGCATGTGTGTGGAGCGCTTTGGCTAAGGACAGGAAAAGATCAAGATTGCTGTAACATGTTTAAAAAAGTATGTTCTTACTTTTATGTGTTTCAAGTCACTGTTGACTTTTTCAAAATTTAATCAAGAGCACAATAGTAACCAAGTGCTGTGAGCGCCTTAAAAGGGGAAATCTCCATGATTTCAGTCCTGGTGTGTTTGTCGCCGCCTGTAGTTACTGGTGGTGACAGCGAATGCGGTTTTTAAAACTACAGGTCAAAGAATTCTTCGGGGAAGCAAAACAAACCAGTGTCATCAGTGGGCCACAGGCTCAATCATCTTTGTGCCACCTTATTTTTATATGATTGATCTTTTATCCCCTGTGCCATGACGTAGGCTTAGATCCTCTGGTAGTGTTGTTAGGTATTACAGAGTCTAGCCTGAAAACTAAAGGAGACAGGGGCCTTTGTTGTTAAGGCCCGATAACAATTTACAGTTAGATCCTTATTTTATCTCACTTCTTAAGATACTTTTTTTTTTAAAACATACACATATATATATAGAAAGCTTTTATTTTGTGGTCTTTGTATTTTTATTTTATTTTAGCTTCTGTCGTCGAAAGTCCTTCACAAATAAAACTATTATTATTGTTATCTGATGATAGTGACTAAGCAGACATTTATTTAAACAAAAATCTTTTAGATTGTCACTTTCAAGGAATTTTTATTTTCCACCAAGAGTATTTCACAAAATGTGGCTATTATGTCAATGGGTTTTGCTAACTTCACACTCATCATCTTGTTTGTGGAGGAGGATTTGCACAAAAGAATGTATATCAGGGCAAGCTGTGTGAGTGATTTTTGCACAAATCATTTCAAACACGTCTCTAAGTCTGACCGAAAGTACACACAGAAAGAAGCCCTGTGAAACAGATAATATGCCAAACTATATTCACTTTCCTAGATATTGTTTGCCAAGCCTAGTCCCACTTGTAAATGCCGGTTCCAGAATGCCATAGAGTAAACACTGCACAGATGTATTGACTTATGCTTAAACTGGAATGTTGATGGATGCAGAGCAGGTCAGAACTTTGTTTTGAGAAATCAATAACTGAAATTGAAAAGCACGGGGATGAATCTCCATTTCTTACATCTTTGGAATTCCCAACCGTACCCCGGCTGTTTAGAGTTCTGGAGCATACACGCCGCACATAACCGTCACTGAGCGCAGGCCTGTGACAGGGCGCGAGCAGATCAGACTAATCCAACAGAGGTGGTTCATGGACAGGATATGAGTGAGTGTTCAAGCTTGAATAAAGGAGAATAACAAATTCAGAATGTCAGCCTGACTGCCAGTGCTGTGATTGGACTAATACTCTGTGGTTTTCCAAAGCAGCCTCTGTCTGTGCACATCGGCTGCAGCATGTCAAACCCTATCAGAAATACTACTCTATACAGCAAAAGCACAGCTCGGCAATACAGCACAAACAACAAAGATCAAGAGCCACACTATCTCAGTATGACACTCCTAAAGACTGTCGATGACGCCCATTCTCTCCCTCAAACACACACAAACAAAGTCAGATCCATGTGTGAACAGACGTACGCTCATAAACACCCACTCGCACGTCTGTATACACATGTATGGATGTATTCAGGTCTTGTTATAATCATGTTCTAAGGATCTGACTTGCAGATGAACAAAGTCTTTGTTTTCTCCTCCATCAAGTCAAAGTGAAGGCGTCAGTCATATTTCTGAGGGTGTTCAATAGTAAACAATGCAGCCTACAACACAATAAGAGGATACTCCCTGTTGTTAACACGGCTGCGCACACCTGCTCTTGTTTGGAGCAACTGGGTAGTCACATCATTTCCTTTGTTTTTATCATCTAATGGCACAATTGTGTGCCACGGAGCACAGCTCCCCAGAGCCTAGGTAATGGTGGGGAGATGCCACCCTCTTTCCAAAGCAAGCCATGTTTACTCTTATGCAGAATGACAAGCACATGCAGGGAAACTGACAATGTGCAAGTGTAAATTAGGTCCCCAGTCTGCTCTGCATTAATTATGAATTAAGTATAATTGCGGTGGGATTTTCTGAAGTCAATTCATTTGGACTGACTGTAATGTGAATATATTCCTAGCAAACAAGCTGTAAGTTTTAAATGGCTTAAAAAGAAGAGCTCAGACAGAGCAGTGTTTTTGTCACACAACAAAAACAAGGTGAACAACAATTTGAAGAAAAAGTCTACAAAGTGCTCAAAGTGTTTTGTGATTTACTGCAATTTAGACAGTAGAAGAGTGATTGATAGAGATGATGCGCTGTTTCTTCAGACTTTTCTTGATCGCTGAATTTCTATTTCATGCTCTATTTATCTACTTGTTTATGTGTTTATTACAATAACAAAGCCAAATCCAAATTGTATGCTCTGTGTCCTTGCCAATTTGGAGGTAGCATATGCCTGACGCTGTGTAGAGCAGAATACAAGTGATCCAAAAACAGTCGCCTGACTCTATGGATCAGCTGCTGCATAACAATACAAACAGACATGCCTTAATTTCCTCTGTCTCAGCTGTTGTCCGTGCCCCTGACTAAACCAATGGAGTTTCTTTGGATTCATCTAACAGGGAAAAAGGAATCCTAATTGCAACTATATGTCAACAGCTGTCTAATAAGCACACTTTGGCCTCCATTCACGTGGCTGCAACAAAAGTTATGAAGCAAAACTACCTGTATAAGTGCAAGTTATTTACAGATATGGAAACGGCACACACACACAAGCACAGAAACTGCAAACCTGCAAAGTCAACAAAAGTAAAAGGCTGAGTGTTTTGGTGCTGGTGGAGCCTATTTTTGTGGCAGTGCAAAGGCAAGTGAAGTGTCGGTGTGTTCCTGACCTTGAAATGCACACTGCCTGACTATTTGGTATTTTGGTGCAGGGTGCAGATATGAGTATTTTGGTGGAAAGTAGCTTTTTGACTGTGCTATGTTCTCCAGCCTCTACAAATATACCAGCACGGGTGCCAGTCATGTAAATGGGTGAGGACACAGTAATTAATCACCACACCCCTCCAATTTACGCTCCACAAGCCCACCATGTTGTGTGCTCTGCCTATTTGAGCAAAAATAGACGGCCTCATTGACCTTGCACATGACCTAGCACTTTGCACTGGTCTTAGCAACTGCACCATAAAAATAGAAACCTACATCTCTGAAGAAGTGCACACAGTAATAGACCCAATGAGATGCAAGATAGTGTTGAAATTGGATGTGCAAGCATGCATACACATTAAACCATAAAGTAACTCAAGCAACTATAAGCCCTAGTATGCTTGTTTATCTAATGAAATCGCAATAATGGGAACGGTAGGTTACAATGTAATTTTTATCGGCTCATTGTTCAACTGTTGTTCTTTTCTCCAAACGGCAATTTAAGATTAATGCAATTAAGACTTTTCTATGGTGATTTTGTTCAAAAGCTCAAACATCCCAGAGCAACGTTGTAATATTCTATTGAAATTCCAAATTGCTGATTATTTAAATGGGTTTGTGATCTTCTAAAAAGCTGAGTCTGCAGTGCCTGAGTGCAGTGTTTTCAAACATCTATTTCTTATAATTATTGATGTGTGAATTCCCACTACTCCACTTCATAGATCATTGACTAGAATACTTGTGTGTCTGGTATTCTGGAACATGTGGGTTTTTCCACAGACTAATAATGCATACACTGCTGGCTCAGCTTCATGTGAGCTACTTCTTCAAAAACTATCAGAGGTGAGTGACCAGTACTGGTCATCCTAATTCAATCAAAAGATACAATTTGCACTTAAAACAGGTAATCTGATTTACATGCACATAATGCATCTCCTTACTCTTGTAAGTAACTACTTCACCACAGTTGTTGGAACTAGTTGTCCAATTATGAAAAAATGTACAGTGAACAAGTAAAACAAAAGATGAGACAGAATAAAAAGATCAACATGGAGTACTGAACAGGAAAGAAAGCAGTTTACGGACAGACTTTTCTTGCAATAACTGAAATTTGATGTTTTACTTTTAATCTAAACACAGTATAATATATAATATAACATAAACACAATCTCCCTAATGAAGCTGATTGGAAACTGAACACTCTGGGCTTGAGTACCCACACTCTGCAAAAGGATGTTGGACTTTCTCCCAGGCAGATCCCAGACAGTTCCGACTGGCAGTCTCACCCTCGCAGGGATGTGTGCTCAGCCCCCTACTGTTCACATACACCCATGGCTGCAGCCCCAAACATGGTGAAATTTTTATTGTGAAGTTTGCAAATGACATCACCATCATCAGCCGGATTTCAAACTTTGATGAGACTTCATATCAGGAGGAAATCAACAGTCTTGCAGAGTGGTGCTCAGTTAAAAACATACTGCCCAATGTCCAAAACTAAGGTGCTGATTGCTAATTTTTGTTTAAAAAAAAAAAGAAAAAAAAAAGGCAGAGGCAAAGGCTTCCACCCCTGTCTAAATCAGTAGAGGTGAGGTGGAGCAGGTGAACAGTTTTAGATTCCTGGAAATCAACATCACAGAGAACCTCTCTTAGACATCACACATCTCCATCTTGGTCAAGAAAGCTCAGAAAGAGCCGTATGTCTTAAGGAAACTTGCAAGGGCAAAATTCTACAGAGGAACAATAGAAACCATCCTGACAGGAAACATCACAAACTGGCATGTGATGTGTACAGCCCAGGACAGGAGGACTAAAAGATTAAAGATAACACCCACCCCAGCCACAGCCTGTTCACCCTTCTGCCGTCTGGCAAGAGATACAGAGGTATCCACTGCCATACCACCAGACTACAGAGCAGCTTCCTCTGTGAGACTCATCACTTTACATTGCAATATAGTTTATTTTTTTATTTCTACAACAACCCTGTGTGCTACAATGATAAATAAATCTACCATATAATGCTGAAATCAAGAATGTGACAGTTTTGTATAATGTTTGCCCCTTAACAAGGCAAAAATAAACTGCAGATCTTTAAAGGAAGCCTTGTGACTCTGTATGATAAAGGCACATATCTTGCCTAAAGTCAAGTCTGAAAGTGAACTTTCCCCTTCGCTCCAGGCCATGGCCGATGAATGACTGTGAGTCATGAGCAGGCCTGAATTCTTTCACAATGTGTCGAAACATTTATATTTGAAAAACATAAATTATTATTTTGAGGTATTATTTTGCAGGAGCTTATTTTGTCGGATTTGCATGGCATTATTTTACAGGATTCTAGCATTCTGATAATGAAAATAATTAAACACTCAGTACTGAGCTATAGTCTGTTCTTAAGTCGGATTTTTGGACAGAACATTATTTAGTGTTCACTCAATAATTAGTCACAGTAATGAGAGAGATTTAGAGCGGGTGTGACTTGGTGGCTATTGAACATAATAAGTATATTTTTGCCCTTGTCCATAAAAACTCATTATATGATCAACATGCTGTGATGAACTAACCCTAACTCAAATGGAAAGACATGACATTGTAAAGCTGATTCTGACATGCGTTTGTGCACCTCGGTACACAACGTGTAATGCACTTTCATTTTCATTTTCTTGGAAACCAGGGTAGACACACATGCTCTATAGATGAACACACTATATCCTGAACAAACACAACCAAAACAACTCGAAAGTTTTTCTGTTTGAGAAGAAGGCCATGAAGGCCATGATGCAAACAGCACCCACCTCATGTTTAGCATACAAGAGGGGATGAGGGATCATCTCATGATTCCCCAGTCACAGTTACCTTTGCATTTTAATTAAATACAGTGCTGTAAAGAAGCGGTTACTAACCCAGACACATACACATGTATTGAAATGAACACACTCACATGCACACTGCACACAAACACGCTTTCACACTGAACATTCTCAGTCGGAAAAAGACCTATAGAGCTGAAAATGACCTCCCCACTTGCGGAGAAGAGGTCTATTATCATGACAACAGATATGTAGGACTGTCCAGTGAAGAAGAGACTAGTGCACTATTGAGAGAGAGGGGCTAATTTTCACTCAGTGGGGTTATAATGAGCTTTTCATCCTCTTATCCTGCCTGGTTACCATTGGAAACCATACAAGCTCTGACATGAGCAGCAAAGCAGCAAAGCAGAACTACTGCAGCATTTATAATAAGGCAGAGTAAATAAGTACAGATCTAGGATATTCAGGATATTTTACTGTATGCTCCCCGGAAGGATGATGATGTGTTTCATCTGCAGATCAGCATGACAAATTACTACTGAACCTTTAAATATGGTGCTTTTTCATTTTACAAGAAAGCAAAATAATATCCATGAATTAGTCATCTTGCACACAGACTATGTTATAAATATGAAAAAAAAAATATGTTTCCCTGAGTGATGCAACTTCATGTTGTGTGCAGCATGTTTTTTTCTTCCATGAAACTACATTAAGAATATCAGAAACTGTATGCAAAACAATTTGTTCTTTGCGATATGCTGTACATAAATTTTAAGGGATAGTTTGGATCATTAGATGCTACTTATCAATAGTCAGTGTACTAGCTAGAGTTGATGCTGGTTGACACACCCCCAGTTTGGAGAAGCTGAGTATCAATATAGGAATCTAAGCAATGTCCTGCTGTGGAGGGGTTAGCAACAAAACATATTTAGCCACTTAAACATGCTATATGGCTGTTATATAAGTCAAGTATCACTCTCTCCAGACCAACCAAACTCCCTAGGCAAAATCAGTAATTTTACCTCACAGAACACAGGAGCTGTTGGACTATCATTGCCTTGATCTAGTGTATTTGTTTTATTGTGTGACTTCGATTTCTTTAATTTCAGATTCGCCTAAGTCACATGATAACACAAACAAACTAGCAGATTGAGGCAGGGGTAGACTAGCAACTTCTGTTTTCAGTGAGGTAAAATTGCTGATTTTGTGTTTGGCTGGTTTAGAGGGAGTGTCATTTGATGTATAAAACAGCGGCTGTCAGAAAAGGCAGTCTGACTGCAAAGTAATGTTGAGAAAATATTCTAAATATAGCATAGACTTAAATTGGTATTATTATTTTTTTAGGTGGACATTTTTTAAGTGGCTAAAATACCTTTTGTTGCTGACCCTGTCCATAGCAGTTGATTGACTAGTTTCTATGCTAGTGCTCCTCTCAGCACCTCCAAACTTAGGGCGTGATGACCAGGTAATACACTGACTATCAATACATACCTCCTACAACCTCACATTAAATAATCCAAACTACTGTATCCCTTTAATATTTGCTCAGTTTAATTTTAAATTCTTAGGTAAAGGTTCACACTTTAAAATAGCTGCTGATGTTCAAGCACAGAAATAGTGCAGTAAGCAGTTGAGATAAATTCTCATTGTAGATGCTAATTAGAAACAGTAAGACGTTGATAAGAAGGACCAGATTATAGAGTGTGGCTGTGTGTGCTCGGTGTACAATAAAGAGGTTTCCTGCTGGGTCACACCCAATTGAAATAGCGATATAAATCATTTCTTTAATCAGAGCAAAGGTATCGGTGAGGGTCACCTCACTAAGTCTCTCCATGAAGCAAGAGTACAGGTTATCTGTGTCGAATTAAAACACTTTTATAAAGGCATCCTCCTACTGAGGCAAAGCAAAGAAAGCAATTGTGCCAAGACCTCTTGGAAGGTTTTATTGTTCAAATCTTAATCGTTTGTGCAGTCTTACCCCTAAAGGAGTCACGGAAGCCTTGAGCCTGTAAAGAAGTCCTGCAGAAATGCTGCAGGACTGGAAAACTTCTTTACAAGCTGAGAGGAGTGAATCACCAAGGCAATGCAGATAATGCAAAAGATAACACCAAATACACTCAGTGACACATGGACATGAAGTAGCTCAGTGGAGATGGTCTGAATACGAGGAGGTTAGCCAAACAAACAGATTGCACATGAATGACAATGAGGCAGAAAATTGGTGAGAGCGGCAACAGACAACGGCAGAAGACCGGGAAGCAATATTGCATGAGGGCTTTAAAATATGCAGGTAGGTTGTGAAGAAGGTCCAGAGAGCGATGGCTGCTGCCGCCACCGTTAAAACACACCTACATTCCCTCCATACTCTCTGACTTTCTCTGTGCACTCTTAGAAATAAGGGTTTCAAAAGGCGTCCTGAAGGGCTGAGTTTCTACCCAGAACCATTCGCCACTGCAGAGCACTGTTTTGAAAAATGATTTGCCAAGGATTCTTTGTAACACTAAAGGTTCCCTTGTCATCCAAAGAACCCTTTTTAGAAGAATTAGTTCTTCAAGGAATGATAAAATCCTATTTGTACCATTCTAGATAAAACTCATGGAATATAAAAAGGTTCTCCTTATAACCCCCTTAGTGTGTTCTATGATAAAACCCTTGAAATATAAAAAGGTTCTTGGTAGAACCCCTTGATGGTGTTCTAGAGAAAACCCTTAAAATATAAAAGGTTCTCAGTAACAAACTCTGAGTGTGCACGAGATGAAACCCTTGGAATAAAAAAGGTTCTTGGCAGAATCCCTGATTGTTTCTAGACAAAATCCTTGGAATATAAAAAGATTCTCGGTAGAACCCCCAAGTGTATTCTTGATAAATCCCTTAGAATATAAAAATGTTTTATAGAACCACCTGAGTGTGTTCTGGATAAAACCCATGGAATATAAAAAGGTTCTTGGTAAAACCCCTTGAAAGTGTTCTACATAAAACCCTTGGATCATAAAGAAGTTCTTGGTAGACCCACCTTGGTGGGCTCTTGTTGGCACTCTTAAGAGGGTGGAGTGGTTCTAGATAGAACCTTCAGTGCAAGTTCTGGGTAGAACCATTACAACATAGAAGGGTTCTCTGTAGACACTCTCACAGGGGGGTCCGGGTGAAACTTTTCACAGATGGTGGAACCTTTATCAAAGGTTCTACGAGGGACCAAAAAGGATTTTCCTTTGGGAACAAGCTAAAGAACCGTGTATGGTTCTAATTAGCATCTTTATTTCGCAGAGTGTGCCCCTTGCTCTCATTCACTCATAAAGCCACAGAAACACAGACAGAGGACGGGCTGAATGCAGAGTGGGCAGTCGAGGTTAAAGGATGAATTTCCCAGCATCTTTTGCCTCAGCCTCTGACCATCTGCCTCTCTGGCAGTAGCCTCCCTCTCCTGAGGTTAAACTCTAAATTGGCGGTCGCTAAGCAGCCACTTAGAGAGGAAGGTTCAGGTGGGTAAAATCAAATAGTTATATACTGTGTTATACACTTCGGCTAAGTGCATATTGAAAACAAGAACTGAAGAAAATGCAGAATCCGGCTTAAATTGGAATGCTGAAACGCTGCCTTCCAACAAACACGGCTGGAGAGAGGGAGGTGAGGTGAAAGCAAATTGACAGGCAGATGGTGAATGATGAAAATTGAGAAATAAATTAGAGGGCAAAATGAGAAATACATAGGAAGGAACGAAATGCAGGGCGTAAAAGACAGAAGATTGAGGAAGGAGAATGGAGTGAGTGGAGCAGCAGGGAAGAAATGGAGAAGAAAATGCAGGCATGAAAATTAGAAATCAAGTGAGAGAAAGACTAAGAGGGAGGCAGCATACAAGGGTGAGGAGAAGGAAAATAAAATAACAGCACAAAAAAAAGCTTATTCTTTGTCATCAGATGGCAAAAGAATACACGTATGTAAAGAAAAGCTTGTCTCTGAGGTAGCCTGTGGTCTCGTCCCTGCACTCAAGCTGAGACAGAAAATGAATACTGACAGAGAGAGAAGAACAGGGGGAAAAAAAACAAAAACAAATGTCAGGCTAGTATTAAGTCAGAATCTTAAGCCAACCCTCTCATCTCACACCACACAGACAGGCGCTCTCCAGAAAACCTAATAACTCGGATAGGAGGTCCACAATAGCCCGTTTTAATTAGATTCCTCAGTGCTGATTTTTCTTATGCTAAACAGCGAGGTAAGGCTAAGACGCGGTGACATTTCTAGGGTGGTGTTTAGTTTCATTAGCAATGTGTGGCAACAACAGGCAGATTTACAACTGGACTGCCACCCAGAGAGATTGGGCACCGGGCCCACATTCTCATGGTTACCCCACATTCAGCCTGGCATCCCAAAATGCCACCCTCTCATTTTCTCTCCCTGTCTCGCTTGCACAAACAAATGTAGCCTCACACTCACACACACACACACACACACACACACACACACACACACGATAATGAGCATTAGGGACAATCTTGTATTTGACACAGAAGCCCGACATTAATACCACAACACAAAAGATGTCAATAGTGGTTTCAATAGTCAAAAATATCTTGTTGAAATTTATGCTACTGACTGAAAATGGATTGATTTAATGCAGAATGCAGCCTGTTTAGTCTCTCTATGTGTGTGTGTGTGTGTGTGTGTATGTGGGAGCACATATTTGCATGTGTGTGTGTGCTCGTTGGCCTGGCAGCAGCTCCTCAGAAAGTAGGACTGAGAGCCTGTTACAGCAGTCCCAGTGTGTGGCCTCCCTTGGCACACAAACACAAATTAGCTGAGGGACGACTGCTGTGGCAGAAAGCTTCTCTGCAGACAAAACCTCTTAATATTCTTTCCAAGTCCATTAAGGCCTCAAGAGATTGGCCGGGATTGATTGTTTGTGCTTGATATTACCAGGGCCTTCAAGGCCAGATCCTCGTCGAAAATTAGAGATGGCATTTGGTAAAGCCTTAGGAATTGAAAAACTAAATACAAACCTGCACATCGTTATCATCTGCACAATGAGGGATGATGGAGGAAGCCTTCATCTAATTAGCAAAATACTTGTTGCCATTTCTTTTTTAGCTTTAGGGCTCATTGACAATTTGACTGGTTTTCCAAACCAGTGATTTCCAATTCTTTTTTATATGTCACTATGTTTCCTGGCAGGAGTTTTTTCAGTCAATTATTCAATTAAAGGCAGTGACCTCTCCACACCCCCTCCACACTCACACACACACACATCACACACAAGAAGAAGAAAGGATTCCTTCTTGTGAAGCTCTGATGCAGGCAAGCAGGTGCAGAATAGAAAGCTCTGAACATCAAATGATGCTTTATATTTTCCCCTTTAAACTGATGAAGTCTAAAGGATTCAAATATCAATTATTCTTAAGAAAAGAAACTAATCTTTCAATACTAAGAGGATAAAATGGCTTTTTCAGACATATATTCTGTTGTGATCATTTTATTTTACAAATTGCACTAAAATAGTGAGGATTCTAAACATAAAATTGAAAGAAGTCCTTAGTGACTGTCGGTAACAAATTGGTTACTCGGGCTTACATTAAATTGGATAATAGGTGGCAGATCTTTGAAATCTTTACTTTTCAGGGTAAAACTACCCATCTTTAAAGGTGGTATATAAAACATTCAGCCCCACTAGAATATGTAAAATATAGCGGAGCCTATGGGGCTGAGTCTATGAAGATGGCCACCATGACAGCAAAAAGTGAAGCCAAAACATCTTGGTTTTCCCCTGGTGGTTGGCTGCAGGATAGGTCATAAATCCTGCTTGTTAGCAGATGGGATATGGGCCAAACTCAAAAATCAAAGTCCATGTTAAATAGATTTTCCTAAAGATGGTTTCTGGCATTTAAGGTAGTTCTTATCACACTGAGGTTTGTTCGAGAGTTCATTTTACTTATAAGTTTGGTTTTATTTAAGTAATCTGATGCTATAAAAAGGGCTTTTACATAAGGCGGGTGTTGCGAATGAGTCACCCAGTTGTATGGACACAAACAGACACAGGCTCCAAATGACATCACCAACATAAGATAGAGGCACTCGTATCTGGGATATTTTGGAGGCATTTTTGCACAATGGGAGGAAGTGGAGACCATCTTTATTTACATTCAATGGGAAGAGCATACGATAAAGAGCGAGAAAGGAGGAGGAGGTGAGTGGAACAAATACAGGCTTTTCACCTGGGAGACCTGAGTTTGGTTCCTGTGTGAGACCAATAGTCAGTGTTGACTGTTTTAAGGAAGTAGTTTGTTTTTTTTTAACCCAAATTGCAATCTACACCTAAGTAGTTTTGATGCCTAAACCTACCCCTACCCACAACCTTTATTTTGAAAGCGTAATTGGATTGGATGTTGATGTCTTGCTGACTGTCAAAAAAATGGAAAATTTGTGTTCATGTACATGAACATAATAATTAAATTTTGTGATTATTTCACAAACTGCTATCAAACTGTATTGAAATGTTATGTTATATTATATTACATTTATGGTTTTTTTTTTCACATGCCCAGTCAGGCAAATGGCTCAGAAATCTACTTGGCCAAAGTCCTTACTTGCCCCTGTACAAACTCTTTTAAGTATTAGTGGTTAACAAATAACAAATAAAAATACCAAAGTTAATTGTTCATTCTACGACTTCAACATCTATAAGATGTCAGAAAATAGTGAAAAATGTCCATCCCAGTTTATCAAAGTGGGGTCTTTAAAAGTCTCATTTTGTCAGTCCAAACCCCGACGATATTCAGTTTACTATGATAATAAATGGAGAAAAGCAGAAAATCTTCACATTTGAGAGGGTAAAAACAGCCAATCTGCCACACTGCATGGAAATAAATCAATTATTACAATATTTTAATAGGCTAGTTTAATTCTTTTTTACAACTTGCGCAGTTTGGCAAGCGAGTTGCCAGATTTACTTGCTGGCAGTGGCATTTCACCAGCTGTGGGAAAGCCTTATTGTGGAGACCTGAAAAAACAAAAATGTCAACCTCTGCTAAGCGCGAGTGGAAAAGTACATTAAAGGCCCTGATGTCTAAATCCAATGGGCCTAAACTCAGACAGATTCTGCAGCCTGCACATACGGCTTATTATCAACTATAAATATACAGCCCTTCCTCTATATAGCCTCACTACACTCAACCAGAAAAGAGACAAAGCTCAGACAAATGACTAACAATAAAAACAGATGAAGTGCAACTTTGACAGCATGACACATCACCAAAGCAGACAACACGAAGATGCAGGACGATATAAACAAGGCAGCTGCAGCCACAAACACACATGTAAAAGCAAAGACAGCGCAGTTTCTACACACAGGGTAACGCACACACGTGACGCTAGGTTGCTATGCAACGCGGTAGTTCTTGACGTTCCTCCACATAGTTGTTGTAGCCACTTACCTGTCTGAACTACCTTTTGTGAGCCTTGTGCACCGCGAGGCCCTCAAGAATCCGCTCTCGGTTCAATTTCTTTTACTTAATCATATAAAACCAGTCCACTTAACCGCTCTGTCCCATTATAACCCTCTCTGCCCCTCTCTGCTGAGCTCAGCGTTCCTCAAAGTCAACAAACATTTCGAGTTGCAGTCACAACTGTGACAGATTGTCAGGAAAAGCAGGAAATCCACACACACCTCGCTGCTAGCAGTAGTTCCTCAGCAGTGTAGCAAATGCACAACTCACCGCTAGAGGAGCCACCGGGCGCATTTTATCTTTTGCATGTTGTCACGCTCAGGCCGCACCTGACGTTGTTTCCGCCTAGTCCCGCCCTACTGTGCTGTGATTGGCTACTGCTACAGAAATTGTGATTGGTTATTTCTTGCTGCCTCCACGATAAGTCTTTGAGATTGCAATAGTGCCTTTATTATGTTGTGAAAGGGTCTATTTTAAACATAAACCACATTTTTTTTAACTAAACCTAGCCATGTTTTTATTCCTAAACATATCCTATGGTTTTCTCGCCTAAATGTAACCGAACTGTGACCGGAAACTGAAAATAATCTTTGAAGTCAAGTCAACAGTGATATTTAACACAGGACTCAAAGCCTAGCCCCCCTGTGAGAGTCCTTGTGTTTGATCCATTCATCCATTACATGCTCCTTGCTAAATGACTGCTGACTGCCAGTCTATGCTTGTGCACGTAGCCAATCAGAACACAGTTGTAGTAGCCAATCACAGCACGGTGGGCCAGGGTTAGGGGGGGGGGGGCATAACACACACCTGTGGGGGCATGCAACCTAGGGCCTGTTTAATATGACAGCCTTTACATGCTAGCCAGGTGGGGCATTAGCCTAAATCAGTGAATGATTATGGTAGATGCAACCTTTTTTAACTATGCTGTGGTACAATAATGAAACTTTATTGCTACAGTGAAATTATATTGTTACGCATCTTGCGCATTTTTAAGAGAGTATACTGATATCCTGGAGCTTTCTTGGAGTCGGCATACAGTACATCTTTGTATCACGCATACACAACTACACTACAGCACATAATCCCAAATCATAATTTCAAACATGAACAGCAACTTTTTACATTGGTGTCCTCATCATGTAGGCTAATTTTATCATACATGATATACAGGGTTAGAGGAGTCACTTTAAAAATGCATTCTGATACAAACACTAATTATATGGTCAAATTGTTGAGCCTAAAAGAATGTTTTATGTTTGTTGTTAGGTTTATTTGTCCAGCTATAGCAGTAATTATTTGCATTTGTACTTTAAGTATGTTATTCACACAAACAAGTAAACTGGCATAAACTTATTCCCACACACCAACCTAGTCAGTAGCATCACCACCTACAGTCACAAAATATTTTTCAGTAATAGTAGTAGTATTATTGACAAGATAGTTCGCTAATTGGATTTCTGTAAAGCTAACGTGAGCTGTTGGTCTGTGTACTTAACATTAGAAGATGGTCTGTGTAGCAAATGTTAACAGGTGGTTGGTCTCTGTGGCGAACATTAGTGGTTTATCTGTATAGCTAATGTTAGTGATCGGGCTAAGTAGCTGACACCTCTCTTGTAAATGTTTCTTTAAATTACATGTTGAGTCTTGGATGATGACAGTATTTTCACAGCTGAAGGCAGAACTGTCACTGTCACAGAACTGTACTGCAATTTCGTTCCTCTTTTCTGATTTAAAGATAAAATCATGTTGAAATTTCCACCCAGTGAAAGCATTTTTTTTTTTTCACTAGATTTCCTAATAATTAATTGATTTTAAGATTTAAGATTAGCTGGTGTCACTGGAGGTCAGTGGATTGGTACCTTTGGGATGGTGGAATGGTTCCCTTTCTTTGTGCCCTAATTACGTAAAGATGTTACATGTAATCAATCACCCCCTAAGCCTGGTGATATACTGTTTTCCTTTTGATAGAGTTACATGTGCTATATTGGAAAAAAACTGGTATTTTGATGAAAACGTATCGGGATGGCCCTCTGTTGAAAGTCAGGGCACAATGAAGTGAAGGTCCCACTGAGGTTTACAATAGTAAAAGAGGCAGCCTATAGATATTCACTGTCTGGGTTAGCATCAAATTTACAGCTGGTCTTAATGTTAGAAATCAGGTCAGTGTAGGGTCGAATGTAATACAGCTAATAGGCATCTGACACATAGAGAATAGGTTATCCAGAGTACAAGAGCCTGTTTGATAATAGGAGGCCACCACATCGGGACTGTAGAAAAGATACATTAATAATAGAATGTGAGTGTGTGCTCATGCAAAAAACGACAAGTGACAAACTGACCCTGGCTTGCATTGTGTTTGGTCTCACGCTGAACAACACTCTATATGTCTTTGTGACATTTCATAAAACAAGAAAACAGTTTTGCCAATATGGTGAGTTAATTTCCGGCACAGGTCCCTTTTGTTTCAAGGAAAGATATTTGTGCTTCTGTCCTGGAACAAAACACAGAAAAGTGGATCCGTGCGATGCTAGCAAGAGAATTAGGTCACACTTTATTTTGTAGTACGCTAATAAGATGTAACAAACTGTGTTTTGTATCATGTATCATGTATGTATGTAGACAAAAAAATATAAATAATATGCTCTTTATTAGACAGAATTAGATTTTATTATAGAGTAGTTTGGGACACATTACAACAGAACTTTACTGTAAACTAAAGTGTATTATATCCCACTAGATCATTATTACACTTAATTAAAGGGTAATTGTATTACAGCAGAACTGTACTTTAAATTAAGGTGTATAATTTTCCACTGTTAGACCTTTAATCAACTTTATTAGAAAGGTAATTTGGGATACATTACAACACAACTTTATAGAGGTAGAGGAAGGACAGTTCTGCTGTAATGCGTCCCTAATTACCCTCCAATAAAGTCTAATAAGGGTCTACATTGGGATATAATACATTTTAGTGATAATAAATGGTCTAATACTGTCTAATGAAGAACATATTTATAGTTTTTTGTTAAACTTGATTATTAAAAAGTAAAGTTAAATCTAAAACTACTGACATGGTTTAGTTTATTTTAAGATAATAGTATTTTAGGGCTGAATTATACTCATTACACAGGATAAATATAGTTCTTGCAGTGCACACATCACAAGGGTATTATCCCAATAAAATACAGCTACCGTCATGACAGAATAATAGATCCTTTACAGGCCACATGACCATTACTAATCAATAATGTCCTTCCTTGTCCACAGGACAGATGTGGCTCTTAACTATGTGTTCCTAATAACAAAGTAAACACAAGATCAAAGAACATGCTCCTCTAAGATATTAATCAGTCCAATCTGCCCAGTGTGATGCTTTAAATCCCCTCTGTCCTGCTCTGGTTATGAATATTATCCCAGAGGCTGGGCTATTTATAAGTGGACACACACACACTGCTCACACACACACACACTTCCTGCTGTGAAGATATGGACCAGAACAAGGCAGCCACTGATCTCTATGGGTGAACAGCTTAAAGCAGTGTTGAATAAGTGTTGAGGGAATAACATCCCATCATCACCACATCAACACTCAGACACACACGAGCCCCATTCATGGGGGATTCCAAGTCATGTATGGCCCGGGGCAACCACAGTCCACAGTCTGTGGCGGTGAAGGAACCTCATTGTTCCCCGGACAGAGGCTGGGCTGGTTTCTGGGACACTGAAACACCCTACCTTGCTAGCAGGGGTCACATGGCACATGACAGACAGAGCTATGGCTTTTTAAAGATTGGAGGGGAAGGGGGAAATATGGGCTAACAAGGGGCTGTGGTGTTATAGTTGGTCATATCTATAAGTCGCTCACTGCACTACCTCACATGCTCCATTACACGGCTTTGTTAAAAACTCAATTCTGATTGGTCAGCTACAGCATTCTATGGTCTGTTATTTCTGAATAGCATACCGTTTCCATGAATAACAGACTGTTGCTATGGGGGCAGTTCTGATCATTTTAAAGTTGACGTGAAAAGGAAATGAGAGTGCTATTTGCCTCCGCATATTCACGTGTTTGCAGATTTGATGACAGGGAATATAGTATGAAGGTGGTTTTCATACTGGGTTTGGCTCCTGGCACCCCAGGGCTGAGTCAGTTAATTTAGTAGCTCAGTTATGCATGCAGCTAACCAAGCTACCAAGCTACTAACCTAGTGGTTAGTTACTTAACAAGTTACTTAACAAGTAAAACTATTTTTCCACCAGGAAACTGCGTAAATGACCTTGTTACATTATTCCCAGCCAGTCTCGGAAACTGTGTTCAGTCCCAGTCCGGCCATGTTCACTGGGAAGCTGCTGAGCCTGGTTCTGTTGCACGCTAATGACAGCTAGGTTAGAAGAAACTCTGACCCAGAGGACATCAGAGCATAAACCAGAAAGCATTTCCCTTGATCAAGTTTCACCCAAATCAGTGAATAGAGTCATTAAGTTGTGTTTTTGCACAAGTTATAAAGTTGCATTTGTATGGTAACGTTATACCAGTGAGGCCCAGATCCCAGCCCATCGTGTGTTCAATGAAGCTAATGTTAGCTAGCTGCTGAAGCAGTACACTGTACAATGCCTCGCGCATGTTCTGCTGTCACAGATACCACTTTCTTCAAAATGAAGAAATTCTGGCCAGAGAGTTCAGTATTTTTGGGAACCAGAACAAGGTTTGAGTTGGCAAACATCTTGGAAGACACATCTAAGTATCATACTGTTGCTAACAAGCTAACTAATGAATCTTAGCCTTAGCTCTGCACTGCTAAAAGTTAAAGATTGACTGACACGTGGATGTCATGATATTAATAGTTGAAATTGGTTGATTCAGCTTAAGTAAGCATGTGTCATATTTTGTTTCACAGAAAGTAAGCAAGATTTGAACTAAAGGGGTTAAAAGAGCATTTTTCATGTCATCTCACCTTTAAAATCAATATTTTAGCCATGTAATAAACAGAATCATCTACAGTGAGTGCAGCAAAATAAACTCTTTCAGGATGATTCAAGACCAACCTTGCTGAGGTTTATTTTGCCATAACCTGATAACATGACCTGTTCACGGGACATTATCCCATATTTTCAAAAGCAAATCTGAACTTTAATTTCAAGCTTGGATGTATAAATGAATAACCAATTTTCATTCTACAACAACCTTAATAAATCTTATGACAGTCAGCTCTAACAAGAGAAATTCCTGTAATGAATTGGTGTGCTATTAGTTTTCCTGCAATGATGCTAAGTGGTTAAAAAAAGACTCTGTGGGCAGACGACTGAGGCAGACAAATCAACAGAGTGGATAAAGTTTCCCTTCCTCTGTATCTGAGCTTGCATTAGAGCCTTCTTGTATATGTTTCAGTAAAAGTTGCATCCCTCAAAAGAACATCCTCCTCTATTTTTTGCCTACCAAATGTTCCCCTCCTTGCTCCGGTACTGGAGCTCTGCCTTCTGAATGTTGCGACTGAAAGCAGCCATAAAGCTCATACATTAAAAAAAGAAGTTTCCTGGAAAAGCAGTTGTGGCAGGAAATAGAAAATAAATCTGGGTGCATATATCCATTATCAGGGCACGTTATCGTCAGAGGGGAGTCTGTGGAGAGAGAGGAAACCAGGCTGGGTCTCTATGTGCGCCGTAAGATAGGGGAAACCAATTTTCACCTCCTTCCTCCTCATCCCCAACACACTACTTGATTCAGCCCTCGCTAACTCTGCACAAGCAGGACTAAATCATTTCATCTAAATAAGCTAGCCAAATGTTTTACACCTCTGCATATTACTGAGTGGCGATAAGGTGCTGGTTCACCATTCCGTGCAAAGCATCTCTTCTTTCCTTTTTTGTCCGCTGCATGGCCCTGACAAAGATGAGCAGGACTGTAAGCTTCCGTGCAGGCGAGGGCTGCAGAGATAGAAAAGTGCAAAAATAAGGGCTGAGAGTATTTTAAAACCCTGCCATTTCTTATACCCTCGACGATAAAACAACAGACAAGCCATATTTTATGTTTGCGTTAAATATTCCCATGTGCGGCACCTCTATGACAGCTTATTCTCGGGCAGATTTATCACAACCCTTATCTGCTCAACTCACCAGACAAAGGCGAGGCGCACAGCTTACACTGTAGCGTGCTGATGCCTGAGGCACAAGACAAAGCATACAATCAATACAAATCTGCAGTCTATACATTGAACAGGAGTGCGTTGACACACATCCTTCCAGCAGCCATACATCACAACTTCTTATCTAATTAGCTCCCTGAAGAGCATTATACGTCTACTAATTCACTCATATCTCTCATTGTGCACTCCACACCAGAGAAAATCATATGCCATCCAATCTAAGTGTTGTTGCTCTTTGTTGTCATGATGAAGGGGATCTATTAATGATGCTGTACAGATTTTAAGGAAATATATAATTAGTCTTAACACCAATTAATCAATGTTCTTTATCCAGTTCACCGTGGGGAAATAATTCATACTTAATTCTATGATCTGCCAGAGTTGAAACAGAAGGATCAAACCTCTCCTGATGTTAAGACCAAAGCTCTCATCTGGAACACAAGATACCCGCTGGAGTTAACATTAAATGTCTGACCAGCTATTTCTGTGCAGAATTAGTTTTATTTTGAAATCAAAGGGCACACAGCCTCCAATTTATCGCCAATAAATCAAATCTGGAAAGTACCACCATTTAATTTCACATGGGGTCACAAACCTTTGCGCACGACTCAAGATTATATTTTTGGAAGCAAGCTTTTTTTGCTCGTAAAGACAAAAATAATGTTGCATGTTGAAATGTCCCTTTTATTTCCATGTTGTTCATTACTATGTGCTTAAATGTAAATCCTTCAAAATCCCCATGAAATCATATTTATGCTTTTATTCTTAGTCTAATGTGCTTCCTGTCAGAATCCATGTGGAACCAGCTACCAAGTCTACCGAGGACTGTATGTAAATATCATATTTATCTGCTGAAGAGACTCTGAAGAAGCTGTTAAATTTCAGTTCCCTGTCAAAAAAACATACAGAAGAGAGGCATGAAGATTAATGTATGTCTCTTTCTCTTGGTATGAGTTTTTACATATATATTCAACAAAAATATAAATGCAACACTCTTGTTTTGGCTTCATGAGGGGAAGTAAATATAAACTTTTTCTTTTTTTTTTTTTTTTTTGTTCATAAATTTGTTAAAATCCATGTTAGTGAGCACCTCTCCTTTGCCAAGATAATCCATCCACCTGACAGATGTGGCATAAAGAGATGCTGATTATTGCCCAGGTGTGCGCTGGACTGGTCACAATAAAAGGCCACTCTAAAATGTAAAGTTTTATCTGGAAAAAATATATTTATGAGCCACTGAGCTATGGGTATTTCACATAGGGCTACAAATACCAATTTATTTTTTCCCCAAGAGAAAGGAAAGCCTCTGCCTCTGATTGGCCTACCCTGATATTCTCACCCTAACCCAAACTAATTACCCCTAATGGCAAAGCACACCTGTGCAATAATCATGCTGTTTAATCAGCATCTCTATATGCCACACGTGTCAGGAGGATGGATTATCTCGGCAAAGAAGAAGTGTTAGCAAACATGGACTTAAAAAGGTTTGTGAACAAAATTACAGAGAAATAAAATAAACCTGTTGTGTGCTTGGATGTTTTCAACTCATGAAAAATAGGAGCAAAAGCAAAAGTGTTTATATTTGTGTGTGTGTATATATATATATATATTGATATATATATATAGTTATATATATATATATATATATATATACTATATATACATATAATATAATGTATGTATGTATATGTATGCGTGTGTGTGTATTCATCCAAGGTAGAATCGCTGATTAGAAATGCTGGTTTCCAGAAACACTGTAAATCAAAAATCACTTTTAGTTTGGTTCAGCTTAAAAATGTAAGTCCCCCTGCTGCCTTAAAAATGTGAGTTAACAGAACATGGGTGAATAATCCGTTCAAAGCCATCTTATGAGTTTGTAAAACCAAATGAATTCAGTGAGGAGAACTTGTGAAAACATTCTAGTTCAGTAAGCTTAAAATATTAAGTTGAATTCACCAAGTGTACGGGGGTAGGGGATGAATTTGATACTAACCTTAATCATGGTAAGCTTTATTTTTATTACTATGAAAAGAAACAAACCCTGATTTATCTTAATATGTATTAAAGACACAGTAAGCTACTGTAACTCTCAAACAATTGCAACCTGGGAAGTCTGTTAATATGCTGATCAAGTTTCTTTCAAAACCTGATTTAGTGAGTTGAGTGAAAATGAACATCAAGTCAGAACAACTCATGTGTATAAGTTTGATAGAGAAATTTTAAATTGATTTTACTTGAGGGTATTACATATATATTTACATTAAGTTAATGAGGAAAAGATTAGTTAATTCTGCTAAATTTCCGTATGATGGTTTCCAGTGCATATCCTGCCCCACACTAACTAACACAGGTCCACACATCTACACCTGGAAGCTGCCCAGTGCAACAACAGTCTGATCCACCGAGCCACCCCACCAGAGCAAGTGGGGGTTAAGTGCCTTGCTTAAGGGCACCTCAGTGGTGGTTTCTCCTCCCCAGTCTAATTTATCCTGCCTGTCCAAGGATCGACCCCGAAAACCTTGTGGTCAAAAGTTCACTTCTGCAACCTTTAGGCCACTTTCTCTTTCTTTTTGTGCGTACACTTGTATGCATATGTCAGCTTGTCTTTGGAAACAAAGGGGGAATAGAAAAATAACATTTGCCTCGGGCTCCCAGTGGTGTGACCACTGCACCTTCCCTCAATAAAGATCTTATACATAATATTACATGGGATGGGCTTTTCCTCCCCTGCAACATTGCTACATAACACTGCTTCTGTCCTGAAGGATTCTGGGCTGTTAAGGGTGAAAATGAAAATACTTTCTCTCTTTGTCTAGAGTCAAATACATTTGGGGATTCAATCTGAGAAATGCACTCACCTTTGTTCACTTCCCCCCCAAAAGGGAAAATATGAGTGACTAGATAATGGTTAAGGAAAGATTACACTAGAGGAGAGTGTCACTGGGACTAGACCACACCGTCACTAGAGGGAAATATGACAGCGTGTGCATCAGCAGCCGGCTCAAACTCTTGGGCCCTCTTCAAGTGTCTGACTGATCCTGATTTTAATTCAGTGCAATGGCGTCGGGCAGATGACTAATTTAGTGCAGCTTCCAGCCAACGCTCTATGTTCAAAAAGCATCTGTCAATTCAAGGAGAGAGATGAGAATGTAGCATGTGTAAGCACATTCAGTGAAGTCAATATGTCTGCTAAAAACTAAAGTCAGCTCTTCAGCCCACTTTAACAGAAATATCACATTAAAGGCTCCAAATCCGTTGTTGTCCTGGTTATTCCTGCATTTATCTCACCTGACCTCAAATTATTCACCATTGCTCTGTTTTCATACAGTTGAATCAAAGCCTTTATCATGACTTTCACTTTTATTACTCACTTTTTAGTTCTTTTTCTGTTTTGTAATGCTGCTACCAATCTCAACTTTAACCTCTTGACTTCAGTCCTTTGTGAGCACAGAAAAGCTGCAAACACCACTTCAAAAACATAAAAGTGCCATCCTCCACTGTATATACACAGACTTTTATGACTGCAAAGGGTGTGAATGCGATGCTACAATGTGGCAGAAGGGAGGACGAACCTCTCAGCGGGACTTTTTCATTTGGAGCCTTAATCTTTTCACCACATTCAGTGTCTCTACAGTGTCAAAGCAGAGTTTTATAATATTCATAAATGTGTACAGTGACAAAGTTTAGTCTAGTGCAAATAAACAGCACATTGTGTATCCTTCTATGTATGTTTACTTCCAAGTGAACAGAAGTTGAATCTAGTACACATCAAGTACACCCATATGGGAAAAAATAGGGAAAAAAACTATAAGCATTTCCTATTAATAACAAGTATTTATGTCTTACAAGGTTTCCTCTTTTCTACATGCAAGATAATTATAAGAATTTAGTATGAATTAAGTTAACATTATGTATGTTGTTTATAAGTACATTTTCTACCAGGTGAGCTGCTGGGATGCCCAGCATCTGTAGTTTTTAATGAAATATTTAAACATTTGAATATTTAAAAGTTAGTTAAAGACATATGTTTTTTGTTTTGTTTCATGTTTTATTTGTATGTTTCTCATATATACCATCTTCATTGTCTTGTAATGTTTTTATACAGCAGTTACAATATTTTGGTTTCGTTAATGCAGTTTCACAACTTATATACATATCTACTGAGGACATTGTATGTGGATTTATTGTCATAGAGAGTACTTCCAATTTTCAAAGAAAAGATATAAACATTTAGTAAAATGTATCTATATTTATTATATACTCAACTACCATATGTGGCTACCTTATTAAACCTCCCAACAATATTAAATAGTTCTAATAAGCTTCACCTCCATTACCCACAACAGTAAAATGTAAATTACACACAAATACATCCATAATAATACTCAAATAAAATGAAATGCACTTATTTAACAATCTCTGGGGTCACTTTCTGCACAATGATTTTTACTACTTTTGAAAATTAGCACAACTTGCTGATAATAATGTGCTTTTATTAAATGAACATTTTAAATGCAGGACTTTTACTTGTATCACAGCATTTCTACTTTGTTGTGTTTCTATTTTTGCTCGAGCCAAGAGTCTGAGGACTTTCTCAACCACAGAAAGTGGACCACATGTTTGACCACCTGTAGGTCATCAATCAATCACCCTTATTGGTTTACTATACATACCAGTGCTTAATGGCTATGCATAATGAAACAAGGGCTGCTTTGAGGATGTCGCTGGTGGGAGACCAAGGACAGAATTAGTCTGGTTTCTGTCTAAACAAGGTTAAAAAACATGTGACATCATCCCTGTGTGGATAATTGTCGGAGTGGATGTTATGCTGTGTCATGTGCACTCAATTTCATGATGACAAAGTTGTGCAACAGAACAAAGTGAATACAGGGCTTTATAAATCTGCTCAAAATAAGCTTGTGTATGCATATTGCTGTGCATACAAAGGCTCTCTGTCTAACATCTATACAGAATTTAATGCACGCGTTTGCTGGAGTGCTTCAGTTTAAATCTTTAAAGCTGCTAATTGCCTCCTCATTGGCAAAACTTATATGTTGCATTTTACACCAGGCATGTTAATTGAAGAAATGCTTTGTACAGAAAAAGGGCCGACAATTCATATTCTTTCACTGAGCAGACTATGCATATAGAGGTCACATCTGAGACCATCTCTGACACTGTCTGCCTGCAAATATAGTCTGTGCAGGAGCAGAACAAAGTAAACCTGCCACAGCAAATTCACCAAATTCAAAGATAGCAAAGCATTTTCAAACATCCATGTTATCTCCAGTCCTCCCGTCCCACATGGATTCCACACCGTTTGGAAATCTGGCCACATGAGATTGGGAGACACTGACAACATATTCTGATAGAGGAAGCAACATTGACTTCTTTCCCTATTTTGGGGAGGGGAAGGACAGGAAATATGATTATGCTTCAGGTCAGAAGTCAGGTTTCAAATTCCAGTCAGTAAGTGCACACAGCTCTTTGAAAGTGACCGTATAGATGAGGTCAAACTTTAAAGCCTATATTTATTTATTTATCCTCTTTTTTTCCTCACTCAAATGAAGACTAAGCTCTGCTTCTGGCTTTAAAATGGAGTGGACAGATTAAGCTGAGTTAGGCCTACTTTCCATAGATGTGTTGGCGTGGCACTTTGAAATCCACACTCCCCCCTCCTCTCCCTCTCTCTGCAAAGACCAGTTAAGAGGTGACACATCGGGACTTCTTAAACCGGAAGGTAGCTGGAGATTAACGCATGAAAGAGTCACTATAAAAAAAAAAAAATCAGCTCTTGCAAAAAAAAAAAAAAAGGAAAAAGAAAGAAACATTGTTACAAGTGTTTCTTTTCCGTAATGTTTCATTGATACCCACGATCAACAGCTCATTCTGATGATGGTGCTGGTGGTGATGATGATGGAAATGATGATGAAGTGGGTCAGGAAATTCCTGTTGCTAATTTCACTGTTTATATTAATAGATAGATGATTGACATTCAAAGTTTATGGTGCAGGTTTTTTCATTGTTAATTGGCTGTTAAAGCTCAACATGTATTCACACCTGATGTAATTAAGTGCTGTTCAATTACACCTGCTGACACTGCTCCACCAATCAGAATTACATCTTAATTGGATTAAGTATGCCCAAGTGAAGAGACAACAAAACTGTCCAGGAAAGGAGTAGTTTAGGACCTAAAGGAATTATTCGACACACCTCCTATTTTGGGAAGCAGAGAGGGGCACCAAGCACAGAAGCTGACCAATGTACTGCTGTGAAAAAAGGACAGCATTCTCCAATAGGAAGCTGCTATTATGTAAGCCAAATATTTCTGTCTCGTCCTCAACCAGACTCCATTGGCGAAATCAGTAATTTTACCTCACAGAACACAGGAGTTGATGGCCCATCGCTGCCTTCATCGGTTAGTTAGTTTGTTATTGTGACTTTAGTGACTTAAAGGATTAGTTTGGATTCACCATAGTCACACAATAACCAAAACAAACTAATAAATAGAGGCAATAGTAGACCGGCAACTCCTGCGTTCTACAGAAAGTGACAAATTTTTTGCCAATAAGGGCTGGTTTTGGAAGAAAGAGAGTGATATTTGGCTCTGACAGCTCTGATATACTGTCTGACAGCAAGGTAAAGCAGACAAAATATCCTAAATATAGCATACGCTTAAACTGATGATTTTTTTTTTTAGATGGGCCTGTTTTTAAGTGGCTAAAATACATAATAAATATGCTGTGCCTGTCCTCAGCAGTACATTGCTTAGCTTCCTATGCCTCTTTGTTTCTGCAAACTGGGGGCATGTCAGGCAGCGTTTACTGTACATCATACAACGCCACTTCAAATACCCCGAACTATCCCTTGAAGATTTCATCATAAAAAGAATTCAGGGGGGAATTTTTCTGTTTATCCACCTTACTTAAGAGTCATCTGAAAGTATGTTGGACAATTATCTTCACTTATCTCACAACCATGTCAGGTGAGTAGAGTCATATTCACACTGTATATTTTGGGGATAGTTGAAAACTAATGCATTACTTGTGAAAACACATTAAAAAATTGTTAAAAGTTCTTTTTTTTTTCAATCTGTCTTAAAATAATCACATGCTCATGTGTTCACTGAAAGTTAGACCTTGAGTTTTTGGTTGTTGTAACGGTTTGTCCTGCCCATACTTTCACATTTCAGCAGTGTGTCAGTGGCTTCATGTGCCTCGTTTCAAATATTAGATTCAGTCAAACCAGAAAAATCTGTCTGCTTCTTAAAATACACAAGTTGGCATTATAATCAGTCACAGCACTTGTTTACAGGCAAACGCTGATTAGAACTGGCTCTCACATGGTAGCTTGACTGAAAAATGTCCCAGTTTACACATAATGTCTTATCACAACATCACAAAAGGAGAACAAACTGGACGAAAATTAAAAACAAGAAAGAACTGATCTCTTTGAAACATTTATTATGAAATTATAAAGGTAGAATAGCACTGTTGAAATAAAGCTTTTAGAAACAGAATAGGAGTTGCAGTTGTACTGAAGAACTGGCAAGAGTTTATTTCAGATGTAATTAATGTATACCCAGCAATGAAAAAAAAGGAAAAGGAGAAAGCAGGGCAAATAAATAAAACAAAAAAAAAAAAAAAAAAAAAAACAAGTCCATTATTGTTTACCACAGCACATTAGGCAAGATTACCAGGAGTTCAATTTACATGAAACATCTCATATATACAAGAAAGATTTACATTGATGAGGGTTACAGAGTCTTTGTGAGCTATGGGGCCCAGTGGCGAAGCAGTCAATGGCAGTCACATTTCAAGTCAAGTGTGGCTCTTTGCTTGAGGGGGGTTTTTTTTTGGCTGGCGATGCCATTATCACAACTATTAGTCTAGACACTGGCACACGCTAGTGACAGAGCAGCGGCCAGTGTGTCACTTGACACAACAACCCAGTGACAAGGACGCGTCTCCCTCTGGGTTTGTCATGTCAGGACATACAGCACCACTTTGCACACATACCCCCCCCGATCTCTCTTTCTGATGATAAAGGGAAGAAAGTGGGGGCTATGTGCCGAACACAAAGCACCCTCATCTGTCACAAATGATCAGAACACAAAGGTGAACAGACCCTTGGTGATTTAACATTGCGTGTAACGGCATTGACCCGATAAAACATGGGTGAAAGGTGTGGGCTGGAGACAGGGAAGATAAGGAGTGGGTGGAGGGGGCCAAGTGAGGAGTGGAGAGGAGAGATGGGTCGTCGGGGTGAGGAAGAGGAAGGGGAGGGGGGCATTCAAACAATGAAGTAGCATCATAACTTCATCTTTTTATATCATATTTTTGACAAGCAAGAAGTCAAGAAACATTTTCTTCCACCCTCTACTCTTTAAGTTAAATTTGCAAGAATTCACTTGAGGTGTCGGTAGCGTCAGTGTTTTTTAAGCTGCAGTTTGTCTTTTTCTCATCATGCAGTGTTGGAAAAAAAAATATGAAGCTAGTATGTCAACTTGATTGATTGCCTTAGAAAGATGGGAAATGTGTTTTGTGGATTAGTGGAAACATGGAGATGAATTAAGTAATGACAGTCCCACAAAAGCCACAATGGGGTTTGGCTTTTTGTGCATGCAAAACATTAAACTTCACAAAGCAAACCCCCTGAAGATTGATCATCAATCAATTTGCTTTGAGAAATTGCAGAAATGGATGATGAATCTGAGATGGATGGGTTGCCAGCCAAACGTGATGGACAAATAAAAAACAAAAACAAAAAAAAATCACATATGCACACACACACACACATAAGACCTTTTGATATATGACAGAATTGTCATTATCAAACTGTATTGTACATGTTTCACAAAATAAACCATGCAAGAATGAGGAAAAACATGTATGAAAATGGTTTAAATACAAATGAAAATCAACGAAATCAAATGCAATTCCTGGTAATTTGCCATCATCTGTGTTTTGTTTTTTTTGGCAATCCTGTCCCTGACAGTTATAGACAACAAGAAGAAAAAAAAACAAAAAAAAACAAAAGGCGATAAATAAATAAATATATAAATATATTAAAAATCAGTAGCACTTCATTTTTCTCAACAGCGGAAAATAAAAACATATAAATGAACTCCACAGCTCAGCCAGTGTACCAACAGGGAGCTTTGATTTATTTTGTTGTTTTGTGCAGACAAAACTGGATCCCCCTTGGGGCAATAATCTACTCTGGTCACACCCACTACCTTAGTATAGCCCACAATCCATTTCATTTCCTTTTACCAACCTCGACATGGAGGACATGACAAGTTTTTTAAAGAAATACAAAGTTGCCTGCCGTAAAAGAGCCCTGCAAATCCTCCGCTGATGATTTAAAGCTTTGATAGACACTTCACTCGCAGACTTATTGGCTTACGATCTCCTGATAGCTACATTTGTTTTGAGGAACTGCTACCTTTGACTCAGTAAGAGAAACGCAGTGCAGGTTGGTCTTCTGTTTGCTTTATCATTAACCCATAAATGTATTAATGTCCTCAGTGGAATTTTATAATTTCTTTCACAGTACTTTAAGTACTAGCTGAGCTAAGCACAAATCTAATGAATTTTCTCAAATCAGTCAAAGTATGAGGCTGCAGGCTAAGTTTTTCTTAGCTCCTTTACTCATTTTATTCTGAAAAATGACAAAATGAGTAACCGCATGAGACTGATAATTAAATATAGTATGATACAGAAATTGCTATATCTCAAAAACTACAAGGAATTATATCAAATGCTTCCTACCAGTAGATTCAAAACGACTTCAGTTTCAATAAAATGTGCTTTGGTCCAGTGTAAATCTGACATTTAGCATGATAAATGAATGTTGAACTTGTTTTTGTGTGTTTCTAAAAGAAACTTTGTCTAACGATTAAGGCATGGTAAATATGTGAAATCAAACATTTTAGTCACAGCCACGTGTCTTAACAATTTCCACAAAAAAATTTAGTGTTTCCACCTCTGCTTCCCAAGCACAGCAAAATATTGAGAAAATAAGAAAATAGAGGCAGAGGGCAGCTTCTCTGCAGATACTGACACCACCACACACTTCTAGTGGGTCATAAGTGATTATTGAAATGTTGCATATTATACCTTTAACATACTAAATATAGTTGTTAGTCATTAATGGGTTAAACTGTTGCTGTCAATTGTAGAGGGAATTTGATTTGCTTAAAGATTTGGTTAATTAACCATTTTATAGCTATTCATACAGTTTAAGCATTTATTCATCTGCACAGTCAGAATCTGAGATTTTACAAGCCTGTGTCCTCATTTTCAAGACAAATCTGAAATCTGCTGGAACATCTTCAGTCAAAAGTATCATGGGCATGTACAGTATAATAGATCACAAACACGGTATTCCGAAGAAGTGACAGGATAGCTGAGGAGAAGGATGTATGATCACAGTCGGCAACAATCACTGGCCTCTCTCCATCTTCCTCTTTCAGACCGCCAAACTCTGTGTCAGCACAACCCAGAAGATATTGCAACAGACTTTTCCCCTCAGGTGCAACATTGTCATAGTTCATTAATCTTCTCAAACTTCTCCTGCTGCCATCAGCCCCCGTACGTACTACTAATCCCCTTATTAATGTGGCAAATGAACCTGCACAAGAAGGACGACTCCCCCAAGGCTCCATAATTACAATGGTCTGTACAAACTCCTGTTTGCATAGAATGTCCATTCATTAAATGTACTGACAACACCGGGAATACTCTGCGAAAGATTCCCTGTTCCTCCTCACGGGCCTCTCTTCCTCTCATCCTGCACTTTAAACTGAACACTACATCTGCTGTAATATTTAATGGACTGCTCATTGCCTGCGACTGATACTGTAATACAAGTCTGCTTTTATCGTAGTAGTCACAACAGGAAGGAAAATGAGACGTGACGCGGATGCGGGCAGAAAAATTGGACAAAAATTACAAATAAAAAGTCTCCAGAATTATTTCGATTAAGGAATATGCATATGTTGTCAGATGTTCTATATGTGCTGTAGCTATAGTGAGGCTGCATAAAAGGGAGCTGTTATACTGTTTCCCCAGAGCTAAGGCAGGATTTGTGCTGCAGAAAAAAAAAAACAACACACACACATCAGAACAGTGTGGGATAACTGAACTGTAGGTACACATTTTTTTCAGTGCTTACATCTTTTCTGCCATACAAGAAAAACACTAATAACCCACAGCAATTAAGCCTTTTTGCACATGAGGTTTTCAGGCCACATGGTTGTACAAGTGAAAGGCCTATATAAGGCCCATAATTGTGCATTCTCACATGTGATGCACTGTATATAACACAGGAAAAAAAGGGAAAGAGGACGCATCTTGTGAATATCTGCAAGAACGTACACATGAATCTACATATGCTGCATAACGGCCTTATTTTTACACCATGGATTTATTTAAATAAGCAATAAGCAGCAACTGTGCAACCAAAAATGAGTACTGTAGTCCAAATTGTGAGTTGGAGCCATAGAGTGTATATTAAATAGATTCAATCCCTATTTAATATACGATCGATGGATGAAGCGAGTTGTTTCCCCCAGCCCCCTCCTTTCCAGATGCAAAGACGCTCAGGCAGGCTGCAGGAGCAGCGCAAGACGAGAGCAACATTGTAACTTGACAACAAGTGACAACGACTCCTACACTGTGAGTTGATCAGCTGTTTATAACTGCAAATTGTCTGTCGATGTAAAGCTAAGCCCTTTATCCTGAAAACAAAACCCCACTGCTACAAAAAAAAAACCTCTGGAGTTTAAGTTCAGCGGCTACCTGCCTTACTAAATGCCAGACTCCGTCAACAAATTGATCAGTTTAACCGTTATAAAAATCTACTCCTTCTAAAAGATTATTAATGATTTCTTTTGACTCATAAACAGACACTTATTCATTCAGCGAACATTCTGCATTAATTTGAACTTTAATTAACGTGAAACAGGCCCAGAACAGAAATTTCTGTGGCGTTGCAGTCAAAGAAGCGAGTTTCAGCATGTTTCCTTAATCTCTGATGGTATATAATTTTCTGATAAATTAAATAAACACATTACAGATTTCTCCTTTAAGGTTAATGGTGATGTGCGAGAGCTCAAAATGTGGATTGTAATATATGTTTCATACACCATCATGGGGGCTGCTTCCAAACCCTGCACCCTCAGTATAAGCATGTTACTGTGTCCATAACATGAGCCGGGGGATCTGACGTGCAGAACATGGTTAACGCGTAGCCGCCAGGCTCATGTTATGTTCTGAACCGCATGTATGCCTCGTAACATAAGACTACAGTAAAGAAGAAGACAGTAAGACTGATGGTGAAACGGCGATGATTATACTTGGGTTTCTTAGATGCTTGTGTTGCCTTGTGAAACTAGGACAGTGTTTTCATGCTTTTTTCCTCAGTGTTGTTTACACTAATGTAGGTCCCTGGAGGGTAAATAATAAGTGGGAAAAAAGAAAGGAAAGGGAAGGATTGCTCCTATCGCTATCAGCAAAGTTTGAGGTCTCTATAAAGCTGATTCCACCAGGCGTTCGTCTGTGATGACACTGCTGCGGATGTCTGCTGTATGTTGTGAAGTCTCTGAGAGGAATAACCACTGGAGCCTTCATGCTCTCTGCCTCCTTATTTATCAATTTCCTTTCAGATTGCGTATTCATTGATCGGTGCTGATGTGGCATAGGAGCGACTCTTGAGAACTGTAACAAAATAGCTTTTCAATTCTTCGAGAGAAGGTCAATTTTAAAAGCTACTCCCCTCAGCTTAAACATTTCTTTCTCTTCAGCGTCCTCTTTCACTTAATTGCTCATTTCACGTCAACTCCAGGCAACAACGGGTGATTGATGATGCTCTGATACTCAAAAGACAACAATGTAAATCATCCTATCATATATCTTCGTGATGCATTATCTAGTGTAAAAATTCAGCACCTTATTGGACTTATTTTCAATGTAGTGCATCAAAACCACGTTTCAAAACTGCAAAAATAACTTGCAATAACTTTGAATTATATTGATATATTTTTATTATCTATGTATGTATAAGAAATCTTTTAATAATGCGGTTCTTATCTTTTTCCAAAGCAGTCCTACTCTGCAGGAAATATGATATGATAATCCGATGATATTACCTTTTGGATATCGTCTCTGTTTAAAGATTCACTCAAAGGTAATTGGTATTTTTTGGATTTTACTCTTTTTTTTAAGTACACCTAATCTCCTTTCTGTTTTTATTTAATACTCAGGCATGATTCAAAAAAAAGAATGGGACATACTGGGTGAGCATTTACTCACGAAATGGAGATGGCCTTCACATGTCAATACAAATGGTCGCTTTGTGCAAAACAATCAAAATATGGATGTCAATGATAACATACCCTGCTTTATCCAGTCAGACATGTCAGTGCAGTCCAGTCATTTAAACCACAATCAATAAGTGCCATTTAACCTCAGATCTGAAGTGGGATCCTTATCACTGAGATGCTTTGGAGTAATTACGACTGAGAACCGATGCAGATATGCTGTAAGAGTCTTTATTATAAATCTCCAAAGATAGATATTAGCTAATAGCAGAAAGGTAGAAAATTGCTTTTTCTTCTAATAATAAAGAGCTTGAGATAAGAAAGTGCACCCTTGTGAGTTGTCAAATATATTAACACATATTTATTTGAGTAAGGAAGGACATCGCACGTACATTTTATGGCAGTGGGTTAAGTCTTGATTGAAAAAATATTGTTTAATCAAACAATAAATACTTGTTTGATTATGAATTTGTCAATTTTATGACATGGTTAAAAGTTGTGATGCTTAAGTTTCATGTTCCAGTTATAAAAACGGGAAACAGCGTAGAATGAAGATGTTAGATTTGTAAGACTCAGCTGAAGTGCATGTGTCATTGAAGGGATAGTTTGGATTTTTTTTAAGTGAGGTTGTATGAGGTACTTATCCATACTCGGTCAATTAGTAGACGGCAGTCAGCACGACCCCAGTTTGTTGAAGCAGCAGGAAAACCAGTGAAGGAAGCTGAGCACTATAATGCTGTGGACAGGATCAGCAGCAAAATGTATTCTAGCCACATAAAAAAGGCCAACCTAAATGTCAGTTTAAGTGTATGCAGTATTTAGAATATTTTCACCCCTTTACTTTGCTGTCAGACAACCTTTTTTGGAAAACCACTGTTATCATGGCTAAATAATGCTTTCTCTTGCTCAACCAAACTCCACTGGCAAAATCAGTAATTTTACCTTGCAGGACACAGGAATTGCTGGTCTGGCTTCTGTGTTTTAAACAGTTACTTTGGATTCACCAAAGTTTGTACATTAACACAAACAAACTAACAGATTGAGGCAGTGCAAAGGGAAAATTTGTGATTTTGCCTATGGAGTTTGGTTGGTTTGGAGAGTGCAATATCTGGTTTATATAATTTTGTTTTCCCTTCAGGGAAGGATGTCTGATGGCAAAGTAAAGTGGTGAAAATATTCAAAATATACTATATTGTTAGAGTGATGTTGATTTTTTTAGGTGGGCCCATTTTCAGTTGACTAAAACATGTTTTGCTGCTGACCCTGTCCATAGTATCTGTGCTGGTACCTACCATCTAGTGTAGGTAAAACACTGAGTAAGGCCAAGTATCTCATAAAACCCCACTTCAAATTGTCTAAACCATCCCTTTAAGAATTGAAAAGAGAGCAGACTGAGGCACAACTTGAAGTCAGTTTCAACCCTCAACTTCTACAAGGGTAACATTTACGCTATACACAAGTACATAGAAAAAAATATTGATTAGATTGTACAGAACATTTCAGGGGAACATGTGTGAGCAAAGGAATCTGCAACAGTGCATTATTTATTTATATTATCGATGGCACTATATGGAACACACTGGCTCTGTTTGTGTGCATCTTTGAATCATTTGTCAGAATTATTGATCCCAATAAATCTTGTATGGAACTGTGGGATGACTGAGCAAATCAATGAAGTTGTGCTTACAGTATAGTGTCATATCTCATGTGTCCTCCTCCTCTAAGGTTGAGTCCACCCCCCAAACCCCTCCACCATCACCGCCGCAACCATCACCCATTTCATCGCCTTGTCTTGCCTCTCTCACACATCACCAACCACACTCACCCATACACACACACACACACACACACACACACACACATTGGCGCCTGGCAAATGACGCCAAACTGAATGCCTCTTTTGACTGCTACCACTCACAGAGAAACACATTAAATGCAACCCCAGATGCAGTGACCCGGAGGTATGCATCGACAGGAGTCGCACACAGTGTCACCCCTGTAATTCCACCCTCTCTTCCGGATAGATCTTATCACTCACATCTCTAACTGCCATTATCAATCTTCCCCGTGCAGCTTCTACATCATTAGGCAAGAGTATTTCACTAAGAACACCAACACAGGTTTCACTCCTTTCTTCTCCTCCCTTGCATTTATAAGTCCACTGCAGGTTGGCTTGGTGCCAGGCTGTGCCATGCAGCGCAACAGTGCCACCTAAAGGTTCAGTACCACCACCCATCAAGCCTGACCCACTGACAACACTCTCACTTTGCCTCCTTTTTCTCCCCCTGCACTCCCCCTCTCTTCTCTGCTGCTCCCCGTATTTGTCCACGTGTGTTCCATTAGATTAGAACTGTGTGTTGTGTAGTGCTGCTTTATTAGCAGAAAAATTAATAAGGCTTTGATAAAAAGCAGCATGGATTACGTTGAAATTTGAGGCTCATTATTGGCTAATCCTTTTTGAATTGGATGTGTATCAAGTTCCAGACAAGCTTCACTCAGTTCGCTCGTGTGCTTTGAGAGGAGGCATTTAATTCAAGCTTAGATGATGTGGCAAAGCCTACAGTGACATTCACAATACCACCGCAGCAGCAGACTAATTATTGACTGTTGTTATTGCTGCAGGTGTTGATAAAAGGTCTTTTTGTGATTTTACAATACACACCAAAAACAAAGAAACAAACAAAAAACATGAATACACTCAAGAGTTTTATGAGGAGAGAGGTGAAAAGTCAGCTAAGTTTTTTTTTTTTTTTTTTTTTTTGGAGAATGTGTGCAGCATTTATCTAGAGGTGAAAACAGTAATCGGAGTAGATAGGCAAGAAAAAAATGTTTCTTTCACAGAGAACATTGAGTCACAATTAATGTTATGTTGGTACATTTTACCAGTGATCTAACCTGGGTGCTGAATAGACAAAATAAGGCAAGGCAATCACTCACCCACTTGCATTTTGTTAAATATGACTTAAATAGATATTAATGACAAAACATCAGTCTATAATTATCCCCAAAAGTATGATTGTTGAGTCCATAGTCAACTCCATTACTTAGCAGTTGTTCAAGTTACTTTTTTCTTTTTTTAAGTTTGAGAAACAGTGGAACTTGCTGAAGCAGTGTGTCTCCTGTACTCTTTTCTGTTGCTTCACAGTAACTTAGAGTGAGTCTCTAATCTAGACTGGCACTTTAGCACTGTGGAACAGGGCAGTTATAGGCAGTACTTATAGACCAGTAAAAGTGCTCTTTTACCTGCTGTCTGGTGTGCATGGGCCCCTTCGTCTTGAACCCTCCTTGGGAGCTGCACTCTGAGGCACTGAAGTGGTCGGAGCTCGTGGAGGACCTCTTGGAAAGCGTGTCACAGCCCCCGACAAATGTGTTATCCAATGGGAGCTCCTGAATCACATGATGCTTCTTCACTGAGACCGGCGTGTCGGCCTTGAGGTGGAAGGCCGACTGCGGTGAGGCGGACTTGTAGTGCCGGGCCAGGTCGGGGCTGCTGGGTTTGAAGGTCGTGGTAGGGGTGGCATTCCAATCAAAGCGTCCGATCCCTTGCTCCTCCAGCTCGGTGGGCAGGCTGATGGTTCCGTTGATCGGCTCGTGGGCAGGGTCGTCGGGCTTGTTCCCCTCGATGGTGACAAAGTTGAGCAGGGAGCTTTTGGGAGATTTCCTTTTCTTGCGCTTTTTCTTCTTGTTCTGCTTGTTCTCCGTGTTGGGGGACATCCACTCGGCGCCCTGTTTTTTCCTCTGCGCAGCTTTAAACCTGGAAGCGTGGCGGCAACGCAGCAGCACAGTGACAAAAATGACGATAATCACCACTAAGGCGCCGGTGACGAAGGCTATCATTATGGTTAAATAATCACCGCTTTGATAAGTTTCACTACTTTCACCTATGTTTCGGTCAATTGGGGTCTCCATGGTGCGTCGGATGAGGTCATAGATGAGTGTTGAGTTGCCCACAGTGTCGTTTACGTATAGAAATACCAGAACCAGAGTATGGAGAGATTTAGGATACCCCAGGTCACTGATATTGACCACTAATCTGTGTAAGCCTATGTCAGTCACTGCTGGTTTTTCCTCCAGAGTAATATTCCCCGTGACAGGGTCAATCCTGAACAGACCTTTGTTGTTCCCACTCACTATTGTGTATTTCAGCTCTGCATTCATCCCTGTATCACCATCTACAGCAAACACTTCAGCTACCACAGATCCTGGGATAGAGGACAGAGGGACGAGCTTGAAAGACGTGTTGGAGGGGGGGTAGATGACGATCGGGGTGTTGTCGTTCACATCGATGACATTGATGGTCACCTTGGCAGCTGAGGAGCAAGGCGGCCTGCCACTGTCCACAGCTCTGACATCAAAAGTGTAGGAGCTCTGCTGCTCCCGATCAAATGACACATTAGATTTTATCACCCCGGAGTAAGGATCCAGGATAAAGTTCTCATTGTCATTCAGTATGGAGAGAGAAACAGCAGCGTTTTCTCCAGCATCTGAATCTGTCACAGTTATCACCCCCACAGTGCTGTATTTAGGAAGATTCTCAGACACAAAGAACTGGAAATGGTTATGTGTGAACTTGGGGTTGTTATCATTTTCATCCAGCACAGTTACAATGACGGCTGCCTGCGTCTGCAGAGGGGGTGTCCCATTATCTCTCGCTGTTACAGTGAAGAGAAACCGATCCTGATCCTCTCGGTCAAACACCCTGGACGCGGTCAGGACCCCCGTTTTGCGGTCGAGATCAAAGAATGATGCATTCGGTCCCAGCTGATAGACGATCTCTGCGTTTTTGCCACTGTCCTCATCCGTGGCGCTGAGGGTAGTGAGGAACAGGTCGCGTTTGTTGTTCTCCATAACAGCCAGCTCAATAACTGGCTGAGTAAAAATAGGCGGGTTGTCATTCTCATCCTCCAGCCTCACTCTCACCAAGGCGGTCTGATTCAAGCTTGGTTTCCCAGAGTCAGAAGCCACTATTTTAAAGTTGTATTCCTTGGTGCCTTCGTAGTCGAGCAGGGCAGATGTCTCTAACAGATACTGGTTGTCGTACACGGCTTTGAGATGGAAGGGCACATCCTTCTCAATGAAACAAATGACCTTGCCATTGATGTCAGTGTCTTTGTCTGACACGGTGATGAGAGCTATCTTGGTATTGATGGGATCCTTCTCAGAGAGGAAAACAGTGCCATTAATGGGACTGATTATGTATCTCAGGTCTATATTGGGTGGATTGTCATTAACATCAGTCACATTTATGGTAACAGTAGCTCTGGCAGGGCTGGAGCTGCCATCACTGGCTAAAACAGAGAGCTTGTGAATAGCAGTCTCCTCTCTGTCCAGGGGCCTTTGCACTGTAATTAGGCCAGATGTTGTGTTTAATGCAAAGAGTCTTTTGGTGGCAGGAGACACTTGAGTCCCAAACACATAACGTATTTCTGCATTTGCCCCTATGTCTGCGTCTGTGGCCTGGAGCTGCACCACAGACGTGCCAATAGGGGAGTTCTCAGGTATGTGCACCTCTATCTGACCCTCTTTAAACACCGGTCTGTTATCATTCACATCTGTGACTGTGACCTGGAGGATGGCAGTGCTGGATTTCTGCGGACTGCCACCATCCTCCACTTTGATCTTCATCACATATGTATCCTTCTGCTCTCTGTCCAGATTCTGCTGCACAATGAGCTGGGGCCACTTCTCCCCCTCAGGCGTTTCGACTATGTCTAAGCCGAAGGCGCTCTGCCCGTTGATCAGCTCGTATTTGTGGACACTGTTGGGGCCCGTGTCCGGGTCAGTGGCGGAAGGGATGGCGAAGCGGCTGTTAATGAGCGTGTTCTCGGGGATGGAGATGTTGATCACAGGGGACGGGAACATGGGGGCATTATCATTTGTGTCTTTGACAATTATTTTGATCTTAATCAGCCTGAAATAATCATTAGGCAGGATGACCACTTCGATTTCAAAGGAGCACTCGCTGTCCTCAAACGAGGGTCCGGGGCACAACTTCTCCCTGTCGATTCGGTTTGATGTTGTGAATATCTCTCCAGTGCTGCTCAGAACGCGCACCAGCGGGTTATCTCCCGCCTTGGAGACGAGCCGGTACACCAGATTAGCACTTGCTCCAGTGGCAGCGTTTGTGTGGGAAATGTTTAGGTCCTTTGGTATGTTTCCAATGAGGACATTTTCTTGCAACTCCTCTCTGATGGGGTAGATTAGCTCTTGGGCTATTGAAGGATCTAGCCACACACAGGCAAGCAGGGCGCCCAACAGGTAATAGTCTTTTAGATCCATGACAGTGTGAATGTGTTTCCAGCCTTCACAACTCAAAGGTTTCTTTCTATGCAAGGCAGTGACTCCCTTGCATGTGATGGCAGGAATCTTCTTCCAAACCTATAAATACACGAGAGTTTCTCTTCAGTGAAATAACTTTGCCATGCACAGGAATTAAATATATTACAGTCAGCTGTTCATTTTTTTAAACGATTCACTATTAAATCTGCCCAGGGCCCTTAATCAACAATTCATAAGAAAAAAAAAAAAAAAAAAAAAACCAACAAAAACACTGCAGCAACCATTTAGGCAGCCATTCATGTCTGTTGCTCCCGTTTTTCTAGCTAAATCCTCCACATTTTTATGGTCACTAAGAATTTTCCAGCGCCTCAAACCCCCATGGCCACAAAACTTCACAACACATTACACAGCCTTATTAATTTTACACTTAAATTGCCAAAATTAAAGAGCTCTGTGTGGGCTCCATACGCATGAATGAAGCCTACAAAATAAGCCCAAGTCAGATTTTCTTTCTTTTTTTTTAATTCGTAGTGGGCAGCTGAGACCTTATTCTTTATCTGTACATACCCAAATCCGTAACAGCAGCAGCAGGACGAAAAACTGGAGTGTGTCAGCTCATAGTCTTCTCATCCAGTGTGCCTGCGAGCTTATTCGGGTAAAGATATCCTCCTCAGTGAGAAAAAAAAAAGAAATAATAATCGCCCCGCAGGAGGAGTAATCAGACTCTCGAACAGGTTTTGGGTAAAAGCAGCTGGTCGCACAAACTGGGGTAAATTAGAGGCTGCATATGTCGCAGTTCCGTTTCCCCCATTTAACTTCAGGAATGGACAGGATCTAATTGTGCGACCTGCGGTGATTGCGGTGATGAGCGGCGCTCTCCAGCAGACACAGCCAGGTGGTCAGTGGTTTGTGGTGTCTTCCATTAAAACGGCTCCCAAAATCAAATCTCATCTCCCGTGTACACGTCCCAAAATACCCGGTGTTTGCTCTTTTTTTTTTTTTTCTTTTCTCCCTCCTCCTGGCTACCTGTTAAGGTGAAGGCGCCGACGAGGTGAACGCAAGAGGAGACACTCGTGTCCCGTCATGATTCAAGTTCACGGAGCAGCATCAATAATCAGCCGGCGTAGAGACACACAAGGTTAAAAGAAAAAAAAAAAAAGAAAAAGATCATGGAAAAAAAAAAATCTCAGAGTCGATCCCACTTCATGTCCAGCCTCAGTATTGTACAGGCTGTGCGGTGTGACACCGATGCGCAGCGTGGATGTGCCGTTTATCCTTGCACTCTCACTCCCAGAGCAGAATATCTTGCACTAACTCTGTGTAAACCCATAGGAGGGGTGGTGAAGTACACCACAGCGACTCCTCTCCACCACCCCCCCCCCACCTCCAACCCAGCCGACCCTCGTCATTGGACACCGCCCCTCTCTCTCAGTGGCGTCGGCAGCCGGAGCAGCAACAGGATTGGCCCGGAGTCACGTCACTTAACAGGCGGAGGAACCGGAGGGGCTGTCCGCGCCGCGGTGGTGGAGAGATGCTCCGTGAAGATGCTGCAGGCTGCAGAGAGGCGCTTAACCAAAAAGGCTGGAGGGGGGATGATGATGACGACGGTGATGATGATGATGAAGCTGCTAGAGCTGCTGATGATAATATAGAGAAAAGAAAAAAAAAAAAAGAATGTGTCCTCTGTAGCTTTTCCACTGTGGGTGATTATATAAAGGCAGATAGCAGTCATTGGCTCTAAAGGGACGCATCAAACGCAACCTGTTAGGCTGTTGTCAGGTAGGCTGCACTAATTGGGGTGGACGTAAAGAGCCAAAAAAAAAGTGAAGCACATTAGAAAAGGCATGGACAATACAAGCTTTGTGTGCGAGAGTCACTAATAATCGCACTCCAGACAGAGAAGCCGTTGTCTAAGTATGTTTGCACGACTGCATATTCACGCCACACTTGGCACCCTACAGCCAGTCATCAGCATTTGTCCAGAGAAATAACCTTGACAGTTATCCCCGTCATCAAAGCTATACACAGCAGCATGTGGTGCGAGCTCTCTTATGCGTAATGGGATGAATTCCGTTTACTTTTTTCTTTAAGTTTCCTGCCTGGTAATGATCTGAGGAGGCTGTGATGTGACTTTGGAATAACCGCAGATGATCTTAACTTGTTTCAAAGCAACAAGAGGAGGCTTAAACTGTGGAGCTGAAGCTTAAAGTGACACAAGGTAATTGGAAAACAGCAGATTTAATCAAATGGAAATCAAGACTCAGCCATACAGGATCCCAGCCATCATTTAATACCAACTGCCATCCAATCATTACTTAATTTCAATGCAGTAGATAACCCTCAATTTCAGCCACGGCTTTCTGCCTGTGCTGCTGAGAAAGGCAAGCTGTTGAGCTCAAAGGCTGCCATGGTGAACACTGCCATCTTGAGGTGCTCCTACACAAATGCCTGAACTGTGATGCTTCAGAAAAACAGCCAGCTACTCATTTCTGAAGCAAAACTTAGCCTCATGCTCTTCATCAAGTGACCACGGGATAAATAAATGACACAATGAGTGACTCTGTCAGTGGCAGAGTGTGAACGAAGAGACAGCAAAAGTGAGAAGAAAGCCCTGGCATTGGCAACTGGTGATGGCGAGTGATGCAAAGGACATGGGACCCACAGTGTTGAGGTGAGAACTAGGCTGCAAATGTCTCCTGAGAGGCTGGCTTATTGCCTGGTCAGCAGTCCATTAGCGCAACCAACCTGGTGGCCTGACCTTTCTGCCTCTGGATCCAGCCTTCAATGTCTTTCACTGGGGAGAGAGCAGCTAAAGGAGTGATCTGTCACTTCAGTTTAAAGTCTGACACCCTGATGTAGAGGAAAAAGTGACAACATGACTGTCTACAGTGGTGAAACACTTTCCTGCTCTGCTGGCCAGCCGCAGTCATTAGGAGCTCATCGCTTGCTTTTACTTGCTCGCTGGAAGTGTATGTGTGTGTGGGTTGGATTTTTGTGCAAAACAAGAATTTATGTTTAGATTTAAAGGAGCAATATGCCATACCCGAGTGTTCAGAAATGAGTTCTGCGGTCGAAAAAGCAACTTGGAGCCATGGACTTTATATTAAATAGGTTGAAACCCTATTTAACAATCCAAAATACTCATATTGCTCAATTTTTATGAACTCCCTCTAAAAGATTATTAATGATTTCTTATGACTCATAAACAGACACAAACTCACTAACTAAGGTTAAGAAAACAGGGAAACTTACTTTAATAGATTTTGGGTTGAGACAATTAAATTTTTTTCTTTATTCTGAAATATAATTTTTATTTATTTATTTTTTTAAGACTCAGAGATTGAAGTTTATCTAAGTAAATTATCTCAATAAAAGATTAAAGGTTGGCAAAATGTGTTAAGTTTATTATAATGTAAGAGTTTCAGTTTGATTCTAAACTCAAAAATCTAGTGATGGTAAGTTCTCTCAACATTGTTTCTTTTTTTTTTTCTTACAATGCTAGGGGAAAATTCTGCATGAATTGTAGCTCTAATAACTGTGCAACAGGCAAACAAAAGCACCTGTTCTGGACTGGAATGGAAATTTCAATTGAGACTGTAAAAAAACTTGCATTCAGGCTGCCTTAAAATTTTAAGAGGACTGCATCTGAAAACTGAAATTGAGGTTATTTTGTAATGATTCAAAACAAATAAATAAATAAACTTGATATTAATTCAGTTGTACTTGAGCTTAAGATATGAAGTTGAACCAACAATTCTTCAGTCACACTGACGAACACTACAAACAAATCTGATTTCCTTTTACAATCAAATAATGCATGCTGGGAAATCTGCTAACATGCTGATCACGTTTCTTTTGAAATGTAATTTATTGAGTTGATTGAAACCGGTACATTCATTCAAGACTTCATTTCAAGTCAAAACATTTTAAGTTAGAAGAACTCGAGTTTATAGGTTCTGAAGAATTTGCAAATAAATACTATAAATTTTAAGTTTAATTAACTGAACTGGTGCAGCGCTGTTGTCGGAGAAGCATTTCAACTTAGCATGTTAGCGTGTTTCCTTAAGCTCTGATGTTATATCATGGTTATTTTACGATTTAGTAGAGTTAAAAGTATTATATATTCCTCATTTAATAGAGTTTTTGAACATTGCCAGGTGTTTGTCTGTGTTAGCGTGGGGGTGATTGCACCATGATTGGGAGCGCTGGACAGAAATAAAGCCAGAAATCCCCACATCTTGTGAAACAATTGTTAAGACCCCGGTATCGATCACTAACTCTATCAACCCTCCACAGATGTATTATGGTCATGGGTCAGTAAAATCTTATTTATGTCACCTTAAAGATAAGCTGAACTTCATGAACAGAAGAGTCTTTATTGTTATTACTGGTTTTCTTCTGTGATTATGTATCACATGACCTTGACTCAGACACCACAAGGGACTAAAATCAGCAAATGCGGCAACTGCACAGCTTCCTAATTCCAAATTTAGCCTGTCTCTCAGGTTTGTTATCTCCTTATTTAGTCTGTTTTGAGCTGGCTGCAGCTAATGTTTCTGCCAGTCAAGTTACTGACAAGTGATGAATAATGTAGCATGCTAATATGTGCTCTAGGTCTTGTGGTGTACCTCCTACAATCTCACATCCAAGAGAGAGAGCCTAAGGGAAGGGTCCAAACCTAAGGCCCTATGATTCCCTATATACCAGGCATAGTCAATCACACTATTCACCTTGGTTTGATTCTCACACTGACTTATTGACTTGTTCGTGCTGTTGAATTGGCTTCATGAATAATACAAGGAACAAATATGTTTATCTTTCCTGTCCATTAAAGTACAAGGTCAAACAGGTAATTTATGTATTTTCTAACTTAAACAAGGTCTGAGGAGCTGGTGCTGGAAAATTTAAACAGTTGGTGTCGCAACTTTGGTGTTGATACTCAGCAAGACGCAGCAAACTGAAAGCTGAATGTGGAACAGCTTTAAGATGCAGTTTGTGAGTGTCTTTATTCTTTAATAAAACAGTTATCAACACTTAACATTTAAATATGAACACTGTTTATTATACATAGAGAAATTATTTTCTCATGCTTGAATTTGGGGGAAGATTGTGTGAAAAGAAGAAGACAGAGAGAATGCTGTTGTTGCTGGAACATGATGTTTTAATAAGATCATCCCAGTGAGTTTAAATTAGGAGGATATTCTCACTATTTACAGCTGTAATGGAGTTCTTTAAAGGGATAGTTCAGAGGTTTTGAAGTGTGGTTGTATGAGGTACTTTTCATAGTCAGTTTTCTCAGGAGACTTGTGATTTTCATTTCCATCTCCTGGTTTCCTACTGGGGTCAAGATTTTCCTGTATTTTACACGATTTGTGACAAATTTTCACATCTTTTGTTACTGTTTCCACACAGAGAATAATACAGCTACACCAAATGTTGTTTCCTGGCGTGCATGTGATGCGAAAGAGAGCTGCTCGCACCTTGTGCTCCTCAGTGAATGACATGAAGAGGAAAAATGGAGATAGAAATACTCTGAAGCAAATTTTAGACATTATGGAAACATGAATTCCTGCCTCTTACCAAAACTTTTAAACGAAAGGGACCCATTTTATTTCTAAGAGCAGCCTAACTAACATACCCTTAGAAAAACATTGGTAAAATCATATTTTCTGTGTTATTATGAAATTGGACTAAATACAGTGATCTCATTGTGTTTTCCACCGAATAAATTTCAGTTATAGGTCATCTGCAGGTGCCTATTTGCAATTTTTTAAAAAGTCACTAGAATGCAGAAAAGAAATCCTATGAAACTCAGATTTTTCTAGAGGAGGACATATACCATTTGGTTTAAAACCCTCTTTTTTTTTAGCTCCCTTTGTTGGCAAGTATGTGCACTGCTATAGACAGAGTCAGCAGAAAAAAACTATTTTAGCTACTTAAAAAATCAATCAGTTTAAGTGCACGCTATATTTTGAATATTTTTCCCACTTTTTCTTGCTATCAGACAACTTTTTGCAATAGGAAACTGAAGTTGTATTGCTCTCTTTCCTCCACCAAATTCAAAAACAGTAATTTTACTTTGCAGAACATAGGAATTGCTGGTCTCCTGCTGCCTAGATTGGTTAGTCTGCTGTGTTATTGTGTGACTTTGATGTTTTAAAAGGTTAATTCAGATTCACCAAAGTCACACAAAAGCAATAGCAAACTAACCAATAGAGGCAGTAGTGGACCAGCCCTGTTCTGTGAGGTAACATTACTGTTTTTGCCAGTGGAGTCTGGTTGCTGTGAAGAAAGCAAGCGCTTCTCCAGGCTGGGGGCGTGCCGACTTCCATCTTCTGCTGGTAATACACTGACTATGAATAAGTGACTCACACAACTCCATTTCAAAAACTTAGAACTAGCCCTTTAACATGATAAATTTTGGTCAGAAGTACAACAAGTTCCAGAAATTCAATTTTAAAAAGTTAAATTGCAATTATTCTCAGTCATGACCTTCACTAGTACAAGTGAGAAAAACTTCTCTGTGTGAGAACACTCATTTTAGAGTGTGAGAGTTTGAACTTCACTGTTGTCTCTTTCCACTGTGTGTGCATGTTCAAAAAATCCAAAGTAATTCGGGCCCGAAGAACTCTAATTATCCAAATCCATTATAACATCTAAAGAAATATTATAAAATATGCTGTGTCCTTTATAAGAAACAACAACTATAATTAATGCTTATTTTTTTTACCCTTATTTCCCACCTCAGTTCCTGGAATCAGCTGACTCACACAGAAAAACATCAGTGGGGCTATTATCACATGAGCTGAATCCTGCTGCTTGTGATACTGTACCACCTGCCAGCTCAAGTGAGCGTTAGCATTTAAAATTGGACTTATGCAATAAAAAAAAAAAAATCTTTTGAGTTTTTAACTCATGACCAAAACTCTCCTGTGGAAACTGTTGTTTACTTAAGCTATATTTTGAGTCAGACGTGTAAGATGCTAGAGACTCTCCTTTTTTCATCACCTACATATAATGTTTTGCCAATGTATAAATAGAAAGCAACCATTTTCTATTTCTATGGCTTAGCTCAGTCTTTTTTCATCCCTCTGAGTATATTGGTTTCATTTGTGACTTGTCAATACCACAAAAGAGCCACTGCAACTGCTGATGAAAATTTAGGCCTTTTTCCCTTAAAACCTTTTTGCCAGCACAACTTCTCTCAAGAGTGGTAATGACCCAGTGGATAATTGGCATCACACATGCTGTGGACCCTGAATACTAATCAGAGCTTCTAATCAGGCATTTCCAACTTAAAAAATTAGATACATGGGAGTGCAAATTTGGGTAGGAAATGTCTTTTTTTTTTTCATTTTCTTTGAAAGGGATTTCAGTGAAATCAAAACTTTGAATCCCCTTCAGGAGCGGATGTTATATCACTTAACAAGGTAGTAACAAGGTACTTTGATATGTTCAGGGACAGAACTTTACAGCTGTTGGTTTATGAGTTTGAATCTAAATGCTTACTGAAGGTAATTTTTTGATTCACCATATGGCATAGACAAGCCATGGTCGCTGCTGAGCATTTCTAATTATTGCAAAACCATTTTAAAGACATTTTGCATGCACCCAGCACCTCCTCTACTGCCTTGCCGGTTGGCATTTTAGAAGTATAATACCATTCATAATAATCCTTTCAACATTGATTGACATGCTGTTTGATCAAAGAAGATATCCTGGGTGGATTAGAGTTTTTGAGATGCCAAAAGTGCAAGATATCCCTCATAAGAAACACTTCTTCTGTCTTCATACCTTCATGGCTCTGACTGTAATTTGCTCTCTCCCCTTGCATTCCCTCTCTCTTCATTTTTTCCTCTTCTCCCTGACACATTTGAATCACATATCACTTTCCAGACCGTGCACCGAAAAAGGTCAAACATTCCCTCCCATTCTCTTTCCTTACTGATGTGAGAGCCAGGAGCCTGCCTGCAGTGGCTGAAATGGATCCTGGTCAAAGACGGCTGCGAAACCAGGCAAGAAAGTTGAGCAAGATCCTTTCCTGCTCAGTGCACCGGCTGATTTGACCTTGTGCAAGGGATGGCAAGTTATGAGATACTTGACATGCACTCCAACACCAGTGCTTTTTCAGATCCTGTCGAACCGGGTTGTATATATTTGACAGGGAGTACATGTACTTAAAGTTCATCTTTATAGCAGCTCAAGAGAATCTTTAAAGCACATGTGTGTCCTCAGGATCTCCTGAGTGGTTTAAGCAATTCAGTTTTTTTCAGTTTCAATATTTTTATGGCACGACATGTCACATGTGTTGCCGAACACATAATAGTTATAGTTCATAATATTTCATCAAATAAAATAGATAATTAAATAGATGGAACATGAAAAAATAATAGTTGCAGCCTACACTCTTAGAAATAAGGGTTCCAAAAGAGTTCTTCCTTGAGGGCTGAGGTTCTACCCAGAGCCGTTTGTTTTTGAAGAACCCTTCTTTGAAGAAAGGGTTTTGTCAAGGGTTCTTCATAAGACTACAGGTTCCATTAGGAAGAGAACCCTTTCTTGGAATATGAGTTCTTCAAGGACTATTGAAATCCTTTTCAACAGCTCTTCATACCACAAAAGAGTGGGTTCTAGCTAAAACCTGTGGAATATAAAAAAGGTTCCTGGTAAAACCTCCTGAATGTGTTCTAGATAAAACCCTTTGAGTCTAAAAAGGTTCTCAGTAGAACCCCCTTGGTGTGTTCTAGCTAAAACCATTTGAATACAAAAGGGTTCTTGGTAGAACCCCCTGAGTGGGTTATAGATAAAACCTATGGAATATAAAAAGGTTCCCAGTAGAACCCCCTGAGTGTGTTCAAGATAAAACACTAGGAATACAGACTGATTCTTGGTAGAATCCCCTGTGTGGGTTCTTGCTCCCTTAAAAGGTGGACCGGGTCTGGAAAGAACCCTCAGAGAAAGTTCTAGGTGGAATCATTACACCACGGAAGGGTTCTCTGTAGAACCTCTCATTGGAGGTTCTGGGTGAAACCTTTCACAGATGGTTCTAGGTATAACCATTTATACTGTGTTCTTGGTAGAGCTGTCTGAAAGGGTTCTGGGTGGAACCTTTATAGGAACCTTTATTTCTAGGAGTGTATGTCACTTATCCTCTTTATAGTATTTCTTTCTTCCTTGTCTCTGTTACAAATGTCTACATAGTTGACATATATTACTGCATGATGCCACCAGTCACAGCTCTGAGGAGTTTGTTTATAACAGCCAATGAGATTACTATTTTTAATAAGTGACAAGCAATTAGATACCATTACCTCAGAGTCGTGTTATCACACATCTCTTATCCGGCTGTAAGATACTTCAAAGAGGCTCCAGTCAAGTATGAGATGTATAATGACTCTATATAGTGCTTAAAGTGACCACATCTTTTTAAAAATACATCAACCAGTGAATGTGATGCACATTTATATCATTTATTTCTACTGGTAATTATGACTCTAGCAGTGAAGACAGCTCGTGACAAGAGGGACGACAGCAAGAAAATCCAAACATATATACTGAGACTCTAATATGCCATCCTAAAGGTCAAGCTTCTACATGGCAGTTTTTGTCATGCATTAGCCAAGCAGCTTCACATTTATGAAGAGGATGTGGCTAATTAGTCATTCTCACAAGTTAGTGGACAACTTGACTGATTCTCTGCTGCATGAAAATGCAACAAAGATTCAGAAAAAGGGCGGTTTAGTTGACAAGTCTCCTGCAGAACATTTGTTCAAATCCATCTCAGATAATATTCACATAGTCAGGGTTCTAAGATTCCCGAGCGACGCTAAAACCATCCATTAAGCCACTGAATGCAAATTAGAAAATGCATTATTTCATTGATTTATATTTGGTTTTCCCCTTTAGAAGCAGTACATGTGAAGTGTGACTTAATACATTTATATGCAGTATTTAACAGAGGCACAGTGGCCAAGGAATGATGTACTTAACCATATTTAATATCGGCATTTATATATAGTACACTGATTAATGTAGCTGGAGGAATTGGAATTTTTTTCACTGTTAATTTGTGCATCTTTTATCTCAATTTAATCTTTGTTGTCCACCCAACTTATTATCATTTAATTTGGCTATAAAGTTTTAAAGCAAGTGTATTCAGACAAAATGTGTGCTATGGTGCTATTTGCACCTGGGGTGAAAAAGCCAATGTGGCTATTCACCTGGGTGGAATAGGCAATGTGGCTACTTACATCCAAGTGTATATAACCTAGCATTGCAGAGATAGGTACTCAGGTGTTCAAAGCCACAATGACTATGGACATCTGCATGACAAAGACAACCATGATCTTTCTCTAAATCTAGCCAAGTAGTTTTGTTTTTTAAATTTCTAAACGTACATAACATGTTCAGATAAAATGTATGTATGCAGTACTCTGCATGCATCAAAAGAGATTTTTTTAAAAAGGCAGATGCTATTTGCACCCAGGGTGAAATAGCCAATGTGGCCATTTTACCTAGCCAGTGTCGCTACTTACACCCAAGTGTATATAACCTAGCATTACAGAGACAAGCATCCAGATGTCCATAGCCAACAATGCTATTTGCACCTGGGGTGTAAATAGCCATTGTGGCTATTTGCAACCAGGGTGGAATAGCCAATCTGGCTATTTACACTCAGGTGTATGTAGCCTAGCATGGCAGAGACGAGCACCCAGGTGTCCAAAGCCAACAATACTATTTTCACCCAGTGTGTGCAAGTACTTTTGTTTCTTAAACCTTAAACCTGAAAATAATGCTTAACTGTAAATAATAAGTCAACTTAGTCTAAAAATTCCAGCAGATCCTATTTGCACCTGAGGTTCAATAGCCAATGTGGCTATTTGCACCCAGGGTTGAATAGCCAATGTGGCAATTTACACCCACACGACAGTCAAACCATGACCTTTTCCAAAAATCTAATCAAGTAGTTTTGCTGCCTAAACCTAATCAAACTGTGACTGAAAACCAAAAATAAAAACTGTAAATAATGAGACAGTTAAGTCTAAAAACAATTTCACACTAGACTAAAATCCTTTCTCTCCTAGGGCAGGACTCAAGCCACACTCTACCACAGGAGAGTCTTGTGCTTAATCCATTCACCCACTGCAGCGTCTTGTTAACAGCAAATTTGTCACTATTTGTTGCTAGATTAAGGGGGTTGGGTGTGAACAGCTGCCATGTGCTTATTCTCACCTGTTCGAAAAATAGACACTCCATTAAAACATCAATGTTAAACCATTAAAACATAATTGAGAATCTTTGCTAATAAACCTGTACTGAAGAAAAATACAGAGGCCACAGGCTACAGTAAGAAGCTCAAGCCTCTTGTGCAGTCTTGGTAACACCAAAATAGTGCGATGAACTACTAAATGTACTTTATTGCATCCGACAAAGATATAGAGACAGCAAACAAAATCCTCTCTGCTAAATGACACTGCTTTACACTGTCAAAATACTAAGATCACTCTGTAGGTGTGCAGTCATTGTTGCAGCTACTCCTTTATGTAAAATACACCCACTTATCAGTTTTAATCATTGGTCTACAACAGAGAGTGACTCATTCCCTCAGACTGAGGTGCCATAGATGTGTCCTGTAATTACAAAAAATTAAAATTGATGTTGGGTATGGTCACTGGTGGGAAAACAGAGAAAGAAACAAATTAAAATAGAAAAGTGTCTCTTAATTAAGAGAATGAGACTCCTCAACAATGTCCCTGACCCTCAGTCTCCTCATGTTCATAATACGGCATTCACATCATGTGAACATTTCCACCAGTTTCTAACAAGCAAATATCCCTCAAGTGCTAATTACAACAAGGTATTTTTTAATTTTTCAAAAGCACCAGAAATATTAGAGAAATAGTAACCAGAAATCAACTTGGAGTTAAATAATATGTCTGGTAGATATAGCTTAATTTTGTGCTAATTTGGTGCGCACATTTCAATCCCTATATGGCCAACTCCTTTTATCACATAACCGTACCTCAACAGTATATGGCCACGCTCATTATTTTAACAAGGTAAAACTTGCTGTTGCCATCTTGTCTTTTCAATTCTTTTCTATTCATTTTTCCTTTTGTAGTCCTGGAAACATAAGCTATGTGTTGGATGAGATATTTGAATTTTTAGGAAATCAATTTTCCAAACAGTGTTTCTCAAATGGGGGTAACATTAACCCTAGGGATACTTTGGACTACTGCAGCGTACAATAAGTTCAATAAAAAAAAATTTAATCTAAAGTCAATAAACCTCATATTATATTCAGTATTCCTTTTTTCAGTGCAATTGTTAACTTCTGTAAACTGACAACCTCCGTAAAGCCTCTCATAAGAAGAAACAACAAACGCAATCATGTTCACTGTGAGCTGGAAGTCAGTTTCTTTCATATGAATCACAGACGAAAAACAAGAAAATGGATTTGTTTGAAACATGGCAGCAATACAGCTGAAAACATGAAGAAGGAAAGGGAGACAGAAGGCAAAAACAGAGATGTTTAATAAAGCTATTTAATAAAGCAGACACTGATGGCACAGCGCTATATTGTGCCAATGGATTGCATCAATGGGGATTAATTTTTAAATCCCATTAAATCATGGTTTAACTTTAAAATTTGTTGCACCAAACTTTTAAACCGGTTTCAAACGAAGAAAGTTTACATTTGAATCCTCTCTTTAAGAAACTCTAGCTCTAGCTAGCTAATGTTTTTCTGTTCAAAGCACAATGTATATTTTATTTATTTTGTTTTTCTTTTAACCTGTTCGAATAAATAAATAAATAAAATAAATAAAATAATAACTACAGCTAGCTATGGTATACAGAGCAGCCAAAACTGTTTCCCCTCCTCTTTAATACTTACTAGGTCCCTACAGCTCTCAAATATAGGATTATTTATTTTAATTTGGGTAAGCAAGCATCCCCATATTGATTAAACTCAATTTAGTTTCAGTTTATGTCACTGAATTTGGATGTACTTTACAGAGATTACTTTTTAATTGTGTAAACGAGCACTGCTTAATTTTAAATCTGAATTTACTTTTTTTTTTTTTGGCATTTTTGCCTTTATTGGACAGCCAGAGAGTAGACAGGAAACAGGGCAGAGAGGGGGGGGCGACACACAGCAAAGGGCCGAAGGCGGGAGTTGAGCCAGCGGCTGCTGCAGAGGACTAACAGCCTCCATACGTGGGTCGGACGCTCTACCAACTGAGCTAAACGTCCACCAGAATTTACAAATTTTAAACCTAGGTTAATCTTTGTCGGTGCAACCCATAGGCTTTTTTTTTTCAACCAAAAATGTGTTGCACTGGTCAGGGAGCAGTTGGCTGAAAACTTTTTCAAAGAAGGGTTCCTTATTGAAAAAAAAAAAGTTTGAGAACCACTGTTCTGTATGACAAACAAAATTTTAAAAAATCCACATGACTACAAATGAATTCACCTTGTTGGATAATTCAGTCTTAGTTGCAGAAAATAATTTTTTTCTGTGTCTGTGTTATTTATGTTTTTTTTTTTTTTTTTTTTTTTTTTTGAGGAAATGCCAGGGTGACTCTACAACATCATTTTAGAGGCAACACAAGCTTTTAGCATTCAAATCACTGCCCAGAGTGATAAGGTATTATCAGATGACAACATACAATTTATGTTTAGCAAATGAGACACAGAATAGAAAATGTCACTCTCCCTCATGGCTACATTTCCAAAAGCACAGATTCAGCTGAGAAAATAGTGTCATGTGTTGTTGTCATTCATTTTAGTAAGGTGTGATGTCGGATGCAGCGGCTGCCAATAATCATGTTTGCACGGTGAATACAGCAAACAACGCCACGTGACCGACCACTTCAAGGGCACTTGAAGTCTACTTCATGCTCTTTTCATACAGTATAAATTCATAGTATATGTCCTGCTGGCTCTTATCCCTGGGATGTGTTGGTTTGGTCTCAGTCAGCCATGAATTGTAGTCAGCTGTAAGGACCCACACATACATGGTTTTTGTAAGCATCCCTAAAATTCTGTTTTTTAATGTCAGTGCTGCCTTACTATGGAGGTTTATCTTTATGTCTATTTTATAATATTCATGTAGGGGAGACTGGGGATGGTAGTAACACTTGGATGCATGTAGAGGATACACAGAATAATAGTTTTTAAAAATCCTCAAGCAATAGATTAATCAAAGTGCAGTGGTGAGTACTAAATATGGTAAAGTAGGGGAGACCAGACATGGTAGTAACACTTTGTTGAACATCAGCAACTCACTGGTTGTTCAAGTTAGATCTTTCAAACTTTGATACAGGGTGTCCATATTTGTCTACTGCAAAAAAACTGAAGGTCTACTACACAATCAGATTATGTGAGTTAATGTCAAGGACAAAAACTTCCATTGTTACAACCTACCCACTACTGGGGTGAGTTGTAACACTAGCTGTGGACAGATGTAACAGTGAGAGGTATTTTAATGATTTAAGATCCACACAATCCAATTTATGAAAGAAAATTAGTAAAGAATAAAGAATAAACTGTTTTGAAAAAAGCAAACAATTTAAAGGTAGAATCCATAAATTAGTTACAATCATTAAGTGCAGATATTCTGGGTTGCTAAAGCATCCCGTGCACAGCAGAAGTATTGGCAATTGGTCTAATTGGTCAAACTGACAGTGTTACAACTAATCCAGTCTTACAACACTGCCCAGTCTACCACACTGTACATTTTACTCATCTTCATTGTGTATAAACTCCAACAGCTGACATAGAAAACCACATATTTAGAGGCAAGCAGCAACATGAATACTATTTTCGGTTCTAGTGACCCTGTTAGGGCTGAACATGGCTCTTCTCTGTTTCCAGAAAAGAGCACAGAATATCCCATCCATCCATCCATCCATCCATTTTCTGCCTCTCATCCATGTCCAGGTCACGGTGGCAACAGGCTAAACAAGGTACCTTTACACCGAAAACCATTTGCTATTTTATCCATAATAGATACTTAAATTTAACTATTACCTCCGGCCTTTAAGGGGCTGCAGCTGGCGGAGACGTCTGGAGGAGGAATCACAGGTGCGGGGGAATGAAATTTCACTTTACTCCGTTCCAGGTTTTTATTCTGTAGCCTGGGACAGCCAGCAAGACTGCTCTGTGGGGACTCACAGGAATGTGTGACTGTAATTGTTTCCTAATGAGTTTCCTCTCCTCACTAATTGAGGATCACATTGTCTATTACGATCTATGGTTTTACACATACCAACATCAGCAAAATGCAACCACAACTGTCGGCTAATGAATTGTGTTCTTCCCATAAAACATCCATAATAAACTCATAAGCAGTGAATTACATGACCTGTTCCTTCAGCTGGATGTTAGTCTGCTGGTTTTCTGCCAGTCTGCAGCAGCGGGGTTTTTTTTCCAACCTGCTCTTCTGTAGGAAGTATGTCTATTTCTAGGCATGCAAGTGTAAACAATCACGATAAAAATAAAACATAGCTCAGTCAATTCAAGCAAAAAAAAAAAAAAAAAAAAAAAAAAAAAAGAGGATTGTCTGGCTGTCCAATATTGCCTTTAATGGCATAGTGAATACTTTTGTAGCTTTACAGAACAAGAAAAATGTGATTGATTAGTTTTCTTCTGATTGTGGCTCTCAAAGAGAAGAAATCAAGAGAGGTGTTAAGGAGGACAACTTCAAAAAAAGAGCAAAAAGAGAATCTTGAAATATTAAATAATGTTGCAGCATCCTGTATTTTACAGCATGTTACTTTCTACCAGAACGGCAGTATTGTATTATTAAAGGGACAGTTCAGATTATTTGAAGCACAGTTGTATGAGATACTTATCAATAGTCAGTGTATTAGCTACAGTAGATGCTGGTCAGAAAACACCAGCAAAGAAGGCCTATTTTTAGCCACTTATAAAAAGGGCCACCTAAAAAAATCAATATCAGTTTAAGTGTATGCTGATTTTGGAATCTTTATTTTGCCGTCAGACAGCTTTTTCAGACCAGAAACCACTGTTACTGAAGCCAAATGTTGCTCCCTCCAAACTCAAACCAAACTCCATACAACATGACATTGCTGGTCTACCACTGCCTCAACTTGTTAATTAGTTTGTGTTATTGTCTGACTTCCATATTGAAGCAATGGTAAACTACACGGTCTGCAAGGTAAAATGACTGATTTCACCCATGGAGTTTGGTTGGTTTGGAGAGAGCAATATCTGGCTGATATAACAGCGGTTTCCTGTCAAAAAAGGCTGTCTGACAGCAAAGTAAAGTGGTGAAAATATTCTAAATATAGTGTACACTTAAACTGACAGGTGGACCTTTTAAAGAAACTAAAATACCTTTTGTTGCTTGACCCCATCGACAGCAATACAATGCTTTGCTTCCATGCTGGTACTCCTCTATGTCTCTCCTAACTGCGGGCATGCCGACCGGCATCTACTGCAGGTAATGCACTGACTATAGATGAGTAACCCCACATCAAATAATCTGAACTATCCCTTCAAGTTTCTTGTGGACTTGTGATGAGCTCAGCCTGTGAGCGAATGAGGTGGAGGAGGGTCATTCTTCACTGAAATGACAGCTGACAGCAGCAGAGAGGAGAACACATTTAAAGTTTGATGGAGATTGTGGCAACATTTGGTTGGTTTAACTGATAGAATAAATGCCTATAGTCGTCTGATTAAAAAAACAGTGCGTAGGATTTAGTGGCATCAGTGAGCTTACACACTGAAAATACCGGTTCCGACCCTTTCAAGAATGAAAGGTCCTATCTAGAGTCAGTTTTTGGTTTGTATGTTCTGGACTACTGCAGACACATGGCAGTGCAACATGGCAACTTCCATGGAGGAAGACCCATGCCCTCTGTAAACAGCTCATTTTAAGGTAGTGAAAGCATAACTACTGTTATTTTCATGTGATTATACAGTAATAAAAACTTATGAATATTACATTTAATTTCTGCTATATTCTGCCAATAAATCCTGTAAATCTTACACACTGGTAGAAGAAGAGAAGGAGAGATAGAGCAGTGAATAAATAAGTCTTAGACATGCAATATAGCAGTATGATTTTTTTCTGTATATAGTCAGATGAATTGTATTACTGAACTTGTCTTCACATAAACCTTTTGTATTTTAATTTTTAGCTAATTTAAAAAAAACAGTTTTGAGAGAAATTTTAATGACAAATACCTAATTAAATTTTTCACTATAACAGGTTGTGACAGCACAACATGAAAAAATAAATTTCTCTATTATTATTCTTTCACTACTTTGAAACTGGTATAAACATTTATGATGTGTAACGTCTGGCAAGATTTCAAACCACACACTTGTCACTCTCCTCCCTCTGACCCGTCAGTCGGCTAATTGATATACAGTAGTTATGGTTACATGCACCTCTTTCTTATCTCTTTTGCTTTCGACTTTTTTGTTTTGTTTGTTTCAGCTGGCAAAGCTGAGGAATGACTCTGCTTGTCGAATGTCCATTGCGAAAATGTACAAAATGTGCTCTCCATATCACAGTAAAAATAAGATGAGATAAGATAAACTTAATGGATCCCACACCGGGGAAATTCACTTGTAACAGCAGCTCAAGGATCAAAAGTACAGGTTGAAAAGAGTGAGTGATGAATTTAAATACAAAAATAATAATATAACATAATAAATAAATAATATAAAATATGAATCAAAGAACTATACACACAACAGTGTGTCTACACTGTATACACCTTTATGCTCATACAGTTATATGGATATTTGTATTATGGATGAATTCACAGTGTAGATATAAATATACAATATATTGCACAGGATAACTGCGCATTAGAGATGAAGGATTAACTGTATGTATATATAAAATTAAATAAAAACTGAGAATATACCACAGATATATCTTTCTTACAAATATATTATATATATAGACCCTGGTATACATATTTAAAAGGATATAATATAGGATATGATATAAAACAAATATATAAGAGGTATATATACATAGTATGTAATAACAATAATAATAATGATAATAATAATAATAAGTAGTGTGTATAAATAGCATATGTATAAAAATAGTGCATAGTAGATAATAAGAATTTATGGAGCAACTGTTGCAAGAAAAGCACAAAATGGGATTTTTGGACATCATAGTGCCACTATTTCATGTAGTGCAATGCCTTTATAGTTAGATAACTTTAGGAAGCTGAACACTGTTGCGTCCTAATCGAGAACACAGCTATACAATTTTCAAGACTTACAGTATGCCTGATATACAGGCATACTGCCACTTTGTGGCAGAGGGAATTAATATGTTCCCATTTCAGTTGGCCCACAGAGATAAAGGAGAGTCTTTCTTGCTAAGTACAAATGAGAGTTGCACTCTGTGTAATAATGCTATAATAGTAACTCTGTAATGAAATCTGGTACCAGAAAAATATACACTGTCAATTAAAAGTGATGAAGCGGAGCAGAGATGGAGGAAAGAGTTTGTGGGTGTGTACTTTTTTCTTCTCCCTGTTGTAGTGTGTAGCACTGTAGAGAGAATAAATGTGTCTCAGAGGGTGTTTGTTTCCATCCCACTCCTTTAAAGATGCTTTACATAATTGTATTGGTAATTACTGTGTTCTGTAGGTTTAATTAGCAGCAGTCCTAGTTTGCTCACATTTGCAGAGTGTAAGGACTTAACCACACTAAGTTAGGACGCATGTTTCATTCTGCCAGGCCGTGCACTAACCAACACATATCTCTTATAAATAATGCTGTCACATTAGGCAAGTCATCATTTTCTAACTGGTCTGCAGCACATTTCACAGCTGCTCTTCAAAAACAACAGTTGTATCATAGCCCATGGAAACACTTGACTTTGTTCACTTTGTTTTGAGGAGAATCATATCTATTGAAGTGCACTGAAATGACTGGGGAAGCTAAAAAAAATCTTGTTCTCGTAGCCAAGGCATGTTTAGACATTGGGTTTGACATTATGGCTTTCAGTATAACCTGTTTTTTTGTACTCTTTTTGGCAGTCGCTCCCCAAGCCAAATGTCAAAGTTGTAGCCAGATCCAGACGCTCAAAGTCTGTTTCAACTGACCTGCATATCCCCAGTCTGTTAGACACATTAAACGGGAGATATTGATGTGAGCAGCGATTGCAGGGGCCAGGCAGAAGCCCATCAAACAGAGTGCACTGCAAACAGGTACAACGAGGACCTGTCTACTTGTCAACTGAGCAAATCTGATCATGATTGGAGCCTTGCAACATTGATATGGCTCACTTCCTGTTTGTGTCTTCGCTGCCAACTTTGTCACAGCCAAATGATCCGCAATAAATGACACGAGTGTTCCTGACAGAACCATTAAAACCAGTCACTCACCTCGATAAGGAACTGATTGCTGTGGCCTGTTTGGCTGTCTTGCATTGTGACTCATCACATAGTCAATTATTGTAAATAATGAATGTATCCTCAATTCAGAGTTGCTCTGGGAAGGTATGTTTTTTTTTCTTGAAAAGGTTCCTGATTATCTACTATGAGATACTGTGAGAGGAAGCCCTGAGCCCTGTGCTCCACATATCACATGTGAAGCTTGAGTATATGTGGGGTATGAATGCTGTAATGTGCTTCGTAAAAATAGTGGATAATTGGTGGATATAATTTACATTTTTTGTCACTCCCATTTACCCAAGTATATTCAGCCATTTCCTCTTCCAGATCAGAAGGCAGATATGACAGCCAGAGATATTCAAAAGGAGCGGCTCATGAAAAATGTTGTTCCAGAGATGCTTTATTTTCAAGGCAGGAGTTTTAAAACCAATAGTATAGTAGTGACAGTGTAAAGAGAGCACAGGGTATTCTCATTTGGAAAAAGCAGAATAAGAGTTCAGCAGATCGCTTTAACTGCGCTGAAATGTTCCAGAGGTAGGAACTACAAGAGTGAGCGTTAACTTGACACATGACACTGCCTTACACCTCAGTGTATTCTTCTCATGGGTGTGGTTTACTAAGGTTCATCCCACATATTCCTGTACACATGGAGCAGAAGTGGGATCTGGAGAATATAAAGTGCATTTGATGCCAGTATACACCAAATGTGCAATACAGGCAGGAGAAGTAGTCAACGTTAGCTAGAGCGTGCCAGTTTGGTAGGGCTGCAACTAATGATTATTTTCTCAGCTAGGCCTCATCATTAAGTCTATGAAATGGAAGAAAATAGTGAGAAATTATAATTACGTTATTATAGTATTGTAAAATCCCAGAGGCCAAGGGGGTTTCTTCAACTCCCCTGTCATTCTAAAACACAAAGATTTTCTATCTCCAAGGATGAGTGATGAAGAAAAGCAGAGAATACTCACATCTGAGAAGCTAAAACCAGTGAATGTTGGGCTCCTCCTCAAAGTAAAGGCCGAGTGTGATTTAGGGGGCTCTATTGGCAGAATATGGCAGGAATGGAATATAATAGTCATATATGTATTTTCATTGTGTGTCATCACCTGAAAATAGGGTGCAGGTGTTATGGACAAAATCAAACATCAAAGCAAATATGACAAATACCTCAATATCGATATTTATCAATATATCGAATTATTGTAGGAACAACTATGGAAGCTTTCACAAAACATAAACACGTATCAGTAGTAATAATGACTAAGTGCATAAAGCCACATAATAGAACAGCTAGAACAGTCTGATAAGTTCAGAAAATTACATCACTTTACTGTAATACAGACTTTAACACCAGGAAAGACAACATCTATGCCGAATCACAAGATAACCAAATCCGAAAATCCAAGATGATATCTAGTCTCATGTCGTGATATCAATATCTTGCCCAGCCCTACCTGAAAATAAGACAGTTGTGTTTTTGTTAGCTTGGTCAAACCATCAGTTTTTCTCGGGACAGTCTTCTCAGTGCTTGCTCTTGGTGGGAACAATTAGTTTTATAAAGAACACTTTGTTCCTTGGTTTGTCCCTTCTGGGCTACTGTTCTGTGCTGCAACACGGCAGCCCCATAGAAGAGGACCTGCGCCCCCTATTAAACAGCTCACTCTAAGAAAACGAAAACACAATTCTTATTCCAGGTGATGGTACACTAATGAAAACATTCTTATGAATATTATTTCCCATTTCTACCATATTCTTCCAATAAATCCCTGTAAATCTTACACACTGGACCTTTAACACAGGCCATTACAAAAGTCCCTTGATGAATAATACCTTCATGAAGCTGACAATGTTCATTTTTGTGTGCACGGGTCAAGTGTTGATTCACCTCTATGGTAATTTTTGAGGTTGTTTCCTGTATTGGATTGTATCATAATGAACTTCCAGAGGTTGCTTAGGTAATCAGGTCTTTAATGCCTCCTGGAAGCATTTCATTCTGGATTTTATGTGTTTTTGCACTATCCAATCACAATGTAATCACCTAGGACATGCTAATGACAGTTGCTATGCGGTATAAAGAGGTCAGAGAGATAACCCTGATTGCTGACAATAATGGGGAGCTAAACATCCCCCTGATTCCCCCCTCTCATCTTCTTTCACACCAGGTTTAAGCCTGCAGAGATTCAACAACTGTATTAGAGCATTTGGTTGGATTTATTTATGTTGGTCACATGAAGCAAGAAGTATAATTGTAAGAATAGTTTTTGTACCTCTGTTGCTTTATTTTCCTTTCTTGCACACTGTGTTGGTTTTAACAATATACAGAAAAATGCAGCGCTTCACCACTGTAACCCACCATGATGGATAACACCACTGAGTCCTGGTATTATCAGAATTACAGTGAGAAACCCAAGGGTCATTGCATTGTTTGTTGGTTCATGGTCCGTGTACAGTTTTATATCTCAGACATCACTCATCCTATTTATGAAACTTTAGAGAAAACACTGGCCAGTGCTTGCTGTTTGAACTGTTAAGTACTGTAACTTTAAGCTAGTGTTAATGCCTTATTCTGGAACGTGCAAGCATGGAAAATGAGATGATCAAACACAACACATGTTCTACTATTGAAAAGTTGTTCTTATGAATTCCCATTAAACAGCGTATACAACTGAGGGACCAAATACTGTAATTAAAAACATATTATTGTACTACGGTTTGTGATAGGATAATAGCCTCACCATTGTTTGTGTTTATGTGCAGATCAGCACAAATCCCCTTATAAATAAACTGCTTTTCCAACAAATCACACCCCTGTGCCCCCGCAGTGATTTTCCATGTATGGGAGGCTTAACTCTGTGACTCGGTGTCTGTGGTGTTTTGGATCTTTCTGCCACAAATTAAATTTGAATTGTTCCATAAGGGGTCAAACATCTTGCGAGAATAAACACGACACACCATGAAATTAGACTGTTGTTGGGGAAGGCAGAGGTATACTTAGATACAAATTTCTTATTACAGAAGTGTTTGCACACAGATCTGTGCTGTGGCTGACTGGTCTGCTGCAATATTGAGCAGACAAATACCCCCATCACCCCCCACCCCCCCTCTCATCTCCCTGGTACACAACAGGTTTAAGTCTGCAGTGATATCCAGCCTTACAGTGCTAGATTTGGCTTTATTTGTGGTGAGCGGATTAAGAGGGAATTCAATGAACTATTTTAAGAATATTTTCTTTCTTTCTATGTTGGACCAAATAATCATCATACCAATAACCATTAATTTGGTTTGAATTAAACCCATGATAGCACTTTTAAAGGTCCAGGCTGCATCCGAAATTCCACACTAACATGCTATTTAGTACGCTAAAACAGTATGTGAGTTTTTTTAGTGTGTCCAAAACCTAAGTATGAAACCAATAATATGCAGGGTGCATACTGTTTCCTTGGAAATATCATAATGTGCAAGAATTTGATGGTACACTGGCAGAAATATCCCACAGTGCAATGTAGTAACACCAAGAATGACAACAACATGGTGGACAGCAACCCAGGCAGCTCTGGCATGATGTCAACAATGCTTTAATTTAAATGTGAGTAAGGTTTCACTTTGCTAAGCATATTATACTGTATTTTTATAATAGTTCATTGTTGGTATGGGTTACCATGGTTACACATCTCCAATGGGCAAGGAGGCTCTCAGGAAGCGATGTGACATGCACTGAGCAGTGCGTCTGAAAAGATAAATAGTAATGTTTACTTACATTATGTTTAAACGATAGTATTTCTTTTGGATATGTGTAGGATGTGATTTTGGACACAGTGTCAGCATGTAAAGTTTATGTGGATTCATTGGCAGAATGTGGCAGAAATGGAAAATAAAAATCACTGTGTTTTTGTCATCACAGAAGGAGCTGTTTCCTCAGAGGCCGCCATGTTGCACCGCCATGTTTCTACAGTAGCCCAGAACAGACAACACTGTCTCTAGAGAGGGCCTTTTATGTTTTGTGTGAGTTTCACGGCCACTGAATGGTTCTTCAACACGCTTTGGAAGGGGAGAGTGAGACGAGGTTTTTGCAAACTGCAAGCTCACCACTAGATGCAACTAAATCCTACATACTGGTCCTTTAAAGAGTGAGATTGTAATGGATGACCAAGATGATGATTTTCCCCTAACCTTTACCAAGTGCCTTGAGTTGCCTAAATATAACCCTGACAATCATGGAGCAGATATTTGGAAAATCAAATATATATATGTATGTATGTATATACATATATATATATATATATATATATATATATATATATATATATATATATATATATATATATATACACATATATATATATATATATAAATATATATATGTGTGTGTGTGTGTGTATATATATATATATATATATATGTATATGTATAATTATATATATATATATAATATATCATCAGTGAACATTCTGCAGACATTTTCAGTATGTCACACAACTCTTCTCCAGTTCATCATGCTTTATTCACCTTCATCAGTGTGGTGATTGAGGCTACATTTCTAGTTCATAGTCCACTGATCAGTCATGTGACATATAGATAACCATAGATACAAGTGTACAAATCATTATAATCATCCTTTCTGAAGTGCAAATAGACAAATTTGTTGCTTTAACTTATCGTTATGAAGTAAATGTTGATTGCACAGTGTAATGGCTTAGAACCACCATCTGAATTTAGACTGGCTCCTCATAAGCCTTTGCTTTAACTGTGCCACTGTCTGCCACCTGGCAAGATATGTCCTGGGAAAATCATGTCTCCATACATTACTCAGCCCTCCATCCCAACACCAACAAAAGTAAAACTATTCTATTACTATGCAATACACACATTACAATGGCTTTCAATGTACCCTTCCAGTGAACACACCTCTCTCTTCTCTCTTATTTCAAAAGTGTTGTGTCATTTCTCCACATAGAGAGGCTCTGAGGAAACAGAAAACAATCTAGTGTTGTTTATAGTTGTTGTCTTGTGACAGTGGCAGAAACAATAATACCAATTGGAAACGCTAGTAGGAAAGCTGAGAGGTTGCCTGTTTCCGCTTTAAATATATATATATACTCTTAACAAAATACCATATGTATTCCAGTGGACACGAGAATTTTGATGAAAAATATGAATTGCCGTAAATATTAAACATTTAATATTACAACCCTCTCCAAGCAGACATGGGGAACAACCTGAGACACTACCATGATGAAGGCAGTATAGCCAGAAATGTTTGGTGAGTCATAATAAAAAATTATTGTACCTTGCTGTGTGTGTTCTCAACATAGCAAAAAGGCATAATCAGTATGGGCATTTTGCAACATTGCAGATATGTGCATTAAAACCTTGACTTATGTTGCTAGAAATGCATTTCTTTCAATACTATGTAATAATTTCTTTCAATGTTTTCTGTTACAAATTAGTGGCATATAAATACACTCTGCATGGAGATATTCTCCATTATATATAGTATAATTCAGTGGGAATTTGAATGTTGCCTTTTGTTGTTAATCTTACATATTAATACAGCATCAGAAGTGGCTTAACACACTAATTCTATAAGTAGGGGCAGTTTTTGTGGTTCTACATGACTGACATCACAGCCCCAGCTCTCTCTCTGGTTGTGTTTGGAGAACACTTTGGATGTGGCTTTCACAGGGAGCAGAGGGAAGGCGTGAAGAGTGAGTTTGCGAGGTGCCTTGGAAACTGCCCAAACAGCTTGTGTATGCCAGATCAGTGCTTCCAATACATAGGCCTTACCTGGGCAACCTGCCCAGGCAAACTCACCACCCAGGAAGATTCTTTTTAATTCTAATTTACATCACATAACAACAGTGGTGGAAAATAACTAAGTACATTTAATTAAGTACTGTACTCAGGAACACTTCTAAGGTTGTATTTTACTTGAGTTTTATCTGGTACTTTATGCTCCACTAGAATTCAGAGCGCAAATCTTTTACGTTTTTAATCACCTACAGTTATTTGATAACTTTGCTTTGCAGATTCAGATTAATAATATAAAATATGATCAAAACACAAAAATGTGTTATTATCAGCTAAAACAAGATAAGACCTCACTTATCCCCAGCAGCAAGCAGTGTATAAAGTGATTATAATTAGCCCCACCTTTACCAGCTAAGAGGACAACACTACAGGTCAACATTTTGACATTTTGAGGTATTTGTACTTTCAATATTTCCATTTTCTGCTACTTAAAACTTCTACTCCACTATAGTTAGAGGATTTTTTTTTATTCCACTACATTTATTTGAAACCTTAAATTAATTTCCAATTTTGTGCTGCAAAATCTAAACAAGAACGTACATTCTGATATCATTACAGCAGTAAGACTTTATTGCAGGCTAGTAGCATGTGAATCTCTCCCTGGGAAGCTAGCCAGAATTCTAAAGTAATCAAAATTTGCTTCATCTTTGCTAGCAGTAACATTACAGTGATTAATACATCAATAATAATCAGCTATCTTAGAAAATTAATACTTAAACTTTTGGTACATTAAACATTTTGATTGTAATACTTTTGAATCTTTGCCGAAAATCTTAAATGAATGAGTTTTTCTTCTAAGAGAGTATTTCGACACTGCGGTGTTGCTACTTTTATTTCAGTAAAACACCTGAGTACTTCTTCCACCAGTGGAAAACTTGCAGTTCAACATGAGAGTAATGCAAACACTGCATATAGTCCCAGTTCACCACTCGACTCCAATCACTTAGCGGGGGCATGTAATTACTCCATAATTCATGAGAGACCATGATATATTAAAGTCTCATCTATTAAATCATTACTACATATTTGTGGACAACATCTATATATCAAGAGTCATTCAGTTCTGAGCTCGTTTCATGTCAGAACTGGGAAACATGCCATCATCACCTAAATACTGTGTGATGTGATAGCACATGTCAGTGAAAGCATCTGTGGCGCAGACGTGTAGACAGCAATCATCACACGTGTAGGCAGGATGCTGTGAAGCAATAATCAACGCTTGTGTGCAGAATTTCCAAATGACACCACGAGAGTTGTTGAATGTAAGAGTTTATAGTGAATCTGCATCTGCATAAACAAACGTCATTATGTGCTGATGCTTTGCACTGATGTGATATTGCATGTGCTATAAAATGTGCATCACTGGGAGCTTACTAACAAATTCTCCTGTCAGCTGATGGATGTTAAGATGCCTGTGGATTATATTGTAACCTCAGTCACTGTGCGCATTACATAAGTACAATGCCCTGTGGCAGAGGTTTTCAAAGTGGAAGGCAGGCCTCCCCAGGGGGGCTCCAAACAGTTTCAGGGGAGGCTCAGTGAATGGAAGTGAAAAAATATAACATTAGTTATTAGAATTGTTATCAAAGGGAGATCACATAATAGCCTGTGTATGATTTGGTTGAAGAAATAATTCAGAGATACAGTAGTTGGGAACTTTACTATTTTTTCTCACTTTCCCTGAGTCAGAAACAAATAAAAGCCTTTGGATGGACATTTTTATGTATTTGGTGTAGTTGGAAGTTATGCCAAACAGCAGTCAAGTTCATTAGTGACCAACCACTTTTTCTACAGTACGAGTTCTAGAAATTAATTTCCCATTTATTTGGTCCATTGATGTTTTAGAAAATCAAAGAGTTTTAAGCCTGGAACCAAAACAATGACTCATTTGATTCTGAGCAAAAAAAACATTGGAAAATGGACAAAAAGTCAATGGTACAAGACTGTGTACATAATTATTTAAAGAGTGAACAAACTACTCATCCCATAAACCATTGCAAATGATGCAACTTTTGTCATTATAGTGTTTATATTGTTTGTATCACTGTAGTGTAACCACATTATTAGTATGACTCATGTTCGCTAGCTAGCCTGCTTGCTGGCAGAACTACCTGTTTGCAGGTGCTGTAAACATTTCCATGGTAACGAGGTCCACTACAGTACTCCAATAATTAATATAATTTAATCATTTACAGCACTTTAAGGCACAGGGTCAATTTATTGATCATTTTACAACAATGAGTTGCATAATGAGATGCTAGTTGTAGTTTAAAAAATGGTAAAAATAGAAAATTTATATACAGTAAATGTGTGAGTGAGTAATAAAGCATGTTAATGGCTCATGGTGTAACATGGAGGGTTAATTTAAGTTATTCTGAAGTCTGGCGGTATGGGAGCAGATACTTCTGTACCATTTGTCAGATGGTAGCAGGGTGAGCAGGCTTAACTATTCTATACTATATTATATTCTATATGTCATTAGTTATACATTTGTCTGCCAGTGCTTATTTATGCCTCCTTGGCTCAGATTACTTTTAGCTCCTATCTACTGTTGTTTTACGGTAAACGCAGAGTTTAACAGCAGCAGGTTAATGTGCAATGACAGAGTTTAGAGTCTGGCGAGAAACCAGACAAAGTGAAATTTATAGTGTCTTATTATTATTCAAAGAGAAACTAGCCCACTTATTACCCACAGCCCATGTGACTGGAGAGCACTACCCCATCAAGAAAACAGGGTTATAATATATTGTGGCAATACTGTCTTGGTTTAGTTTTTGTTTGATAATGCTTAGCCATACAATAACCTGAGATTGTTTCCACAGATTTTTGTTCTCTTAGTCGTTCGTTCACCCCAAATCACCAGGGAAGGACTTAGTATCACACACATGATTATTGGATGGGGTGTCTGATAAATCACCCTTATAAACCTCTAATGTGCAGCTCATGCAGTGGTTGACCATCTTCTCTGTGTCCACTCTCACTGTCTGCAGTCTGTCATGCCTGCAGAGCTGGAGCGACGACAATTAACATTCTGTTTGTTGGATCACAGGATCCACCATGAAAAAAGTCAGCAACTATAAAAGCAGATATATTGAAGCTCAATTATTGGCGGAGAGAAATGAGCAAAAGAACATCACTTGTGCCTGGCTACGTGAAGAGTAGGCAGGCCCCAATTTGGCGGCACTCCAGTCGTCACTCAGACAACAAAAGTCCCTTGTACTTAAAACACACACATTAAAATTTGTTGCCTTATTCTGTGGGAGGATGCTGCCAAAGTGACAGCAAGTGTTTTCAATAATTTACCAAAAGAATTAACAACTGTTCCTCCTTCCTTTTAATGCGTTATGTTCACAAATATTTTCACAAGTTTGCAAAATGGGTTTCACACATTTAGAAAATGTTTGTTTTGTTCAGAGTTTGCAGATTACAGAACCAACTTACAGTACATAACGTAATGTCTCACAGCAGCAAATCTGTTTATTTCTGTCACAACTGTGCATTGCAGTGTCTTTGTTCTCAGCTCAGTTCATGATTCATGAGCTGTTTACAAGCCCCTCCCCTGCAGCTGCAGCCCCTCCCCCCTCTGGTCATCACTCAGTCTCAATAGGGGAGCAGGTGCATGACATGTCACAGCACTGAACCGGAAAAATTAAATACTATGACTGGGCTGCACTAAAAAAGATTAATTACTTAGTTTTTAGCAAAACTAGGTTTAAAATGAGTAAATCCAAATTTAAAACTGATTAGAGCTCTGTTGCACAATTCAAACTAATATCAGTTTAGTAAATCCAAGTTCAGTGATTTAAACTGAAATTAGGCTTGCTTGAGCTAAACAAACAAACAAACAAACAAACAAATAAATAAATAAATAATCTGAGTGCTGCTGGGCCTGGTAAGTATAAAAGAGGAGAAGAAACAATAGCAGTTTACTTTGGGCTGCTGTGTATTCCTTCACAAAACATTGCATTTTTAGCTGGCTAAAAAGTTAACAAAACTCTGTTTACTAGATAATGTTTGCTAAAAAGTTAACAGAAAACATTACACTGTTTGCTTGCTAACATTAGCTTAAAACTTCACATTGTTTGCAAGCATTACATTGTTTGCTTGCTAATGCTACCTAAAAAGTTAACAATATTACATTGTTTGCTCGCTAATGTTAAAAACGTTATTTACAGCATAATTTTCAGGCTAGCTGAAAAGTTAGTTTGCCTAGTTAGCCTACTTATGATAGCAGAGAAGCTCTTATTTCTCCTTCTTTGAAAAAATCTTGTAGACCAACAACTTGATTATTTTGCCCCATCCAATTTAAAAAGGCAGCCACTAAAACTTAAACCTCCTCAAGTGTAAGTTTAAATTTAATACTGGATCACATTTTAAATCGGAGTTTAAAGTTTTTTTAAGTCATGTCTGGAGTCCCCTGCTGGAACTGTGACTGGATAAGCAGTTGAGGATGGATGGATGATGGATGGATGGATGGACTAAACAGGTTTTAATTTAGGTTTAAATTTAAACTTGGTGCAAATCCAACTGAGGTCTAATATTTGATTATTTTTATAAGGGAGTACTAGTCCTGCCAAATTAAATGTTGAAAACCTATATAGAGGATGTGATCCATGTATGTCTATCTAATAGAAAAATGCTGATTGGGGATGTGCACTTATTTCAGAGGTTCATCTGTAAAATAAGTTCTGTTCACCATATAGCATATCTGAAACATCCTGTAAATATAATGTAAAGGCTTGTTTTACATTCACACAAGAAGAACTGCTGATTCATTGTTCTTTAAACAAAAAAACTAATAACTGTCTTATTGTAAGCTACAATAAATCCAACAGGGACTCTGCTACTTCATTGTCACTGTTAGTAATAGGAAATACATTAAAAGAAACACCTTTAATGTGCACCGGAAAACAAGGTGAAACTCGACTGTGACGAAATATCTCTTGTTCCCTTGGAATTAATAATAACCTCATTTTACGGTTATTTCTGCCAGTTATTTTTTTCCATTTTCTTATTGGTTTACTCGAAATGGACAGGCAGTGTTACATAAATCTTTGTTTATTTTTATTGCCGGTGTATTAGTCATTTCCAGCCAAACATCCCAGATTAGTCTGGACCGAGTTAAAATTGGAACGTGGAAGGAAGCATTGTTTGTAAGGACTGATATTACGTTATTAACTTTGATCGGACCAGTTACAAACTGGCAAAAAGGTCATTTTCTGAAGTGACCACTGACATTGAAGCAGAATGTGTGGTGTTATTTAATGTAAACAAAGTGGTGATGGAAGTAGCGTTTAGTTCTTTTAACCCTTTGATGCACAAGCTATACAAACCCCTTCAAATGCACATGGGTCAAAAATGCCCTGGACTCATTTCCTGTTATTTCATGCATGGCTGACTGGTTCCTTGCTAAATCTTTTGAAATCAATTTATTTCATCATATCATATTCCAAGTATTCAAAAACTATCTTGCTTTCGATTTCATTTCTTCCTTTATGAATAAAAATGGTTTTCAACACTTGCTCAAAAATGACCTGTGTATGCAAAAGTGACTAAAATAATACACACATACTATATCTTCTGACTCATGTTGTGCATCAGAGGATTAATTAAGTTAAAGTAGCATAATCACACAGCAAAAATCCCCTTTTACAAGTGAAAGTCCTGCATTCAAATACTTACATAAGCGAACAAGACAATTCACAAGAAGACTGGATATTTCTATACAGTTATTTGTAATGTCGGCCACCAGATTGGATTGTTGTTCAATTCAGATGCGAAGAGCTTGTGTTTACATTTTCCCAGGCAAAGTTGCTGTGAATAGTATGTTAGCCAGTTAGAAAGAAGCAGAATGAGATTTTTTTTTTAAAGATTATTTTATTTTTGACACTCAGGGGCCTCCAGAATCAATATAATCTGAAAGTTCCTTTTAGCAGCTTTAAAATGTCAGAAGTAAAAGTATCCAACTCATAACGCAGCAGAATGGCCCCTGTCGTTGTCATGCTACCATATCAAGAACTACATAGACCTTTATTACAGCGGCTATACTGATAAGAAATAGTAGGGTAAACACAGGTGCTACCAATGATACTAATCAAGGTCCTGTTCCATTTTAATGTGGGGGTCTTTCCAGTGAGCCAACATGCACAATAACAGCAGCCTGACTCTGTTTGACCTAAATGTAAGGAACGTTAATTAGTATTATTGGTCACAGCTGTGTTTACTCTACTATGTCATGTTAAGATGGCTGCAAAAAGGTCTATTATTCAATTATTTTTACTATAACATTACAATTAGTGCTGTAGTCTGTTGATGATGCAGCTCACTCTAACAACCATACTGTATACAAGTTACTAGTTAGGAGAATATAACATTTTAGAAGCTCATTATATATTTGTGTGTAAAACCTAACTTAAAATTAACTAGTACTTAAGGCTGTTAGATAGTGGAGAAAAAAGTAGGCTACAATATTTTCATGTGTTATGCAGCGGAGCACAATACTTCAGTAAATATACTTATTTAACCTTCTACCGCTATGTAAACACAACATTCACATGTCCATTTACAGCTTTTTCAGCTGTTGCATGGGCTGCTTTGGAATACTGAGCTATTGACAAGCCAACAGCAGGGGGATGGCAAGCAACCCCAATAACCGCTATGTTTATTATTTTGTTCTTTTTCTTCATGGCTGAAATGTGTCTTGAATGAATCAGTGCTTCAAAAAATGTGTTTTGCCACATTTTATGTTGTTTGTTTAAACTGTTCATTTCATAGGTTGACCTCTTTAACTCTGTGTCAGCATGCTACATAGCTAATGTGACTACTACCAAACGCTGGGGCGATGCTGGACTAATGTTGTAATATGTGTGAACATTAGGCCTCATTTGAAGACAACGAAATCACAAGAGTAATACAGGTCAGATGCCAGTAAGTGTTTTTTCATGTAGCTTTTTATGAAAGTTTACACTGCAGTGCAAGCTTTGTTAGTTTTCTGGCTGTATGAAAGTTGCTCTGTGACCCATACCACCGAGGTGAGCGCTGCTGCTCTTTGTCAATTTACCTGAAGTTAACAATATAGTTACATGAGAAAAAAAAATGATCAAACTGCAGGAATTCATTTGCAGTGTTGTGTAACTATAACTAGCACCCGCAACTAGCTCGCTCAGACCATAAAGTTGCCCGTTGGGCAGTGAGTTGAGATCCACATATTATGTTACACTTAATGTTACTGAATCAAATTACCTTGTTTATCATTAAAGTAATTTGCAAAAACAAACAAAAGAATTGTGCTAATACTTCACACCGCACTATTGAGCCAACCTAAATAGCCATAGGGGAAACAGCAGCCCTTTATTCAGACCTTTTCCACAGCAGACATTTTGACTTGTCATAGCAGTAAAATCACAGGTGTTACTAATAACATTAATGGTGTCCCAGTAGGCCATGGCAGTGTGACAGTGAGCCAGCATGCGCCATACCAGAAGCTAAATGGAATTCAACCATCACCCATTTAATTATTTACACCTGTGCTTTTTGTACCGTGACATGTCAAAATGTCTTGAGTGAAAAAAGGCCTATGGCACGACTGCATCAGTGGAGAAATATCCTCTGCTTATCTGCAACTCAAAGATGTGAATGCATTTGAATATGAACAAAGGCTTAAAATGACATTCAGAAGTATTTTGCATCTTACAAAGTCATCGGTTCACAAATATTTACTTTTTTCTTGTGTTTTCTGTGCTTGCTTTCATTTTCCTCAGTTTGCAGTGCATTAGTCTCTGTACTATAGAGACAAAACAGCATTTGTTTAGACGCCACATGTGATAAGTTCCTGTTTTTCCCCTGTGGAACATTAAGGATTCTTCCACTCTCAAGAGCAAAGACGTAATCACTTCATATATATTGAAATGCTTTGAAATAACATGATGACAATGATAACCATATGATGAAAGCCAGCTGTGATCTATTTGTGGCGTGATACACACGATCTTACATGTTGGAATAAACATGTTTTCTTTGTTCTTACTCATGATTACAATATTGTCGGATAAGAGTGGCTGCTCACTAAAAATAAATTCATTTACATCTGTTTAAAAAGATTTCCAGGGACATCATTTGCATGTGTTTCTCTCTTGTTTTTTCATTATATCATTTTGTAATTTAATTAATCCTCTGCTGGCTTTAAAAGAGGTATTTTTTTATATTACTAGAGGTGTTCTTAAAATGTCTGAGCAGATTTCTAACAGATTGTGGTCAAGCTTGCGTTCACGATTCAAACTGTAGCTCTGCAAATCTTCCCTTGATGTTAATGTTATTGTGGAGGGATGATGCCTGAGTACATTCTGTGATAATGGCAAGAGGGAGGGATGAAAATCGAAAGCATGGTTCTTGTGTAGCCCAAGTGTGTTTGTGAAACCAAGACATGACCTCTACATCTGTAGGCCTGTTAAGCTCTTAAAGCTGATATCACCTGTCGCTCTGCTGTTTGCCTAAGCGCTGTGTACATAAACACACCTGGCTCAATATCCCTCTGAATTCTGATTATAGCCCTCTATCATTTCTCTGGGACTTATTTACCACGTCTCCATTGACATTGTGCTAACAGGCTGCGAGAGAAGCAAAAGAGAAGTAAAGCCGTCTTCTTCCTCCTCGTACGTTTTAATAGCCCGCAATCTCCTCTTGTCTCCCCACTGTTGTCACTTTGGCGTTGACCAATTTAGATAGCCTTCTTTTCTTTTTTATTCCTTGCACTCATTCTCTTTTGTCTCTCTCAAAGCTGGCAGAAGGATGCCATCGATCTTCATGAGGTTTTGATACACATCGTTTCACCTCCTGCAGTACCTGCTTTATCAGGAGATTGGAGGAGGACGGATGACTGATCAGACTGATATAGCTTCTCTCGCATTTCGGTGACAACCCCCCCTTTTCCTTCTCTTTTCTCATTCCGCTTCATCCTTCTTTCCTCTCCTCCTCTTATACCTCCTATGGGGTAATTGAAATTTGAACAGCTTTAGCCCTGTGTTTGACTCATTTTTGACACGATCCGTACCTTCTTTTTTTGTGTGTATTTCTACTTAGCTTGGTAAAGCCACTCACGGCAAATCTAATTCATAAACTTGTGGTATTACTTTTCTGAGGTTTACATCCCCCCTTCATTTTAATGCATGTTTAAGCTTTTCACAAGATCCAACATCTCCAGTGAAATTAAATTCTGCGCGACGTGTGAATGCTGGAAAAAAAAAAAACTAACCAACCAAATAAGCAAATTTGTTCAACCTTCAAAAAGGGAAATAGCTAAGCCCTTGAGCAGGGAATCAAAAGTCCCATCACTTCTCTATAATATTTCATCTGGAAACAGGTCAACTTGATAAAGGAATTTGTATGAGGAAGATTGATTTCCTGAAATGACTAATTTCCTTTGTGCAGCTGGTATCAGTGAGTTGATATTACATTGGAGAGAACTGGGTACTTGAGGAGAATAAGATGCAGGGAAAAGGTCACATGGCGGGTTAACTTGTTAGGAATCCCAAGCAGGGGGCAACCTTGACTGCACGATTGTAGAAAATAAGGATATATGTTGACAAACAGGCAGCATCTGATGCAAAAGGCTGCCTGACTGACGAGGAAAAAATGTGCTGCGCCATGCATGTGACTGATCTGATCTATATGGCTGAATAACCGTGAATCACTGCTGACGGCACAGAGATGGAATGATTAATTTCTATGACTGATAAACCTTCGCCAAGGCCAGGCAATAAGAGCTTAAATTACTATAGGACAAGTGTCTCTCTCTGTCTGTTCCCTCTGGAGGAAAAGCAGTTTACTATCTGTCTTCGCACAATATCTGCATCGATGCAAATTGCTCCCGCATTTCATGATAAAGGCCCGTAATAGGTTTTCAGGTAATTTTAAAATAATGTGGCAACAGTGAGACCATAATGAAAGCAGCGAAATGGAGCTTCATACACACAAAGACCAAAAGAGATGGAGAAGAAAGCGGAAACAACTGTCTGAGATATTTCAGACTGACATACTGAATCCTGAAATACCCATTCAGTGGTACTGGAGACGGTTTATTTGTCCTCACAAGCTGAAACTCTTCACCTAGAAGAAAGTCAATGACTGCATATATGACAGAAAATAAATATTACAACAGATATCAAACATTTAAAATAGTTTATTACATGTTTATTAATGAGTCTAAATGTTTATATCAGCTTGATTCACTGTTTTCCTATAGTGTTCAAGTTCATGTTCAGTTTTATTGGTTACATGTATGTTAAGGGTCAACAGTACAAAGAAATGTGTGGAACAAGAAGAAATGGTCAGCGCAGCAGTAAGAACATTAAATAGAGATAAAATATCAAAAGAAAGAGATTTAAATAAAAACTGAATAAATAAAAGACAATTCGATACTGATACTAACATAATACTTATAATACTGACACTATACTGTATATTAAAATGAAGATTTGTATAGGAGTAGGAGTGACAGTTGTGTACAGTGTATTACCCTTTGTGTTACAGTCCTTTTGCATGTGGGTAGAAACAACACTATAAATATGTAAGATGAGGACCGTGTATAAGAGTAAGTATACAGTCTACAGGGTATTGCACATAAGGTATGTAAGGTATGTAAAGTCCCTTTGCACATAGATAAAAAATAACATATAAATAAGTATTGCATGTTGAATATGTATTAGTCCTGGTACAATCACAGCAGTCATGGTTGGATATCTGCAGCGTGGAGTGTTTAGGTCACCTGATTGTCGGTGAGTTGTGAAGCCTGATGACCTGGTGATAAAAACTGCCCTTAATGAGAATTAAATGAGGAGATCGATACCAGTCTCACATCTGTTTGGTAAATGTAAATCCACTGCAAGCAGCCAGTTAGCTTAGCATAAAGGTTAGACACAGAGGGAAACAGCTAGCCTGGCTTTGTCCAAAGGGAACAAAATCCTGATGAAGGCTCAATCCTGTCTCCTAGAAATTATGTTTGCATATTACTAAATTGTTTTCATAATTGTTCAATATTGTGGTGACGTTATTTCTGTCTGGATCCTTGCCCACCACATTGGAGGTCATGTCCACAACAAAAGCATTTTGGTTGAGATTTCCAAATATCGTCAATTGGTGTAGGTTTAGGCAATTAAAGCACTTTAATTAGGCTTAGGGAAAGAACTTCACTTCAGTTAAATATTTATAAATAAATCTTATGTGTCAAGTCGCTGCTAATTTTGGATAATGCTGTAGTCAATATGACTGGATAGTGTATTGCAAGCTTGCCTGTTTTGGTGGAAAACATTTTTGTGACTTACCAGGTTATTGACAACATTCTCTCATTCTGTTAATAGTGTATTTTAAGAGGCATTATGTTTCGTATTTGCTGTTTCAAATAAGTTGTATATAAGGGCTGGCCAAGATTACATCCTGATGAAGGCTGCCATGCTTCAACACCTTGCTTAAACAACCTTGCAAGATTCAATGGTCAATTCAATAAAAGTTTTAAAGGCTTTCATGAAGTCTTCTTGGGTACTTTTGAGTTGCTTGAATGTAATTGTAAAAGCACTTTCATTTTAGATCCACACTCAAACCAGTTTTAATGTCTCCTTACGAAAAATGTTCTCAGAAATAATGTCTGAAAAATGTCTTGTAAATGGTCAGACAGAAAAATAAAACATTTTTGAAGGTAAAGTTTGACAGTTGGGAAATATGCATATATATACAATATATACTGTATTATTGTAGCACAAATATAATAAACACTTGTATGCTTTCTTCCTGAGAATTAGATGAGAAGACTGATACCACTCTCACATCTGTACGATAAAAATGATGCTACAGCCACCAGCCAGAAAGGAAATTTAGCTTAGCTTAGCATAAAAACTGGACACAGGGTGAAACAGCTAGGCTGCGTCTGTCCAAAGGCAGCAAATTAACATGTTCTAGCCCATTTGTTGTAAGTGCAGAAATGTTTTCTGTGGAGGTTACGCCTATGCTGTGGACTATTTCTTGGCCTGAAGCAGTTGCCTGGCAACCAGGAAGGACTCCAAGAAGTTACTGTTCTAATTTCAAGAGAGTGGCATCCATCCTTACATTTAATTCTTAGCAAGAAAGCTAACAAGCGTATGCGAATACAAATGTCAAACTATTCTTTTAAAATATGTTTCAATACACTATGTTTATGTCCAGGTATACACATGACATTTTTCATACATGTTTTCCTATGCGAGGAGACATAAAACTGGTTTGTATGTGGATTAATAATGAAACTGACTTCTTCTACAATTATATTCAAAGACCTACCCAAGATGACTTGAGAAAAGCCTTTAAAACTTTTATTGAATTGGTCATTGAATCTTGCAAGGTTATTGCAGTCGGGGATTGAAGCATGGCGGCCTTCATCAGGATGTGCTGTACCAGACACTTCTACATTTTTTAAGGCAAAGTTGCATTCATTTACTTTACTATTTTTTATTCTTTTGCACGTGATGCCATATTCAGCAGCACAGGGTGGATCAGCATTCTCCACCTCCAGCTCACAACGCAGGTTTAAATTTCAGCCCTCGCTCTTACTGCGTGGCATTTGCATCTTCTCCCCATGTTTGTGTGAGGTTCCTGCGAGTGCTCTGGCTTTCACACTGCACAAACACGCTGCTGTGAAAAGTAATCTCACATGTGTGACTGGGAGTGCGACTGTGTACATCTGTGCTGACTAATATAAACATTTCTGCATTCAGACCATGTGCTCTTTAGGACTTCATTAGCAAAATAATACTTCTCATAAAACTGCCATTTTTGACACTGGCCTCAAACATTTAGCTCCAAACCCACCCAGTCTCACCCCTGATAGGAAATGAAAATATCACCTTATCTCAGAATTAGACTCACTCTCCCATCATCATCACCACCATCATCCTCCTCCTATACCCACAACTGTGGAGTGCCTGAAGATATTTTAATATTACATGCCATCCTTTTGGTTTTAATAATTAAAGACAGAACCATTGATGTTGATTAGAAGCTTTCAGTCGGCTTATAGGAGAAAACAGCTGCATGTAAAAAGCGCACTTTTTCATTACTTTGAAAGTGATTTCACTGAAGACACATTCCTGATGCACTTCAGCACCATACTGAAACAAGCTATTCATGTGCACTTTGAAGAGGGCGAAAATAACTTGTCTCAGGGCTGCAGATCGACAGTGCCAAACCTCATACCTGGCAATAATGCTCATTGTGGTCTCTGCGGAAGCTCTGCAAACCAAGTGTTTTTTGTCCAATCAGTGACTAAATTACAGCAATTCTATTATATAAATGCCTCATGGTGAAATTACCATCATGGGCGCATAGTTGTCTGTGGTTTCCGCCAGAGGTGAAGTGATGCAGCTGGACAGAGTTTAGAGTTTAGAAGTTATACCAAGCTACAAATGGATGTATTTCTCTACTGTGGACACTTAACTGTTTAAGGGACAGAACAGATTTTTTGAAGTGGGGTTATATGAGGTCCTTATCCAAAGTCATGGTATTAACCACAGTAGATGGCAGTCACCACGCACCCAGTTTGGGGAGAAGCAGAGAGGAGTACCAGCACAGAGGGTGAGCAATGAACAGCTGTGGACAGGGTCAACAACAAAATGTAATTTAGCAACTTAAAAAGGGTCAACCCTAAAAAAAATCAATATAATTTTAAGATATGTTATATTTAACATATTTTCCCCTTAACTTTGCCATTTATGGAAAACTGCTGTCAAATATTGTTCTCTCCAAACCAACCAAAGTCCGTAGGTGAAATCAGTAATACCACCAATCTGTTATACCACTTTTCCATACACATGTGCTGGCCTGTCAGCCCAGAGAGGATTTGCATCTCCATTACAATAGGGCTATACACTAGAGGTGTGCCATCTTAGGCGCCTCACGATTCAATTTGATTACGATTCAGGGTATACGATTCGATTATAAAATGATTATAACGATTATTACGCTTATCATGATTATCGATGCATCTTTTTCCCCATACAGGATTTTTTTAAACAAGGTATATTTGTCAGCATCCATTAAATAAAGTAAACAAACAAATTTACCTCCATTATCTTTTATTTATATCAGACCAAACGATCCAACACATTTCCCACAACAAAAAGCTACTCTTATCACATAAAGTGTAATACAGAAAGTGCCTTTAGAAATAAGACCTCTTTGAAAAACTTCAAACTTATACAGTACTGTTCTATATACATACATTAGATCATTATACACTGCACAGTATAATACACAACTACGCTCTGTAGTCTGGCTCAATGTCCCACCTACAGCACATCTGATTGGTTAGAAGTTATGGGTAATCAATCAGCACAGACACACTGCGTCACAGACAGGGTGAGACAGAGCTGATATCACCAAAGTTTCAATAATTATCACGGTCTTATGATCTGTTTCTTTGACAACAGCATAGTCACATCAGTGAAAAAAGTCATGGTCTGCATTTCACTCAAGACGATGTGACGGATTTTAAATCAGTCGCTGTTCGCAGAGATGCGCTGCACACAGCGGCATCTGTCCTGTCTTTTCACTGCAACTCTGCATTGAGATTTCGGGTATTATAACTTATACAAAAGTAACAGTGACAGTAAAACTGTGATGCTCACACATAGTCCGCGGATCACATGCGTGCCAAACTGTGGAAGGCGATCCGTACGGAATACGGATCAAATGCAATCCGTTGCACCCCTAATTTCAACCCTGAAGAGTGAACCTCACACTCAGTGACAGTAGCCAGCGAGTTAGCTCCACCATGTTGGCTAACAGTCTGTTATGAGTCTGTCCCTTAAAACTGTCTGGGCAGCTTTTTTCATTTCGGCCAGCTTCCAGGTGCTGCGGTTGCGTTTCTGTGATTTCGCTATCATGGAAAATAATCGATTTTGAACATTTGTTAATCGCTACTGATCGTCACGTGTCACATTGCGATGCATCTAAGAATCGATGTATTGGCACACCCCTACTATACACTGTGAGGTGTGTGTGTGAAGGTGACAGCTTCGCTTGAGTGGAGTGGCTATAAAACAGTAAGCAAACACTTAATTTTCTTAAATTCTTCACAATTAAAGCACTATTGTTTTGTTATTCAAAAGCTTTTATTGTGAAGCAGCTAAATGAGGAAATTTTCAGTGAATCCACCCATCCTTCTAAAACACCGAAGTCACACAATAGCACAAACAAGCAAACAGATTAAGGCAGTGGTAGACCAGCAACTCCTGTGTTCTGTGAGATAAAATGACTGATTTCACCAATTAGTTGGTTTAGAGAACTGTGGCTCCCCATTGGAAAAGACTGTGAAGACAACGTAAATTGCTCAAAATATTCTAAATATAGCACACACTTGAATTGATACAGATTTTTTAGGTTGATCTTTTTAAAATGGCTAAAATACTGTTTGTTGCCGCCCCTGTCTACATCAGTACATAACTTCCGTGCTGGCGTCCCTTTCTGATTCTCCAAATTAGGGACGGACTGACCGCCATCTACGTACAGTAGGTAATACATACAAACTCACTTCAAAAAATCCAAACTCTCCCTTTAAACTCTGGGATAATTGTCTCATTCAGGAACAGTGACAACCCAGATGGACTGTGCATTAACGCAACATGAAGATTTTCCCCCAGCTTGAATTAAGTAAAGGATGTGGAAAGGTGAAAATAATTGCCAACAAAAATATTAGGGGAAAAGGGGATTTTCTCTGGTTAAATTACCTGACATTAATTTTAGGCAGTTAGAGCAGCAGCAGGGTTTAGTAAATCTGTGTGAGCACAACAGGAAGAAAGCCTGTGTTAAATTAGGAGGATGCTAAATGAAGGATAAGGTCAGAAATGGGAAACCAAAGTGTTGGGAACAGATAAAGGGCTTGGGGAGGAAAGAGAGCAAGGAGAGGTGGGGAAGCCGAGCCTTTGCAGGTGGCCCCATCACCACCCAAACGTGCTGGTAATAGCTGCCATTCATTATCGAATGTGCGACTGCCTGGTGCAGGACCAAGTACCCCATCCATCCCTGTCAGCTAGTGGCATGTCAATGACAAAACCTTAATTACACCATTAATTAATAGAACGATTTTTTCCAGCATGCACTCTGTGCCTGATGTTCGTTAAGCCTCCTTGTGAGCGATTGCTCATGCCACAATACCATTTAGCTGACAGAAGTACACAGAGAAAAAACAAGTCAATGAAATGGCATCCTGAGGAAAGAGGCCCTGAAAAGCACCACAGAGTTCTATTGATTGACAAGATAAGGAGAGAAAGTGGTTGATCTTGTTATATACATCATCAATTGAAGTAATTCACATCCTTTCAAAATCCCCCCACTGGTTTTTCAACGTGCAACAAGAATGTCAAACAGCGCTGGAGGACAATGTGTTTCTGAAAAGGGAAAGATGGCCAGAGCGCGACGAACAACATAACTGACATCGCCAAAGAAAAGCTGGAGACATAACACTAATGTGAAGCCAGTAAGGTGGGGAAGGACAACACACTGTAAAACCCAGACAATTTGTTTTAACTAAATTTAGCACCCAGGCTGCCTTAAAATTTTAAATTGACTGTGTTTGAAAAGACAAGCTGAGTTATTTTGTAATTATTTAAAACAAATACACTTTTCCGGTCAAATAAACTTGATGTTAATTCAGTTGTAGCTGAGAACACATGTTAAATAAGCTTCAGATATTACAATGAACCAACAAAAACTATATTTAAGAACTTTTAAGTTGAATGAATTTGAAAAGACAAGTTGAGGTAATTTTGTAATGATTCAAAACAGACTTTTCAAGTCAAATAAACTAAATATTAATTCAGTTGTACTTGAGCAAACTTGCTCAGTAGGCTTAAGATATTTAGTTTAAATGAACAACTGTTCAGTCACACTGACAAACACTACAAACAACTTTGGTTTGCGTTTCATGTAGCTCCTCTTGGAACTACCTTGTCCCAGCACAGGCAAAAAGCAATATGTTAAACTGCTCCCTGTGAATTTATTAAATTTAAGTCTAAGGGGGCACGGACCAAGTGCAATACAAACCTCCATCATGGTTTGCATTCACCGTTGTCAAAACAAGCAAACATATCTTAATTTGTATTAGAGACCACCAAAAAATACTGTCAAACAAAGTTGACAAGTGTCATAATTTCAAGGCAAGTATCTTCTTTAAAAGAATCAAACTTAAATTCACAAGTATTGAAAACTTGGGAAGAAACAAAGACTGTGCAGAGACAGTCAGAGAGCAAGTTTGAATTCAGAAAAGACAAAGTCTTTACTCCAAAACAACACAAAGTAAGCAGGCAAGGATAAGGTGAAAATCCAAAAACTAGGGAACAAGCAAAGTCAAAAAACACAAGAGCCAGGATTAGGGAAAAACTTGTAGAAAGCTATGAGCACACAGGGCGAAACAAAGCAGACAATCTGGGAATAGAAACAGGTGAGTATAAATATACAGGGACGTCTATGAGGAAAATCAGGAGCAGGTGAGTGACTGACAACAAATTATAATCAGACATGAAAGGGGCGGGAGAAAAGAACAAAGACAGCAAGTCAGGACAACAAAGGCACATAAGCGAAGCTCCTACAAAATAAAACAGGAAATAGCTTCAAAAACCCAAAACCATGACAGTATCTTTGACTTTTAGAAATAAACCTTTTTTTTTTTAATTGTTAACTAAAGCATTAAAATGAAAGACAATAATGGTTACTAAATGAATATTTTCAATTGCAACCATTTAATTTTTAAGCACCAAAATAATCACAAATCAGGTTCAAAGCTCACTGTGAACAATTTTTGAAATAAAATAAATAAAAAATAAATTATCTAGTTTATTTCAAAACATAAGAATCTTAGTTTGACTTAAAACTGAAGTTATGAGTTTCTAAATGTTTTTAAGTTTCTATTATGTATGTTTTCTCTCACACATTGCATAATGGGAAGTCTGTTCATATACTGATTATTTTTCTTTAAAAACTTAATTTAATTAGCTGACTGAACTCTTTGCAGTACGTTCATTCAACTCACCATTTCAAGTTAAAAGACTTCACGTTAGAAGGATACATCTTTACAAGTTCTGAAGTGTTCAGAAAATAAATAGTAGAAATTAGGAAGTTTAACTTACTCGAATTACAGCCTATCAGCTATATCAGTCTATATCATTATTAGCATATCCAATATATGCCTATATGAAAACTTTTTCTTTTTTCAAGAGAACATAATGCAGATTGGTTTTATTTTTTAGCTGAACAGGCAGCATTTTATGTATATTTGATCCATTTCCTTAATTCAGTTTTAATATGTACATATATTCTGAGTTATTTGTGTTGTTTGCAGTTATTAACAAATCAGGTGAAAGTTTACTGTTTCAGTGGCCTGATATCATTTTGGACAATAATGTTTATTGTTAAACTGTAAAATGTCCATATAGTCACAACTAATAAACACTTTTGAGGAAGCACTGCAAAAAATATGTGTTTATATATATGTTCACTGTTCTATATATTATATTGTGTATAAGAGTAACTTTTTTTTACTCCCTAATTTTGGAATTGGCCACAAAAATCCAGTATAAGTCAGGCCCTAATTTGAATACAACTGTGAATAAAATTATTATATTTATGTACAGTTAATGAGAAAAGATAAGTATGATGCTGTAGGATTTTTTTTTTTTTTTACAGTGAAGACCAGAAGAAAATAAAAGGTGACATGTGGAGGAGAAAATCAAGGACCACTACAGCAACCCTCCAAGCTCTTTACGTGGTCCTGCCCAGGAACTAACCAGGTTCAAAATCATTTCTTATAAGAGCTGCAAAGTGTTCAGCCTGCTGCTTTCATCTAGACTGTAGAGAGTCCCATTACAACTGTGTCTATCTACAGTATCTATTCATGACCACTGATGGCTGCTCACTGAAGGAGGTACCTGCAGTTGAACAAGAAGTGGATAGTGGCGAGGAATACAAGAAAAAACGTCTTTGAAGTAAACTGTGCATTGATGTTACAGAAATATCTTTCCTTTTAAATTCTTTATTATAAGTTTTTTTCTTTCCTGTAAATCTAGAGCAGAACATGTTTAATTACCTAGAATGAATCACATTTCAACCACTTCCTCAAGAAATCTTTTCATTGCCGTGATGAAAACTGGCTGAAGAGATAATCACACGCTATTAATCACAGCGCACGTTACACACCACACCATCGCTCTCTCCAAATCAACCAAACTCCATTGGCAAAATCAGTAATTTTACCTTGCAGAAGACAGGAGTTGCCGGACTGCCGCTGCCTTGATTTGTTAGTTATTTTGTGTTGTTGTGTGACTTTGGTCAATCAAAACTACCCCTTTGAAACAACAAAGTCACACAATAACACAAACAAGCTAACAGATTGAGGCAGTGATTAGACCAGTAGCTCCTGTGTTTTGCACGGTAAAATTACTGATTTTGCCTATGGAGTTTGGTTGGTTTGGAGAGAGTGATACATGGCTTATATAGTGGTTTGTTGCTGATCCAGTCCACAACAGTACATAGCTTATCTGCTGAGCTGGTGCCCCTCTCTGCTTTTCCAAACTGGGGGCGTGCTGACCACCATCTGTAGACAACACACTTTACACTAATATTTCAGTAAGATCTTTCCCTTTAAGTTCATTTTTAGCAGTTTTTCTGCAAATCCAGACTACTACTTGTTTAATTATCTCAAATGAGTCACATTTCAACCACTATCTCAACAAATCTTTGCTGTGACGAAAGCTGACTGAACAGATAATCACATACTATTAATCACTGCGCACATTACACACCACACCATCACACTGATATTATTAAGGTCACAAAAACAATGATGATAAATGTGAGGCAACCCAGTGTGACTGCACGGCACTTAGTCTGTCTCGCACTATCACTGCAAAAACAATGAAAAAACATTGTTAATGGTTAATCTCTTTAAAATGTTCATGAAGACATCTCACCATTAGTAAAAATCAAACAGAGAAAAAAAGGAGCAGCATCAAATTAGCCCTGCTGCCACAGAAGCCGTGGATAAGAAGGCAAACACACAAAAAAATGAAAAGGTCGAAATGCTTGAAATTGACAGTGGAGTGCAGAGAGGCTGGGTACAGAGCTGTGACCGGTGTCAAGGCCTCATCAGTCGCAAAAGGAATGGCAGGCCAAAATGCTGAATAAAGCATCAAACTACCTGACTGTGGCAGACAGGAACAGAAAATGGCTGTGGAGGAATCTGAGTTGGGATGAGTACAGTGAGAAACAGACAAAACCTGCCTTACAAAACCCCAAGAGAGTGCTGGGTTAAGAGGCAAATAATGAAGAAAAACTTATATGATGACCCAAAAGGCAGTAATTTTTAATACAAACCTCTTTTAGGCCAGAATCCTCATATTGTTTTCCAAAAGTTATTAATACTATTTTCACACACAAGCTGTTTAAATTATGCAGGATAGTAATCTAAGTTTAGGCAACTAAAACTACTGTGTTATGAGTTGGGAAAGATCATGTTTTGGGTTAACAATGAGCTGCTTGGTTAATGTAAGAGAAAGCTTGTGGTCAGAGTTACAGTAAAAGAAAAAAGCACCACTGGCTGCTGGTAGGAGATAGGTTTCAATCCTCAACAGTCACTTAGCATGCCCACAATACATCCTGACTTACTGTCTGAGAGGCTTTGTGGTACAATAAAGTATACTTCCAGTTGTGCATAACCACAAATGGTTGTTTGTCAGAGTATTATAAAGATATGCTGTCTTAAACATTTGAACAAACTGCTGATACTTTTAAATACTTATTTTTTAGATGCAGATAGTCTTTAACAAATATGTTTTCAACTTATGTTTCAACACTTAAAGCAGACTGCTGGTTATGGGTAAATACTAGTTTTTAATTTTTCACAGAAAACAACAGATGCTGTAGATCCATCACTGCTAAAACATTTCTGAAAAGTTAATGCAACAACTTGTGTTCTACAATCATGCTTAAATTTCTGTCTCTTGTGAGTTGATGTGTCAGAGAGCTGGATGCCATCTGCAATAATATACAGTATGTAACTACAGCTTGTAATCATTAGTGGAAAATAACGAATAATGGAAAGTATATTTGCTCTGTTCTTAAGTAAAGTTTCAAGGTACTTTGGTGGTCTATACTTGAATATTTCCATTATAAGCTATAGGGTTTCATTTAAATAACAGAGGGTCGGTTATTTAGTATTTCTCGAAACAGCAAACAGAGAAAAGTTCAAAATAATTTATACAAATTTGTATATCAGAAGTGTTTTTTCCATCTTTCCATCCTTTATATCAGGGGTTTCAATGTCTGGAACTGTGTGCCTCCCCTCAGACAAAACCACTTGGTTTACCTCAGTGGGGTCATAATTACGTTATCTGGTCCCATAGACACTCAATATTTGAGGCAAGATATCCTAATATTACTGTTTGACATAACTCCAGAATACACAAAATACATAGTTAAGGTCTGTCCTGAGGCATTTATTAGTTTCTGGGGAAAAACAGTAAAATTCTACTACTGCATCTCTGAACCAACTATTTAACCAAATCACACACATAGGCTATTCTATGTGATCTCTTTTTGATAACTAATGTAATAACTAATGCAACATTTTTAATTTACATTCACTGAGCCTCCCCTGAAACTGTTTGTAGCGCCCCTGGGGAGGCCCGCCTCCCACTTTGAAAACCTCTGATCTGCATAAATAGTGGTTAAAACTAACTCCACCTCGACCAGTTCCACCAGAATAAGGTTGAAGAAGATCTATACTTAAACCGAGGGTCTGCGATGTGCGGCTCCGGAGCCGCATGTGGCTCTTTTGCCCCTCTCCAGTGGCTCCCTGTGGCTTTGGCAAAAACATCATATCGAAATGAATAACGGTCTAAAATGATTCTTATATTCTCCAGCTGTAAAAATGTGTAGCCTATACACCAAAGAATAATAATTTAAAAAGCATGCTGCTAAAAAAAGGTAAAAAAGTCCTCAGAGAAGTCTCTCAGGAGAGGAGAGAATTTAATAGTTGCAGCTCCAGACAGATTTTCTTTTTCTTCTTTGGGCCAAAAATGACTCTTGTGATCATAAAAGTTGCAGACCCCAGACTTAAACGTATATTTAACATATAACATTTTCCCATTAAAATCTCTAAAAACAACTAGACCTATGTTATATGTTTCTATATTTGTGAGTTGTGTACTTACATTATCCCAAATGTTTCCAACAATGTTGCTTAAGGTATTTGCACATTTAATTTTGTCACTGGGGACGCTGAAATAATATATACCTCGTCTGTGAACGTGATTTCTGCCTGGGCCATGTCAGTTAGATTTGCATCTGCAATGGTGGTTGTTTAACAATGAATACAAGAACTCCCATGATCCCATGCTTCTTCACTTGGCCATCAAAGCACATCTTTTGTGACTGTTTTAATGTGAGTCCCCTAGCTGCTGAAAATTATCTGCAATTATGCTAATACATCACTGTAGAAATACACTAAAACAAGTAAGATTCTGACATTCAAACTCCTAATTAAGTAAACTGCAGAAGTATTATCAGCAAAATGCAGTATCATATACTAGAAAAAATGGCCCCTGGGACTGATATATTGTTTATAATTGTTATAATAATATGATTATTATACAGTACCAGCCAAAAGTCTGGACATACTTCTAATTCAATGTTTTTTCTTTTTTTTTTTTTTTTTTTACAAGAAATGGTTCAGATTATACCAACAGTGTGCAAAGCTGTCATCAAAGCAAAAGTTGGCTAATTTGAAGGACCTAAAATATCAAAGAGCAAAAAAATTTTGCACACTTGTTGGTTGACAGGTGGTAGGAGAAGACCGTGGGCCGACAATGAAAAGCAAAAACACTTTTGCACACTGTCTTCTGCACTTGCAATTAAAGATTTAATAACGTTTTTAAATGTCTGATTGCAAGTGCAGAAGACAGTGTGAGAGTCTTTTTGCTTAAGAATCTAAAATATAAAAAGATATTTTGCCTTGTTTTCACATTTTTTGCTCACTAAATAATTCCACATTTAATAGTTTTAATGTCTGCTGTATTAATCTACAAAACAGAAAACTACAGAAAAAAACCAAAGCAAAGCCAAGCAAAATTAGGTGATGACAATGTTAAAACAAGAGCAGGGTGACAAAGCCAGTTCAGATAACACATGGTGACCCATTCACACCAACTGTGGTGGCACAGGCAGGGATAGCAAAAACATGTGTTATGTACTTAGATGTGAAGAGGCACCGTCTAAATGATCAGACATTAATTACACTCACATGCAGGCATTTGTGCTGCCTGATCCTTATGGCTGATAATGGAGTATTGTGTCATGTTTATGTTAGGTGGACAGATAAGTCTCATCATTATCATAAAGCACTGCAAAGACCTTGCTGGATTTGCTCCAGTGGGAGCTATTTTGCGGTTAGATTTTCCTCTGTGCTCCAGTTGATTTACTGCTGTATGGAAGCAACAAATGCTCACAGGTATTGAAATAGATTCAAGCTAAGAATGTCACTATGGCTGAAAAGCGAGCCAGACTTCCTCGCTGAGAGAGCTGGCTCTTTATTATTGTGTGATCTGCATCATTATTACAATAAGCACACAGGATAATCACACCTCATTAGTTACATTTGATATTAATGGGGGCAATATAAATACATTCCCCCTGTGTTTCAAATGGCTAAGCAACAAAACACATAGCCCCTTATCTCGCCGCTAATGCAGTCTGGGTAAATGATGGGGCTTTGTGCTGCTGGAGCCTGTGAGAGTGAATACGCAAACATTCCTTATTGATCCTCTGAGTGGTTCTGAGGCGAGCGTCTGCATACATGACCGTACGATGACAGAAACGATCCCAGTCTAACCCTGAAAGACTGATGCATGTTCAGGCTTTTTTTCAGCAGCTGTTTCTCAAATACTACAGAAATGTTCTATTGATAAAAACAAGTTGGGATGTGTGAGTGCGTGTGTGCGTGTGTGCACACATATGTGGATGTTTTGGAATGTGGGTAAGGAGAACAGGAGAGCGGAGCTGAGGAAAAGAAGGTCATGGTATTACATATCCACATTCAGTAATAGAATATGGCAGACTGTGTGTGATGCTGAAATCTGTCAGATCTCCCTGCCCGGTCTCACTCTCTGTGTGTCCTGCTTGAAATTTCTGTTTGATTCTTCGCTGGGGAGAAGAGGCAGTCATTAATACACCGCAATATCTTCCATGTCCTTTGGTGCTGAGGGAATCCTTTACCGCATCCCTCCTCCGAAGTTATGTAAATCAAAATGTGCATCAAAAGCCATTTGCCACATTAAGCACAGCCTGCAAATATATGTGTACATGCAAGCAACCTTGACAAGGCTAAGACTCCCTGTTGTATTTCAAATTCCCTCACCTCATTTAAAAATCAACCATGCTTAAAAAATGAAGACATAATCAAGCAGCTTGCTTTGAAAATCAATGGATTCGACTTGTTTACTTATGAATAAGAGAAATGTGCTATTTGCGTCCATCAGAATTTCTCTGTTTGATATTTTCTATCTGAGATATACAGGAGAAAAAAAAATCATACATTATTTAAAGTACAACACTTTAAGCCATGTTGCCGTACTGTATATTCTCAATCTGATTCCGATTGTGTCAAACACTCACATAAAGGTGATTTTTGATTATATCATTTCCAAGTGTGTAAAAAAATCCCCATGACACTGACCCTCTGTAAAATTATATTCTTACTTGTGCGTCAGAGAGTTGATGAGGCTCCAGCTGACGTACACCTCCTCAAAAATGTAACTACACATAAGGGGCTTTGGAGATACAGGGGAGACACCATAATAATAGTAACTGGTCAGCTTAGGCTGGTTGCAATGCTTGTAAAGACTGTTGATATTGAAAACAAAACTTAATAACTAATAAGTAATATTTTCCTTTCCAGTAAGCAAGCATATGTTTTGTGATCAGCAGGGCCAAACAGAATGTGCAGATATTTTTTTTTTTTGCTTGTAATGAGATGAACAATATTCATTTAAGACAATTGTTTTTGAGCAAAAAAAGGCACATGCAATACATTGAAACAACCTAAAATTCGCTCGAGCATGGCTGAAAGAAATATTTAGTGCATTTTAGGTAAACCCTCACATTTGAGATTTTTTCTTTCATCACCAGCAGTTCAAAAGAAAATGTGAACATTTGTTGGAAAAGTCATCCAGACAAAACACCAAATGTAGGACAGACAGCTACTAAAATGCAAGGTTCATTGTGAAGCGAGAGCAAAAATCAATCTGCCAAATCATTAACCATTAATCCTTCATCTCACAACAATAGTTCAACACCTATACAAACAAATACACTAATAAATAATTATGTGCTTGATAACATTCTTAGTTTTACAAGTGGCCTTTTTATTTTGTTCTATTCTGTGGAAAACTTTTAGAAAATCTGCATTAATGTCGTTGAAATTTTGCATGTGGGCCTGGTGATTAAAGACAGCAAACCTCTGATCGCCATTAAAGGTACAGCAACAAAGTGGCTGTCTTGTAAGTCACTTCATAGTCTTGACCATGAAGTATGAGTCAAGTCCCAAGTCAAGGCCAACAAGTCCGAAAAAAGTCATTATTGTATCTCTCTACCAAATTTAATGCCATTTTCAAATTTCAAGCCCTCATTCAGACAACCAGCCCATACCCATTTTTTGTTATATCCAACTGATTGTCGCAAGTCTGGACAGAAAAAAAATACATGAAATACAATTTTTGCAAATGGGATCCAAGTCACATTTGGAGGTGTCTTGAAATACAATTAAAATTTGATGTCTTTTGCATCCTTCACAACACAACCAACAACGTCAAATGCAGAGTGACGAAAGTGCATCAGAGCAGCTGAGCAGAATCCAGCTGCTCCTAGCAGAACGGTATGGGGGACAACAAAGAACAACAGTCCATGAACAGATGCTGGAATAAATTGTGTGGTGGCACTTTGGGAAAAGGTTTCTATATGCATGCAAAGCTGTAATTTCTCATGCCTCCACATTGGAAAATCACATCACCAGCATATGTAGTTATTGATGTTTACATTATTACCACAGCAACCCATGAAGAAAGGTTGGTGATGTCTGGACATTAAGATCTGAATGTCACTGTGACCTAATTCCTATCATTTGTAATTCATAAGACAGTTTGGCATGTTATAATCCATTTTTTGATGACCACAGTGTTCATGTCTGAATGTGATAATCTCAAGTCACTGGTGTTGAAAGTTGGTGTTCAAAGTTGAGTTGCAAGTGTTTATAATATATTAATAATGAATAGAGTATATATATCTAAAGAGATATACTTCGTATATCTCTTAATGGACGCATGTGGGAAGTCTCGCGAGATCGACGCCATGTTTACATCCTACCAGCTACATGCTACAGTTGACATTTCGGCTAAAAACACGGCGTAAATGCCGTCTTTTGCGGTTAATTTTTAATGTCGTGGGCTCGCGGACATTGGATTACACCACACAAGCAGGATGAAGACATTTTGTGTTTGTTTTGTGTTCTTTTTTTTAACGTTTTATCCGTGGTCACCATTCACTGCCATTATACTGGATGAGGCTGCTACCCTGTTTCTCCTAAAACTCCAGGACTGTTTTGTGAACTGAAGATCTTCACCCATCATCACATCGGCATAGGGGTGAGTACATACTGAGTGGCTTATTCTGGCAAGGTGGAATATCACTTTAAATGACGAAATATGTTGCTTGTCGATGCCCTCTCGAACAACACATGAAACATTTCTGATCTGACAGCCAAATCAGCAGTATGGAAGCATTTCATTTAATTATTATTTATTACGTTTGAAAAATGGTCATCATTCACTTAAATTATTTGGGAGATTCTACAAAACTGTTTTCCTGTGAAACTCCAGCAGAGTTTTGTGGAATGAAAAACTAAACTTGACCTTCAGTTGGCATGATGGTGAGCAGATAATGACCAAATTTTCATTTTTGGGTGAACCAGTGTGTCAGCTGGTAGCATAAGGGGAGTAATATAACATTCACAAACATCATTTTAATACTTTCATCGATCAGCCCATAAAAACAACATCTTAATGCTCATTTGCAAAAATGTGTGGATTCTTGTGTTGGGGACAATGTGATGGATGGATGGACCAACAAAACGTGCGACCACTGTTAGTATAAAGCAATGTTGTTTTAATTTAATCACGACTACAGCCTCTCCCAAAGCTTAACCAAGCAGTTAGTGTAACTAAATCTAACCAAAAATTTAAAAAATTAGTCAGTGGTAACATTTTTTAACCTTTTAACAAAACAGACACATAATCTCATCCTGCCGATAGAGGATGATCTCATCAAAAAGCAGAATATGGGTTGCTGTGGAAGGTAACGGCAGACAATGTGTTTGTGCATTTAGTTTGGAGGACATTTTGTACAATGTTTGCTGTTTTTTGAGTCTGCAGAGCACTGAGCGGTGACGGCCTGTCTGTCTGTTCAATGTAAAGTTAAGTTATAAACAGAGGGTATTCAAAAGGCATTACAGTGAAAGGATATCTGCCAGAACCCATTTTACTGCTCAAATGGATTCCTGTGGTGGAGCAGATTGAAGTGGAGGTGGTTTGACCGCAAGAATTAATATATACAAAAGGGGGCTAAACGGGAGAATAGATCGCTGTCACAGTTGGTAATTTCATGGCTTGATTGATTGCTGGCATATTGTATTGCTCATACTGAGGTGATTAATCCATCTTTGCATAGTTCAAAACCTCTGCAACTCTGACTTGTTTGCCTTGCCAAAAACGCTGTTGAACGCAATTGTATGTCACTTTCCTTTTCCTTCCATTATTCTTGTCTTAATTCCTCTTTAAATATCCTCGTCTATAGTGACGTGTGTGAATGCGTGCACACACATCTCTGAGGGGATGCCGGAGTGAGTGATATTAACCTTGCATTGTTTGCTCAGCCTTACATATATGCATGAGCTGGCAGCCCTTAATTCCACACTGATAAAAACCATTTAAAATTTCAGACAGAAAATGAAACCTGTCAAAAATGTACACAATTGAAATTTGTTAAATTAATGAGATGAAAAGAATATGAAAGGGCGGCAGCAGGTAGACCAGATGACGGGGTCAATGGGAGACACCATAAAACTGATTATGATTGATGATGACAGATTGGAACATTTGTGCATGCAGAGGAGAATTAATTGGAAAATTAGTAACCATGGTTAAATGATTTGTGGCCAACAAATAATATGCATCTATTCTATAAGAGCTTTAATATTTTGAGTGGAAAATGGCAGCAGAGCTCTTCTTTGAATATTTAATACAGATGTTTTTTTCCCCCACATTTTTCTATAAAAATGATAATAGTATCTATATAAATGGAAAAGCAGTCCAGTCAAGCTGGAAAGCGTGCACTGTACACTCTGTAATTACATCCACTCATATCCTGGGAGGCATGTTTAAAGATGCAGATTGAGTGTTCAACAGATGACTTCCATGGCTGTCGATTTTATTTTCTCGTAGGATGCCACGCAATAATCTACAGGTCAGAGCACATTTTCATAAATAACTCAGTTCAAGATATTGTAACAGCTAGGCATGATGTTGCAAATTCCTCCCTAAGATTGCCAAGTTCAAAAAATAATTGGACATCCAGGCAGTCATTTAGCTCAATCGCTTTCCTGCGGAAATTCTGACACGCTGCATGTAGCCGTTTCTCAACACTGCTGGCACTGCCGGGAACAGGAGAACAGGAGAGACTGGGAAATAGCTTTTTTAATCTCTAAATAAGAATAAGAATAGTAATAGAGGGAGTCTACATATATCAGCAAGTTAAATGTAAGACTTTTTAATGCTACTGTTTAATTAAATTTAAGGCCAATATTTTTGCAATAAAACTAAACATCAAATGTGAAAATAGGCACACTCTTCTGAGTAAATACATATATTGTCAGTTCAAGATTATAAATAAGGGAAAATGACAGTAACTGGTTGAGTCAAAGGAGAAATCTGTAGTGTATTTAACGTAATAAATCATAAAATGATCATGATATGTCATCAGAAATTGAGGAAACATGTTAAGTTGACATACTCACTATTCTGACAACGTTACGCCTGCAGTTACAGCTGCCATTACGGGCCAGAATAACTGTTTTTGTTTGCAATCTCACATTTATTAGATCTGAAAATTAATGCAGAATGTTCACCGAATGAGTTTAGTCTTTGTTTGTGAGTTGTAAGAAATCCTTAATAATCTTTTAGAAGGAGTACATGTTTATAACGGTTACAGTAAACAATATGTTAATGGAGTCTGGCAGGCAGTAAGACAGACAGTCAATGAACTCAAGGAGTCCAGAGTGGGTATTTTCAGAGCAGTGGGCTTTTGTTTTGAGGATAACGTGCTTAACTTTACATTGACAGACAACTGACAGTTATAAACAGCTGATGAACATACAGGTAGGACTCATGGTTGCTTGTTATTGTCCAGTTACATTGTTGCGCTGGTTGTGCGCTCCAGCAGCATTCTTGCAGCCTCATCCTCCTAAAGTCCGGGGAGGAGCGGGCAGGGGGAACCAATTCACTTCAACCACAGATTTGATATTAAATAGGATTTCAACATATTTAATGTACTGTCTATGGCTCCAACTCACTATTTGGACTACAGCACTCATTTTTGAATGCACAACTATATACTGCTCCTTTGAAGAGCATTTGTCCAAATTATTAGCAAAATCCTAAAAAACCTGTAACAGGATAACAGAGGCATATGGATTCAATTCTTGCACTTGGAGTGAACTTTAAACCATTTAGGACCACTATTTCAGCATTCAATGAATAAATACATATTCAAGACCTTCCCAACCAGAAATTAAGGCTATTTAATAAGGCCTTTTATCAGTAAATGTGAATTCAAGACATTTGAAGACTAAGGACCTGGAGCCACCATGTAATAATAATAATAACAATAATAATAGGACAAAGAATAATAATGATAAATATCGTCAAATTAAGAGCAAAAATGTGAAAAGACATACACAAAACTGATATATAAAAGATTTCCAATGACCCAAAAGAAGACTTTCTTTCCTGAAATTCAGGGATCAAACTCTGATCATTTCAACTTATCATAAAAAAAGAAAAAAAGGTCTTATGGACAAAGGACCTGAAGACAGGAGTCTAAAAATAGACTCGAGTGAATTAATTTCTCTCTTCAGCCGTGCAGCCACAGGGTCATTAACATAGACACGGCTTAATTTCTAGATAATTTGTTATTCCCAAATTGCAACACATGGTTAAGTGTCTTGGTGGGACTTTGATGCCCAGAGCATGTCCTCCCCGTGTCTGGCAGAATGTCATGATCAGAGCCACGGACAGCAACAGGAGGTGCTATGCAAATACGAACTCAAAAGGGCTTTAAAACCCCAAAAAGAACAATCAGACTTTCCTCATATCCATCACACTGGAGAGCAGCACACACAAAACCGACATACACAAAAGCAGCGGATCAAATTGCGTTTATCTGAAGTCGGAAACCTTTATAGAAGATTTTTCAATTTGTTATTGTGTGAGACCTTGGATATAATACATGCTTCTCTTTTTTAGATGTTGAAGCCAGCATGTAACATGTTTCCACAAAGGATTGGCATCATAGGCTGTGCTATAATGAAAGTCTGAACTCCAAGCCTGAGATTTTACTCAAACTTGAATCATCCAGCAAGACTACTGACCTGCCACTCACTGTGTGTGCACAGTTATTTACTGAAGCAAAAGACAAACAAAAAGATCTGGAGGTAGCCGTGATTGCAAACGGAGCTGAGTGTGGTTTGTACATTTTGCAGAACAACTGGAACGGATGCAACATGCACTTTATATGCCTGAGAGGTTGTGTGTGATCTGAAAAAGGACGATTTATATTGAATAGTGTGATCAGTAAGCACTGTTTGTCACATTATAAATCATTAAAGTAAATTAGTAAATTAGTTAGAATAATTCAGAGTCAAATTAACAACTGAGTGAACTAAGTGAACATAGAAGTTCTGATTCAGTATATAGTAGGTTTCAGTTCTCATTACTCTGTTCAGGATGTTTGACAGTTTCAATCTGTGACCTCAAAACACTACAGGACTGAGTGAGAATGACAAGTGGTTGGCTCTTTATTAGTGCTCATTCTAATTAATGTGTGTGTGCTTGACAGAAAACTGTAATAACTAAGGTAAAGAAATAGAAAGCTGGCTGGCAGTGAATAGAAAGAAAGACATCAATTATACAAACCTGATAATATGGTGGCAAGGTCACAAAAATCTGTTTATTGCCAAGTTGGTGTTCATTTTAGGAATTTGTCTGATATATTATAGATGAACAAAGTTCAACATAATTTAAATAACAGTGAAAGTGAGTACCCGCAATCAAGAAGCATACACAGAAAATTGACAGCAGCATTAAATACAATGAAAAACAAAAATATCTGTTACAAAAACAATAAATTATTTAAATGAAAGAGTTGTACAGTGTGTTACAGGTATGTGCAAAATATTGAAAGGTGCAAAGTTCACAGTATTAATTCAAAGAATATAAACTCTTTGTTTTATCTTAAAAATGTTCTTGTACAGGCTACCTTTACATTTTAAGTTGACTGAATTAGAAAGGGTAAGATGAAATAATATTGTAACAATTCAAAACTGTTCTAGTTGAATATATTTGATATTAATTTAGTTACATTTGAAAGAACAAAGACAGACCAAGCGACAATGACTTTTTTCAACATACGTTTTCTTCAAACTATAAGGGTCTGGGAGCGTTTTAACTCTCAAACAACACATGGCATGCAGGGAAGTCGCTAATGTGCTGATTCTCTTCAATACCCATACTACTACAGTATTTAGTATGCCAGAAAAAGATTTAGTACGTTCTAGTACATAGTATGTCAAATGCAGTATGTCAAAAATACCAGGATGTCTTACTGCATCTGGTCACGTTTTGCAGAATGCAAGCCAACATGTTTTTCTGGCTTTTCTGACCCACAATCCTTCAAACTTAGAAGTGCCATGTTATAATGAAGTAGTGCAGGGCATGTTTCTTTAGAAACGTAAGTTAGAAGAGCTCATTTATTTATAGGTTCTCAAAGTATATACTAGAAATCTGAAGTTTAATTAATTTATATAAATAAAACTTGTACATTTAAGTTAATGAGAAAAGATTACTTGATTCACTAAATTCCTTTATGATTTTTACAATGCAATATGCAAAATAGAGTCCAAGAGATGTGCACTAATGTGATGCATTGGGTCCGGTCTGTAGACTTTGCATTAATGTAGCATGTATAGGGAGGAGCGGCAGTATGACACACAGTGTTGTTGGGGGTCTCTCATTGATGAGGCCAGCTGCAGATGGGAAGACGTTTTTTTTTTTCTGTACAGTGTCCTTGGGTGTCCTGAAAGGTGCTTTCAGATAAAATGTATTATTATTATTATTATATTCTTTATGGTGAAAGATTTTGGCCATAATGGATGTAGCCTTCTACCAAAGGAGCAGCAATTATATCATATATGTTTGGCACAAATCAGGTGTCTGATAGGCCCCAAGTGGATCAGGCATGTCTAGATTGAATTATTACAAACCTTCCAATGCAATAAAAATCAGGAATGTACTTCTGTCATGTGGGAAAGCCCCTCTGAATGTCCAAGGAGGCCAAATCAGCTACAGATTCTCTCCCAGTGAGTGGTCAGCTTAAGCAACTGGAGCGTATTTAGCTGGAGTTTAATGGAATTTACTGCAATGTTAATCAACTCTGTCCCAAATGATGCTTAAAATAGCTTGAAACAAATGTGCAAGTGCATACACAAGACCTCCAATGTCAGTGATAATAACTCAGTTTTGCAACCATGATTCCTATGAATTATGCTCATATACAGCTAATTTTTCAGCCCGCCTTCAGCAGAAAAACAACAGTACAGGTCATCCATACAAGCAGCTTATTACGACCCATATTTATGTTTATTGCAAGACTGCAACCTCTAATGACAGCAGTAATTCTGACTGGAGCAAAGGAGGAAGTCAGGTGACGTAGTATAAAGAGACAAAGTCTGCGCAGGGAGGAGATCGGGATGGATGGGAGGGTCACACACATCTAGCCTTTTACCCATGTGACCGATGTTTGTGTCCCATGTGAAACCAAAAGTCAACGACATATTCTTCCTTAAATAATTAGAAATGCTGGCTGGAGGATCTTGTTACTTTTGAGTAGAGTGAGGCTAGGTATCTCCTGCTGTTTCCAGTCTTTGTGCTAAGCTAAGCGGCTGCTGGCTGTACTGTCACATATGCAGCGTAGACATGAGTGTGGCATCAATCTTCCCATCTAAGTCTCTGCAAGAAATCTCCTGAAAATATTGCAAGATACAAGCCCTGATATGGCTTTTTTTCTGGCTAACACTTCCTGAATTGGAACAACAATTTAAAGATGAGATAAATTTCAGCATTGTACTTCAGACCTATGGGTCTCCTTCAGCTCTGGGCCCCTACAAATGTCAGATTGCTTTTCATATCATTAGCAGTGGCACTGCTGTCTGCATATGGAAATCAACTAATTGGGGCTAAAGACAAGCAGTGACCCCCACGTACAGCCAGCCAATCAGAGCGGAGGCTCATGGTGCTTTTCTAATAGGCCCAATAAAACACACTGAATTTTTAAGTGGAGGCCAACACACTGTTATGTAAATTAATCGTTTAAAGTGCCTTAAAAAACAAGTGTTTCACATATAACACATAATACTGGCATTCTTAAATATCCTTAATGTTTTACAGTGGATAATATCTTACATATAATGTTTTTGGAAACTTTCTATAAACCTTCCCTCTGCTGAAGTGATGATACTGCTTTGAAGGCATTTTTCTGTAAAAATGCAGCAGTGTCAAAGTGGGCATGATGTGATGCTGTAAGACTTGACCACATGCATAGGAAGAAATCTGCCACTCCTGCACTTTTCTCCTTGTTACTTACCCCTGACCTGCTCTTAAAAAAAAATATAGTCAGCAGCATTGCACCGCCTCTAATGATGTGTAATCACAGTGGTTTCCTGCATAATGCCTTGAATGTTGGGAGACACCATCAAGCACCACAGATATCCAGGGACATTTTAGGCAGATGGCGATACTCTACTTCACTTAACAGAGAAGGCAAGATAAGACATATTTTCACGCCTCAATAAATAGACCATTGAACGCATTCATATTTGGAATACAGGATCATGAATTTGCCTAATTTCTTGATGATTTTATGCTATACTGTATGTTGAATATGGTGAATGGCTTTGATTGATGTTTCCCCTTATGTGCTGTATGTATTCCATCATTTTCCTGAGAGCAGGGAGAGAAAAACATCAAAGTTATTCATGTCAATCTTTAAGCTCTTTAGAAAAAATAATGGTGAGCAGGGCTGTTTGAAAACTCATATCCATGTTTGCTTATGCTCATTTCATTCTGCCTTGTACGCCATTCTATTTCAAAGCAACTGAAAGCAAAGTAGAGCCACAGTTGAATTCAAATGGAGATGCAATTAAATGCAAAAAAGACTGAGAGAGAATTTGACTATGGGGATGTTTATGCATTACAGACTGTGTCACTGCAGAGACTTCTGACTACATTCTAGAAGTGACTGGTATATCAAATGTAATCTGGAGCTCGCTAAATAAACAGGATCATCCTGAATCATGGTAAAATGACCAATTTAAAAAGCTCATAATCTGACGTGTGACATTATGCTCCTTTTAAAAGTAATATCATTAACATCAGAAGTTACCATACCAAGAGGGTATGACTTTTATTAGCCACACTAGCACCATGGCTGGTCGGCTGATTCAACACTTTAGGCCAGACCTTAGTATCTCAGCAACTATTAAATGGATTGCCGTGAAATTTGGTACATACATTTACTATCACCAGAGGATGATTCCTAATTACGTTGATGATCCCCCAGCTTTCCATTTAGAGCCACCAGCAGACCAGAGTTTCATTTACCAAGTGAAAAATCTCAGTGTCTACAAAATAGATTGATTTTATTAAGACTTTCATGGCTCCCAGAAAACGTATCCCCATGACTTACAGTGATCCCGACTTTTGCCATGAATTTGACATTCATGGTTATTTTACTAAAATGTCCCTACATTTAGAGACGATATGCTTTTCTCCCGATTCGATACCATCTTGATTGTGATGTTTCAAGTTTTGCATTTTTGTTATTTCTATTTATTGCAATTTTTGTTTTCTCTTTTACCACTAGACCATGGGGAAATGTTGCATTATATACTTGTAGATACTGCATTCCATGCATTATATTTCCAAAACCAATGCACATCAAATTGAGTTTTTATTTCAGCAGCATCATTGCTAGGGGTTTTCAAAGTCTGAGACTGCGAGCCTCCCCTCAGAAAAAGTCTAGAAAAAGGCACCCCACTTAGTTTACTTGGTAAATTTCACTCGGTTCATGGATGTCTCTGGAATCAGTATTATGTTATCTGATCTCAACAAATTGAGCCAAGATTGCACAATATTGCTGGGTGACATAACTTCAGACTGGAACAAATACATAAAAAGGTCTGTCCAATGGCATTTATTATTTTCTGACTCTGAGAGAGTGGCAAAACTAAAACTGCTGTATCTCTGAACTATCTCTTTAATCATATACACTTATGCCATTCTATGTGATCTCCTCTTCATAACTAATGTAATAATAACTAATGTAATATTTTTCCACTTCCATTTATTTGAGCCTCCTAAAACCGTTTGGAGGCCCCTCGGGAGGCCCACCTCCCACTTTGAAAACCTCAGAGAGCATATAAAAGTGACTTGTTGAATTGTTACATTTAGCCGTTCCTACTCACCATGCAAGTACTATTACAATAAGTAAAATAGAAAATATGGATATATGTGCTGCCCTCTCCAGGCAGGCACTGTCCCCACCAAGCAGTGGCTGTATTTTTAAACCCAATGAGAATTTTGAGTTTGAGTTTTGACCTGTTTGAGTTTGCTATAGTTGATTGTTGAAGCCAGCAGTAGCAGATTGAGTTAGCACTGTTAAGTCAGCAGCTATGAGTCTGTTTACAGAGAGGAGAGGAAATATACTGTATGGAAGTATGAGCACACATCTTTTTATGTTGAGCCTGTTAAGTAAAATGAATCAGTTTAAGGTAGATTTTCCAAGATTTCTCCCAACTAAAATGTCTCAACAAGTATGGAGGGATTGCCATGTTATTTGTTTCAGATATTTGTGAACCCCACAGGATGAATCGGATTTAATTAACAAATAGTAGCATGCTAGCAGGCTAAACAAAGATTGTGAATATGTGGTACCTTCTACACATCAGCATTGTTATTGTGGATAGGACAGCAACTAACAATAATTTTAATTATCAATTAATCTGTTGATCCTTCCCTTGAGTAATCAATAACTTTTTTGGTCCATAAAATGTGGTGAAAAATGTTGATCACTGTTTCTCAAACGCCATTCTGAAGTCTTCAAGTGTCTTTGTGACATATAGGACTAAATAAACCCATACATATCCATACATTTAACAATCTGGAAGCAGATAATTTGGACATTTTTCTCCACTTGAAAATGATTCAAACCTTTACTCACTTATCAACATAATTGGCGATTAAATGAATAGTTGACAACTGATCATTGCAGCTGTACGTGATCATGCTAGCATGCATATGTTACCATTTAGCTCAAAGCTTCAAAGAGCTGTTAGCGTGGCTGCAGACTCCTAATTTTGTTGGAAGAAAAAAATATACAAGCTTTGGTGTACAAATTTACTATTATGTGACATCATTTGGTGAGAGCACTAAAATAACATGTTATACACATGAAACTATAATGGATAATTGTTCAAAAGAACCCTTAATAAATTTGTAAGTTCACCATGTCAGCCAACTAAATACAATTATGTGGTTGGATGCAGGAATAAGCAGTGTGAAGTCTGGATGCCGTCTCAGGTTAGCAGTGCATTAATATGATTCAAACAGCCAGTGTGTGCTGGCTAGCAGCTGTTTGGGGCCCCAAGTCCAATCCCAAGCAGCACCTTGGTCCCCAACAAGTGCTAGCTGCAATGAGGTGCATCATAGTGACTTTTAATTTCCCTCTTCACCACATCATATTTGCAGCAGGCCATGCAGGGAAGGGAAGAGAGGAAATAGATCCCCAGATTATTTCCATCTATAATTTCTTATCTGGTGGTGTGCGATCCTTCTGCCTCTCCTCTATTGCCCCCCCGCAGGCGCTGCCTTTTACTCCCTGGGTGTGCCACCAATCTAGAAATTGAATTTGAGGGGAGGAAATTAGAAATGAGGGCATTTTCATTTCAATTTATCCTTCCAATGAGACAATTTTGATGTAGGGTCTTACACGGCTACAATATAGAGCTCCCCCACACTCGATACCCTTCACCTTGCGACCTTGTCACCTATACCCCACTGCCGCCCTTTAAAATCCCTACCAGCGTCTCCCTGTCTGCTCTCCCACCCCTTTAAAGAGCTCTACATCTTAAAAACAGTCAATTTCCAAGCCAAAGTGTGCCACCTGCTTTTGGCAGCTGGAAGCCCTGGCAAATGTAGATAAATGAACAGAGCCACCTGAGGGATTTTATGAATCTGCTGCTGCTTGGCAGATTTATTTGCTCCCCGCCACAGAGAGCTGCACTGGTAAGCACAGATTACGGTCTACGGCACAACTGCCCCTGCCCATTCTCCTGTTCTACCCTCCGTGTGTCCACCCATACAGGCGCTGAGAGGTTGTTGACCTGTAATTCATCAGTATTTTGAATTGCAAACTGCAGCCTTGTGTTTTGCTGTGTCTTCCTCCGCCTCATCATTACAGCTCCGGAGCAGATTGTGTGGTGCCCTTGGGAAGCTGTGAATATGTTTGTTTAGTGCCTGATCTAATCTTACATCATTATGCAGAGGGATATTTGAGTAAATCTTATGGAACTGTAATTAGATTTTTATCAAATGCACTGTGGTTCTGCACTATACAGTATATGAATATGTATAGCTATACAGTATCTTGCCTCAGTCAAATTCATTTTTAGCAGCTGGTTTGTTTTTGATTTAATATTAAGTTAATTAGAATGAAGAATAAAGATCTGGTTCCATCTTTTTTCAGTTTCTAATTATTAAATATTCAAAACATCAACATGATGTTTTTCCAGTTCCCTTTGTGGTTAATAATCAAACTACATTACTATATCGTACATTATTTGAGTATTGGTTTGCATTAAAAAGAAACTACAAAACCAACACAAGGGGGATTGCTGCAGGCAGAGTTCTGACACATTTTCTATTTTAAAATTCCAGACTTTACTCACTGTAGGTTTTTCAGATCATATTTGACATCTTATTACGAATACCTACATCTTTAGTAGATAATTTTAAAATCCAATGGTTCCAATATGTAATGTTACATTCTGACTATGTATGCTATTATACACGTAGCTCAAACAAATCAATTGCACAAAAAGGTGGATGATGTTCCACTGCCAGACATAAGAAAGAATGAAGTAAAGTAACCAATGCACCCTACACTCGTATTATTTTCCTTTCCATATTAAGTAAATATCATATTATTGCACTGCCCCTTCTTTTTAGTTCCTTTACCAAATAAGAGCTGCAATTTAAAAAAAAGTTGAAAAACCCTCTTGCATGATCAGTTCATTTTTAGAAATTCTTAAGTTTATACTTTAAAAAGAGAATAGGAGCAATAGTCTGGGGCAATAGTCTGCATAGAAACCCTGTATAGGCTAAGTAAAAATAAAACTCCTGAGGATTACATATATATACTATTTATTTGTTTTACAGCTACATTTTGTTTAAATTTGAAGGACACATAACTGCTGCCAAGATATGTTTGGTGAGAAGGTTTTTTTTTTAGGGAATTTAATGCAACATTATTGTGCCATATGGAAGACATTGCAAATTAGTAGTATATTAACTAGGAGAGGGGGCTGCAACCTGCATCCACCTGCCTTACCTGCTTTACAGGTGCCAGGAGCAACGACTTATAATTCAGTTCTATTCAAACTGCATTACAAGTGTTCATGGCAATAAATAATAATGTATTAATAATAATAATATTAATAGTAATATGGGGAAAGGTTAAAGATCAGTGTGGAGGATTTAGTGCAGAGCTGGGCAAAATATGGCTCGGGGGCCAGATCCAGCCCACTAAAGGTTCCATGTGGCCCACAAGACCTTCATGAGCATTTGGATATATTACAATTAAAAACTAAATTAAAACCTTACACAGTGGACTTTGAAACATATTATTTCAAAGAAACAGAAAGGTCTTGAAGAACCAACAATTGGCCTCATGTGATCACTGACAGGTATGGTCAGTGTGCTGGTGTTCTTTGCTAACTTTACCAACCAAATGTAGGCTAAAGGGTATTCTGCACTGATCAATATCCGCTTAAATTTGAAAAGAGAGAAAAGTCCTTTGAGCTCTGTCCATGCCTGTTAGCTACAAATGCAAGGTATTATATTGTTAACACACACACACACACACACACACACACACACACGAAAAACCCTTGATGTATTATCTCATGATGGTAAATTAAAAACACTCTAAATTCAATTACGAATCAATTTACATTGTCCAAATGACAAGTGTTTGCTGTCTATACAAACATCACCCAGTGACAATAATTACATCCCCCACTTCTGACTGACTTGTATTAGTCATGTTATATTGTGTAAAACTCTCATTCACCGTCATTTATTTTGCACCTGAATGCACTTCAAGTGCCCTCTCCTGGCAAATTTGAGCTGAGCCTTTTCCCTTTTGTAGACCCTTTTTGAAATTAGGTCAGATTTCAGACTCAATACACAGCAGTCAGTGAGCTGTCTGACTTTAAAGGCAGTTCAATCACTGACAGACACCTGATGGCTCCAATGTCTGCAGGCAGCTAGTCACCTCTCTGGCTTCACTCATGAAAATTACTGCATTTAACTTGGGGGAAAAAAAGGCTCGAGAAAAACTAAACCACGACTTTTATGTCAATGTTATGACACTTTTCTGTTATAATTAAAGGTATTCTTGTGATCAGTTTTCCCCAGTGGTTGTCATTTAAAGGCATAGTTCACATTATTTGATGCAGGTTTGTATGAGGTACTTATTGATTAGTCGATGTATTAAGTTCAGTAGATGCCGGTCAGCACATCCCAGAGCAGAGAGTGGGCAGCAGCATGGAAGCTAAGGAATGTACTGCTGTGGACAGGGTCCACAACAAAAGGCATTTTATCCACTTGAAGGAGGTCCGCCTAAAAAAAATCAATATCAGTTTATGCGTACGCTATGTTCAGAATATTTTCCACCCCTTTACTTTGCTGTCACACAGCATTTTCCAACAGGAAGCCACCGTTATATAAGCCAAATATCCCTCTCTCCAAACCAACCAAACCCCATAGGCAAAATCAGTAAATTTACCTCACAGGAACCAAGAGCTGCTGGTCTACTGCTGCTTCGATCTGTTATCTTGATTGTGTTATTGTGTGAGTTTGGTGAATCTGAACTAACCCTTTAAAACACCAAAGTCACAATAACACAATCACAATAACTAACCAATAGAGGCAGTGGTAGCATTGCAACTCCTGTGTACTGCCAGGTAAAATTACTGATTTCAACAGTGGAGTCTAGCCCTTGTGGCTGTTAGCTTGCATACTACTGTTGACTGAAACTGACTGTTAAAATCTCACCTCCAGCTCTGACTGAAAATAGACAGCCAGTGTTGCCTGCGTCTTCCGAAACATTTTCTCACCCAAACTTGTTTATCTTCTACTTTTGCTTTTTCTCACCGCAAAGCATTAATGTTACTACAGCTTGTTGTTCCTGTCTGTCTCCATTGTTTACATCATGGTGAACATGAGATCACGTTCCCCATGGAATCATGCGAGATGACTTTCTGCTAGCACAATAATCTGGATAATATTCTGTGGTGTGTGGTGTGCCATTTTTTAAATCTTGTAGTGAGTGGGTATTTGAGATTAGAGAGAAGAGAATCTATGAAGTTTCTCCTCAGGTGTGTGCTGTAACCAGATTTTAAAATCTGTTCATTTTAGAACTCCTGCAATGTGGAGCCAGCTTTATATATCTGCATGTGGCATTGTGGCATGTTTTATGTGGACCTTTTTTAAGTGGCTAAAATGCCTTTTGTTCCTGACCCTGTCCACAGCAGTACATTGTTCAACTTCTGCGCTGGTACTCTTCCCTGCTTCTCCAAACTGTGGGCGTGCTGACCACCATCAACTGCACCTAATACAGTGACTATCAATCAAGTACCTCATCCAACCCCACATCAGATAATCTAAACTATCTCTTTAACTCAAGTGAGTAACTTTGTTTGGAAATCATGCACTACAATGTATATTGTGCCTACATGTTATTATATGGTGTCCAAGAAAAAAATATAAAAAATACATTTGTCAAAAATTAATCAATGCACACACAGGCATATTGTGCTTTTCTGTTTTTCAGCATTGTTTTTTTTTGTCTCAATATGGAAGCTATATTGCCTCTCTCTGCTGTGTGTGCGTTAAAGAAGTTAATCGGCTCATTTTAGGCTTTGTTGCTAATGTCAGACAAGTTAATATTTGCCTGCCTAATTATGATGCCAATCATAATTGTCTTTGCTGCTGTGGAATAAAAAAAAACAAGCAAGCAGATGTTTTGAAGCTGGGCTTAGAGAGACAACCTAAACAGCAGTGACAGGATTCATGGTATTCTACTGAACCATCAAGTGTTTTAATTTTCTACATCACATTATTCATTGTCATCAAGTCAAATAAATTTCAAATTCATAGAGAGCTTTTAACAACAGGCTCAAAAATTGTTTCAGAGACCAAAAATCCAAACAAGATATGAACAAGCATGAGACTAATTTAAAACTGTGTGTGTGTGTCTGCAGCTGTAAACGCAGATGTGTGTGTGTAAGTGTGTGTGTGTGTGAGTGGATAGGAGAGTGCTAGGCAACACCAGGGAGGATGCCGGCAAAACAATTAAATGACGAGACTGCTGGGAACGACAGGAGGGAAAATAGAAAATGGAAGAGAAAACGAGAGTCTTCCTGGACTGAAGACATTTTTTCTGTTAAATGAACACTCAAAAGTCTGTAGTTTGCATTTATAATGTTGGAGGTCATGTCTGGGTACGAAGGGGATAAAAAAACAATATAATGGATCATTTTACAGTAAAGCTGTGCCAACAGATGCGCATACAAAGCAAAACTTGCCCTTATTTAATTCAACAGGTTATATGGTTCTTTTAAAATATATCAATTCAATTTTATTGTTTCTTCTTTGTGTAGATCAATTACTTGTCTGTGACCTTGTGTACATGCATTGTAATGTTCTCAATAGATGTATACCAGCGACTATAATATCTGCTAGGTATCTGTAGCATCATGTCTGAAACTGAAAGGCTATGAGCTGTGCAAATGAATAATGTGAAGATTATATAACAAAGGTATCTATATAATAATGCTAAAATAATTTGGTAAACGTCTATATGTGATAACTGTTCCACGTGGACAGATAAACTAACAAAGTTTAGGCGTCCTTAAACAATTCTGAATACAGTTTGGGTTATATTTTGACAACACAAACTTTTGTTAAAGCTCGGTTTGGCAGATACAATGTTCAGGTTATTAGGCGCATTTGCAAGATTGTATAAAACTGCAAAAATGTCAGACTATTGTCATGAAAATATCTTACTTATTGCATTCCTGATATCATTCACAAATTTTTATGAAATGAGGCCTGGCTTTGAAATTAGAAACCCAGTAACCAATCTCTATAAACAGATATCTGCATATAAATTCAGAATGTACAGGCAAGTGACAAGATTCTGGTATTGGAAATGTTCTGGTTTCTGTTTGTCATCCGTGTGGCATTGACCAATCACGTTTGAGCGAACTTTGGTTATATGCAGGTAAGAGTCCATGTGGTGAGCAAATTAGGCATAAACACATTGTCCAAAATTTAATCTCAGAACACACTGGCTATCGTCTGATGACAATTTAACCTTTTTATTTTTTTATTTTTTTAAAAATGTATTCACATTCAAATGCAGATACATTTTTATATTTATAGATTTATAGTGATTACCATCAAAGAATAGCCAATAGGTTGTGAGTTTGCCCAGTAGTGCAGCCAGCTTTGCAGAGATGGATGTTTTTTTCATTCTACACATTATCAAGGACATTAGGCAATCCCTTGGCATTTGAATGCACAGTATGTTTGTTTCTTTTAAATGAATTTTAATTGTATGTATTCTTTTGTCCTTTTTATCTCCAGTTGGTTTGTTAAAAGCACAATAACTCTGCATAATTTCAGTGTCACAACACAGCTTCATTCATTCATTCTTCATTCTACATTATACCCATATACACTATACCACTAATGTCCTTAATAGAATTTAACTCTAGGGTGTAAGATTGTGTGATGTTTAAGGTAGGCCACAGATAAACTGACATCCTTTCTCCTCTTATCCTAAATCCATAAAAGAAAAGCTAGTTGAGTTCATTCTCATATTGGCTGAGCGCACCCATGGGTGCATTTAATACGCCAATTAATTAATTGTATGTGGGGAGCAGTTAAACTAATATTGAGCAGCAGACAGTGGCTGAAGGCATGCCAGACAGTGTGTGCAGGAAACTTCCTCTTTTACATTTACCCACCACCACTATTGTTCCCATGTTTATGCAGAGAAAACATAATTGTGTACCTTCAGACTATATTAACATTTTACTGGGGACTGACTTCCCATATCCCATTTAGCAAAAGAGTGAAATTGAAAGCCACTCTAATCCATGAAACTGAATAAAGGTAATCACGGTCTCACATCTTAGTCATTAATAATTTATCTCAGATTCTTTATCATAATTGCTTGAGAGATACTACTCTTTTCAGATGTGTTTATTCAGAATGGTTTGAGATCTGTTCAGGGCCTGAAAACAGCAGCAAAACCGTGACAATAAAGTTAATGCAGTTTTATTTTTCGTCAGTTTCAATAGAAGTGAAAATACAGCATTGTACACTCAGGTTGTTTATTAAGTTTAGCAGAACTAGGGGCATGTGTAATATTAAGCAAAAAAATAAAGATAAATTGAGAGCTTTTGCACAATCTGTACAGCTCACACAACAATGCTTACATAAATAAAAGAATAAGTTGGCTCTGTCTGAAAAGGTAATAAATAGCATTTTCTGATGTAAGAGTCCTGCTGGCACTGGAACACCACGACCTTCAGTGGAGCTATTAACTGTGTGGCAGGCAGGGATGTGCAGAGAGTGTGCAACAATATCTTGAGCCCAAGTCTTTTTCTCACGCATGTGCATGTCTATATGTGAACTTGTATATATACATCCACTGAAGTATGCAGTAACATGACAATTTCCAATATGACAGACGCTCCAGGTTTAAAATCCCTTCCACTCATAAATGCCTTTTTTTATTGAAGCTTCAGTTCAATATTAGCTTCTGGCTTTGCTACAGTGCAGATGCTCCTCTTGCTTCCTCTCTGCTACTTTTAACTACTTATCTCAAGCTACAAAACATTTCAGGAGGTTTCCTATGACAACTAAATCACTGGGAGATTAATTTATGACACTGGGTTGGGATTATCTACTTTGAAGTGCTGTCTGCGACCCACAACTTTAAAGGTGCAGTTTGGAGAAAGATGGGCACCTCCGCCAGGCAATCGCGTGCATGAGTGATCAACGGACGTGAAGTTTGTCCGCATCTTATGATTATGATATTCATCTTGAAATCTATTGGAGCAATCAGCCTTATTTTTGGGGAACGCATTCATGACCACATGCTGAAGGACCTCTGTGATCCAGAATTTTTAGAAAACCTTGAAAAACTGTTCTTTATTGCTCAATGCCGTCGACAGCCGTATATCTCAAGAACGCCTTGAGGGAATTTCTTTGCACTTGGTACAAAAGTCCACTTGGACTCAAAAATGAACTGATTAGATATTGGTGGTCAAAAGTCAATGTCACAGTGACCTAAATAAACTGATTTTTAGCCGTAACTCAAGAATTCATGCATTAATTATGACAAAATTTCACACAAATATCTAAGAGGATAAATGAGGTGATGAGATTGTATATCCAATGTGACATCATGATGTTCAGCTCTCTATCAGTCCTCTGTACTCCTCTGTAAAAATAGTCTCTTGGTGAAGACAGTATATTTCTCACTGGAAATTATTCACTGGAATCATGTATAGTGATAACTTCTATTTGGCCAAAAAACACACATCTTTTATTAAATTCTTTCAAAGTAAGAAGCCATTATGTAGTAGTAGTGAGTTCCATATCAAATTTCTTCAACATCCAGACCATATACATTATGTGAGTCTGGACAGACATGGATGTAAGCTGCAACTTGATTGGTTGGTGGAAACATACAATAACTGTGAGGCAGTATTTACAAATTGACTGTGCTGTTTCATACGACCGCTGACAGCTGACTCACTCCACTTTAATCTTGTGTCAAGCTTGGGACGACGTATGTAAAGGTCATGTTAATATTGGTGGAACTTTGCAAATATCCACTGGTTGCATCTGGCAGTTGTGATGACATTGCAGCAGGTGCTTCACCGTCTGTTGCCTGATGGGGATCTGCAGTCTACTGAGTGCATTCATTCCCAGGTGGTCAAATAACCAACACTTTGGTGACTCAAGATGGTTGATTGTTTAGTCTCATTCCCAGTTCATCAAACATTTTTGCTATTAGCTATGCAATTCTATGTGGTGTTGTTTGTGCACTGCTTTCTTAGCCATGTCACTCTTGTAAAAGAGGTTTTTAAATCTCAGTGAGTTTTACCTGGTTAAATAAAGGATAAATAAAATAAAATAAATTAGCTAACCTGTGATTGGCAAAAGTCTCCTGTCAAGAACTAGATTTTCTAAAGCCTGAAAATGGAGCCAAGACAGGAGCAGAAGTCTAGTTTCCTCTCAGACCACTTGAATTACAATATGGTTAAAGGTTATTATGGAACTTTTGACCAAGAATAAACTCCATACCCCAGCTTTAACAGACCCAAACAGTAACTTAGTGGACTACAGTACTGACAGAATTGTGCCCAGGCTGACTTCACTATGCCTCACTGCACATCAGAATCGATGAAGTGCACAGACTGTCATAAACTGTTACAGAAGATTGAATATTTGCACTCAAGAAGTCTTCTGAACTCCACGACAGTCTGCCAGTGTCTTCTGCCGGTGAGCTAGTTCATCAGAATTCGGCTTGACAAGATTCAAATGGACGGCGATCTCTAAATGACACCATAACTTTCCCAAGACTCACTGAAACGAAACCAGTGAAGTCATGAAACTAAACTACAGATAAAAAACCTAAGCGCAGGACTGGACGCTCACAGAGGGCAAAATTTAGTGGATCTAGTGCAGCCAACTTCTACCCCTTCGATTTGGTGGACAGCAAAATGCAGACATAAACACAAACCACTGTCAACCCCGATATTATAACTGGAAAACAGGTTTGAACCATTAATAAATGTCTTAGTGAGACAGAAGTGGGGATGATTACTTATAAGTTTGGACATGTGGGTATTATGAAGAGTGCCAGCTGACAGAATAAGGCAAGAGGTTTCACATGGAGCAAAGTGTGTCGGGGGGGCACATCTTAGGAGATGATTCAAGCTGTAAATCTGGTTGTGGGAGACGGTGCTATCAGACACATAAGCGGTAAGACAACTTCAAGTTATTCTACGTCAGGGGCAATGATGCTTTCAGAGGACAATCAGAAGCCAGGGTCCCCACTCTTGTCTAGAATCATTTTCCAGGACTTTTCCTGGACATTTTCAGTGATGATCTAGCTGATATGACAGGGATTGCACCACACACAAATATGTTCCTCTGTCTACAGAAGTCTGATTTAAAAGACATGCAGTCTCTGACTAGAACATATCTATGAAACAAATGCTTAGACATTATTGATTACAGAATAAATAAACACTCTAATAACATCTACTTCTACTGTTATTTTATTTCTTGTGTTGTTTTAATGTTTGGTTTTAATGTTATTATATACATTTAAAAAAATGTTATTGCAATAAATTTTGTTTCTATTGGAAATCCCTTTGTGTTTACCAAGTGCTATGTAAATAAAATGTATTAGTATCTTTATTCATTTATGATCTGCATCCCTTTTGCTAAACATGTTAATCAAGTTAACATTATTTAGCCATTTAAAGTTGGTAAAAAGGCAACATTTATGTCTAAATATAATAAAAACTACTAGAGTTACCAGCCAGCCGTGACTAATATTTACATAATTCAGTTTTGTTTCTTCCAACCTGCATGTGCTAATATGTGATGTGACTTGGGGCTGTGTTTGCAGCATTTCCACATCATAACTGAGAGCAGCCTATTCAAAATAGTCTCATATTCCTCATAACATTTGAGATAGATTGCCTAATCAGTCAATAGTTCATTCTCAGCCAAAGTAAAATAGAGAATTTTGAAATAACTTTCCATTAAGTTTTTCCAGGCCCCTTTACAGTTTCTGAAGGAACCTGACAGCCCAGTTTTTTTTACTATATTAATGAACCACTGCCAACAGTCAACAGTGGGATCAACAGGTTGGGCAGACTCTGAGGACTCAGATGGTTGTGTTTGATTTGTCTTATTCTATCTTAGCTTGTTTTTTCTTCTGTTTATTCTTTTGAAATCCTATCTACAAAATTTAAATTCTCTTTTTATATTGATGTCTGTTTCTTTGATATATTTCTGAAAGCCTTCTGTCTTATGTAAAGCCCTATGAATTCCCTTGTTGAACAGTGCTATACAAATAAACTTGGCTTACCTTTTCACATTCATCTGCTGAAGACAAAAAGTTCATCTGTGCCGTTTATGACTGGATTGGAGTTTCCCCAATTTGGAACTGTAATATATCAAATGTGTTTGATATTTATGATTCAAAATCCTATGACAGGAACAACAATGGAATATCGAGCAGATACCTGCAGGAGCCAAAGAGAACAAGCTGACCGGGGAAGTGGCACGAATCGGATGTTGCACATTTGTATAGAACTAGTTTGACTCATTGGATGTACTCTGTGGCTGTAAGTCTGGCATTGAACAAGCTGATCTCAGTCAGCATTGTGGCATCCGCTATCTGCATTTTCAAAGTCCCTGGAAAACAACGACCTGCAAGATAGCAATCCGCCTGCACACTGAAATGGCAAATCAGTCCCTGGGTTGCTAACGGTAAGATTTTAAACAAGTGGTTACCTTTTTTTTCTCAATAATGTGGTCATCTTAATGTCAGGGCTCGCCTCCTGACATGTAAATGTTCCTCCTAAACAAGTTCCCCCCTCAACACTATTTTGCAGGGGCACCGTTGCTGCGTCCTGGGCCTAGCACTGCCCTAGAAGATTGTGACTGATTTAAAGAAATGCAAACAATGCAGAGCAATTTTCCCCTTCAACAGACTGATAATGTGTGGAGCCAGACCTCTGTGCTGAGCACTGTGGAGAGAAGTCTGGCTTTGCAAGGCTGGAGTAGAACAGAAACATGGCTGCTGGCACTAGCCTTGTTTGAGACTAACAATAAAACTTATTTCCAACAAATCTCAAGCTTGTGCAGCAAAATATAAAAGCCATGCTGATTCTGTCTTCAGCCGTGACTTCAACCACATTTTTCCTGTCTTCTTTTGTCTTCTGTTGCAGAACATAGCACAAAGAAGTGCAACCAGCTGACGACACCATATAAACCTTGAATCCTGTGTCTTGACTGAATCGTCTGGTGTGTGTTTTCTTACTAATAAAATATTAAAAATCGGTTAAATCTGTTGTTGAGTCTCTGGTCTCCCACATTTTTAAGATCAGTTAAGATCTAAAAAAATCCTCTAGCAAGCACCAGGCTTAAAGCATCTTATATGCTATACTACCTGCATGGTTACCATGGCAATGCATGTTCAAATGCAGTGTTCCTAGCTATTTATCAGGACACAGGATGCAATGCAACAATCCCTTGTGTCATAATCAAAGTCAACTTTGTACAAACTCAGACGTGGTTACCGTAGAGAACATCAGGCGGGGCTGCCGTGAATAAAGCAGCCCATCAGTCAAGCAACATGGTTACTCCCTAATCTAAACTTAATGGCTAATGGTAAACAGGATTAAATGTGTGTGTGTGTGTGTGTGTGTGTGTGTGCGTGTGCATGTCTTTGGGGTAGTCAGCTAGTCCACTGCAACAGAAAATGCATGGATTTGACCAACAACTCTATCAGAAAACTCAGGGGAAAGTTCCTCCAGAGAAAATTCTTCATCACCAGGCTGATACCATCATAGGAGAGAAAGTGGGGCTAGCATGGTGACCATGCTGTGAGAATTGTATCAGGGAGACTGGTCGACATGGATCAAAGAATGAACAGAGTTGAATTAAGAGAAGAAAACCATCGCCACAGGACTCAGACTTGAGACAATACACCTTTCAGTGTAACAATCTCAAGACCACAGGCAAGACAACACAGCCCTGCTCCAGCACAAGCCTCTGAATTTAATATCTGTAGATAGATCGCTCTCTATCCAATCCAGCAGAGCTTGAGAGGATTTGCAAGGAAAAATGGAAAACGGGGCTACAAACATGCTGCCAGTGTGCAACAGCGGTCAAGGTTTATTTTGTCCTGGTGTTAAGTGTAGATTGATGGCAAAAAACAATCAGAGATAAAGTCTATAATAAACCAAAATGTGGCAAACAGTAAAGAAAAACTACTGAATACTTCAAGCCACTAATCTACTCCGCTCTCTTTAAGCAATGCTTCTGAAGCCTTAATTCAAAGCTGACTTTCGACACTCACTGTGGTTTCCCCAGCATGATGGTCTAACTCTTCAACTGATGGTTCACAAAAGCTTTATTGATCATTAACGATAGTGTAACTCCAAAAACATGCCGTGAACTCTGTGAAAGAGCTAAGAAGAAAAGCAAAAACAAAATATTACTAACAGCCTCATGGAATGTATCACTATAGTCCAATAATATTCAGTCACAGCTCTAAGGTCCTGTATTAATCTAGGCCTAATTTTAAATTGAAAATGAATTAACGTTACTTCATTGAATACTACTTTTTAACCCTTTTTGCTTATCTTAATGACAATCTCCAATACAGTGCTATAAAACGTACTTACTGATAGTCAGTGTTTCACATCCAGTAGATGGCGGTTGACACGCCTCCAGTTTGGAGAAGCAGAGAGGAGCACCAGCACGGAAGCTAAGAAATGTGAACAGGGTCAACAGCAAAACATAATTTAGCCACTTAAAAAAGGCCCATTTAAAATAATCAATAGTTTAAGTGTGCACTATATCAAGAATATTTTTTACCACTTTTCTTCAAAACAGCTGTTATATAAGCCAGATGTTAATCTCTCTAAACCAACCAGACTCCTCTGGCAAAATAAGTAATTTTGTCCTGCAAGAGCTCAGGAATTACTGGTCTAGCACTGCCTCAATTGGTTAGGTTTGTTTTTGTTACTGTATGAATTCAGTGTTTAAAAAGGTTAGTTTGGATTCACTGAAGAGATCTAGGCAGCGTTAGCACTATTTTAGATGGGCCTTTTTTAAGTGGCTAAAATGTTTTCTTGCTGACCCTGTCCACAGGAGTACATCGCTTCTGTGCCTGTATTCCTCTCTGCTTCTCCCAAAACTGGGGGCATGTGCACCCCCATCTACTGTAAGTAATACACTCCTACCGTTAAGTACATCATACAAACTCACTTCAAATAATCTGAACTATGCCTTTAACCTAACATTACTTGCATATTTCACCTTATGTACTGCAGCTACTGCAAAACCCACTTTAATGATGCTGCATTTCTTCAGACTAGCTTATGTAATTTAGCCAAGGAATGTTAACTGCTTGTTAAGCAGGACAGAATTGTGGTGCATTGAGCGAATACAGCAGTTTTTGTAGCTTACACACACTCATTGTCAAACTCAGAAAAACTATGAAAAAAAACTATTATGTTACTAAACATTACACACAATAAACAAATTGACAAACTGTATGCCCTTATCAGCCAGGTGCTAAATAAACAGAACATAGACATTTTGCTTTGTTTGGAAGACACATCTTTACTGTGCCACTGGCATTACTCCTTTAGAATAAAAGCGTTTGCCTTTATAATATAACTAACAGGACGAATAAGAACACAGACTTATATAAATACTTATAAATAATTAAATAAACAGAAAATAACCGATTATTTAAGCATGCTGGACCACTCTAAAGGTCATTTACAGCCACAGTTCAAACATGCACCATTGCTTTTTGCCTCCACTGCCAGCTCACTGAACTTATGCATCTTTTCAAATGTTTCCTCTCATGGGGCCTCCCATACAACTGTGAGCTCCACAAAATGCACAGTTCACAGGTCAAAGACTGGCACTACCATAGAGTTAAGTAGTTCATAAAGAATTTTCACTCAGCACTCATATTGTTTGTGATACAAAAAAAAACCCCCAGCAAACTGAAAATACATTTCAAATGTATAATGTGTGTTCTGTAATGTTGCTTTTTTATGGCCAAAATAGACAATCTAGTGTTGCATCATTTTCGGGTGAGACATTTGGCTTCTGTTCAGCAGGAAAACACGACCACAGCTAATGAGGACACAAGCCAATAACAACAGTATATTGCTGTTCTCGATCTAGCTGTAGTTAGCAATATATAGGCTTACACTCCAGCCTCGGGCCATGCCCACACCAGTCCAGTGTTTTCCTTCACATATAGCTGATGCTTTTCAAAAAATGCTCCCCTGAGTGGATAAATCTCGAAATGTCTTAGATGCCTCCACTTTCCAAATATCCACTATACACCACTGCCTCCCACACTTCCCCAGCACTCTTAATCTTTGTCTCTCAGACAAATCGACTGTAGGTGTCATTAAGGTAATTGTGAAGTAACTATGGTGCTGAAAATCTTAAAACCCACATAAAATATAAGCCTCTTCGGGTTAGGGCTGTATAATGATATGGCCATCATTAAAAGGCCAAAAATAAAAGTGAGCACTGCAGTAAATTTTAATTCCAAGATGACATAACTTTGATGAGCAGAACATAATAGTCCATAGCCAACTATAGTGAGAAATCTAAGTCCCCTTAGTGGCAGCAAAAGATACTTTGGACTTACAGGCAGTGTTTTCAGCTCCATACAAACATGACAGACATTACATTAGAGATTCATACTCTGCATGTCTTGTCCACTTTGAATTTTGAGCATTAATCTGATCTTCTTGTACTGAACCACTGGTCTAAAACTAACTCCTCTTTGTGCCTCTTGTGTACTGCCATCACATTCAAGTCAGAGAACTAAGCATCAGATTTCCTGAAAAATAACAAAAACAACAAAAATAACAATCTGAACTCCAAAGGGGTGTTTAACAACACTTAGTTGTTCTGAGACTCAAAGACTTTTCTAACCATCTGGATTTTTAAAAATTCTGCCAGTTGCATAATAGAAAAAGTAACTTGAGATTCATGTTGCACCTCTTTTTGCTAAACCAAAAAATGATAGCGGGAAATGCCATATCTTCTTAAATGTGAACCAAAAAATCAATCAATCAAATAACCAATAAATATATATAATAATAATAAATACTTTTTAAAAGCTATTATACAATATATAGGAAAGGTGTGATTCAGGTGCATACATGTATGTAGGAAAACAAACAATCCTTTTTTTTTTTTGCCTGAAGGAGAATAAGTCCTCACTCTGGCACCAATAATTCTCTCCCTATATTTCCCCTCTCATCATCAGCTGATGTATTAACTTCATAACTCTTGGCTCTCAGGTGAAACATACACTTCTTGGTTGTCCTTGTGGGAAAGCAATTTCATATACTGACCAACTGTGTAAGAGACGACACCTGAATATACTGTAAGAGACAGACTGGCAGGATATAAATCTAAATTTGGTGTCAGGTCAAAACTGATGAAGGTGTGTGGTCTGATACTTCAGTTCATTCTACAAAATTCCTCACCAAATTACATGCTAGCCTGGGATCATCAGACTAATTCACAAACGTGAGGCCGACATATTTGTCTGGTTCCCAGGCTAAGTACATGCAGGTGCTGTAATTAAAAGTTGTCTGTTAATGGCTTTTGACTGAGGACATATAACTCATAATTAACAAATCATCTACTTAACAAATTCAGTAAAATGTGTCCTTGAATTATATTCAATGCAAAATGCTTTTCAAGCCTGTCATTTCATTATTTTGTTCTTGTGTAATTTTCATTTTTTTGACTGATATGCTCAAATTAAAGGCTCTAAAAATCCAGAGATTTGTAAATGTTACAACATCACAAATCAGGTCTAAGGTCAAAAACACATTACTAAATGAAAGTATCCAAAAATTGTTCAACATGTGAGAAAGTCAATATTACTTGAGGGGAAATGTGCATGTTTAAAGGGACAGTTCATCCCAAAAATCAAAAATATATAGTTTTCCTCTTACCTGTAGTGGTTTTTATCCATCTAGATTGTTTTGGTGTGAGTTGTGGAGATATCAGCCATAGTGACATCTCCCTTCTCTTGAATAAAATGGAACTAGATGGCACTCTTGTGGGGCTCAAAGTGCCAAAAATACGCAGCAGTTACTCAAGATAATCCACAGACCTTACGGTGGGCAGTTTCATGTTGGAACTACTTTCTTTCTACTGAACTACACCTGCCAACTGCCACCTCGCATCTACTCATGGATCAGAGGGTGCAGCTCAGCTGAGGAGGACGCCATTAATGTGTACCAGATGCACCGTCCTTCTGCCTGGTGAGTAGGGCATTCACAACTACCGAATTTTATGTTATGAATTACTCCCAAAAAGTAGTCAACTATTCGTGGGAGATATGTCATATTTTTTAGAGTACTTGATTGGCTAGGAGAGACCGTTTACAAATGAGCTGCAATCTGATTGGATTAAACCTCCAGCAAGCTTGTCTGAGCTGAAGCTATAACCAGTCTGCTCTCTAGCAGGGATAGTGGGAGTCTTTCCTTCTCTAAATATCCTAAATTCTGCTAAAACCACAGATGAAAAATTAGTCACTAGCCTGTGAAACCCCTAACAGTGATACAATGTGTGTAATTAGGAAAAAATAAAATAGTTCCTACATGTAACTGCTCAGAACAAGGTCTGATTATCTTGAGTAACCGGGTCATGATTTCTGGTTTCTGATTTCTTGCTGTTACGTTTTTCACATATTTTTTGAGCTCCACAAGCCAAGTGCATCTAGTTCCATTTTATTCAGAAGAAGGCACACATCTCTACGACTGATATCTCCAAAACTCAGCAACTCACACCAAACTATTTAGATAGACAAGTAGCACTACAGATGAGAGGAAAAATATCTATTTCTGATGTGCACCAATTAGCTTTTTTCAGTTCGATATGATTCCAATATCTGAATTTGAATCTGCCGTTACTGATACTTTACAGATACCAATCTTGATGTTTTTTTTATTATTATTATTATTATTATTATTAGTAGTAGTAGTAGTAGTAGTAGTAGTAGTAGTAGTAGAAAGATTACATGAGGATGAACTGAAGTTCAGTCTGGAAAGCTTGTGTAGTTAGTACACTAACTTGTGTAATGGCGTTCTTCAACCATTATGGGGCGCTGTAGGATTCTGACGTGTGGACAGCCCTCATTTACATAATTTCCCATGACGCATTGGTTAAAGTTTAAATTTGCTATTTTCTTCTCCAATATGCAAACGTTACTGTTTGTTAGTGTTTGCTCAGTGTTTGGTAGTTTATGTTGTTTATGTTGTCATTTTTGTCCTGGTTTATTGTTACACCATAAGTGAGGCGGCTAGTACATTTCTTCACTCCAGCTGTATCGGACCACGCTGATTTGCAATGTGCTTCTATGTGCTATGATACATGCAAGTGTGGTGAAGCAGTGAAAAGTGCTATTCAGCTCTCAATTTGCACTGCTTTGGTTTACAAAGCAGAAAATACATGCTAAACACGTAATGTTTTAGAAATAGGATCAGAACGTTGATTGTGGTTGATCGTCGTAAGTCTGATACCTGATGAATGCCTGACGTCAATATCACGCCCTGATACCGATACTGGATTGCTGGTCCCATCTCTAATTTTTGATTTCTGGGTGACCTGTCTCTTCATGAAACAAAGAGTCAGGGCTAATATAAAGTTTATTTCTGATGATGGGAAAAATCTATGGAACACTTGTAGTGATGACCTGAAATACCACGCTTTTTAAGTAAAAAATAAATCTTTCACTGTTGACATGCTCGCATGTGTTTATAGATTTTTATTTTTATTTTTAAATGCCCCAGTTCTCCTGTAACCTCCATCTCGCTATTTGTGGGTGTATTTAGGTCTTGCTTCCAAGTCATGGCCATTATTGTATTTTAACTTTTATTTATACCTATTACAATAGACAATTATTCATATGGTTCATTGAAATGTGAGCAACTACATAGCCTTGAGAGGGAGGAAAGTTATCTAAAGGCAAAACACGACCCTGAAAATTCAGAGGCATGAAAACTAGCCTGGTAATTAGATGCTAAATTAGTCCATGTGGACCAATTAGGCAAGACAAGACATGGGGGCTCTGTAATGCTTTGTCAACAGAAATGAAACCAGTACAAGGAGACAGACGGGTTGAGGAGGAACAAGTCTGAATGAGAGACAGAGAAGGGAGGGGGGCGTGAGAGCATGTACCCTGATTAAAGGGGAGAAGAGGATCAAAGAGATTTTTTTGGCATGTGTGTGAAGATTAAACAAACCTTTAGAAGAAAAAAGGGTCCCATCATTTCCTGTATTAAGTTTGAATTAAATTTTAATGCAGAAACATTGCTTGATCTCTTTTACAAACGATGATGCTTTGATTTGGATGCTTAAAATGTAAGTGGAGTCCCTTAGCCCAGTGCTGCGCTAGAAGTTCTTTACATTTCTTTTAAGTCTCTTTTTCAAAACTTGCCTGCTGTTTTTGCTTTTTTAAATTAGACTGATCTTTGGAAATATTACAAATAAGAAAGGTGAAAATGTCAGTTCATCAAAATAACCAAAATAAAAAATAAATAAATAAAATTTATCACATACCTTTGGTGGCATTCCATTGTGCAGAGCTTCCCAGATGAACAGACATTCACCTCTGAAATGAAGCATTGAAAAATTTGATTTTAAAGAATTCGTCCAGAACAGCATCTCTTCAGATATACTGTTTTTATAGTGACTACTTTGTACCAAAGAAATAGAGTCTTTGAAAAGTGTCCACAGTGAGTTCTGTGGATTAACTAGAGTCACAGAGGTGCTGATTTTGGGAAGAGATATTGCAGTCGATAGATCCGGCCACCAGTTCAGTCAAAATTGAAATATCTCAGGAACTACTGGATTGCTATGAAAGCTTGACAATCGTGTTTTCCAGAAGATGTATCTTCAAGGAGAAATATGTAATATATTTACTGCACTAAATCATAAAGTGACTGACCATGAAATGTCAGCAGAAATTAAGGAAACATGCTTAATTGAAATACTGGCTTCTCTGACAACAATGCTACAGCCAGCACGTTCTCCTGTTTCCATTCTGAGTCGTAATAAATCATCAGAATCTTTTAAAAGGAGTAGATGTTTATAACAGTTAAATTGAGCAATATGTTAATAGAGTATAGCAGGCACTTAGGCAGGCAATCACTGAACTCCAATTCAGTGGGCTTGGCTTTACACTAACAGACAGCTGACTGTTATAAACAGCTGATCAACTGGTGTTTGCTTGATATTGTCAAAGTATAATGTTGCACTCATCTGTCACTCATGCAGGTTCAATGTCTGCAAGCAGCCTGCCTTAGCTTGGAGTGGGCGGGAAAAAAACAACTCGCTTCAACCACAGACCATATATTATAAAGGGGTTCAACCTGTTTAATATACCGTCTCTGGCTCCAACTCACTATTTGAGCTGCAGTGCCCATTTTTTAATTACTTTGGTGACCACTAAATGTCTTCTTATGGCCATATATGGTTGTGCATTTAAGGGAAATATCTAGACAACTTTTGGATGTATTGCCACAAAAGTCAGGTTCAGATATTCATGCACCTCTCCCAGATTTAACTATAATAACTTCTCATTTAGCGCCATCATAAGATCAAATTTTTATTTTGTCCTAAACTTTACTTTATGACCAAATACCTGCAAAATAAAGGCATCCCAATCACCTTCAGCTGTACTGTTTAGTTCTAATTAGCAAATGTTAGCATGCTAACATGCTCAAATAAACATGACAAACATTATGACTGCTAAACATCTAGTAACAGCCTGTTAGCTCTGTCCTTGCTAGCATGCTGACATTAGCATTTTGCTCAAAGCATAACAGTGCTTCAATACAGCCTGCAGCCTGGCTTTTGACTCTTTGTTGACAGATATCTGAAAAACTGGCCAAATTCCAACAAAAATATCCTTATGGGAAATTTAAAACTAAATGTTTAATTTCAAATCCAGTGTCTTCGAATAGATCAAAAAACAATGAAATATGTATCACTGCCCTATAAACAATGGTTTTATTACTTTTAATTTAGCAGGAAATATGCTAAATGTTGCTCTTTTGTGTGTCTTAAGTCGATCACCTGATAGAGTTCGCTGGCTGCTGCAGCAGGCCATAAAAACCTCGACTGGTGGGATGTGCAGACTGTTTTCGTTGTGCCGGTGCACCTGCAAGGGGAAGATAAGGGCACTGATGATAACAACCTGTCGGCATTCTGACATTTCTCTGGACACTCAGCAATGAGCTGTTGGCCACAGCCCTGCGGAAAGAAAGGGGAACCGCAATTTGAAGGGGAAAAATGGGGCTTTTTCACCTATGTCTTTACAAAAGGGAAAGCAAATCATAATAAATTTCAATGCCTATTTTTCCATTGGAAGCCACATTGTTGATTTCCCCAAACTGGACAATAATACACAGCGAGCAAATTATACTGTTCAGTCATCAAGAATAGATATGAAGAACACTGTTCTACATATTATGAATGTACAATACACAATAACTCACATTAAAGTTGGATAACAAAATATTACGCAATGGTAGATTCACTCACCTCATTTAAATCTGCATGTTAAACAAGAACCATTATGAATTCAATTGCTCAGTTAAGTCAAGATATTGCTATAACATTTTAATTTTAATTTAATCTACACCTAATTAACCACTTTGGATGCATAATGCAATTCTGCAAAGTCTGTTTCATTGGAAATTAAAAAAAATCTTGAGTCAATATCTGTCAAGTGACAAGTGATGAAGTCCCGTGTGACAGGTGTCATGACGGATGTCCTGAATTTCTCAACCATTTTTTTTAAAATAACGATTTAGTAAAAAAAAAAAAAGATGACAAGGCTGAAACAAATTTATACCGGAAGACAGATTCAGGCCAGTTATTTGTCTGTAACATACTGTAGCACTGACCCACCATATCAATAAAGTTTGCTGAATGAGGCCTTAAATGAGCAGCTAGTGTTGGCTCTTTGTTGTGAAATAATTAATACATAAACCTTTTTTTTTTTGCGTTGGTCACTCTTGAAGTGAAATACACAGTCTCACTGACTGTAAACCTGTAGCTGATCTCGTGCTGCACTGTGTCGAAGGCACAACACTCCACAAGATAAACGCAGTTGAATTTCATTGCTACAGTCGATTCTTTGATACAGTTTTGTAACATTAATCCACACCTGTGACAGCAGCCTGTGCTGTGCCAGCCATGTTGAGTTATGTGAGCTCGAGGTGTTTGCATTAATTTAAGGTTTACAGGTCCTGACATTTACAAGGTGAGAATTGCCAGAAGTATTTTTAGTGGCATTGTGCAGTATTTGTGATGTTTTATGGAGTTTTTCTTTCCAAATACAGATTTATTATTTGAAGTGTCACCTTGGATTACTGAGAAATAAATGTATTCACTTGCTGACTCCTGTCAGATCAAGGGTCTATTGTATTAAAAATAAAAAATAAAAAGTTTTCAGTGATTCTCATTGTATTTGAGACTTGAGGACTATAATAAATGAATCAAACTTATCAACTTAAAATATGATTTGTTTGTCTTTCTTTAAAAAGTACCCAAGCATCAGATAAGTTCGTATTTTTTCCCTAAATTGGAGTTCTATACATCTTACAAAAGTGCACAATACACAAGTGGCTTAAATACTGACCGGTGGAAGGGATGCACAGTAATATTGGCATGTCACCTGGATTGGCTTGTAAAAGCTTTAAATTTAAATATTGTATCGCCTGAAACAAACATCTCTGCCAATATGATGAGGCAATAAGAGTTTGCTTTAATTACAGACTAGAAACATAAGTGTGTCTGTGGTGTGTTTCTTTTTTTAAGTGTCCAAAACAGATAGCAAAGTTTCTGTTTGCAATGATTGCTCATGCGAGGAGCAGGCAGATTGCATTCCTTTCAACACTACAAATTTAATTACTAATCTTAATAGACGTCTTCCCAATCATTACGACAAATCTGTGAAGAACATAGAGAAACAGGCACCAGTGGAAAAAACCCTTTCAGCAGTAATTTTCTTATTTTGCCCAGTGAAAATGTACAGTACATTTGGAAAAGCATTGTATTTTATGTCTGCATCTGCCAGGGGGCCATCACGATTCAGAGTAGGCATAATAATGATATTATGTTAATTTTATTACGAGAGAGACTTGATGTTCTCTGCAATTTGGTGGAAAAATATACTTAGGTAGTGATGGGTGGTACCAGAAAATTTGTTTTCTGTATGATACCAAGTACAAGGCCAGGAACATCAATATTGACACTTTGTATTATTAAAAAGTAGCTAATGTGCTATCGTAAGGAAGAGAAATATGTTATAATTTACTATGATTCTATATCTTAAATCTTAATTCTATATCTGAAATACATACATATTTAATGCTAATCAATAAAACGTTCATTATGTGAATGATGACTGCCCACATGCACACAAAAGAGATGCAAATATTGAAGCACTAAGAAGACTGGTCATGTGCCCACAATAACATGTGAATCATTTTTGGAGAGGGTCGGACGCAACTAATGATTATTTTCATTATTGATTAATCTTTCAGTTATTTTTCTGATTGATTGATTAGTTGTTTGGTCCATAAAATGTCAAAAAATGGTTAAATGTGGATCAGAGTTTCCCAAAGCCCAAGATGGTGTCCACTAAAGTGTTTTGTCCACAACCCAAAGTTATTCAGGATACTGTCACAGAGAATGTAAGAAACCAAAAACATTGATATTTGAGAAGCTAAGATCACACGATTTGGACTTTTTTTTTTTTAAACTTAAAAATGATTCAAAACGATTGATCAGTTAACAAATATGGTTTAGTTCAATCCTATACTCAAATCAAAACTTTGTACTGGTAATACAGATACAATGTGTACCTATCTGCCCACCACTACAGTACCTGCAACAGGCCAAACTTCAAGTCACCGCAAAACGATGAACGGGCTCAGACTGAACTGCTTTAAACAACGTGCTTACACCGATGAAAAAAGTTAGCAACTTAATTAAATGTAGTGACCGAGAGGAGTTAACAAGTTTTCCCGTGTTGGAGCTTCTGTCCGCGCAGTCACCTCGCGTTAACAGCGGTGGAGTTAATTATATCGTAGTTATTGGACACTTGGAGCCGCCATGAAGTCTTTAAACGTGGTAGGTGAAGCAATCACACTCCTTTCCTCTTTGTCTTCTTCTCTGTGGCTTTCCTGACGGCCGGTGACCAGTTTTAACACTCTTTGGACATAAGGCTGATGTGGTTATTTTGCTTTTTATGAGTAAAAACAGTGTGTTGTCTTTGCCACTGAAGCTGGTTGTTGTGTGGCCGGTGTTTCAGTTTAACGGGTCAGTCTAATGCGTTGGTGGTTGTCATAGTGACTGCAGCTGTTGAAAACAGGAAAGAGAACACGTCTGATTCGTCTTTAGAGTCTTTACACTCACAACTCAGTCGCGATTTGGATGTTGTTTGTCACTGAACATGTTAAAACCGGAAGAGCGCGAGCTGTACTTCCTGTGAATGTCTGTGTCTAATACATTTTCTATATATACCTATTTATCTTTATTAATTTTTGGAGCCTTTTGTTTAAACATATGTCACTTAGAAGTACCTATATTTAGCCATTTTAAACATAAACAATGAATTAATGATTAGAAAACTGAAAAGAATGGGAGTCAAACTACAACCTAGAGACATCAAATGTTCAGATTCACTTTTTTACTCCCAGTCACAATTTGTAAAACATATATCACACTGTTACATTACACACATTAGTAGTTATTTGCTCTGTCTCTTCTCAATTTTGTAAATGGTGTGGTTTATATGTTTTAGAAATTTGATTTTGACCTGTTTTGAGTAAAATTAATGTGGCCAGCTGATGCAGTATTTTCAAATTTGATTGGAAAATGACTCAAAGGATTCATAGATTATCAAAATAGTTGGCAACTAATCTTATTTCGGTCGAATAATTGATTAAGCTATAATCTCTGCAGCTGTTGAGTGCTCAGTGAGCGATGCTCAGTATGCTGCTCCTGATCTGTGCATTGTATCCTGGTAGGTTAGAAGGTGAAACATTTCAATGATAGTGGGCAAAATGGTAGAAACATCTGTCAATATAAAAAATTTCACACCACAATCAGCAGCCTCCAAAATGATGATTAAGTTAAATTAACACCTAACAGTTTAAACAAAATGGAACATTTAACCTTCATGCAGGTATGATTTATTGTTAGGTATCTCCGAAACTGACAACTGACTGTTTGTACAAAGGTGTCATGGAGACTGTATTAAAGATCGCAACAATGACATGGAATAACCTGTTTCAGAGACAGTCGTATTTCAGAATCAGAGGACAATGCGGTTGCTGATCTGAGTTGTGAATTTCCCACTGCAGAGCCTTTAGAAGAATATAGTGATTCGCGGTCTCCTCCAAATCTGATTGAAATTGAAAGCAGCAGCTATTCACAAGAGACAAGGGGCCATCTAAAGATGTAATGGTTACTATTACCTTTGCAAATTGTCAGCCTCCAGTGTGGGTAGTCAGGATACATCCTGAGCCTGCTTGGTAAACTTCAGTAGCTCTGTAACATTAAAATGAGCAACTGATCTCTACATGCAACTACACATTAATATATTCTCCACATCTAATGAGGATTCAGGGCACAATCAAATACGAACATCCTGTAACAATGTCAGAGTCAGGAGCTCAGAGAAGCATCATCATCCCCCAAAGATGTTTTCAGTGCCTGCATCAGATGGTACTACACAAAAAGTTTTAATCATGAAGATTGATTTAATTTGAAGTTGAATCACTTACTACATTGGTGGAGAAGATTACATTACAATAAATCACCATGATTGCTAAAACAAGATAAAATGTTTAAATCCCCAAGTGCTTTAATCTGAGTGTGTCTGGTTCTATTCTGCTGTGTTGAAAGGATGCCCTGATCAAGGTTTTTTTTTTTTTTTTTTGGCCCTGATCCTGACTTTATTTGTCAGGAGCTACTTGATCCAAATACTGGTGGTCCTGTCTCAAAACTATTAATTTTATGAGCTTAAATTATTGATGTGATATTGAATAAAAATCAGAAGCTGCTGTCTGAGTGTTTTGTACGCTAGCAGCTAAGTGAATCTATGCATTTTGCCAACCTCAGTGTCTAAACTTAGTCACTATTGTATCAGTTCTCAAAAACACATTGAAAAAGCAAACTTTTAACTCAGATTTTCGGGATTTGGTGGTGGATTCTTTTTCTTAAAATTAGATCTTGCTTACAGTATTGCAATATATCTCAATATACTGAATCATAACTGATGGAATATGATATGTATTGTGTTGCCAGATTCTTGCCAATACACAGCAGTAGCACATACATGCAATGCAGAGCCCCGCTGTCATAAATAGGAATGTCACAATGCTAGAGCTGCAACAATTAATCGATTCATCAATTATTAAATTAATTGTCAACTATTTTGATAATTGATTGATCAGTCTGAGTAATTCTTTTAAGAAACAAAGTCAAAATTCTCTGACTTCAGCTTCTTAAATGTGAATATATTTTGGTTTCTTTAATCCTCTGTGCCAGCAGACTGAATATGTGTGGGTTGTGAGCAAAGCAAGGTATTTGAGGGCATCACCTTAAGTCTTGTAAACACACAGTGACATTTTTCACAATTTTCTGACAGTTTATAGACCAAAGTACTATTAATTGATTAATTGAGAAAATAATCAACTGATAAATTGACTATACCAAAAAAAACAAGGAAAAATGACAGCTTGAAAAAAATCTCTTTTAATAAATAATAAATCTAATGTGTACAGCATTTTTTGTGTGTATTAAATTAATTTTCTTTTAAACTTAAAGTGCTTCTGCTTTCATTCTTTAATCAAATAAAATAAAAGTACTTGACTTAAGCATGTTTAAAAATTGGCATGAATTCTCTTTGGCAATGAACTCATGAATATGTATGAACAATTACAAAACGAAAATTATGCAGCAGTCATTAGCTGTCATTTTAGAAAATAAATTAAATGAAAATATAGAAAATAAAATTACTAACCATTTAATATCACAGTATATACAGTATATCTTCACAGTCTGGTATGCTATCAAGACTTTTTTTATTGCAGTATTGATAACATATTGATATATTGTTATATTCTTAGTCATAAGGGAAAGACGCACTCCAACAGTAGCAGGCTGAGGTGGTCAAAATGCAGCAGAGGAAGGAAAGATTTGGACGTTTGGATCGGCAATACAGACCCATTAAAATATGCCCAGATTGGCCCCTGATACCAGTCCTGAGGATCAGCATGTCTACTGTTTAGTCTCATGTCTAGCTGTTTAATAATTCATCTTCCAATGTTGGAAGAGTTTCCAGACTCTGCCTGTGCCCTGTTTGCACTGGCTGGCATTTTGCATGGTAAGAGAGACTGTTGCAATACTTCATTATGATTGATCAACACATAGAGAGAGCAGCTGTCCTTTTGTGTTTCTGCAACTACCATGGGGGCTGTAGGCATGTGTAAGAAATAAAAGACATTTATTGCATCATCTTAAAGCACCATTTCACAGGGGCATACCTAGTCAAACTGCCAAGCCATATAATTGCTATGGTTCTGTGGAGCTTTTTTATTTCGCTGGCTTTGTGAGAGATGTGCACTTTATTCTTGCAAGTTTGAAGGCACTAAATCTCCGGGACAGTGTTTCATTCTTATTGGCAAGCAATTAAATGTGCATAGGAATTTCATTTCTTTCCAAACATTCGATCTGTTCTATTCGATCCATTCAAGAACATAAAAATCTATCTATCTATCTATCTATCTATCTATCTATCTATCTATCTATCTATCTATCTATCTATCTATCTATCTATCTGTCTGTCTGTCTGTCTGTCTATCTACCTATCCGCAAGCCTACCTGCTGCCTGCCTGTCCATCCGTCCGTCCGTCCATCCATCCACTCTGTCTCCTGTGTAGTTAACACCTGAAGGCATGGAGAGTGGCATGTAGAAATTTGCATATCACACTGACTGTGTAAAATTAGGTCTAAAATGTAATATTCATGTACCATGATTTCAAAATAAATGACTGAATAGAGCAGCATGCTGTTCCATAGCGCTGGATTTTTTAAGGATGAAATTAGCCCAGTAGCAGTCCATTATCTTACGCAGCATGGAGCACCCATTTTTATTTATTTATTATTTTGTTCAAACATCAGTCAAGGTGACCTTCCCATTTCACTGGTGTGGCCTCCAGCCTACATAATATCAGTGTAGTAATCTAACGGACGTTGGGCGTCAGGAGCAAAAATGAGCATGAGGGATAATAACTGGATGTTTTATCCCATGTAGTGTGACATGATGAAAGACAATAAATGGGGAGTCTGGGAAGCCTCATTGTCAGTGTGACAGCGGTGGACACAGGTTTTACTGCGCCCACACAGATTTCAGTGATGCTGAACACTCAGAGGACAGTCTGACTTACAAACAGGTATAGTTTGAGTGTTTTTTTTTTCTTTTTTTTCACTTGTTTTATTGTTCAATTTCTTGAGCCTCCTTAAGAAAGTAGTTGGATTACATCTAGATCAGGATAAAGAATCATAAGTAGGCTATATGACATGAATTAAGTCGGTGCTTTCTGAATGAGGGAAATTTACCTGCTTGTAGGACTATCAAATGAGAAGAATGCAACCAAAATATTGTGTAAGGAACAGGGAAAAGAAAGGGACTGGGTATGATTGATATTAAAAGTTGTGGGCAACAGCCACTAAGTTTTAAGTTAAGCAGCTAAACCCAAGCATGAATGATGTTCTCCTGCAGGCATGGTGCTGTAGCAGAACAACTACATTAAAATACCCATACCGTACCAAGAGACAAGGCTGCATGTGCTGTAAAACTTCAGGCATACATTGAAGTTTGAGAATGATTGTGCATCACAGGAGCAGAGATGTAAAAGACCAGCCTAGTTTAGTGCTCATCTTCCCTGTCTTTATAATATAATCAATAATAATTGGCATAGTTAAAAGAAATCTATTGCGTTCTTATTTTTATCTATTTAATATATATAAAGCAATGTATTTTTCTCAGTTTAAGTTTTATTTTAACAATTCTAGTGTCACCTTAGTTATGTGAAACATTAGGCTAGTTCATGAAGCACCAACATTTTAAACAAACATAATAAAATAATAAGGTTCTTTAAACGGTTGCCTTTATCCACCTGTGAGAAAACCTGTGAGCTCCAGAGAAATGGTACACAATACATACATTGTCGGTTAATACATGTTTAATTGGTGAAATTCTTAACACTAATTAATTGATTAATAATTAATAAATAATTATAAAGACAATCATGCTAACATGCATATTTGTAAAGCTTTTTTTCAGTCTATATTTAAAGTGGCCATTTTACAATGTGCAAATATAACTGAAAGACCTGCATGAAAGGAAGACTGCATTATCTAAATTTGTTTTTATTTCTACTAATACAAAAAAAAGTAACTAATGTGTTAATGAGTTGTTTTTAGAAGGAGGATATTGCTGCTTTTAAGAGAGAGCAGCTACATCACATGCAGTGAAACCTTGTCCAGCTCAGGCTGGGCAATATATCGACTGGTTGGTTTTTTTAAGGCTGCATTACAGTAAAATGATGCAATTTTCTGAACTGACTAGACTGTTCTAGCTGCTCTATTATTTACCTTTACCGATTAGTTATTATATCCACATTACTAATGATTATTTATCAAAACTCTCATTGTGTCAATATTTTGTGAAAGCAAATCCCTACAGTATTGTCAGTATATTGATAAATATTGATATTGTGGTATTTAATCAAAAATATTGTGACATATCATTTTGTCCATGTTGCCCAGTCCTATTGTCTAGTTGACATTCAAGGTCAGTGTGAGAATTGCCCATCAGTAATTTCTTGTCATGTTGTTGTTTATTTAATATTATTTTCAAAAAAGCCACTCAAACCTTATTCTTTAACAAGACTGCAGTTGGCTTGTAACTACACAGCCCGTATACTAACAGCATGCTTTTAATCCTGCTATTCAGAGGAATAAAAAAAAATCACTATTCGCAAGCTTCTAGACCATGTTAAATAAGTACATATTGTCGCAGAATTGCCACTGGTGAAGGACTGTGCTCTAAATGGAAAAAAAAGTTTAGCTCTGGCCAAAGGGTACTTTACTCTGCAAGTTGCACTTCACTCTGAGTGCATCCCCTACTGTGTGCACAGTATATTTCATTAAGAGATAGAAATCCATGCAGGTCAGGGGTTCTATTAATGCACTTCCCTGAAGACTAACAACCACATATGGCTTACTTGGAAAATGCAGTTTAGTGCCCACCCACGCTGAAAGAAAGAGAAATTAGGGACCTATTAATGCAATGCACAATAGCACAGCATGCTACAACTTTGCTTCCCTTCACTCTTCCGTTTTTCCTCTCTTTCTATCTTCATCTGTAGCCACCATTTCATGCACATTATATGTAGGCTACATATGTGCTCATTACTATCACAGGAGTGTACCGACTCCTACATTCAATTTCTACAGATGTTAATGTGTGGTTTTTTCACTGGCTTTCTCCATGGCAGCGATCTCACCACATGTCACATTTGTATGTTAAGTGAAGAATGTAGAACCAACACAACACGTAAGCAATAAGCTGTTGATTAGGGCCCCTTAGCCGCTTCCCACCTCCCAAATGAACTGAAAATGTGAGCTCTCTTTGGCGTCCTCTCTTCATTTATTTTGAGGAACTAATTTTTCAAGTTAGAAGCCGACAACGCTAAGCTAAAAGGACAGTTTGGCATTTTTTAGAGCTAGACAAAGATTGGATTCATAGCAAATTTCTGCAAGTTTGGGGGTGCCGGTCCTTGTTTTGAACAAGCCAAAGTTTTGGCCCTTCTTTGGAAACCCAGACTCGACAGCACTGTTCCAAATAATTTACGAATACGAATATGAAATACGAAATACTTTATTGATCCCCAAGGGGAAATTCATTTGTCTGTAGTCTCATCTATTTGTATAAGAATTATAGAGTCTGATGGCAGTTGGTATGAAAGATCTTCTGTATCTCTCTGTCCTACAACGAAGAGAGAGAAGCCTTCCAACACCAATATTTCTTTGGTCCATCAAGGTGTTATGCAGTGGATGATCCATGTTGTTTAGGATGGCCTCCGCCGTCCTCATTGTGTCTCTCTCCACAACTTCCTCCAGAGAGTCCATCCTTACTCCGATCACAGAGCCAGCCTTTTTCACAAGCTTATCCAGCCTCCTTGCTTGCTTTTTTCCCAAACTTCCTCCCCAGCAGACTGCAGCATAAAATAAAACACTTGCCACAATAGACTGATAAAACATCTGCAGCATCTTACTGCAGATGTTTAGAGATCTGAGCTTCCTTAGGAAAAAGAGGCGGCTCTGCCCCTTTTTGTAGAGTGCATCTGTGTTAAGGGACCAGTCCAGCTTGTTATCCAGGTGTACACCAAGATATTTATAGTTTGTTACCACCTCGATGTCCACTCCACAAGTGTTCACAGGCTGAAGAGGGGGCTTGGATGTACGGAAATCAATGACCATTTCCTTTGTCTTTGAGGTATTTAGTATGAGGCAGTTTTTATGACTCCAGTCACTGAAGGATTTTATCAAATCCCTATATTCAGATTCCTGTCCATTCCTTATACAAGCTACAATAGCAGTGTCATCTGAGTATTTCTGGATGTGGCAGGACTCAGAGTTATATTTAAAGTCTGCTGTATACAATGTGAACAGGAATGGAGCCAGGACAGTCCCTTGTGGAGCCCCTGTGCTGCTCATTAATGTCCCAGAAAAACACTTCCCCAACCTGACAAACTGTGGCCTTTCTGTCAGGTAATCCGTGATCCAGGAGACAAAGGAAGAAACCACTCCCATCTCTATGAGCTTGTTTTTTGAGTATGTTGGGTTGGATGGTATTAAATGCGCTTGAAAAGTCAAAAAACATAATTCTTACATAAGCGCCAGATTCTTCCAAATGAGAGAGGGAACGGTGGAGCATGTAGAGTACTGCATCATTCACTCCAATGTGTTCTTTGTAGGCAAACTGCAGGGGATCGAGTTTGTCTTTGACCTCAGGCCTCAGAAGACGTAGAATCAGCCGCTCCAGGGTTTTCATTGATGTGTGAAGTAAGGGCCACCGGTCTGTAGTCATTTAGTTCAGCTGACATTTAGCGAGGTGTTTTTATATTTATTCTACATTTTAGAAAATTTGAATCAGTAATCATTCAAACTAAAATAAAACAAACATTTTTTGAAAAAAAATCAGTGTCATTCTCATGAAAATTACAGCAGCAACTATCAAACTAATGACCCTCTCCATGCAGCAGATGATTGTGATTGTGAATTTATTATTTTCTCTGACCTACAATACAGCTTCTCTGAGCTTGTTGGCAATAAGATTGCTTTTTCTGGCACAAACTGAAACTACATCTCAGACGAAAGTTTTTTAGGAATGTAGGTAACTGATGAGCTGTCCCAGCAACTGTAGAACAGAGAACAATAATGGTTCTATATGCTAGCACCCAGGAAAAATTACTGACAATACCAGAATCTGTTTCACTACAGCTGCCTCCTAATAGTCGACTAAACTGTTAGTGGTGCCAAGAGTCTTATTTGAGCCTGTTTTCATTTATTTGTTAGTTGCAGGAAAAAGAAAAAAAACCTCAACTTCCATTCGGGAGCTGCACCTTGTTGTTAGGCCTGGAGGATTGTTGTAACATGGACTTTTTTTTCCTGCACACCACTACTACCTGTGCTGTAGCTGCCATTGACAACTGTGTTAAAATATACTGTGTTAAAATAGAGTCACAAAATGTTCAGTCTCCTACTGGTTGTTCCGACACTTTCAGAATGACTACCCCTGTTGACGCTGACATTTAAGAGGCTTGCTTTGTGCCCCAAACATATATTTAAATAATTAAATTAATATCATAAATGTGAAATGACGAGTCGAGTATTGGCTTGAACTGATGACCAATGGCCGACTAGGCAAGCCCCAGTCATCAAAATTTTTTATTTATAGTGTGTCACTTACGTAGTTGTATGGGAAATGGGTTAAGTTTTGGTTCAACAGATCAAAACTTTATTGTTTTAATTGACTCACTACAATGGTAGCGTCAGTTTTGTCTCTTTTCAGCAAAAAAAGCTCTGAAAATAAGGGATGTGCGCGATTAGTCGACTACATGATTAAATGTCACCACCCTCTAGTCTGCACCAAAAAAACTAGTCGTTAAACTATTTATCAATATTTCATTCATACACAGTGCCAGTTAACTGTTGCCTATTATGATGACTAGTCGGGGCCGCGGCCCCGTCAGACAGCAGCCCCTCTCGCTGTATGCCGTAAGCACATATGCCCCTTTGGCCCAGGCAACCCCAGATGTTTATATCAGCAAAGTCAGACAGATGACAACTTGTAAAACCAGCGCAGTTTGGCAGTGTTTTAATCTAGAAAATGTAAATAATGTTGAATGTAGACTGTGACAGAATAAACTGGTAAATAACCACTTGACTGCGACATGTGACCTCATTCAGGACATTAACCTGCATTAACCAGCTGCCTCTGCTGCTGCTAGCACTGCTAATGTTAGCCACACTGTGTGGCAGATTCGCAGCTAACGTCAGCTCCACGTTGTTTACCCGCTGATACAGTGATTCTCTTCGGTCTGAAAAGTTGAAGCATTTAGTGAGATGTTGTCATGTTTTGTAGGTTAATGTGTAATGTTTGTATTGCACAGCACAGAGTGGCACGCATCTCAGCGGCATTTAAAACACGATTTGGCAATTGTAGACTGTGATTAATGGCTTCAAATGGCTCTTAATACACAGTAGTTTTTTGGACAGTGTTTAACATTAAAAATTAATAAATTATGCTCAATTTTAACTGCTTTCTGAGTTTTATTATTGTTAGACTAGTCGACTAGTCTAAATTAAATTTTGCATTTAATTGACAAAAATTAGAAAATAGTCGCTAGGAACATCCCTACTAAAAACTCAATATGAAAACAGGAGAACAATTAGCAGCTAAAAAGACAAATATTTCCCTTAGGAGCTGGTGGAGACCAAAAACTGAGCTAAAAGAGTGATATAGACTTATTGGACAGTTATAACAGGGATTTACAATTCCTTCAAATATAACATCATTAGCATACATTTTATGGCTGTCAAGTTTTGGCTAGGTAGCAAAAATATGGGTCCAAATGAATGTTAATGATGCTAATAAGTTCACCACATGTCAACTAAGGTTTGTTTTTTTTGTTTGTTTTTCATTTTTTTCATAGTGCAGAATGTGGGTCATGTCTTCACGCCTGCTCTAGGAACCTGTGTGTGATAGTGCTCTAAACCTCTTTAAACTTACAGATTAATTCACTTGTTAAATGTCTTTTTTTTTCCAGTGTACAATTGTATCTGAAATTGGGCACTTCTTGCCCTCATCTGACCTGGGGTAACTGTTCATGTGCTAATATCCTCCAGACTTGATTACTGCTTCTTATTACATTCTGGGATTTGTCAGACGGATATTTTCTGTCTGCCGTTTTTGCTGCTGGTAGATTATTGCCCAGTCATAAAAAAACAGAACATTACACCCCAATCCTTGCCTCCTTGCACTGGTTTCCTATTAGATATCGAATTAAATTCAAAGTTTTTATGACTTATTTTTAAAGCCCTTGCACCTTGCAGTACAGATCTACTTACAGTACACCCTGTAGTACCATTAGGCTCCTTAGATCCTCCAGCCAAAATCTGTTAACTAGCCCACAGTCTCATCTAAAAAGGCCGATAACAGAACAAAAACATCAGATTGGCTTAATATGTTGATATTTTTAAGAGTTGTCTTAAAACATTTTTATTTTCTTGCATGGACTTCAGTTTTTTAATGTACTTTCTAAATTGGACCCTCCATAACAATGACACTGCATGGAGCAGGTTTAGGGCTTGTGGAACATCTTTGTGGGAATTTTATATCTTTATCAGAGAGTTGACAGTAGAGAGGACAAGAAATGGGAGAGAGAGGACAAACTGGGAACCTTGAATGCTAACCTTTAAGCCACAAGGATCTCTGTCTTTGTAAAATTATACTTTGTTTTAACTTTGTTTAAAATTTAAAGGACAAGTTGTGGTAATATTGTAATGATTCAAAGCAAATAAACCTTTCTAGTCAAATAAACTTGATATTTGTTCAGTTCTACATGAGAAAACATAAGCTATATAAGATATTAAGTTGAACCATCAACTGAACCATCAAAGAAAAAAAGATTTTCTTTTACCTTTTCTCTGTTTGAAAAGAACTTTAGCTCCGGCTGCTCCTGTTGACACAAAGACAATATGTGGAACTGCTCCCAGTGAATTTATTAAATTCAATACTAACCTTCATTATTTCTCACAATGTTTTCATTATTGTGAAAACAAACATGACTTACCTTAAAATGTATTAAGAGACACACAGCAAGTTTACATTATCTGTTTTCAAACTATAAAACAGAGGGCTCTCAGGAGAGTTTTAACTCTCTCACAATGCAAACTGCAAGGTCTGCCAACATGCTGATTATATTTCTTTAGAAACTTGATTTAATGAGTTTTAATGAGTTCAGTGAACTCTGTACAGTACTTTTCATTTAAAATTCAAAGACTTCAAGTTAAACAAGCTCTGAAAATAAATAGAATAAAAAAATAAATAAGTTTTGTTAACTTGAATAAATAAAACTTGTATATTTATTTGGTGGGGAATTGGATTTGGTTGGATTGTATTCACCTGCAGTTGCTCACATTCAGCCAACAACAACAATTAGTTGAGTTTGGAATGACACACACACCTGTCTTGTTTCACCATCCAGTTGATTCAGGCGTAAGGAACATACAGCCAGTCTTAGAAAATTGTTACAGGTGATCATAATGTAGAGAATTGTGTTTTAAATGGCTCAGTCTGTCAAGAGAGAATCTCAATGCATCTAAAAATCAATTATTTCCCCTACCCTTAATATTTATGTTAAATTAATTAGAAAAGAATAGTTAATTCCACTAAATTCCTGTATGAGTTTGTACAGTGTGTTGTCTAGGTTCTCGCAGTTTTTTTTAGTGATTTGTCATGAAATGTAGAAGAAATCTGACCTGATTACTCCACCAGCTACTACAGTTTACAAGTCTGTGTTAAAACTTTATTGCAAAACAAATGCCCATTCAGTTACTGTCTTCACTGCAGACAGATCCTACTGAACAAACTGAAAAAACAGTGGCATGAACCTGTTCTCTGTTGACAAAAAAATCTAAATAGGAAAAAAAGAGACATCTGCTTTCGCAAACAAGCTTCCACGCAGCACAATATTTCTCTCTTCAAAGCATTACAGGAGGTTTCATGACACAGAGAGGACTAATTGCATATATTTTGAAAATTCAGTGCAACATTTGTCCCTTATTGCCACACATTTTACAATTCAAACAAGAACAAACAAACAAGAAATGATAATGATTCTGTCTCTGATCCAGACAGTTCACAGCTTTGACACATCTTCATATCTGTCTAAGCATCCAAGATGTTTCGCTTTATGTCTTCTCATAAGTTTTAGGGCGTTATTAGTGAGTCGTGATATTAAATTCTTCTCGCCTTTGGTATTTTGCATTTGGATTATTTGCCATTTTATGAGTGTGCCTTTTTGCTGTGCAAAGCATTCGTCTTTTCATTTAAAATCTGATTTCGTAACTGCAGTGGTTGAGGTATTTACTGTATTGATGTGGGCTGATTCATGCTTTCCATTATTGTTGTGGACTACAGAGCGAGTTCTTCTAGTGGGTCTATATCAAGGTTCATGGCACTACTTAATAGAGCTTTGCATTTAATAGACTCCGGGTCTGCTTGGTTGAGATGTTGCCAGTACTTTATAGATTTTATTTTTTTCTGTACACAAGGGAGGATAGTCACAATCAGCTTGTTGGAAGTATTTTAATGTGCACCCAATAAAGATTTACAGTAGAGAATACTCAATGAGATATTTCTTCTTTTTTTTCCTGTTTAGTAAAATATCTCTCCCTCTGAATCACAGCTAGTACAACAAACAAGTATGAATGGTTTTTTTTTATGAGACAAGACAAACCTCATTCAGGTACATAGTCAACACTGTCTTGCACAAACCATATGTATGTCATCCTCTCTCAAATGTGTTTAAACTATACTTAGGAGCTCAGGCAAAATTACCAGTGGCCTTAAAGAAGCATGCATTAGGTCACATTTACATTTGCACTGATTTAAATGTGATCTGACATCATGGAAATGGATGTGTTGCTGTGAATGAAGTTATTTTAGAAACACGGACACAATAACACTATTTCAGCCTCTCGATTATGTCTCATGCAGCTCCGGACTTCATCACTAGGAACTAAAACGCCGCCCCTAATGTATCTCTAAAGCAATTACAGTGTGTTCCAGGGCCTAATGAATATAACTAGCTTTCTCGGTTCCATTTTTCTGCCTTATTAGATCAAACTAGCTATTAGTCATAATGCTTCAGAATTTGATAAGATTGATCATGCACACGACTATTATAGTGTTTTCAAAGGATAAAAAAGATACATTAACTATCACACGAAAGTGGCGGCAGCAAAACATTTTCACTGCAGTTGCTTAGGAGTTGCTAATTTACTGCATTACCAATTAAATAGCATAAATATGGATATATATGTCATTATTGGCCTACTCATTCTAATCAGCGCTATCTGAAACTAGCGTGCATGCCATGAAACAGAAAAAAAAGAACATTATTATTATAGAACATTATTGTGTAGGCCCTAGGCCTAGACCTAGGGCTGTCAAAATCAATTTGAAGTTTGTTATTATAATTTTACCATATAGTCATGCCGCTTTTCACACCAGTGAGAAATGCACATTAACAGCCTAGACTACAAATCATTTAACAATAAACTGTTCATCACATTTTAACCAGTTCATATTTTCAGGGCCATGGACAGCTCTTTATTCCGTCCAGGTAAATATAGCCTAGGCCAGGGGTGTCCACATACAGAAAAATATAGGAAGGGCTGGGCCACTCTCAAGAGGTGAGGTGAGGTATATCACCTCACCTCACCTCTAGCGTGTAAAAGTTAGAAAAGTCTGTCAAATGTAGGTAAATTACGCTTAATAATTTAATATGCTTAAAGAAAAAATATAGCCTACATCACAACATTCCATTAATAGGTTTTCATTTATTTTGTTACAAAAAGGATTGGCATCTGATTCTCAAAACAGCTGCCTCAGACTGCTTCTTCGTCCGGATGGTGATCCCCCTTTACAGCCCTATTATGATAAATCAACAAAAAATCACAGCCTAGAGCAGGATCGCAAACTTTTCAATGTCCAATGTCAATTTACTATTTGGTTTTTTATTTATTTATTTTATTGAATGCTTTTTTTTTTTACCGCTGTTTCACGTCTCCCAATAAAAAGGATAATTTGCTAAAGCACACTCAACATTAATAAATAATATATAACTTTTTTTCTACTATATCATTATCATATATATTAATTGGTTAACGATCACAAATCGCCATGAATTCAAGGATGTCTGATTATGAATGCGCTTAATAAAATAACTTTTGGCTCTACTATCTGAATGAGACACACAACACACTGCCACCAGCTTTGTGTGGAAATACTTCAAAATATTAAACAATGAAGATGCAAACTGTGCGCTGCGCTGGATGGATGAAATCCGCTGGACTTATGTTTGCTGCAACTTTTAGAATCTCAGATAAAATTCCAGGTGAAGCTTGAAGCTTCACGATCACTGGATTTATTTTTTATCCAAAACCTATCGGGGTGAAATACTGCATGTGATGGATTTACCGTCAGCAGTTGGGTGTGGCAAAAAGCGCCCCTCACTGAAGAAAGACGCCAAAATCTCTAGGGAATGCATACAAAGCCCTCGACCAAGTGAGTGAGAGCTTTTTTTTTTAGAGTTTTGCTTTTTAACTTTCAGTGATAATTAACTTTATTAAGCCTACGATGTTGAACGTCACAGTGCGCGCGGTGCAAGCCATCTGCTGCGCTCATCAGCAGCCTGTGAATGCGAACGAAATCTGGAATCTGTTTCAGCTCAATATCATGACTTTGAAAACACCAAATGACTTTTTTAAACGAATTTCGTTTGATTAAAATATGTAGAAGTGTAAAATATCACTTCCACGAGGCTGTTCAGTCAGACAGTAACAGATCACAGGCTGAACTTGGCATTTCATCCTCCCGTGCAGCCGCAGCGAAGGTCAAGCTGCAGCCTGCACAGTTTATTTTATATTTGTAATAATGTTGATTAATATTGAAATAGCGTTCTTCTTCCTCAATAATAATTATTAATATCAGTAGAAAATACACTTAAGCGGTCAGGTTGGGAACCTACATACATCGGGATAGAGCGCCTCAGAATAGAAAATGTAATTTTCGGGAAAATATTAATCCCTACCCCCCAAAAGGCTATTTATGGGCTCTGTCAAACTACGAAGTACAAAATTGTGCAAAAATAAGTACAGACAATAACAGCAAAACGGTACCGAACAAACAAACGAATGAACAAAGTCGGGATCAGCACCTTGGAAAGCACTGAGGCATCATCACCTTGAGGGAGTGCAGCGGTACCAAACACCTGGGGCAAAAGCTCTCAACCTCTTAACCCTGATGTATTCATTAATTGTCTCATACTACTTAAAACAACATGCAGTGTTGTATACTGGTGTCTTATGCAGTAAGCAGTATGTGGTTTCGGATACAGCCCAAGTTTCATGAGTGGGCCATATTTAGTTATATTTTTATTTAAAACAAAAACACATGAAATGTTTCATTAAATTGTCACCATTTTTATTTTATTTAACACAATTAAGATTTTTGCATTATTAATAGTCTCCATTCTTGGGGTTGCTTTGAGGTTGCTAAGCTATATTTTGGGGTTGCTATAGCAACTGCAAGCTACCCCCCACCGCCGCCCCGTCACACGAGGATGTCAAGTTTTGTAAAGAAAAAGTACAAACTGGTGCTTTTAAAGGAGAAAATTAGGTTTTCATCAGGACAGTGATTACTACATCATTGACAGCAAAATCAGCAGAACCTTTACAGTTGCACAAATGTGTATTAAATTCAGCAGCTTGATGTTATTCACTGCCACTGTAAGCATACAAAGATCCAGCTGCATTTTTTTCACAGCCAGAATGTCCTAAGTGTGCTTTAAAGTTGCAGTGTGTAAGATTTACAGGGATCCATAGGCAGAATATGGGAGAAATTAAATATAATATTCATTAGTATGTTTTCATTGTATAATCACTTTAAAACAGCTATAACCTATGGCCATTAATACTACAGAGGCAGGCTGCAGGTTTCTAAGGTTCCTGGCAAATAATTTCCCTGACGATTAAACAGAAATTTTAATTTAGAGTAGTCTAAATATAAAAAACAGTCAGAAAACACTAAATTGAGCACAAATTATTAATTGTCCAAAAATATTTTCTGTATTAAGAGCCATTTGGAGCCGTTAATCACACTCAGTAACCAAGTTGTGTTTAAATGTTGCTGAAATGTGAGGCATTACACCGAGCATTGCACATTATCCCACAAAACATGACAACAACTCACTGAACGTGTTGTCTTGTCAGACCGAGCCGAACCACATGTCTGTGGGTAAACAATATCATATGACATGACAAGTTTGCTGAATGTGGTTACACATTGCTCCGATTGAATGGTTATATAGCAGTTTATTATGACATTACCAACATAGAACCTTATTTTCATTTTCTAAATTAAAGTACTTACAAACTGCGCTGGTTTTATGAGAGATCAACTGTCCCACTTTGCTGATCACAACATCTGGACCAGTTGCAAAGAGAGACCAGCCTGGTCTCATTCCCAGCCAATTTGTCACCACACCACGACGTCTCATACAGATGCACACAGTAAATGTTAGTGACTGAACGTGCCACATTTGGGTGGATGGATGGTTCAAACAAACTCAAGACTTTGATTCAGAGGACTGGGGTTTGTTACCCACGTGAAGCCAAAACGTTATTCAAAATTGTACGGTACACAGCGTGTGTTGTGTGACTTTTGTATTGTGATGCACTTCATTGATGACTCCTGACGTATGTAATGTATCAAAGTTATTGCAACCCCTAATATGATCTTATATATCCTAAACCTAGCTAAGTAGTTTTTGTGCCTAAACCTACCCGAACTGCAACCATTTCACAGCATTAAGCATGTGTCAAAAAGGCTTTCTGGCTACGTCTGATACAGATGCTAAAGGATGCTTTGTGCTACAAGCCCACTGGCCCACCAAGCCTAAGATAACCCCTGACTGGGCCTGAGCATCAGGATCTTTTAGCATCCCAGGACTGTACATTTTCAGATTCTTCGTAAAACTCTATCGTTGCTGATTTTTTAAAATGTGCGTTGAATGAATAACTTAAAGGGACATTGTGTAGGAATTACTCCCATCTAATGTTGAAATCGTGTTTTCGCATTCAAACGAATAGTGCACTCTAGCGCCTCACTTTTTCAAACACGTATTGCAACAACGGTAGCCGCCGTGTATCAAAAAGCCTCGACAACACTGATGAAACCATGTCATCTGATACTTCATGGAGTGTTCACTCAGGTGAAGAGGTTCGTGATTTCATAAATATTGCAAACTGCATCGCATCATTAGTGTGAGTGTGTATAGGCCAAAAAAAAAAAAAAATGTTGTTACCCTGTAGCAGCTAAGTTAGAATGTAGCTACAATTTGATAACGAACACAAACAAATGTTACCAAAGTGTTAACATTGCTCTACAACACGCTATGATCCTCGGAACTATGTACTAATTAGTCGGGTTATATTATCCATTTACATTTTGATGTGCGTACATTATCAGAGATCATCGTCGGGTGATTCAACGCCTGCAACGGTATTGAGAGGAAGAGGGAGAGGATCCGGTTTTACTTCTCTGGTGGAACTGTATGTTTACGTCGTGTCAGTAGCTTTCATAGTCGTGGTAAACGCCGGCTTTCAGTCGCGGTAAAGCCGGACTAAAAGCCGGTGGGAAGGCTTTATAAGCTGGCATTTACTGTGACAAAAAGCCGGCGTTTACCGCGACTTTGAAAGCTACTGAAACCACATAAACATACACTTATGTACCAACGAGGCGGGTGTATTTTAGCAGGGTCTACTGTTATGCTGCCTATGGTAACGAGCAACACTGTCTAACAAAACCGAATGAAAAAAGTTAGCTTTAGGCTAATTTAGGCAGTACAGTTGACTTACTTGTCGAGGAGAAAGCTGGCAACTTCCGTACCCCTTTTAAAATCTTTCTCCTTCATGAGCTCCTTCCACCTGGGGAAGGCTAGCCCGATGCTAATCCTCTTTTTTTTAATGCTCCAGTCACGCTGCCTTCTAAGTTCCCCTTTTTGCTTTCTTGGCAATGGTGAAACCGTCTCCTGTGCTGCTGCTGCATATGCATGGTCCTGCATTATGCCGCAGTAGTGCAGATTTTCAAACTTGCCGGGGTGGTAAGCCTCTCTCGCTGATCTTCTCCTCTGGCGTCTCAATCACTCTGCGCTGGCTCGCAGGGAAAACGCGTAGTTATTCCGCCTTGGTGCTATTTGTCCCTTGCCGGCAGCTGTAGTTTCAAGATGGCAGACCGTCATGGCGCTTCCCTACCGGCTTACCTGTATTATGTATAAACAAATCTAAAATTCTTCGCTTACAAGAATGTGTCAGATTATTAGCAGAGGTCATAATACACCAATGATAACACATATATAAATGCAGATATTAATTTTGGCCAGTAAACAACAGAAAATGTTACACAATGTCCCTTTTATTATACAAACACATTACAGAGTAATATTTTCAAATCAAGTCAGCTTTTAGCACTGGCTTACTATAGAGCCCTATGAAATCTGTGATATGACTTTTTAATTTCTCAGTTCCGTGATTGCAGCCGTGATAATGTTATCACAGAAACTAGGGCCTGACCTTAATGCTGCCATCCGTCTGTCGCTGACCCGCGCAGGACCCTGTCAAGCTTGCCCCCATCAAAAGATAGTTGCCTCCAGGCTTAACAACTTTGTTGAGGGAAACCCTGGCTTCAGTATCTCAGATGCTGAGGGGCAGTAATACATTGTCGGTCTGTGATGAGTTGGGATGAGAGCGGGTTGGAGAGACGGGGCTGCCTATCAAAACAGTTAACCACTGCTGTGCATTAAGAAAATATTATTAAATAGTTTATCCTACAAGTATTTCTTGTGCTGACTAGGGAGGGTAGTAACATGTAATCGTCTAATTCACTAATCCTGCACATCATGTAGAACGGACAGACTGAACACTGGTTCTAGATGAGGCCTTTTGTGTAGGTTCTCCACATTTGAAAAGGGAGGGTGATGCAAGCAGTATTCAGTTGCAGTTTAGAACCTCACCGCTAGATGCCACTAAATCCTGCACACTGGTCCTTTAAACACTCACAGGATGATGCTGTCATAAATAAAATGGATTTTTTTTTAACTATCTCCTTGAATTTAGTCACACCTGGTGCCAGAATAGATTGTTTCGGTTTCACACTTTTCAAACACACCTTGTTATTTCTTACTGTTATGTAAAACTCCACTTATGCTGTGACTTAAGCATACCACAATCCATGGGATGTGCTAGATTTGATGACTTGATCATTTTTATTTTCAGCGTATGGAAGGGATTTAATAAATCTCACACCCTGGGAGTTAACAACAGAGCCAACTTCATGACTCCACAGTGCTTGAAACCTACATAAATTGTCCTCTCTGTTTAAAGCTCCAGCAGCCTTAGCTACTGATGTGTGAATGGAGGACTTCTACTCATCACAAGCTTTTCTTCTGGGATATCTAGGATCCAAAATCAATCATTTTCCCAACATTAGGTACACCATTACTTGACTCAAAAACTTCATTCAGCTGCAGCATTTCAACTAGTCTGGTAACGAGGAGGCAGATCCTCAGTAGTGCGGCCAAGTTGTTTGAGTGGACTGATTTTTTTTTTTTTTTTTAATTATACAGTGACTTGATTGAATAATCACTCTAGACAATTTTCAGAGTAAACAAATGGGTTCATGGCTGAATTTATACAGTCCAGCTTGGCATGCTTGAGTGCTCACAGTGCCAGATTATGAACGCAACTGAGTCACAAATAATAATTACGAACTTTCCTATAAATACTCTTCTGTATCAGTAATCTGTTATCTTGTGTGTTTTATGTATCACTTATTGATGACTACATTTGAACACCATTTCTTTTTTATACATTCACTCACGGAAATGTGAGACAGACAGGAATAAAAGTATTAATGATTCGTAATCTCCAGGTGTTTATTTCAAATGCTTTTGATTTAATGTTTCTGATTAAACAGATGTGTTGTGACCGTAGTTCTTGGGTCTCTTTCTGGTGTGCTGGGGGGAAAAGACAGCAAGAGAGGGAGGAAGAGAAATTGTCAGGGAAACTTGAGAGGCAGAGAGAGAGACACAGTCAGACAGAGACTGATGGAAGGAAGGTGAATTTACGATAAGTGCCTCTGAACTGAGGATGTAAATTGTGATCTGAAATGATACTTCCTTAGTATTCCATTGTTTTAAACCACAGGGTCAAATAAGCAAAGTCGAAAGCATGAATATTACCAGGAGAGGCAGGTGAGGCCAGTTTTGCTTCAATAGCACATAAATCCAGAAAACAAGACTTGCAAATGCCTGTCATGTCTTATAAACAAGCGGTGGAAACTGTAAAATTCCCTCGGACGTAAACAAATACCTCTCAGCTTGTGTTACGTCAGCCATCATCTGAATACCGGTTGAGCAATTTGTATTTTAAATAAAAGAATCCAACCATAAATGCTCTATTTCCATTTCATGGAACCAATTTGTGATAGTCAGTGTATTCAATCTAGGATTTATCTTTTTCTTCTTTTTTTGGTGGGGCATGAAGATCCCACTAACTTTTATTTCCAAATAATTTCATCACTGTGCTGCTTGTAATAACATTTCAGTATCCTAACAATTTAAATAAAGGCGTTTCTTTGTTTGCTGTAAAGCAAGGAAGCATTAATCAAAAATAATTAGACTATGCTGCTCTCACAAAAATGCTTGACCTTCATAAGGAACAGTATATGATGCAGTATACATACTGCTTGACTCTCATTAATTTTGTATTTTCCGACACTAAAACAAGAATGTGTCCTCACACATCTGGGTTTGGAGTTGCTCTGCTCTCTGGAGTTTCGGTCATGCTTGTTGCCCTCTAACCCTGCATTGCAAATGTAAATATAGTCCAAACTTTTCTTTCTTTTCTCAAGTCTGTTCTTTATTTTCAGGGCTGTAAAGGTGCTGATTTAAAACTTTTCGATAGTATCACTGCAGGGTTAAGTGCTTCAGCAAAAGAAATAAGCAGGAAGTCTGAAAAATTTCCCTTCCCCACATTAGCCAACGTCTCTGGGCTGGGTAATGAAACAACAGTGTGACATGAGTCCACCATTTTCACTTGTCCATCAACTGAAAGGTTATTATTAGAGTTTTTGCTTCTATAGTAACTTGGTTATGGTAGATCAGTGGGTGCACTTACATGTGCATTAGTATCATGGTTTTGAGCTATCCCTTTTTTTATCATACTCAGGACATGGTGTTTACATGGAAAATGAAAAACCTGGTTTTTCATACCCTTATATACATGATCATAACAGTATCATCTGCCTGCTGGTGTGTCTTGATCTTTCATCATCTCAGCCACTATGAGATGGTTTAGAAACCTAGAAAGGGTGCTTACATGCCACAGCATCCTGCTTTCTGTCACAGTATTCCAGGTAGTATATCCAGGTTTCTCATAACCTGGATAAGGTGTTTGCTGGCAAAGCTTAACCGGGATACCCCAAAAACCCAACCCTAACCAGGACACTAGTGCATATACGTACAACCCTTTTGGTTGGGGGTACAGAAAAGCTTTGGTCTTGGGTAAATAATGTTACCTTAATGAAACAGTTTGGCATTTTGGGAAATACTAATCTTGGCGTTCTTGCCCAGGATTTGATAAGAATTGATGTCAGTAACATGTCTGCACAGTAAACAATATTTTGGCGCATGGCCTGCCCTGATCTGCCTCTGATTAGCTTATACTCTGATAATCTTATTCTTACTTCACCCAGTCTCAATCTTCATGCCTAAACCTAACCAACCAGAAGCAATGAAAGTAACATGCACTAGCCAATCAGAGTTAGAGAAGGGCAGGTCATGACTTCACTGTCCTGGGGAAAAAATTGCTGTACAGTAAATATGACCGTAAATCAAGCAGCCATTTAGCTTAGCATGAACACATGGACTATTATATCTTGTTTGTTCAATCTGTACAAAAGCTGTGTTTAAAAAAAATGTAAAAATGACAATTTGCTGTTTTACAGTGGTTATGTCACAGACTATTTCTTGGACAGAAACAGTAACTTCCTGGAGTCTCTGCTGGTTGCCGGGCAACTAGCTCCAGCCAAGAAATAGTCTTACCACTGACATATACACAGATGGATAACATGACAGCTCCCAAACAGTGGCTGGTGGCTGGCTGCAGTATACATCATAAGCCCCACCCCCTCCATTTTAGAAGAGAGGACATGGTTCAAAAAATAAACCATTTCTTTCACAATTTCTTATTTGATGCTATAAAAACAGGGTTTCACGTCATGATTGACAGCTGAGCTCTGTTCGTGACTGAGAAACTGAGGACCTCGATGCCAACCAAATAACATCACCAGCTCAAGATGGCGGCAATTGTATCTGGGATATTTTGCCTTAATTTTTGTACAGTGGGAGGAAGTGGAGATGCATTGTCCATCTTTATTTATGTCAGTGAGTCAGACACATATCCCCCTAGAACAGTCAACAATTGTTTTTACACTTAAGTTGTGGACTGTGTAGATTAAGTAAATGAGATGAGGCTATAATGTGTTAAAGACCTTAAAACCTAAATATTGTTCTGAGTTTGTCACACCTCAGAAACTTGTGATATTAACTATATGGGGTTCATATAGTGTTGGGGCACCGTGGCTCTGTCTCATTGCCAGTAAGTGTCTCAGGTCCAGCCAAAAAGTCCTGAACACAGAAAAACTAGCCATCTAACTCTAGAGTTCATTACTACATAGTTTTCAGTGTTTCACATGTTACCTTTAGAGGTACTCATAGGCAGTTTTGTTACCTTTGGACAGAATCAGGCTGTTTTCCCCCAATTTCAAGTCTTTATGCTTTATGCTATGCTAAACAGCTGCTGGCTTTAGCTTCTAAATATATCATTCAGACGTGAGAGGGATATCAGTCTTGTCTCCTTATTCGCAGCAAGAAAGAAAATGATTGGTATTTCCTCAAATGACCAAGCATTACTTTAAGAATGAAACAGATTAGGAGATGCATCCACAGCCCCCACAGCCCCTTACTGTGGCTGCTGTGGATGTATATGTACATGTGGACTAGTACCTGTTCCTGTTCATACTCTTACTTAATCCTTTTGTAGAGGGGAAAAATGTGTTTCTCTCACTCACTATTTGCGCATCACTGTATGACTGCTCGTTTCACAGAATGTCAGTAGATTAGATAGTTCACTGTATCCAACAGCAGTTGGCGGTAGGTAAACTGCTCTATCTTCAAGCTAAATGGGGGTGAAAGATGGAGTAACTGGCATTTCTGTCATAGGGTCTATCTTTTAAAAGTGGAACAAGAACATCTGTAACCGTTCTGAATTCATATCTTATCTTAAACTTTTTCCCATGGCACCTTGCCATTACGCAGCGACCTGTGGCCACTAAACTTTCTCAAAATCTGATATGGACCCTGGCCCACTAAATCCCTTAGCTGTTACAAATGGAAGGGAGAATTTCAACAAATACTCTATTTTATCTTTTAGTGAAAGAGTAGACCACTGGTGTTTTGTTCTGTGGGTTTGTGTGGTTTTTCTAGAGTAGAAAACAATGAATTAAAAGAGAGAAGTAGATCAATTTGGCTCGCTGACAAACCCAGTTATTCCGGATTGTTAAATTCATAGTGTGTGCACTTCAGGGTTCGACACTGCAGCCATATTGGGAATGGACAATTATCAGACCTGACAGAGTGGAGTGGGGAGGAGATGGACAGGTGATATTACCTGCTGTACACTAAAGTGGATGGATGGTTGTGTTAATTTGCTAGGTCGGTTATTAGCCAGCTGCTAAAGAACTACTACTAGGGGGTACTTGTAGCAGAAAAGTTAGTGCAAACCATCTACCAACTAAAGTTAATATGAGACACTTGCACCAAGTGTCACACTGCACTTAACCTTTTCTGCAGTTTGTGGTCTTCCATTCTCTGCCCATATCTCATACTTTAACATGCTAAAATTTGTAAGGCTGCAACTAATTATTATTTCATCATCAATTAATTTGGCTATTATTTTTTCAGTTAATCTTTTAGTCTATGAAATATCAAAGCAGTGTCAAAAAATGTATGTTACACTGAGCTCACTTCACTGAGCTTAAAGTGGTGTTGTGTTATCTTCTACCAAAAGTCCAAATCCTGAAAATATTTAGTTTGCAATTAAATATGTCAAAGAAAAGTAAGGAATCAGTATATTTTGCATTGTTTCACTATTTTTGCTGAAATTACGAATCAGTAATAGAAATAGTTGCAGATGATTTTTCTGTTGATTAACTGAGTGTTCCAGCTCTAATAAAAATGGGCCAAATTTGATGAATAAAAATATATAACATGTATGAAGACAAGATGGGAAGAATTAACAGTTAAATAAAAGTTAACAAAGTCTGTATAGCCATACAGCATAGACCTGCGATACCTAAATCAATCAAATCTCCCCCAACTAGTCAGGGCTCAACAATAAGGATTTCCTGCTTGCCGGGGGCAAATAAAATGCCATGTCTGGTAAGTACATCTGGCAACTCACTTGGCTGACTTTGCAAGTGGTCAAAAAGAATTAAACTATACTATTTTGATAATCAATTAACTGTGAAAGTCATTTTTCATGCAAAAATCTCAGAAAATGCTGTTTTCAAAAATGGAGAGCTCTTGCTTGTCTTTGTTTATTATCATATTACACTGATTATCTTTGGATTTTAAACTGACAAAATGAGACATTTAAAGACATCACCTTGGACCTTGAGAAACTAGAATGGACATTTTTCACTATTTTCTGACACTTTCTAGATGTTGCAGCCCTAGATTAAACATGACAGTTAACTTTGTGCTTTGTTATTATTTGATAACTGCTAATGAATAAAACAGTCAGTATGGCGGCAAGTAAAAATTTTGGTAAAGAACATATCTGACCCACTTGCCCGACCAAACAAGTGTTATACATTTAAAATTTCCCATTCAGGCAGAGCATCATATAAGAACTGTTATTGTCCTACATGGTATGAAACGAAAGTGGGCAAATATCTGAAATAAATGATCTGAGATTAAATATATTTTTAAAACTATTCCCTTTGTCTATATCGCCATGATGTCATTCAGTACATGGCAGGGTGGTATCTAGTACACTCCCTGAGCCATATCATTATTTGACAGAATACATTTAAAACTAAAGCTGAGGAAATGAAGGAAAATGAAATTTACTGGTTTATGTTTACTAAGGGACTCATTCAAGAGCTCCTGCAGGCAATATCTTGGCTCAGTAGATACTGTGGCTGTGTAAGTAAGCCTTATTTCTGACAACCTGAGAATGTTTATTTTATGTGTAACATTATACTGCATATGTTTATGGTGTTTATTTATATGTAATATTATTGTGTCTACACACGAAGCCCCGAAGTCCTGGTCCTGCTGTGGCTTTTCCAAATGATGAGACCGAATTCATGTTTATAGCTGCTACTATACAGACCTCTGCTGCTTTACTGCTTTGTGTGCAGTGGCAGCGCAGACTTTACCTTTGAATGCATCTGTGAGATTGTGAGCAACTCCATTTCCCCGTTTATGTTTCTTTTTTAATTTGTTAGATGGTTTTAAATTTTACTGCTAGAGTACTTAATGTTGGCTGCGTGAAAATTAATTCACTCATGTGCTGTCATCTGTTCTTCATATGTCATTCTTGGCTCATCTTCCACGGAGATTTGTCACAGTAGTTGGAAAGCTCTCATAAAGCAACTGCAATAATAACGGTTGTGTTGATGAGAATCTGCAGTAGCCTATTATAGGTTTGGTGTAAAATTTCCAAAGTAAATGATTGTTTACCATCTGTGCTTTAACTGGGTTGAAAACATGGGATATCTTTAATCTGATGTGCAGCTATAAAGCTTTACATTGACTATTAGGCTTTATAGTCGTCACAGTAAAGAGGAAAAACAAAGGAATATCAGTTTTATACTCAATATGAATGAAGCTTAGGGGCAGATCCTATGGGAGACGAAAGGGACGAGTCCAGGGATGAGTCCACCCCAACACCCAAGTTTTACCCACAATAAATTACTTTCTAAATAAATTATGTAATTTAAAATAGGTGTAGAAGCTGGCCAGTGCATAGTGTATGTCTGTGTCAAACAATGATGTTTCTGAGTAATACGTGTGCCGATTGTGCCTGTAGATCGAACTTAATAAGAGGAGTCTTAGTGATGGTGTAACTAAAGTTTTTATTGTGAAAAAATATTGGCCCTACTGTGAAACACCTGATTTTAGAATGAAGTTTGGTTAAACATTCTGTCCACTTGAAACACCCACGGGGAGCAGCAAGTATTTTAATGTGAATAACATTAAGTGAGCAGACTTACCTTGTAATAATGAACCTTGTAAGCAACTAATGTAATGTAGGAAGTGGGGCTAAAACCGATCTGTTTTCAGTTATGTCAGCACATTGTAAACAGTCCAAGCATAGAAGTGGAAAACTATAATGAGATCTGTGCCCTTGAAGTAGAGGAATAATCCATCGCATGTTTTTGACACTAGTGTTGCAATGATTTGTTGCCTAAATGATCAACAGATATATAATCACTGACTATTTTGATAATAGATTAATTGTTTGGCAAAATTCCAGAGAATTCTCTTTTCAGCCTCTCAAATATGAAGGTTACCTTCTTTTCTCTGTTTTTTTTATCATATTAAACTGAATATCTTATATATTTGGACTGACAAAAAGATATTCAAACGCATCACCTCGGATCACTGGGGTGGACATTTTTCACTATTTTCTGACACTTTATAGATCAAACAGTTGACTGATTATTTGAGAAAGTAATCAACAGATTAGGCTAATCAATAAAGAAAATTAAAAAATAGCTGCAGGCTTATCTGACAGCTTCATATTCTCAGTGTCTTGTACACTGTAAATTAAAATTTAAATAATCAAAGGAGACAGAGAATTTTCACAATGTTGAACTGATCTGTTCATAAGTCTGTCGCCAGCTGCTCGGTCTACAGAGCACAAAAGCTTTTAACCTTGCAGAAATGGTAATATAAGATGTGAGCTGTGGATAGCAGAGCAACCAGGCGGGCAGATCCTAAACTTAGGGCCAACATCCTTGTCCCCGAGTTGAAAGTAAACTGCCTAAAATCCCTTTTCAGTACCCTTCCCAGTGATGTGCTGACTTTGAGCATGAAAAAGTGATTTCTAAACAGAAAAACATCTTCTCAGATTCAAAGGGTAGAACTATCTAGGAAGTGTAGGAAGAACATCTGCTTTGACCTTGTGTGGCATCAAAAAGCCCATAAATATTAAAAAAGTCTGTGTCGGATCCTTTGCCCTCAACAGTGCTGGGAAAGGTCACAGCCCAATCGAGTCTAAATCTGTTTTCTAACACCAAAAATGACACCTTGTGTATAGCGTGTAAAGTCTCTGCTTGAGCAATGTTATCATCATCACTCTGTGCAGAATAAGTCTGTATCACAGCAACCCAGGCCGCCAGCCGCATTACAAAACCAGAAAAGGTATTATTTGTAAAAATAAAATAGTGAGTAATGTTTATTTAAAACTTTTCATATGAAATTCTGTTCATGTTTGGTATTGTGCATAATGTATTATTATGTATGGAGGGGAAGAAAGAGGAGAGTCTCTCGCAAAGCATTGACTGTATGGCTGTGGAAATATGTATTGCAAGGCTGGCCCATAAATCACTAAGTATGTCATTGGTTGTCATGACACGTATACATAAATCCTCCTCTTTTATATTACATTAAAGTGTATTTTTCTGTCGAGACATTTGTGTATTCTAATCTAACACTAGCGTGAGGCACTCGGGCACATGCTGCGACAGAGAAGAGAGGAAACAAATATTACGAAATGCAGAAGCATCTAAGTACATTGTCAAAACCAGTAAGAGTTAATCGGAATTGATCCTCATGTAGCAGCAACACTCAGGAAATCCATCCATTGATAAACACTTTCTTGAGAAAGTCACGCTGTGGCTCCAGCAGTGGTGTTTCGTTTCCATTTGTGAAAATGAGCCAGCAATTTATTTCTAATCCAAAAAATGGTAGCAATGGGCTAAACACAATAGTGTCTGCATTGCTCCCTCACTATGATTTATGGGACAGAATCTCTGTATATTTCTTTGGCGATAATAAGAAAATACAGCAATAAATCTGGAAATGTCAGGCAATTTTGTTATCACCTTGTTGGAATATCTGAATACATTATCTCCTGAGAGGAGAGGATAGGAGAGGATAGGAGGGAAGAGAGGAGAGGAGAGGAGGAAACATGTTAGACAGAGGTTAGGGTTGTTGTTCAGTGAGCAATTGCACAATTGCTTGTGGCACTACTGCTGTACTGTAGAGACTGTAAAGAGTCCTGATGAGAGACAATACCAGCCTTTCAGATTACGGTTTTGCTGCTTTTCTCTGTTTTAAATCAATATCTATACAGTATCTTGGGTTTTTTTTTTGTTTTTTTTTTTTGACTGTTGAATATACAAAACAAACAATTTCAAGACTTTATGCTGAGCTATGAGAAATTGTGATTGGCATACAACAACCAACCAGTTAATCTAAAAAGCAATTTATATTCATCTATCATGAAAGTAATCAGTTGTTGCAGTAGATAGTAGTAGTTTCTTTGTTGATTTTTTAATTTAGTCTAGTCGACTAGTCTAAAAGTAGGAAACACTAAGTGAAGCAGTGAAATTTGAGCATAGCATTGTCCAAAACATATATAGCACATATTAAGAGCAGTTTCAAAGCATTAATCACGTTCTTCAATAATCAAATCATATTTTGAATACCACTGAAATGTGTGGCACTTTGCACCGTGCATTATGAACATTGTACATTATCTGACAAAACATGATAACAGCTAACTAAATAAGTTATCTTTTATGGAGCTGCAATGAGTAGTCAGTTAACTGATTGGTCAATCAAAAGGAAATTAGTTGCCAACTACTATGATAATCGATTAATCGTGTCATTTTTCAAGCAGATTGACAAACAGTTTCTGCTTCCAGCTTCTTAAATCTATAGATTTGCTGCTTTTCTTTGTTATTTATGATAGTAAATAATTGAAACCAAACAATAAATGAATTGAATGAATTAGGTTTAGGACTGTTCAGAAGAAATCATTTTGAGGTGTCTGGGAAATTGTCATGAGCACTTTTCACAATTTTTGGACATTATATAGAGTAAACAATTAATCGATTTATCGGTAGATTAATCAATAATGAAAATAGGCTGCAGCCCTAATCTTTTCATACTGACCAGAATGACAATGTCTGCAAGTAAACAAATGTCATACTGGATCTCCGACTGTGGCTAATGTTAGCAGTGCCAGCACCAGCAGCCTTCCTTCCTTGCAGGTTGTCTACATGAATGCCTCTGCTGTATCGGTTTGCACATTGCGCTGGTGGAGAGGTGATTGTTAATTCTGATACAGCCTATATACAACCTTATTTTCATATAGATCAAAATACCACCACTGGTTTTATGAGCTGTCATCAATCCCACTTTCCGCGTTCCACCATGCTGAATTACAACATGTGGACATTAGCGTAGAGAGGGGGGAGCCACTACGGCCCCAGCTCGGAGTTATGGCCAGGAACGCTACGGCTGTAGCGCTCTTCTTGTTCAACTTTGCATCTTTCCTTCATCTCTGATGACACATCATGGTAATTTTATGATTAATGCAGTAAATATATTATAGTTTTCTCCTTTAACTAAGTGGTATTTCTAATGACGATTACCAAGGATAGCAACATTTAATTGTTTAGTTTACTAATCATGCGCAAGATAGACACCTTTTGTTGTTGATCTGCCAGATTTCAGACAGCAGAGGCACAATAACAGAATCTATTCTATTGTGCAGTATACCATCATATGATTATGTGTAATCATTGTGTAATTATATAATTATGGTTCCTGCTGCAGTAACACAGGAGCTGCAGAATGTCTTGAAGAGGAACAACTCCAGTGTTTATGAGCCCTGCCTTCCTATACAGCCGTGATCAGTAATCACTCAGGATAAATAAAGCCCACATGCATAGTCTTGTTCCTGGACATGCTTGTCATCATTGCAAAGGTCACTGAAGCCCCCACCCTGCCATCCCCACACCGCCCCTCTGTCACTCGCTCGCTCTCACACACGCACACACATGCAGAGAACAGAGCACACAAGGAAAGAGGCTGGTGTGGAGATCACTAGCTCATTTGTCTCTTTATCAGACTGTGTCTCCCTCTCTCCAGAGGAGGTGTCTGTTTGAAGAATGTGCCACGGTTGGGAGGATGAATTTGCATGATGAACTTGGAATTTATTTATTTATTTTCCATCAGGCAGCGCCCCACCATCATCCCCATTCCTAAAACTGATTTCCATTATACGCAGGGCAGCTACAGATTCTTTGTCAGTTAAAGGCAATGTCTTAGATAATGATTGTGCCCCTTAAGCTGTCACACATGGGAAAGCAAAGATTTGTTACACTTCTGCAAAACATTCAAACATAAATTCTCAGTGTAGCATTGTGAAGTATCACAGCTTTAGAGGCAGTGCACATTAGGTTGGCTATCCACCGGCAATATCCATAAAATGCAGAAGAACATCTGAAGAAAATGATAGGATGTAGGTGCACTAAGTGAGTGAGATACAATCTGATTACAGCGATCACACTTTGTTTCACTTTATCATAAGATAAATGTGTCAAACATTGACTTCTAAGCTAAGCATCTCTTTGTGTCATTGAGAATGGATACTGCAGATGGAGAAGCACGACTCGCAGAGGATTCATTTTCACAGATGTTGCACCGTTTCAACAATGCTTAAGCTTCCCCTTCAAACCTCGGATGATTACTATAGAGCTATAAGATCATCTCAAGACAAGGAATTACTTTGTCATCACAACCACACCTATAAATCCAGGCAGAAGGATAACAACAGCTGCATCTAGAGGCATTGTCAAACCGAGGTTTCCAGCAGTAAATATTACAAACACTGAAATTGTGTTTAGTTGACAGCATGTCCATGTGTGTGGTCTGTGGAGGGATAAAAGCGAGAGAAACAGTAAGACTTTTTATAGGGTTATGGCACGCATTTGATGAGAACATTGATCTGTACCTCGTTACTCAGACATGCTTGAAGAAGTGACAGCAGCCTGCTTCTTTCTACTGTTTTATGGCAGTCGTAGATGGGTGGCAGCGGGAAAAATTAAAGGTGAAGTTCACTCTTTTTTTTTATCTTCGCCAGGTGTGCATGTGTGTGTGCATGTGTGTGACCTGCAGACCTGCAGCTTGTCCACAGCTAATCTCAAATATCACTGGACCCATCAGGCTAATTTTTTGGGCACATTCATGACTGTGTGCTGAAGGACATCTGTCATTCACAATTTTTGAAAAACCTTGAATTTTTTTTATTTATTTTTTTTTTTTTTGCAGCTCCATGCCAGCAACAGCTGTGGCCAGCGGCATTACGTCTTCAGTTGATCTCATTCTTCTGAACTAGTGTGGTCATGATACCGGAGTTTTGAATTTTGATACACTACTTGGAAAACTATTGATATTTGGTACCTTTTCTGATATCAGGGGGGGAAAAAAATGACTCAAAATTAAGGCCATAAAATGTTTTAATTTTATTAAAAGATAAATATAACAAGACTGCTGGGAGTAAGTGAGAGGAGGAGAGACTATGTGGGCACTGCAGCGCTGTGTGTCAACTCGTCCAAGAGAGGAAAGAGCGAGAAAGTGCCGCTGGTCCTGGAGTATTAGTATTGCAAGAAATGAGTATTGAAAGCATTTCATTTATTCACTATCAATATTTATTGGTATTTTGATATTTTTGACAAGACTATTGTGAACACAGTAACTCAAAAATGCCTTTCTTTTCTGACACAAATGACAACTTGACTGAGGAATGAACTGATTAGTTTTTGGTGATCAAAGGTCAGGGTCACTGTGGCTTCATGTCCATCCCGCTCTTGTCATGATTTGCGATATCTCAAGAACACCTTGAAGGAATTTCTTCAAACTTGGCTCAAATGACCACTTGGACTCAAGGATAAACTGTTGAGATTTTGGTGCTTAAAGGTCAAAGTCACTGTGTCCCGTCAATCCTACTCCCGTTAACATAATATCTCATTAATGTTGGAAGTAAATTTCTTCAAATTTGGTGCAATGTCCACATGGACTCAAACATGAACTGATTAGATTTGGGTGGTCAAAAGTCACTGTGAAAAACACATTTCTGGCCATAACTCAAGCATTTATACACTGATTTTGAGAAGAATTTTACATGGTGGAGAGTAATTATTTACATGTAACTAGTTACATTTAATTAAATTACAAATATGAGTGTCATTGTAATCTGTTACACTTACTGAGAAAAAAAAATGTAATTAAATTACATTTACTCATCAAAATATTAGTCATCCAAATATTCTTTTTGAGCTTCCTGGCAGAGATCTCACTCTCACTCTACTGAGTGCACTCTTCTAGCTAGTTCCTGTAATACCTCATAAATTACTACCAATTCCTGCTTGTCAGAGATGAATACATGATAAATCAGCATTCCAGCATCAACAGTTAAGTGATGATGCTACTTCTTGTTGCAGCCTAGCCTCACTTCTGTCTCGTGTGCACGCGTGCTGTTAGAGTGACATGGTTTGAACCACTGGGGCACACTAGCTTGAGGATTATAAGCTGAAGTCATGTGGTTTCCTTGACAACAATATGGAAGTTTAGCAAATGTGGTGACAGTGCTGGAAGCAGAATTTCTTCTGCTGGAACCAGTCAAACTTTTTTTTTTCTCCTTTTGTTTTGCTTTTGTTTGGAGCATGTGAAATTTGATGTTGTGTTCCAGAGCACTGGTTAATTCAGCTCATTGACTTGTTTACTTCTGCAAACTTCTAATCCTCAAGCTAAGGGTGCAGCGGTTGCATGTGCAGCATATGAGAAAATGTGACAGACACATCATCACACTGGAGTGGAAAGTGCCAACATTAACTTTCATCTATTCATCTGAGTGCCGTTTGTTTTTCCTGTAAGCAGCAATAAGCAATTACATATTGATTCATGAAGGTTATGAGTTTGTCCAAACACAGATCCAGAGGAACGTAGAGGGAAATACATTCTCAAATTGCATCATTAATGATTAATCATCTTACATGTGCAATCCATCTGCAGGTGTACTGTATATTTGAATGCGAATGTATGTCTTTCCCCATCGAAGCAACGTTGGTGTCTCATGAGACCTAATTTAAAAAGCTTGTGGTTGCTGAAAAATAAATAAATAAAAATCCAGATGGGTATTTCCATGCATAAGTAAGGATTTGTAGAATTTACTGGACTTGATGTTGTAATGTACCTATACAGGCAAGTGAAGATGAGAAGACTTCATATGTACGAAGTGTATGAGAGCATATCTGTGTGTATCAAGTCAATGTAGATTTGTGTTACAGTAAGAAACGGATAAAGAGGAAGGACAGTGCTCAAACCATTAGAAACTGCAATAAACTTAATTGAACATGAAATTAATTGAGTCCATCTCTCTTGCCTTAATCGCATTGCACTCACATGCATTTTTTTATGGGATATGACTTACAGTATCTATATATAATATTTCTAGTCATTTTCCGCTCCAGAAACAGAGATCACTGTTTAGATCTTCACTGAACACCAAAAAAAAAAAAATAGGCAATTTTTTGGAAAATCTTTAAAATAACAACTGGTTTCTTATATGCTGGATTTTTTTAGTTCTATCAGTTATGGTAACACTGTTTATTTTTGTTTAATATTTAAAATCCTCAGTGGAATTTTTATCAAAACTCATGTTAGTTCATTCTATTCTATGGCAAAAATCTCACATATTTTCATACTGTGGTGCCACAAATAAAGAGGAAAGGAGACTTGACCTGTCAGGACTTTTTTAAAGGGAAAATTCTCCATTATTTATGTGGATGTCCAATCAGTGTTGATGGTAGTGTTGAGTCGTGTTCTTTTGTTGCAAGGAACCAGGAGACGATCTCTTTCTGATTCAAAGTATTTGATTGACATTGGCAGAATAGAAATGCATGTACATGGATCTTTCTTTGATCAGAAACCACAGTCCACGAGCAGGTAGCTGCAGGTAGTTAGCTGTAGCCACTTCCTAAAGAAAGAGTGCCTAACTTAACGTTACACAGTGTTTTAAATGAAAATGTGCAAATATCTAATTGGTCTATAGTGATGGGGAGGAGCTGCGGTTTAGACTTAGCTCTCCCTTCGTTGGTCCACGGCCTGGACCGAGTTTCTTGACACTCGTTTCTTCCAATCCAGAGTGACAGCGCCCTGAAATGTAAAACAGCTAGACGCCTTGTACCTTTCACCTAAATTTGATATTCTGGCCAACAACAAAGTTGACATTTGGTTTGATGAAAGGCTAAGGAAATGAGACGTGAGTGTAAGTGTCTAAGGTCTGTCTGTGTGGTGGTGGTTTCGGTAAAAACAGAGACCAGACATAAATCAGGAAGGGAGAGTCACACTTCTTATAAAAAATGCCATCAGAATGGGACAACTGCATCATGAATGTGCAGCCAACAAATCTTAAACATCTGTGTGATGCTATCATGTCAACATGTAACTTAAATGTTGCAAGATTTAAGTGCTTGTGCATCAAATTGAGAAGTTCAATACTTGTATTACTTGTATTGCCAATCTGTGTGAAAGAACATAATTTAGGCCATAAAATATATAATCCTAACAGTAGATATGGTCAATTAAAGCAATAAATTCCTGGGGCCATGCAATGTTGACCAAGAAAGCTGAGTTCTTCTCCTTATAGAGCCATGCTTGCAGCGCCTACATGTACCAGGATGCATTGCACACAAGCTTATGATGCCCACATTGCTGTTTATAACCACCCTAGCCTATATCTATTACAGTATACTTTGTTGCCCAAAACATAGCGTTAGGCGACAAAAATTCTATCACTAGGCTTGCTGCAGTAGTGGATGTCACTGGTGTTACAAAGTGTTTGGACATACACCTTTATTTTACTTGCCTACTGATCCCACCTTCTGATGTTAAGTCAGATGACAGACGCTACAATTATAATGTGGAAGTGTCTGCTCCACACAGCAGCGGAGTTGCAGCACAGAGTAGCAGAAGACAGCGAATCACTGGAGGAGTCAAATACCCAATGTAAATCTAACCCCTGGCACACTGTAGGCCAATCACAGAGGTTGTTTACTGGCACCTGGACAAGGTTATACAGACTGAAATCTGTTGGAAGGACAATTACACACAGCCTCAACATCACCAAACAGCTGTGGGGTCCTTGCAGACATAAAAGTGAGTATTCTGTTATCAGTATATTACCATGAAGGTGTTAAATGGTGCTGATGTGTCAAGACAAATGCGAACTTGGCTAAACCAAGGTAGCTTTGACAAAGACCTAACATTACAACCAGTGCGTACCTAACATTAGTGTCACTTTGCAATTTGTCTGTAAATGTCAGCTACAGTCGTTGCAGTCAGCCCTGCAACTCAAAACTTAATAATAGACCAATCCGTGTTTTGTTCAAAGTAGAGGGAAGAGTTTAAGATGTAATGTTAAAGTTCAAATTATGGGCTTTATCAAGCATTGTCACTTATACCTTTTCTTGTCTGGTGTAATTGTTAACACCGGTGTTGTCACAAGTTTATTAACCCGGTGGGAAATTTTCCTTACCATGGCTTCCCTACGCCCCCTGGCTACCCAGAGGCAGAGACTAAATCCAAGCTGAAACAGCCTGTAGTTCTCCCTCAACACCAGCTGCTTTCCTGTGACATCACTGGATGCAGGAAGAACAACAGATTTTGCAACCTTTTCATTTTGTCTCCACTTTATTAGTTTTCACAATTGGAAAAGGAACATCATGTACAAAAGTATAGGAAAAACAATTCACCTTTGTAATCCTAGATCTGAAGTAGCTTGTTGATTCAATAAACACAATATTGCATTTAATATCTTTTTTCATTCAGTTTGACTCTCATGAATTCCCTCTATTTAAACAGCCTGAGTTAAAACTTTTTAATAAAATAAGTAACCCTGTATGTGCTTAACCACAGACAGAACCAGTGAATGGACTAATTGGCCACTGTCTCATTTGAAGAATTTTTTTTAATACTTTTTTTTTATATGATCAAAGGGGTGAATTGAGATTATTAAAGGAACAGTTCACCCCAAAATCAAAAATACACATTTTCCCCTGGCCTGTAGTGCTCTGTATCCATCTGGATTGTTTTGGTGTGAGTTGTTGAGTTTTGGAGATATCAGCTGTAGAGATGTCTGCCTTCTCTCCAACATAATGGGACTAAATGATGCCTGACTTGTGGTGCTCAGAGCACCAAAAATATACATCTGGAAGACTCAACAGCAATTTCTCTTGCTAAAATTCATGAACAGGTTACTTAAGACAACCCACAGACTTTGATGTGAGCAGACAGAAAGTAGTTCTTTCATGAAACTGCTCATAACGAGGTCTGTGGATTGTCTTGAGTAACCGAGTCATGATTTTTGGAAAGACACACTAGTTCTGAATTTTTCAAATGTAATTTTTTTTTATGCTTTGAGCACCACAAGCCAAATTACTTTTAGTACCATTATATTGGGGAGAAGGCAGACATCTCTACAGCTGGTATCTGCATACAACTGCAACTCACACACAAAAAAAAACTAAATGGATAAATAGCACTACAGGCCAGGAGGAAAATATATAATTTTGATTTGGATGTACTGTTCCTTTAAAGGGATGGATTTGGCCTGTGGGCCATCAATAGAATAGACACTGAACCTTCAACTGAGAAGAGACAAGTGGCCAGTGTTACAAGAGTGCTCTCATGAGATGTGGATCTAACGGTTTAAATATGAGGGAATGTGAGCTCAAATCAACAGTTTTTGTTTTGTTTTTACTCTCCCTACTTTGTATGTAATTCTTGTTTTATGAGTATGAGATGTATCTCTAAAGTAGCCCAACTGCTGAGAGTCTTATATGGCCCAATTAGAGTTTGTATAATGGCACTGCTGTATTATGTTGTCATAGCCTTTCTAATGTGCCTGCAATTTAGAATAAACAAAACACACCAAACTCGTGGGTATTTGAACAAAAGTAGGTTAGAGTTAGATAGCACAGTATGTGACTTCAAGTAAATAGCTCATACAATGGCTTATGTAAATGATGTGTTTTATGAAAATGTGCCATATTGCTGTTCATGTTCACAGCTGTGGTTGTAATGACGTATAGTGTTCTACTTTCTCCAGTGGACCAGAGTAAAGCTAATCTCAGTAGTTACTTTCCGTTAATTTTTGAGGATAATCTGATGATACATTTCATGTTATATTAAAACACCCACTGAAAAATTCAGCTTTATGCCTTATTGCTGTTCTGCCTCTGTTGAGAATTGAATTTACTGCACAGAGTCTAATAAATCGCCATTTGTAGAAATCTATCATTTTATTGATTGTTCAGCTCCGTGGTCATACGCTGAATCCATATAGAACTATTCCCTATTGTTACTGTGACTGCCTCCCTGTGTGCGACGCAGCTGTCCCTTTTTCACTTGAACACCTTGTTATCTTGATTGTGTGAACCTGCCCCTAGCTGAAGTCAGCTAAAACATTAATTGGACACAGGGAAAAGTTCACATTCCTTCCAGCCATTCGTAGCGCACCTTTCCATTATTTATGTTCCCTGATGTGAGGAATTCCCTTTGATAGAACCAATCAATGAGCACTTTGAACACTTTCTACCCAAGGAAAGATGGCAAAGATGCTATTGAAAGGCAAGAGCATAGGCAGTCCTAAATTCTATTTGGGAGATGGTACCTGTGCAGGCGAAAAACTCAGTATACGTGTTGACTTTGATCCCTGCTGAGATACCTGCAACCTGGACTTTCTCAGTGTGTGGTAACTTTGCAGGACTTCATGTGCAGCAGGCCTATCCTGCAGTATTTCTCACAGTAATGTGCCGCAACATAAATAAATCTCAATGTTGAGCTAATGAGATGTTTTTTATATATGTGTGTGTGTTGTATACAGTGTGAGCTATACACCTGAAATCCGCCCTGACCTCAACAAATCCAATATAAATCTCACAGCAGGATGTGTCCTCAGCAGAAGATGCACCAGTAGCTCAGATTGCTAAAAACCACAACATCCTTGTTTAAAATCTAGCAACAGTAAAATGGCATTTTCCTTCTCTGTCCTGTCCTCTCTCCTCTGTGTTCCATCTAATGAAGGCAAAATGCAGCAAAAATAATCTAAAAAATAAAAACAAGACAATTCCCAAACCACAGTCAGCATCATTATTCAGAAATATTTCTCTGTTTTGATGAAATCTCGGGCCTGAAAAGCTTTATTTACTTGAAAGCAATTCTCAGCCCTCGATACTTTGTTATGTGGACTGTGGTAACTGAGGATCCAGACTCTCAGTAGCCTGTTGTGTGAGTGTGGCCATCAAAAATTCTCTTTTAATATCCTTTGCAAATAAAACATTGTTTTCGGTTAGTTTTTGAAGATCTCCAAGTCTCTGTCTCTCTCTTTCTAGTACTCTCCAACTGATGCAGCCTACACTTATTGATCATCTCACTAAAGCATTCCCTCTCCAAGCACAGCAAGGACAAGAGCTCATGATTTAAGAATAAGAACTCAGTTTTTAGTTCCAACACATGTTTCTTTTCACTGTGTTTTATTTTCCCGGGACTCAGCAAAGTACTGCCACTGACTGATTCAATGAGGTTTCTGGGTGATGTCCATGAACACATACTAATCACGTAAGAGAACTGCAGGATGACCTGAATAATGAATAGAAGAGTAAATAAAGATAACAGAAAAGGTTAAGCAAGTTGCATCTGGAGTAGTACTCTAGATTCAAGCTGTGGAGGCATTTCATCTCTATAAAGAATAGTTGACCCTTTTGCAACCACGGTCAGCTTTTTCCTGTACTTAGATATGCTCTGTGCTACAGTAGGCTCGTCTGTATTGAAAAGAAAAATACATTTTGAAGGTTTAATGATGTTGCTGGGAGACCTGTTAAAGCGACATATCTGGTCACATCTTAAGTTTGGAAAGCTAGCTAGCTAGTAACATCAATCGTTGCCTAGTTAATTAGCTGCTATTTTGCTTTGTAGCAAAAGACTTTCAGTCTTAATCAGTCATTAGTTACTTCTGATTCTGTTAACAACATGCTAGCTAACTAGCTAGCTAATATATGTCAGTGATTAGCTAGTTGGTTAGTGTTTTGCTTTGTAGCAAATGACTTTCAATCTTAATCAATCAGTAGCTAGCTAGTCACATCTGATAATCATGGTCTCAAAACGCTAGCTAACTAGTTAGCTAATCTGTATCAGTCCTTTGCTAGCTAGTTAGCTAGTGTTTTGCCAACATTAGCTAACTTAAAGCTAGAACAGGGAGTTTTTAACTTGTTATGAAACAGTTTTATGTTAATTTTTATGCCTCCACATGACCCACATTAGCAATCGAGTCCATCCAGGAGAAGATTTTTCTAAATAGTTATTCTTAATGTCTGCTACGGGGTCAGTGTTTATATTTTCCCGGCCAAAGTTACAGTGACTGGAACATTAGCCAGCTAGAAAAGAAGCAGGGGGAGATTTTTATTTAGATACTTTTATTTTTGACATTATATTTTGTGGTTATTATGGAGGAAACATAACTGCTTGTGTCCACAGGAGCCATCAAAATCAACAAAATATGAATGTTCCTAGTAGTATCTTTAAGATGTGATTATATATACTTCTACTACTATGATAGTATATATAAGTAGTAGAAGTATACTTCTACTACTTATATATACTTTACTTTTACAGGTTTCCCAGCAACGTCTTTTAACCATATTCAAAATTTGTTTTTTAAGCTTACCACACAGCATAGATATGTACAGATAACAAGAAAGGAGAAAGTTGGCCGAGGTTCTGCCAGATACCAAGCTTGCTCAAGGGTTTTTGGAGCAAAAAGGGGCGGGACTTAGGAGGAGCCCGTTAGATTTATTCTTTATTACATATTATTTTCATAGTTTTGCCATCAGTTTTTGATGACAGTGCATTCACCAACATGATTGTTGAGATCTGGGGAAACGGTGACTTCACTACAGCAAGCTTGATGGGGCAAGAAATGAGCAGTCAGACGAGCAGACAGGTTGCAAACAAGCCCACTGTTAAGACAGATTAATCTAAACCACTTTATTTGAAGGTAAAACTGAAAGTGAGCGTACCCAAAATGTCATTAATAATCCCTCATTGCACAGGAAAACTACAGTGGGTCACAGTTGAATAAGGAACTCTGCAAATTGTATAAGATAGGCCTTTTTAAAAGAGGCAGTTGGGTTAATACTTTTTTACTGTTTGCCTTAGTTTCCTCTTCCAAATAAGTTAACCGAGAGGTTTGTTTAAATCCTGTCTGATCCTGTCTGTGTTTGTAATTCTTGCCCTGTCAGACTTGTTTTCAGAGCTACAGAGGAGTACAATGTACTTGTAAAGACAGCCAAAACTAGAAAGAGAAGACCCAAGGTGTAATAAACAGTAATTATACTTTAATAATAACACACTTCAGATTGTGGTACAGAATTATTGAAACGTATAATGTAATAACACATTATGTATTAAGAATGTTGTTGTACATGCAGGAATACTTTTTTCACATGTAACAAAATAGAAGTTATTGCTGTCTGTGCTGGATATAATGCCCAGGTGTTCCAACAGAGACCTGGACTCAGTTCCCATCAGCGGAACCTCTGGTTTCCATCGAGCATTACTGCCAGTGTTGGCTGTGGTGGGAAGCGAGCAGGGGATGATGTACAGTTTGTACTTTGGTGTGGGTTTAAACCAAAACATTTCTTTGTGAAAATGTACGAATGGACAGCAAAGGCGACCCACAGTCTGTAACAGTCTGGGACTACAGCTGCATGCAGTTACAGTCTACATTACCAGACCCAGGAAATCATCCCTCTCTGGCTTCTCACCTGTGAGCACTGATGTGCAGCGGTGAAACACCTGGGCACTTCTCCACCACAGTAATAGATGTATAAACCTGCAGGCACCTACGTCCTATCAGACTTGAACTTTGCTTCATGGCACTTGCACATGTTGTTCTTTCCTGACTAGATCATTACTTGTGTTGTATCAGCTCTTAGATGTACATCGCTTTGGTAAAAGCGTCTGATAAATGCCATTGTAAACTGTAAACCTACATTTGTCAGTCCAAGCTTCAAGGTAAAATTACTGATTTTACCTATGGAGTTTGGTTGCATTTGGCATATATAACAGCGGTTTCCCATTGGAAAAGGCTATCTGATGGTCAAGTAAAGTTGTGAATATTTTCTAAATAAAGCATACACTTTAACTGATATTGATTTTTTTTTTTAGGTGGAGCTTTTTTAGATGCCCAAAATACCCTTTGTTACTGACCCTGTCCACATGAGCCCATTGTTTAGCTCTCATGCTGGTACTCCTCTCTTCTTCTCCAAACTGGGGCCCTGTCAAGCAGCATCTACTCTAAGTAATAAGTACCTCATACAACCCCACATTAAATAATCTGAACTAATCTGAAATACTAAAGCCTAAGACTTCATTTTTGCTAAAAGGTCAGTTTAGCAAAATCATATTGAAATACAAAAGCAAATTGTGATAACCTGTTCAATTAGATGAAAGTTATTGAGTTATTTGCTCAGAAATTTTATTACATATGCGAAAGGTTGTTAATTTGAGGTTTTGTTAGATTTTTATTTCATTATAAGACATTTTCACATGAGTTGTTAGGTGTTGTTACAGTACAGGAATATATAGATACAAACAGCAAGCAAGTGTTATCTCTTCCATAGATAAAAGTGTTGTAAACGTTTTCCCCCACGTCTCTCAGCACCACATTCTCTGTCTCATGTTTAGAAGCAGATCCAGGAGGACTTCAGGTGGCTTTGCTGTTGTAATCCTCATATTAGTGACACTTCATTTGAGCCCCTCGCACTAATCTCAGGTAGCGGTTACACTTAATGATTCTCCGGTGCCCTCATTCTGCTTAAGTAAATGGGAAAAGGGGAATGAGACAGACAAAGAGTCAGAGACACGGAGGAGAAAAAAAAGGAAGGGAGAGAGAGAGGGTGGCGTTTCACTGAGCAGGGAAACAGTGCCATCTGTTGATACCAGTTAGGGAAGATACAATGCAGCAAAGACACACATTTAAGGACAACTTTTATGCATATATGTACCTGAAACCCACTTTTTTTGCACAATTTTTACAAAATCACAACTGAAGCTCATTTATTCACAGCTCTCTTCTCTTTCTGAAAACAAATTTGAGAGGAATACATAGAAATCACATTCGTCAGCTATAATAGAGCAAAGCAAAAGAGCTGCATATGGCAGAATGGAAATGAGTCACCAGTGAATCTTTTTTAATTGATCAGTCTCTTAGCAAAGCAAAGGCAGAGGGGGAAGGAAAACAAACACTCCAGAAATGTTGATTTGGAACAGACACTTCAGAGAACAGATTAGACTATCTAATTATCATCTTTGCCTTCGGATGACGCCTTTGATGTGAATGTGACTGCAGAGTCTTTCCCTTCACTCTGTAAATAATGAGAATTCTAATTAAGGGATGGAATAATCGCGGGGCTCATGGCCTTGGTTTGCTTGTTATTAGGGCCGCTTAAATCCTGGGGGATGGACGGCGGGCATTTAGAAGGGCAATGTGGAGGGATGTTTGTTGTGTTTTTTCAAGGAATTAGGAGTGTTGGCCGATTTACTGGCAGGCTGGCTTTTATGTTGTCAGTAGCTATGGAAGGGGATGTCAATCATCTTAGTTATTGAATAAAAAGGATGTTGCTGTAGATTTTCAACAAGTAGATTATGGCTGTGTAGGAGCCGTGTTTGCACTGTGACTGGGTTTAAAACCAGGGTGATGGGAACTTTGTAGAAGAGTTTAGTATTCCCCCTATAACTTCACCTCTATTCCACATGATTAGTATGTCTCATTAAGATGTGCTTAAGGATTATGAATGTAGAGGAATGCAGAGACTGAAATGTCATAGTTAAGAGGCAATTTGTCGTACGTTTAGCAGGAGAGGAGTCTGTATTTCATCCAAAATATTGTATGCATTGTTAATATTCGTCCAAACAAGCAATTTTATGATGATGGATTGGAACACTGTCAAGCTGAAAATAAACTATCCACTGGTCTGGTGTATAATTAAAGATATTTCACTTCTCATCTAAGATGTCTCATTAGTAACTTATATTTGCTGGTGGGGAGTCTAGGGCAGCGGTTTTCAAGCTTTTTGTGCCCAAGGCACACCAAAAGGCAGGCCAAAATCTTAAAGCTCACCTGTATCTGTGCAAAATAGCCTCTATAATCAACCTAACAGACGGAGGCAAGAGGCAAATTACTGGAGTGTTAGAGGGGAAAAAAGGGCATCATTAATCAGGGCCTTTGATGCGTCATACTCTAATAATATCCACAATCTGGAAACTGAGTGAATAACAATGAAAACTAGGGTTTGTATTGACAGACGGTTTTAAATTTTTCTGTTTTTTTCTGTTGTTTTTTGAGCTATAGAATTTGTCTCTGTATTGGGAAATGATTGCATATAAAGTACTGACATACTAATTTAGGGCTGCAACTAATGATTATTTTCATTGTTGATTAATCTGTCTTTTTTTTTTTTTTTTGATTAATTGATTAATTGTTTGGTCACATTATTATTGCAATACACGATTATACAAAAAGTTATGAATGTATGTATTTTTATATAGTATAGAACTGTAACAATTAATCAATCAATTGCTTATGAAACAATTATTAAATTAATCACCAATTACTTTGATAACAAGTTAATCTGAGTACTTTTTTGAGAAAAAAAAAGTCAATTTCTCTGATTACAGCTTCCTTAATGTGAATATTTTCTGGTCTCTTTACTTCTTAATGACAGTAAACAAAATATCTTTGGGTCTTGGCAAAACAAGACATTTGAAGACGCCACCTTGAGTTTTGGGAAATACTAATCGATACTTTGTCACACAATCCCAGCACACTTGGACTTGCCTCATATCACACTATTGTGCCCCGGTACACCGTTTGGGAACCACTGGTCTCAGGTATTTAAAACATTTACACCATGATGTCACATGGTGACAATGGCAGAATGTACAAAGTACATTTACTTAAGTACTGTACTAAAGTACAAACTTGAGGTACTTGAGTATTTCCATGTTACTGTTACTGTACACAACTACTTCAAGACATTAATTTGACAACTGTAATTACTTTGGATATGATGATTTGACATTAAAAACATATAATTAGATATGATGTATTTTCATAGTTTAAACTACTCAGCAGTAATTATAGACCGATTAAGTGGGTTGATTATCTGGTATTTTGAGATAATCAGCATCAATCAATGCCTGCATTCAAGAGGCCAATGAATTAATAATGTCTGCAGACACATCTGCAGGGCGCCTTGTCAGTGTGGATGCTGTTGAACAATGTTAGCATGCCCCCATGTGAGTTTAGAGAAGGAGGAGAAAAAGTTAGTATGGAGCCCTGTACTATAACTCTCATGCACCCTGCTGTAAACATTTGTATCGATTTCCTCAGTAACCATCATCTTTTCTAAGCGTTAATATGTTTCTCTCTTCCAAAATGACAGCAAATCTAATATAAAACCCTAAACTGTATTTCATAATGTGTGGAGTAATGCAGTTGAATGATGTTGTTTCTACTGTACCACACTCTCCCTTAAATACCAGACATGTTCTGAAATCTACAGCATAACCAAATGTATTTTTCTATTTTATTTATTAATAAAAAATAATCTATAACAACTGGCTATTGACTAAGATGACCATGTACATTAGATTGTAATGTGCATGAAATAATGGAATTATACATGACTTTTCTTTGTTTTAACAGTGGCCTTGCCCTGCTCTCTTAAAATTGGCATCAGCCTTTGAAAAACTCATATCAGTACCCAACAGTATATAAAGTAGTTACAATTAGCTTCACCTTGACCAGCTGCAGCATTGAACTGCTTCTTACATATTTAGCATCAGTAAGTAAGGGTGATGTGGATAAAATCCTCTTTCACTTTAATTTTGTATCATGGTATTGATATACTGTACATCATGATGTTGTAAATCTTTCACCTGAGTAGAAAAAATCCTATATAAATAAAACCAGATCTGAGTCTCAGGTTCACTGGCAAATGCAGTGAATTAAATGCATGAGCAACCAAGGTACTTGACCACATCAACCAAAAAAAAAAAAAAAATCTGTCAGTCTAGTATTACAATGAAGCAGTGCTACTGAATAATTAGCAGCATTGCTTGCAACAGTTTAACACAACGAGACATGTTATTATCATGTGTACTTAAATGTAAACAGTATGTTGACAAATTCCTCTCTTCTATCTGTGTCAAGGAAAGGATGTGAATACTTCTTCCACCAGTGTGTGGTGGTGGTGGCTGTTAGAGTCCCATGGCAGTCAAGTGAGAGCTATTGGAATCACATGAATTAAGTGAGCGAATTAACGACCTAAACTAAATGAATTAACCTTAAATCAATTACCCTTACGACCTCATCGGCCCCTCATGTGACATGGTGTGTACAGCCAGTTAATGATAAAGCATCTCGACAATGTCATAATGACACCAGTCTAAACAATTATAAATGAATACTACAGTGTAGATTAGAAGAGTTAACTTGAATCAGCAAACTAATAGACAAGAACAAAATGTGTACACTTTGAATGAGCCAGTAGAGAAATCATTGGTTTTCATCCAGTGTGTCTGTTACAGTCCGTTCTGTATTTGTTGGTCCAGATGTTTCCAAAATCTACAAACCAGAGAACTGAGGCCCAAGCCTGTGATGCCATCAGCATTCAAAGCCTCAAGCTGCTAATTTGCATCTCTTTGCATAGGAGAAAGGAGCCAGGGATTTTGCAGAGCTACTAGGTTTTTACTATAACTTAAGTGTTGTTCTAGTAATGATGAGGGTCTAAAAATGTATTCTTGCTCCAATTTCAGCCTTGTTGTTTTTCAAATCTCTTGCATCAGTTGTTTACTTAAATGATGCCGTGATTACAGGTTTAAGCCAAGTTACAGTAATCATGGTCAGAAATACAGGTACCCCAGATAACAGAAAATTAATCATTATTTTATGTATTACTATTATTATTATTGAGGGGATGTGCAATTCCTTACGCATGTGTGTGTGTGCATGCATGCATGCATGAGTGTGTGATCAACGGGCCTGCAGCTTGTCTGCAGTTAATCTCGAATACTATACTGGAGTGGTCAGCCTAATTATTTGTGTGCACATTCATGACTGTGCGTCGAAGGACCTCTGTGATTTACAATTTTTGAAAAACCTTTTTTATGTCTCCGCCTTGGCGACAGCCATGGCTACAGGCATTACGTCATCCCAATTTTCTGAACACGATATTTCAAAAATGCCTTGAGGGAATTTCTTAAACTTGACACAAATAACCACGTGGACTTTGTTGGTGGTCAAAGGTCACCGTGACCTCATGTCCATCCTATTCTCATGGAGGCAACGTCTTAGGAAAGCTTGGAGGGAATTTCTTTCAAACTTGGTACGAGCGTCCACTTGGATTCAAGGATGAACTGATTTGAATTTCATGGTCAAAGGTCTCTGTGATGACATTAAAACCTTTTTTGCCATAAACTCAAGAATTCATATGCTAATCATGACACAATTACACACAAATATCTAATAGGATGAAATGATGACTGGATGACATTTTATATCCAAAAGGTCAAAGGTCAGCTTCACCGTGACATCATAATGATCAGCTCTCTATCAGTCTTCTGTATTCCTCTGTAAAAATAGTCTGTAAGTGAAAACAGCATGATTGTCACTTGACATTATTCACTGGAATCAGACATGTATGGTGATTTCTTCCATTTTGGCAAAAAATACACTTAAAGCGATATTCCACTCCAGAACGATAATCCACTCAATATGTACTCACCCCTATGCTGATGTGAGGATGTCAGTTCACAAAACAATCCTGGAGTTTCAGCAGAAAACAGGGTTGCAGCCAAATCCAGTATAATGGCAGTGAATGGTGACCATAGATAAAATGTAAAAAAAAAAAAGAACACAAAACAAACACAAAATGTCTCCATCCTGCTCGTGTGGTGTAATCCAAGTGTCCGTGAGCTGCGACATTAAAATTTAACCACAAAAGATGCCATTTACACCATGTTTTTAGCTGAAATGTCAACTGAAGCCTCTCAGACTCGAGCCGGATTCACAAGAGATCTCGCGATACTTTCACACCTGCATCCATTAAGAGATATACGAAATCTCGCGGTACATCAACGTCATGTTTACATGCTACCTGGGAGGCTACACATCGGCATAGGGGTGAGTACATATTGAGTGGATTATGAGTCTGGGGTGGAATATCGCTTTAATACCCTTTGTTAAAGTCCTTCAAAGTTACAGGTTCAATATAGTGGTAAGTTTCATGTTAAATTCCTTCACAGTTTTCACTACATACATTATATGAGTCTGGACAGTCATGGATGTAAACAGTAACTTGACTGGTTGGTGGAGACATACAACTGCAAGGCAGTAATTCTAGTTTTTGACTGCTCTGTTTCTATAAAACCATTGACAGCTGACTTCTCACTCTTCTTAACCGTCTGCAAGTGATCAACAGCTGCTTCAGTCTGAAATCTTGTTTCAGCTCCGCACAGTGTATTTGAGGATCATGTTAATGTTGGTGGAACTTTGCAAATCTCCACTGGTTGCATCTGGTAGTTGTGGTGGCATTGCATTTGGTACTTCACCATCTGTTGCCTGGCAGGGGATCTGTATTCTACTTGCCGCACTCTTCTAGTTAGTTTGGTTTCAGTTGCCATCATAACATTGGATTCAGCCTTGAAATGCATAAGATTATGCTATACGATGTATCTGCATAATATAGCTCTCAAATCAAAAATATGAGAAAGCAGAGATCCACATAAAAGAGAATTCATTACGTTAAAAAAAAAACCTTCGTCTTTCGTAGCCTTTTTATTCAAAACAAAGCTCTTGTTGCAGTTGCTGTCATTTTGATCCCAGTGTGTAAAATTAATTATTCTTGTACAAGAATCACATTTATTTTTAGTATGTTTCTCTTATGAACACAGATAATTAATGAACCAGCCAACATTCATGTCAGCTCTGCAATATGGAAACACAATCTGTATGCGTGTACTACACTGTTTGATATTTTTGTTATAACTTCCACACACACACCACTGTGTTTTATTCATGAACTCTCGTTGGTCATCGCTCATTACACAAGCGATCAATGCTCCCTGTTGTTCGTGTACTGGTGTACTTAACAAGTTGTCTTTTTGTGTTACTCCATAGCTCACCACAATGCCTGCTGTTTTAAGATGCCGTTTCTGATTTCAATGCAGAGTGACTCTCATGCCTGTGATGTACAGTGTTGTACAAAGGGATTTGATTTAACAACATTTTGAAATCAATCCACCAATAAAGAGCTGAAGGAGTCAATAGAAACTATGGAAACGCATGCTTGTCCTGACTGATTGATTCTGCTCCTATAATGAATATTAATGTACACAATTTGCATGTAAACAATATTTGCATTTAGACTTTTTACACACGACTCTATTAATTTTATATTACTTTACCATAAAAATTTTCCATGTTAGAACACTTTCTTAAGGGGAAATTCATGATTATAAATTAGATTCTTCATAATGAAAAGACAGAATTTACAAAAAATATTTTAGAATTTATAATATATAATCTAAAAAATCCCTGTTAAAAGAAATTTTATTCAACAAAGCCGTTATCAGTTATCTTGTTTTTTTAACTAGCAACATGTTCAATGTGGTGCCAGTATCTACAAATTACAGCTGCTCTAATCAACAGTTACCCTCGACTCTGAAGAGCTTTATCTTCTAACTTGTTGTTTTGGTTTAATGACTTGAAACTGTACTGTTCTTGTTCACATTCACTGCTCTCATCAGCGTCATTTCCTGCTGCACAGGCAGCTGTTTCAGTGGAAAAAGAACTCCATTGTACATTTCTTGGCCCGTACCAAATGGCAGACAAAGTTTGCGACTAGCTGGTGAACAGAGTGGAACATTTGGCAACTGAACAGTCGGATATTTCCCTCAGGAGTTGGTGGAGACCAAAACATAGCTAAGAAGAGAGTGAATATTAGATCAGTCGTCTGAAGAGTGCACATGAATGATAATGTTGTTCTGTGTCTGTTGGATGTTTAAATAGTCAGTTTGATAAAATGCGTGTCATATCAGCTTCATAAAGTGTTAATATGCCAGCTTTGTCTTTATAGCTTGTTGCATTGCATTGTTCGGATTATTTGAATTGCAGTTTTATGAGGTACATATGTCAGTGTATTCTCAACAGTAGATGGTGGTCAACACACCCCCTATTTGGAGAACCAGACAGGATTACCCACAATGAAGCTAAGCAATGAACTGGTATGGACAGGGTCAGCAGCAAAGTATAATATAGCCACTTAAAAACACCAGTATCAGTTTACGTGTATGCTACGGCTGGGCGATTTGGCTTAAAAATAATATTAAGATATTTTTAGGCTATTCGGTGACATGCAACATCTTGATACATTTTAAAATAACATACTCTTAGGGATGGTTGATGTGGACAGAATCCAATATCATAATATTTTTTTTACCAAATACCATGATGTCAATATTTATTGATACTGCGACAACATTATAGGGATGACTATCGGTGCGTTTACAAAATATTAACACAATGAGATTTTTGTAAAATAATCATCAGCAGTGAGGACATAATGATTAAGTGGTCAAAGGCAAGTAATAGAACAGCTAAAATAGTCTGGAAGTTCAGAAAATTGCATCACTTTACTGTAATACAGCCTTTAAAACCAGGAAAAGACAAGATTTGTGCCATATCGTGATATAATAATATCCAAAAACTAAGACAATATCTAGTCTGACATTACAATACTGATATTTATTGAAATGTGGCCCAGCCCTATATGCTATGTTTATAACATTTTCACAGTTTTACATTACCATCAGACAACCCTTTCTAATTGCAAACTAACATTAAATAAGCCTCTCTCTTGCCAAAGCCACCTCATCATCATTTCATTTTTTCATGTCATTTTTCCTTGCAGGACACAGGGGTTGCTGGTCTACTGCTGCTTTGATTGGTAAGTTTGTTTGTGTTGTTGTGTGACTTCAGTGAATCTGAACCAACCCTTTAAAACACAGAAGTCACACAATAACACAAACTAGCCGATCGAGGTGGTGGAGGACCAGAAACTCCCATGTTGGAAAGCTGGAAGGCAAAATGAGGGCTGCTTCACAGTTCAGATCACTGTTGCATCCTGTCGAATCCTACAACACACTGCCTTAACTTATCCCCGAGAGTCATCCTGCGTCATCGGTGCTGCAAAAATCCTCACCAGAGTACAACTGGTGGCTGTAACTGTCCAAACAAACCACACAATTTGAGCAGTCGCACCAGACTTTGTTTCAGTTAATCCAAACAGGTGTGAATGCAACCAGAAGTCTTTTCCAACTGGTTTTTATCAAAATGCACCAAAGTAGTATAGGCTTGACCGACCACCTAAGAGACATCAACATCCTTGGAACATCCCATTTGATAGCTAAAGCTAAAAATCTTATCCTTCAATAGCTTTAGTTTAAAGCTAAAGTAACAGTACTAACAAAAGTAATGTAAGGTGTTTTTTCATGTGAATGAGACATGAGGTAGTTGGATATAGTTAGTGACTCATCCTCCAGCAGTAATCAGAAAATGTGCGTTCATGTGTCATGGGGGTGGGGCTGTGTGGTGGGATTTATTTGGTTGGATACTTTCCAAATCTAGCTTACTCTTCCTCTCCAACCTCACCAACTATAGCTTCAAAGGTTTCATTTTGTTTCATCTTATTTTGTGCTGCCGGTGTAAAATATATATATAAACAAACAATTTAGAGTTGCTTTAATGATTGTTTTGTATATTTTATGATATCAAATATAGAGGTAATATTAATATTAAAAGTACCATTACATATTCAGCCAAGCTTTTACCAACCAGCGCAGTAGTTTTAATGCAGCTTGCTCTGAATTCTACAAATGTCTGGAACCCTGCCTGGATGATGTTGCACTGGTGTTCCACAGGCTATTATTATATTTGGTGTTTTGCTATGTGGTGGTGAAAAACAATTTAGAAATCCACAGCCAAGTGTGTGTGCTTCGAGTGTTCATTTGGGCTGCGATGGCAACTGAAACAGCCGCCACATATGGGCTGTCACTCTTATGTTCCTCAAACAATCCAGTGACAACTCAGTCTCTCGGGCACTTGTCACCTTTGAAGTGGCTCCTCATCAAGAGAGAATTTGTCCTCATGGAATGAAGGATGTCACTTGCTATAGCTTTACTGCTTATTACTGAGCAGGAAGTCTGTGACACATGTCAAAATACAGGGTGAGGAGGTGGACACGGTGCCAGTCTACAAGTACCTGGGGGTGCATATCAACAACAGGCTGGACAGGACTAATAAAACATATTGTACAAGAGGTGGCAGGATACTGTTCTTTAAAACCATCACTTCAATCAGCGGTGAGAAGCACACTGTTCTTTGTAGTGATGGGCAAGGGAGGAAACAGCATCGTGAAGGATGTAGTCAGGATCTCTACCAAACTTGAGGAAAAAAAAGTTTTTGTTGTCTGAACCTTGGAGACTGAGACAAACAGTAAACCAAATTTCAACCTCAGTATCATTTCCCACCCCCTCTTTGGTGATATTCGGCATCTGCTTCAACACCCCAAGGTGCTGCATGAAGGTCTCTCTGTGCTCATTTGTTCCACCCACTGACTGACTCCTTCATTTCTAAATGGCTCTTTAGTCTCTGCAAACTGGGAAGGTGTTGAAGCAGGCCGTCTGTACTGACCCGAGAATACCAAATATCTTGGATTGTTCTCTGCAACAGCGGTATCTGGATTAATCATTGTATTTATAATGTTTTATTGCTGCAAGTTGTTTCTTCCGGACATATTTCTGCATGTAAGACAGCATAAATGACATTATACATGCTCTGATAGTGATGTTAATATGAACATTTAACAATGCAGATTTTGCATAATGGCAACTTTTTATATTTATGATACTCCTAACCTAGAGGTTTTGTGAAGATGACAGTTTGCTGCAGTTTTCAAATCTAAACAACAACCTGTAGACCAGTGGCTCCTAAACATGTACCATGAGGCTGTACAGGTGTGCCTTGGGATTTTGTGACAACCATACATTATTATTGCAATATACAACATTATCAGTATTTGTACACACTCATTTCCGAATACAGAGGCAATATCTATACCCTTAAAAAAATCCTTTAAGCATCTTCTATAACCGTCCGTCAAAGTGAAGCCCAATTTTCACTGTTTGCATAGTTGCCAGATTGTTGAAAATATTTGATTTTATTACATGGCTTTATTAAATACTCGATTCTGATTGGTCAGTTACAACATTCTAAGGTCTGTTATTTCTTTACAGCAGACCATTGCTATGTATAACAGACCGTTGCTATGAAGTACAGGTTGTTGCTATGGATGCAGTTCTGATCATAGACTTTGGAGGAACAATAAAGTAATTTTTAAACAACAAAATCATTTTTAAATAAATATTTTGTGTCAAATTATTGTAACCATGGGATAATGTACATGAGTGGTCATTATGGTGAAATAAACTCTGACATGGTGATGCAGGACCCCACCATGAAGCCTTGTGGAAGACATTATCTCCTGGCTAGTAGGCTGCTCGTCTCTTTCATTGGTTAGGTTGGTTATAGAGGCTAATTTGCATGGATATGAATAAGGGTGTGCCCTCAGATTTGGCTTTCCCTCTGGCATGCCAAGGGCACGAACAGTTTGAAAACCACTGCTGTAGAGTATATTCTATCAGCATGTGTGGGAATGAATAAGGATTTAAAGGACCAGTATGTGGGATGTTAGTGGCATCTAGTGGTGAGCTTGCAGATTGCAAACACCTCGTCTCTCCTTCCTGTTCCAAGTGTCTAGGAAAAACTAAAATGGCTGCAAAAAATGCAAAAGGCTGTATCTAGAGCTTGCGCTAAGGTAACAAAAACAGGTGATTACTAATGAAAACATACTTATGAATATTCTATTAGATTATTCTACCAATAAATCCCCCTAAATCTTACACGCGACACCTTTGAGTTATTAATGAGTGTACAGTTTTCACCTTTATTTATGCAGGGGAGTTTCAGAAAGAAATGTTCTGTTTTTCAGGGACACTTTGATCACACACTTACACATTCTCACCTTGAAGCTGCCCAGCTGCCTTGCTCAAGGGCACCTCAGGGGTGGTAATGAGGGAGTTTTAGAGTTTATCGAACTGGTGACCTTCTGTTCACAAGCTCAGACCTGTTGGGCCACCGCTGCTCCTACATACTGTGAGACTTTTTGTTCATTCATAAAATGTGGCTTTTTGCAGATGTGTTCATCTGAATTTCTTACACTCTTTTTCTTAAATCTCTATTTTCTTTTTGTGATGTTTCATTTCTCTCATCAGAATACGTGATGACACATGTTTTATACACTTACAATGCTGCTTTGTATCTGTGCATACACGTACAAGTGTTTTGTGTGTGTGTGTATGTGTATGTATGTGAATCATTAACTTTTCAGATGAACTATTATGCACAGTAACACATACAAAATCATGAAACTGGAAGTATTTTTGCATTGTTTTCACTTCCCCTTTTCATCAACGTATAATGGCAACAAAAATTTGTTATTGTAGAGCTTGATCGATACTGGCCATTATGGATATCGGGGAGTAAATAAAATCCAATATCTGTATATCAGCCAGTATTCTTTATTTACCGGCATATGTCCAAAGCATAAGGGTAAAACAGTAAACTTTAAACTGGTATTTTTAATCATTATAAAACAAACTTTAAATAAAAAAAAACACAAACAGAGCAAGTTGAATTAAGAAGAAGGATTAAATTTACATAAAATGCTGCCTATAAAACTAATTATTAAACAAAAACAATTATCATTACAATACTCCTATACCTATGTATAGATTGATAAGCCTGTGATAGGTCAATATCGTGCTGACCGATATGTTTTTCTGGGTCTATAATTTCTACATTCTAGCACAGAATAATGCCTTAAAAACTCATCAATTAGTTTGAGATGCCCCCGCATTTAAGCATTTGAAATAATTATGAATATATTTAATTAATGCAGAAATGAATACAAAGCACTAATACAGCCAAAGAGAAACGGAGAGAGAGCACATTACCATTCTATTTTCATTAATTTTGAGTAAGTAATCATGAATTTAGTAACATTTGTATCTAAAACCATAATAAAAAGCACAGTGTGCAAATCTCAAAAGATGTAATCATGTATGGTAATAATACTCCCACCTCATTGTCCACCACAGGTGTTTTCTTAACATAAACAGCATCATATGTTTATATAGGCCTGTCCTCACCTATTTGCATTGTATTCAGGTGCATAAATCTGCTCTGTTCTGTTCTGCCAGATTCCAAACTCTCCATGGGGTTTAGAAAAGTTTCATCTCACACAAGGATAATAGACCCTTTCAACCATTTTTTAGTATATTTCAAAAACCCTCCATTGTATTTTTCCTCTCATATTTCTAATAGTCTTTTAAATCATATTTTTACTTTTATTACAGAGGGATAAGGGACTTGTCTGTCTCAATTAAAACTCTTCTAATCAGCAGTGCATGCCTGAAAGGTGATATATGAACTCTTTCAACAGCAATTAAATATTACCACATTCATTTTGGGACCGCAGTGATTTTGCGAAGACTTGTGGCAGCCTCTGCCAGCCACTTACACTACATTTTACACTGTTTGCCTTCAGGTCAGATCTTTGTTTCTTGGAATGGCAGATGGGGAAATGAACTAAGTAGCACTTGAGAGATTTTTTAAATACACATAATTCATCTGTGCTGCTCCTGTTAGGAGGCTCAAGTCTGCGAGTCCTGTTTGTCAGCACTGTACTGTTAGTGGAAATGGAAAAGGCTGTTGAATGTCCGACCTGAGTCAAGAGTCATCTGTTAAATGTGTATTTTAATTTATTTTTCTGTTGGCTCTAAATTGTAATTCCTGTCTCAGATGGATGAAGTTTACATTATTAATCATACCAAAGTCTGGCAGTTTGAGCTGAGCTGAATATAACCCCCGGCCTGAATCCCACATGGCCACCAGGCTCACAGCTCTAAATGTGGCTCACCGCAGTGAACTGAGCTTCAATGCAAATCCATCAATTTTACAGGAGAGTGATTTTAGATTGGAGACAATAATCTAGTCAATCTGAAATACACCTGATATGTGTTTAAGTGAATGTTCAAACTAAGAAGTAACTACATGAGCTGGAAATTTGACACATATTATTATATAAAATGATCTCTAGACATTTCTCAGAAACTCTCCAATGCTTTTACTTGCTGTGAACTATAACATGACATACCTCTCTTTAAGTGTAACTTCAGTATTTTTCAGCCTGTGTCTAAGTGACTAATGGAGACAACAATTTTTCAAAGACATCCAGTATTGAGGGAGAGTGCTGCAGCTGGCAGAAGCTAAACTAAGCTACAACATAATCCCTCTGCTGAACAGTGCTTGTTTTTGCCACTGACAGCTCAGATAGTTATTCTAAGTGTCTGACAACATTATGGAAATGATCCCAAGAGATATACACCTTTTTTTAAATGTTATGTTTGACCAGATACAGCAGTTTTATTGGGGTCACCACACTAACCACTTTTAAATAGTCATTGTCATCTTGAGTCAGAAACATGATAAAACTCACCAAAAAACATTTTGGCTCATTTTCAACAATCGCCATCTGGTTTGGTCAAAATAAACCCTTAATTAGCCCCCATCAGATGAGAAAATAGATGCGAAATAAACGAGCGGGAGGGCAGACATCAAGAACTAGCAGGAAGAAACAGCATGTACAGCCAGAATATTTTCACATCTAACATGGTCAATACAGGGTTTATTTCGACCAGAGACCAGAGCTGATGAATGCTGGAGCAGTGGAAAGACGAACCAAGACATTTTTGGTGAGTTGTATTTTGTTAATGTAGAGTGTGAAAGACGATGACAATTACGGTGTTAAAATGACAGTTTTGCAAAGGGAGGCTGGCTAGTTTGGCGTGAGCAACAAAACAGCTGATTCTAATTAAGCAAAACAAAATGTATCTCTCTGATCACATCTTTTCCATAATGTTAGACATGTATAGTAATAATCTGAGCTTGTCAGTGGCAAAATCAAGCACATTTTTTGTAGACTTAATTTGACGGTGCACAGTTGCCCGGAGGGATTACTTTGTTGCTCCATTTCACTTCTGACAGCTGCTGTGCTCTCCCTCAGTACTGGACCAATTTCAAAAATTGTTGTCTCCATCAGTCACTTGGACACAAAAACATGGACACAAAAACATGGCAAAATATGGCCCAGGTTCAAAAATACCAAAGTTACCCTCGTATTAACAATACAACGTGTGTTTGTTAAATCTGAGAGATTGAGATCAGTCTAGCATTTTGAGAACCTATATATATCAAAATGTTAGTATGTAATAGCATGTTGTTGTAACATGTTGTTGGAGTGAATTGCCAGAATGTTTTGGAAAAAAAAAATCCAAGCCAAAAGTTAAAGTCTAAATAATAAGCAAGGTTAGTCTAAAATAATTGAAATGGTGCTGCAGACCAGTGTAAGATCACTAAGAAGCCAGAACAGTTTTAAAGACACAGTAAGTAATTTTAGCTGGAATTCTTAATTGCATTTTGAAGACGGTGACTACATCCTTGATAGAATTAGCCATCAAACCCTCAAAAGATTCATCCATCTTTATGTCAGCCGTCCTCCAGGACATCAGGGCCATGATTGGATAAAGGGGGGAAAAAACTGTTACCCGCCCTGTTGTCATTACCAATCCAACTCTGGCAGGTCTATTTTTACTTCAAGTAATGAGGAAGGAAGTTGGTTAATTCTGCCTTGATCCTTCTTGAAAGCCTAGTGGGGGTTTGAGCCTGTGTGAAGGGGAAGAGGGATGTCTAATGGTTTCTTTAATGTGAAGTTTAAATATATCTTTTTCAGCGAGACCTTTAAAAAATGGAAAAAAAAGTACAGATGAACAAGTGTGAATATCATGTCATTCTTTTCAAAGAATCGTCTTACACTTTTATAAGTCCAAGAGAGTTTGCGTGAGCTTTGTTGGGTGATATTTTCTGGATCAGAAAGGTTATTGTAGCTCACTGGAATAAAAATTAAATCACAATAAACAGTATATCACCATATAGTACGATTCTGGACAAACAGTTCAAAAACTGTTTATGGCTATCAAAGAAATGTTTGTTTTGGGTTAATCCAGCAAGTGCCTGACAAATCAAGGTACTTCTAGCCTGACATCGTCAGTAGGATTATTCAGATACTGAACACCAATCTCAGAAAATGCCTCTGATGCTGCCTGAAATGCTGGCATTGGTCCGATACCACAGAATTTATTAACTCACAAATAGGACTCTGCTACTCCCCAGCAGCGTCCCGTACAACTTTTTATTTCCCAAGATGGTGAGGTCATGTTCTGTGGCATTCATTCTCTGTACAGTATGTATTCATGTTTTACAAAGGGTTTACAACAATAATAGAAATTATATCACATCTATCCAAGATTAGTTGTATACAACTGTCAAAAGTAATAATATTTTTATTAAATGCACTAGTATTGGATCGATACTCGGTATCAGCCGATATGCAAAGTTCAGGTATCAGAATCAGTATCAGGATGGAAAAAATCAGTAATCGCGAAATTAATTTGCAAATGTGCCAGAGCAAATGAAAACAAGAGCTTGGTAGATTTGTCTGGTTCCCAAGCTAAAGGTACTTCATCACACTGAAAAAGTGCATACAATGACCGAAAACATGAAGAACCACGATGGTTACTATGATTTAAATGGTACGACAAAATCTCACATAGTTGACAAGTCGTCTCTCAGTACAGACTGTCAGCGTACAACGCTATTCCCAATGAATGGTCTATCTATTTTTTTTTTTTTTTTCAATTAGTAGCTTTGTAGTAGCCAAAGTTGTGTGTGTACTTGTTTGTTTGTGTGGACAACTAACTACTAGAGTCTCTGGGGTCATAGTACTCTAGTAGTCTATTACTAGCGTCTACTGCTACGCCCTGTTAGCCTGCACTTGTAAATGTTAATTTCAGCATGCTAATATGTTCACAATGACTATGCAAAAGTGGGTCATGTTTACCATGTTCATCAACTTAGCTTAGCTAATTAGCGCTCAACACAAATTGCAGCTGAAGCTGACAGGAATATTATTAGCGTCACAGTTACTCGACTTGATGATGGCTTTAAATTAGGGGGGTCAAACATGTGGCACAACTGGTCCACCAAAGGGTCCATTCCGGCCCACTGATGACTTTGCAAAGTGTGAAAAATGCAGAGAAATAATTAATTCCAGTTTTTCAATAAAATTAACCGCTATTCCCGATTTGTCCGCCACTGTCATGCTGATAGTAAGAGTGGCAGGCCCTATGCCGGAAACACAATTAAAGATCGCATGTGCTTACCCACAGGCTACATGACACAACACTGTAAGTCACAGGCTACTGATCATGCAGGACTCTTCAGTGGAAAATGTCTTTGTCAAAAGGGAGAAAAAAGGACACAGAATGTAGGCCTGGGTATCTTTTAAAAAATAACCAGTATCAGTACTGATGCCAGTACCATTAAAGTGATACCAATACCAATGGTGTACTTCTTCTGATACCTTTTTTCGAAGGATCTTCTTCATGAAGAATGCCTGCAGCAATAAGCTGCAAGCAAAACCATATAAATACTTTACTAAAAGGACTGAAAGCAGGTATCATTTGACTGGAGAATTATTGATACTACTTGGTACTGGGTCCTAACAGAATGCCAGGTTTTCCAAGAAAAATGGAACAGTTCCTATTTCTTCACATGTAGTGACAGTAAACTGACTTAATGTGGAAAAACTGAGACACATTGTTGAAATTGCACTTGGATGGTTCATTAACTGTGAACGTTTATGAACAGATATTTATGCTTCTTTACACTAACAGATAGGGAAATTTGGAGGTCTTGTTATTTTGAGATCAAATTGGTCTGTATCTGGCCCATTAACTACGACTGTAAAATCTGTTTCATAACCCCCCCTTAAATGAAAAGTCAGAGGATCACCAAAGATATTATAGTTCATGCTATAGGGAACACAAACGCATTTACTAAATTTGATTGCAATTCATCCAAAAGTTGTCGAGTCATTTAACTCTGAAGCAAAATTGTCAACTTCATGGTGGCGCTGGAGGTAAAGTCAGGGGATCACCACAGTTATTAGGATTCATCCTCTAGGGTCTGCACAAAATTTAATGGAAATCGATCCAATAATCGGCAAGATATTTCAGTCTGGACCGGAGTGCTGACCAACAGTGCCGTACCTCGAGCCATGCTGCTGGCTGGCATGGCTTAAAAAAAAACATATGCATACATTTCCCATGATAACTATTCACTTTGCCCTCCACACACTCCTAATTACAAACCTCAGTTTTTATGTTTTTTATGATGTGTGGGGGAATGGAGGAGAAAACCCTGCAGAGACAGAGACTGAGAGACAAACAGAGTGAGACAGAGATTATGCATGGTGTCTCCACCCTGCAGGGCGGTAAAGCATATCGAAGGTTGGCTAGACTGCACTGGGCAGCTGCTGTGGCGTAAAGATGTGCCACCCTGCCAGACACACAGATGTAGAGTAATGAGTCATTGTGTACTGGAATTTTGTCAAAAGCCTGCATCTCTGTTTTGCTCCCTTGTTCTCTGTCTCACCTTCTCCCTCTGTCTGTATTTCTCTTTTTTGCTGTTTCTCTTTGTATTGTACCACGTTCTGTGTTTATTCTTTTAACTTGACTTGAATTTCACTTTAATGAGCATCCTCCATGCCTGTGCTTGTTTCCATTTGAAGAATGCCACTGACATGGTGTTCACATGAGGACTTGACTCTCACTTGTGAACACATGGTATAAAATAAAGTTTAATAAGGTCAGATTACACAAAGCAGCAGCAAAGGGCAAAATTTGTAAAGGTCACAGGCAGGGGTAGAAAGGTCTCAGCATGCGTCTCAGTGGGGAGAAAATGCAGAACAATATGACAGTGGGTAACAATGAAGGACAAGAAAACAAAGTCGCTGAAAATGCTGCTCTCATTTTGAATTCTTTCCTTCTCATATGCCCTCAGGAACTGTTTGAGTCAGAGACCAAAGTTTGTGTTGTGCTAAAAGAAGTTTATTGACTTTATTCATGCACCTTTATTTCTCATCTTCATATAATAGCTGTATTTCAGGGAAACTACAAGGAGCATTCTGAGTATTTAGGTGGACAACAGAAGAGTGGATGATTTTGCACAAATATTGGAGATGCTTTTATGCCTCCGCACCAGTGACAGCTGTGGCCATTATCTCAAGAACGCCTCCACAGAATTTGTTGAAATTTGGCTCAAATGTCCACTTGGACTCAAGGATGAGCTGATTGCATTGTGGTGGTTAAAAGCTGTACTCACTATGACCTCACAAAACATGTTTTGGCCATGACTCAAGAATTCAAATTATGGCAAAATTTCACACACATATCTAAAAGGTTATAATAATAAAGTGATGACATTTAATATCCAGAAGGTCAAAGAGGTCACCTTGACTGTGGCATTATAATGTTCAGCTCTCTGTCAGTCCTCTGCACTCCTCTGAAATAATCTCAAACTGAAGACAGCATATTTCTCAATGGAAAATATTCACCGGAATCATACGTGCCAATATAGTGCTAACTTCCGTTTTGCCAAAAAATATTCTTAACACTTTGGATTAAATTCCTTCAAAGTCTTGAAACTTGAACTTGGTTGGCAAAGGCAAACAACCACAAGGTGGTAATTCTAGTTTTAAATGGTGTGAGTTTGACTGGCAGCAACCACAAATTTCCAACCAAGAGGCTTAAGACTGGGTTAAAATGCAGTCCACAGCTGTGACAGTTGTTACTTTCCATACATGACGCCTAGAGATGCACTAGCTGCTGTTTATACCTTCCTGTTACAGGTGGTTAGTTAGAAAATACGATGTGGGTGAACCAGAGACCATATGGTAGAATATTTACATAAAACAACACCAAAAACACATGGAATACAAAGAATAAATATTTACATAAATGGTAAATCTGTGAATTAAGAAACTGTGATCAGTCTCATTACAAAAAAGTCATTTCTATCTCAATCAACCAAACAGTAAAAAATGAATGTATAAAATAGTCAATCAGTAAAATCAATTCATTTATACAGTTGTTTTTGGTAAACAGTATGCTGTGCACATTACTCAGTTAAATGCCATTCATTCATGTAAGCAAACAGAACCTTTGCTCTCCATTACAGTGGGCGGTTGATTTTGGGCAACCATTTACTGTAACTGACTGAATTCATAATGATCACAGCTGCTGATGTCAGTCAATGAGAGAACTTCAAGCTTTTTAGATACAACTTTTTCAGTGATACAGACAAAATTTTTACTCTCTCAGCAAATATACATTTGGGGCTGAAAATCAATTTCAAGCTGCTACAAGTATGAATTAAGCATCAAAGACCAAATACTCGCTTGTTACAACTTCTCCAATGTACAAATTAACTTTTTTGTGTGTGTTTTAAATTGTTATCTTTTGAATATCTTTGGGTTTTGGACTGTTGGTTGGACAAAAAGCAGTCTGCAGAACTTGAGATGGGCATAGTGTAAATATTAAGATATTTTATAAACAAATTGATTAGTCAAAAAAGAAATCCATAGATTAAAGTGATTTTTCAGATGATTTGAATTTGGACTGTAAGAGGTACTCAACAATAGTCAGTGTATTACCTACAGCAGATGCCGGTTGACATGCCCCCAGTTTGGAGAAGTACAGGTACTCCATAGAGGAGTACCTGTATGGAAACTATGCAATGTACTGATGTGGACACGGTCAGCAACAAAATACATTTTAGCCACCTAAAAAAAGGCCCCACCAAATAAATCAGTATCATCTTAAACGTGTGTTATATTTAGAATTTTTTCAATGCCTTACCTTGACGTCAGACAGACTTTTCCAACAAGAAACTGCTGTTATACTATAAGCCAAATCTGGCTCTCTTGCTCAACAAGACTCATTTTGCAAAAACAGTGATTTTACCTCGCAGAACACAGAAGTTGCTGGTCCACTGCTGCATTGATCGGTCAGTTTTTTTGTATTATGGTGTGACTTTGTCGAATCTGAACTAACCTTTTAAAACGCTTAAATCACACAATAATACAAACAAACTCACAGACCAGCAATTCACATGTTCTGCAAGGTAAATTTACTGACTTTGCCTATGGAGGCTCGTTGGTTTGGAGCGATGTTTGACTTGTCTAACAGTGGCTTCCTGTTGGAAACGGCTGTCTGATGTCTGTCTGTCCACTGCAGTACATTAGCAGTACTTGCTAGTCCAGTATGACTGACCTACCTCATACAACCCTTTAAATAATTTGAGCTATACCTTGAAAGGACAATGAATATAATCAGCCCTACAATTCATAAGATATTTTGGAATAAAATAATAACAAATACATCTAAATAACAAATGTTTTAGCTCCACAGTTGTTACATTTCCCCATAACCCCACATACCTCTTCCCGCCCAACAGCAGCTTTAGTTGGAGTTGTGGCACAAAAGTGAAGCCAAACATGTTCCAAACTCAGAAACAATGCAGTGTGTTATCACCAGCTACAGTGCCATCCGCTGGCTGGCTGGGCTGATGTGTGGACCCAGCGTGGCTGGATGTGGAGGAGAGATAGGGTGCTCTGATAGAACCCAGGGCTGCAGAGGAGCATTGTGTGTCGCTAAACCACAGACCCACAGTGTTGTCTTAGTTATGCATCAGAGAACTGGATGCGTCTTCTTCAATCACCCAATTTCAGCTCCCCAATTCCCTCACTGTCTCTCACATCCTGCCAGTTCCCTTAGTTAGTCAAACGTGCGAAGCTATGTCTACCGAGCTCAAATAATGAAGGTTTGTGGTTGCTGTCCTACATCCTAATGACTGCGCTTGCTTTCTTTCAGGTGTCCTGATGTGAAAAGGCGGAGACCTAATGGACTGCATGACGTCTGGAGGAATGTGGAGAATGGTTGATTGCCGGTAAGGTTCAAGAGAAAAAAAATGTTTGAAATCTGAGCGACACAAAAGATTTGTAAGGGTTGCAATAAGTCAGGGATGAAATAGGGAAAGACGAAGAGGGTTGCATTGATTGGATTACTCAGCAAACCATAGGAAGAGAGACTGAGAGAGGAAATGGCTCAGAGATCTTAGTTTAATAGTATTCCTTCAGACGGGCACGAGCTAATCATCGGAGAGTGTGACCGACTTTGAGTTATCACCCCTTTTATTGTATCAAAATTGATCACATTATCTCCCATCCGTCTCCGTACATTCATCTCTGGTGAAAGTGGTTGTCCAAAGCACATAATGGACAGATTAGAAGAAAACCTCTGTTCTGGCAACACTCAATATTTCCCCATTAGTGCGGTGGCCTCCGGGATTAGACCTTTGCCACACATTAAAGATGTCAATACTGCTAATATTGTTTTTGGAGGTCCTCCACCTTCTTAGAGCTACAGCTTGTGTAACCAGATCTGTTTGATAAGATCTATTGAACAGCTCGGAGACTGGCAGCAGGAGACCTATAGGTCTTACTTTGTGTTTGAGAATGGAAGACTGTGGGATAAAATGGCCAGAGAGTATTTCTCCTCAAAAAAGATCTACTCAGACCATTGGCGACTAAAGAATATTGATTCACAAAGCCTGTCAGTGTGTGATCCAGTACACAAAAACATTAATTCAGTACACACTGAAATGAGAGGCTGAATTCCACGTATGTGACACAATATTTCGTTGGATTATTTCTGAAAAACTACTCACCATGTTATTAATTTTTACAATTTAAATACACACTAGCAGTGTCCTAAATCCACATTAGAGTCTAAAAGCAAGCAAAATTTTATTTTTATAGCACATTTCATTCCAGGTGAAAACGCCATGTGCTGCAAAGAGCGAGAGCAGCCACAAAGACTATGTGGATAGAGGATAAAACATTAGGCATAAGTAAACACCATTAAAACAAATACGTAAATAATACATGTGAGTTAAAAACCATAAGAAAGTAGAAATAAAAAAGTAAAATAATTAAGACCAGCAAACAGCCAGTAAAAGTTAATATAAAACATCATAATTAAAGCAGTAAAAAAGAATAAAGTTAAATGAAATAATAATTAAGACCAACAGCTGACCAATAAAAAGTAATAAGACACCAGAGTAAAAACAGCAGGGACATAAAAATAATGTAAAAATAAAATAAAAACTCAGCAAAGCAGTCAAAAAAATCAACTTCTGAGTATGCTGTTGATGGCTGCTAAAATTCTCCCACAATGCAATGCACAAAAGAAATGGAGTTTAAACATATTGTGAGTGTGGTGGTAAAATAGCTTTGTGAGCATCCCGGAAAACAATAAGAAATATACATTAAATAAATATTACATTATTGGAAAATCTTTTTTTTTTTTTTTTTATCTTTTTTGTGCAAGTTTAATTGGTAGTGACATTCCAAAGATGCAGTGCAGCTGACATTCATCAGCACATATGTCATTTCTGTTAATGTAAAACATGTAAGCAGTGCTGGAGGAAGTATTCAGATCCTTCACTTAAGTAAAAGTACTGTGAAAACACTCTCTTACAAGTGGAGGTTTTGAGTATGTCTTCACACTAGAGAAATGACCAGAAAGTAAAGTATAAACATTTTGATGTGTGTTTCTGAGGTTTATTTGACAGTCGTATATACAGTATAGTTAGTATGTACTGTGGTGTGGATTTGTGACACAGCTGCTGAAATTACAAAAAGCAGCAATGATGTCTGTTCTCCACAAGAGAGCACCATTGCGCTTCCTCAGAACACTGTCCAGCATCTACAGTTATATACCCCCACTGTACTTGTATTGTGCACAATATGATATAATACATTCCAACAAACAATAAACAAAACATGAATTAAAATGAATTTAACAAACTTGGTATATATACTGGAAATGAAAGGAGTTAATGAATTTCAAATCACTTTTCAAACATTTTATAACACACACCAAAAATTTAAAAATGGCGTTGATTGCTGATCACCTGATTTGATATTTCAGTCTTGATTATCTGTGCAGATTACGAGTTAAAGGTCCAGTGTGAACGATTAACATGCGAAAATGTATGATGAAAACATCATTATAATGAAGTACTGTAATGCTGCATAGATGCGCCAGCCTACAAATCTTGTTCTCCAGGTGTCAGTAAACATGTTTGTTTGGTACAGACCCCAAGAATCATCATGCATTTATATCTGCCAAAATAACCACAGTATAGTTTTCTTTTTACTGTATGATACAGCCATAGTATGCTTTCATTAGTGTATAATCACCTAAAAATTAGAATCATTGTGTTCATTGTTTTAGAATGAGCACAGTTTCCTCCTCCACAGAGGCTAATATGTTGCACCTCCATGTTTCTACAGTAGCCAAGAACAAACTAAACACTGGCTCGAGATACGGCCTTTTTATTTGCATAAGTTTTGCAGCCACCGTAAGTTTTCTTACACATTTGGAAGGGGAGCATAAGGCATGGCGTTTATAATCTGCAAGCTCAACGCTAGATGCCACTAAATCCTGCACACTGGCCCTTTAAGAGCAGCAGTGTATGTTTTTGTCATGGATTTCCAACATTATGGCCCACTTTAAGGCCATTTTCTCACAGTGCTGGCTCATGAATAACTGCAGACTGAAGCGTAGCCCTCAGCGACGTCCTGTGTATAATTTCAGCGGTAAACGAAAACACACACACTCCTACGTGTGTGTGTGTGAGAACGTCCTCTCGGTGCGGCAGTGCTGAGGTCATATCCATTGGGATGGCCTGGCGGTGTGTGGACAGGATGAGGAATAGAGCCCTACTTTCTGAGTTAGATAAATACCTCCATCCGCCTTACAGAGCGTTCACTGGGGACAACACAAAGACCAAAATCAGCAATACATAAGCATCAATAATTAAGCAGCCACACACAGAGTGAGAGGGTGAAGGGAGGGTGGGGTCCTGGACGGTGCACGAGGTTGGCTCTGAAGTGATCCTAAATGCCGCTAATGTCTCTGAAGCTCATCACAGAGGACAAAATGGAACAGAAGCTGCATTTTGTTTTTACGTAAATGACACGGCTGTTATGCGGTGTCTTTTCTTTTTTCTTTTGTCTTAGTTTTATGTACTGTCTTCCATCCCTCTATTTCTCTCTTTCTCCCACATTGTTTTCTCTTGTCTCTGCTAGCTGCTAGTTTTCCTAGATTTCTCTCAGACGACGGCTAGACGTATTGGGTCAAGCCTATCCCATGAACAAGTACACGCCATGACCCGACCTGGCTCAGCCTGTGCCTTATCATTTATGTATGAGAGCCACTATCAGTGCAATTCTGAACAAAACAACAGTGATGTCATTGCTTTCATTTCTTTCCATGCGTCCACTGAATGAAATGAATGATACGATGTCTTTTGGCCTCCAGCAACAGTAGCTTGGAAAGTTTAAACTCAAATAATAATTATATTTTTAGATTTGAAACCGCAGATTAGCACAAAAAGGAGAAAAGGTAGACTGCAAAATGGTTTATGCTGTGACAAACCTGTCAGGAGTCAACACCTGCACAGATCCATTCTTGACTTTTGACAGACTGCTGAAATTCACAAATGTGTGTCCATATGTCTGAATGATTGGTTTTTACACAAATCTTGATCTATAGGACTGCAACTAATGATCACTTTTATTGTCCTTTAATCTGCTTGCTATTTTTTCAATTTATCACTTTGTTTTGTTTATAAAATGTCATGCACATCTCAAGTTCTTCAGATTGTGTTTTGCCCAACCAACAGTGAATGAATAGTCAAACCTTTAATGCATAATAAATGACTTTAACAATAATTGATTATGAATATTGTTGCAGACTACACTGTAAAAAAAAAGGTGAGAAAACTCAAGGTTATTGTCTTCACTAACTTTTTAAGTTTTGAATCAAAGTCAAACATTTGAAAATTTAAATGAAGTTTTGAAATAAACTAAAGAAAAAGAGTTTCCTAACCCATAATGTTTTGTTGAGATGTTTTTTTTTTCTTTTTCTTAATAAAAGAAACTTGAATCTTTGAGTTTTAGGGGGAAAAAACTGTTGAGTAAATTCATTAAAGTGAAAATGAATAATGGTGAATAATTTAATATTTTCAGGTGCAACAATTTAAAAAGAGGAAAAGTGAATTTTCTCAACAAAAGATTATAATTTGGCAAAACTTGTTTTCGTTTATTTCAAAACCTAAACTCAGTGTTTGAGTTTGGCTCACAACTCAAAAATTTAGTGAAGCAAGTTGTCTGGAAATTATGAGTAGAGCTGCAACAGACGATCACTTTCATTGTCGAATAGTCTGTTGATCATTTTCTTGATGAATTGATTTGTTGTTTGGTCCACAAAATGTCAGAAAATGGTGAAAAATATTGATCAGTGTTTCCCTAAAGCCCAAGATGATGTCTTCAAATGTCTTGTTTTGTCCACAACCCAAAGATTGAGTTTACTGGGCACAGAGTAAAGAAGCCAGAAAATGTACACTTTCAAGAAATTCACAGAATTTTGTCTTTTTCTTCTAAAAAAATATCAGACTTTTAATTGATCAAAATAGTTGTGATTAATTTGATTGTTGACAACTGATCGTTTAATCCAAGGGTGTAGAATGGGTGGGGGTGGTGGATACATGTCCCTACCAATATCCAGGGACTATTAAAGTGTCCTTAGCAAAACATTAAACCAAAATCAAAATATAATGACTGTTCAGTGTCTACTCAGTGTTTAGTTTAACTGTTTTCAGCATAATGACAAAGCATCTGTGCTAATTATAGATGCAGAACAATGCGTTTTTAAGTTTTGAAGGATTGCGTGCCCCCCTCGTGATGCCTCATGTTGGTTTGGTCCACTACCTACCCATAGCCACAGGTCTCTTTATATTGCAAAAATATTCAGCCCATCAAGGGGAAAGTGAGAAATATCCACAAATCTGTTATTTTGTGATTTATTCCCATACGTGTTGCAGTCTCAGTCAGCAATCCTCTGGCAGCTTAATGTCAATATATTATTTTGTGTATGTGTATTATCCCCACCCTTCATCCTTGGATTAATTGATTATTTATAGCAGCTCTAATATTTAGTCAATAGATTTAATCAAAGTTTCAGCTCTAGCGTTCCCTGTTGGCCACCAGCAACACTTGCCTGGATTGAAGGTTGAAGCTGAACTAATGATGAAAACCTTAAAAAGTTTTAAAACCTGTCTCAAGAACACAGTCACAAAAAAATCTGGCTCTGCTTTGTTTCTCTACACACAATCAACATAACCTAGCGAGGAGAGGTTGAAAAGTTTATTTGTTTATTCCTTCTTTACAACCCCAACACACACACACCACACACACAACCCCACATACGTGGTGTTATTGTGGTGAGTCCTCTAAGAGGACTGAGTCTGCAGGCAGTTTTATTTTGGAAGGAAAAGGGGCTTTGGTGTTATGTTCCTGTAGGGGCCCTGGGACAAGTGGAGGTCTAGGATTTCTTCCAGTGTCACTTTGTCCTTGTGGAGTTTCTATCCCTAGCTCTTTTTTTTTTTCTTACTCCCCTATCTTTTGTACGTCTCAGTCGCCCACCAACCGGAATGGCAATTACTTCTGTGGACTGCATGGGAGATGAGTTTGTGCTGCGTTGGTGTCCTGAGTTTCCCCTATGTAGTTTATGAAAAGGCCACTAGGGGGAGAGGTAGAGCTGACACAGGAGATATGAGACAAAAGTGGAGGCTGAAAAAAAGGGAAATGTGGAGAATGGGAGCACCTGAAAGAGAGAAAAAGAGAAGGGAGACACTTAACAGAGACAGAGAGCATGTCTGAGACAGAGAGGAGGACCTGATATAGCAGATAAGGAGAGAAGAAGAGAAATGTGAGAATTGTAGTAGGAAAAAATGGAGACAGACAAAAAAAAACAGCAGCAACAAGAGACACACAGAGTCAGAGAAATTGTTTGCCTGTAGTTTTTGTGTGTTTGTGAGTGTATTAGAGAGTAACCTGTGTTCCCTCTCCCAGTCATCTTTGGCATCTCGCTCAGCAGTGTATTTCCATTCGCGGGGCATGAAGAGAGCAGTGACCTAAGGGAGACCCTGTAATTATCCTCTGTGTCTGTGACAGGCCCGGATAATCAGTCTCACTGGGAATACTGGCAGAGATCTGTGGACAAGTGATTCTGAAAGACCTAATCCTCAATGAAGCGCACTCATGGCTCTCACGCTGGTGACTGGAGTGCTCTCACAAGACGCACTCACAGGTCACAGTGTGTCTAATCCTTCGCTTATTCTTTTCCTGTCCCTGTTTGTATTGAATTTTTTGTCTTAATTTTTCAGTCGCAGATGTTTGAATGAATTGTTGTTTTTGCTTCAGCATAGGTTATAGATTATACTGAGCATGGAAACGTAGTTGAGCAACAAGGTAAAAAGTTGTTTACAATTCCAATTTTAAATGGATTTAAATTTAGTTTGCGATGTTAAATAGTAATGGAAGTTTTAAACTAGGGCCCGGCTGATCCTGGATTTTTGGCTGATGCCGATAACGATATTAGAGAGTGAAAAGAAGACAGACTATATCACAATAATCTCTCATATGTGCTTATCAAATACTCATGACAATGGCATGTAATGGAGACAGGATCACTGAATTAGAGCCCATCAATATATCAATATTATCATCACAGCTATATTGGTCTATATTGGTATATATGTTGTCTGATATGTGCCTCTATGATTTTTTTTTTTTTAACAGAACGTAATGCAGCTTGTTTTTATTTGTTAGGTTTACAGGCAGCAATTTATGTACTTTTGATCATTTTTGAACATTCTGTTTTCTTTAATGTCTAGGCCTACTTAGTTGTAATTACTAAAAAACTGTAAATGTAAATTTACTGTTTCAGTGCCCTGATATCATTTGTTTGTGCTGTAGTTTGTTGTTAAACTTTAAAATATCCTGCCTCCATCACGTGTCTTTGTCACAAGTGTTGACCATTTTTGAGGGATCACTGCAGAAAATGCGTGTATATTATATTATATTATGTATAAAGAATATCTGCTGATATATTTTTTTAAATCTCAATTTTTTTTTAATCCTAATACCAGCATCATCCTCAGAAATCCAGTATTAGTCGAACCCTGACTGAAACACTACACTTTTACTTTTATTTTTATAACTGTGAATTTAAAAGCTTAAAAGTAAAAGTTTAAAGGTAAAATATAAATTAAGAAAACACATACTATACACAACAGATAGGTCGTATCAGTTGGCCGACTATACATCTGTCTGGGTCTCAACAAATTCTCTCTCCACCTGTGGTTTGCAGCTGATATGGATGTATAGAACTCGCTTCAGATAACCCAAATTATTCGTGACATTTCAGGTCAACATAATGCTACATCTTTTTTTTTTTTTTTACTTCATAAGAGTACATTTGATGTTGTAGGTCTACAAAAGGCAGTTTGATAACAGTTATCATGAGCAAATAATAAGCTACAAGTCACATTATAGTGAGTGTTGGGGCTTCAAGTAGAAAGCAAAAAAAGTAAAGGTTAACATGCACACTTAGGCTTTGAAGTACGCACACACACACATCAGGATGTGCACACACAAACACAATGGTTCAACATCTCATAAATTTTTCAAAGAGGCTTCAGAAAGAAAGTCAATGATTTGGCACAAGCCACAAACACACAAACAGGCTGAAAACTCTGTCACACGTGGAAACACTTTTCAGTATCAATTAATGTGCCAAAAAGTATGCATACACACATTTATGTCCACATTTATATATGTTATATGCTTCGTTGATATTCTACTCTCACTGTGCAACAGGAGATGAAGTCCTTCCATCCAAACTCCAAAATGTTGTGGGTCAAAGTTTGTAGAGAAATAATGACATGGATGCATACACTCAATGAAATTTCTCATGTTGGGGACACTCGTTCAACTGCGCCATGCAAGATGAGGGGAGCAGCATTCCCACAGGGGGGCCTGGGAATCAATTACCACTCTCCCGAGGCAGTGGATTGGCTACCAGGGAATGACAACATGCCAGACAGCCGCACGGTCAGGCTGTCATCATTTGATTTACACATAATCAACTCCTAATTGTATCACATTGGGCTGCAGGTACATGTAATTTAGAATAGAGTGTGAATTCACAGGGGTTTTGGCAGGCAGAGCTACTGTGTCCCTCTGGTAATGAAGGAGAGGCGAGTGCTTTAATGTGCTTGGCCTCTGGTAGTCCTGTGCTGCTAACCGCCGCGCACGCTCACGGAGGCTCTGGAACCAGACTTTTTGTGCTTTGACAGTTTGATCGACAGCTGACATGAGTGGCTCCGGAGTTGCCAGTCAATCCACAGCTGAAAGTAGCCCCAATGCAAGTGTCTCCAGATCAAGAAAGACTTGAAAGGATTTTTTTTTTCCTACCTGTATTTTGTTGTCTTCTCTTTCCCTCAGAGTGATCAGCTGCATGTTGCAACAGTATCCTCTGGACACTGTGAAGTTTGCAGGGTGGAACTATTCTCTGCAAAGTTTACAGCAAAAGAAATAGTGTCCAGGTTTCTAGCAACTTAAAATCTTAACTTAATTATGTGACACTCAAAGTGCTCTTACATTGCGTTATACATAATAAATCATAATAAATCATCTCAGCCATATGAGGTAACAGATGGTGTAAATCTTTAGCATTGTCTAAACTTACTCCTGCACTGCATCCATGACATCAGAGAGAAGGCAGCAGACTCCCCTGGGCATTAACATGCAGACAGACTGAAAAAAATAATCACATGACTGCTCTATTAATCTACTGTATTCTGGGCCTTGATCGATATCAATATATAGTTTGCTCTTGTTCAACAAAAACCATCTATCAAGTCACCTCGCTCTGCCAATGATAACCTTTTAAGATGTCAAGAGGAAAGAGGAAAAGGCAATTCTGTTTAATATGCAGCTTTAAAACATTTATATCAGTAAAATACACTTTAATACATTACTTATATAGTAACTCTAAATGACAGTCCCATTAAGTGTTAAACAAGCTGGATACAATGGGAATTTTAATGCAAATTTTATTTTTGTTGAATAAAGATGTACCGATCCACTTTTTTTCAGTTCCAATCCCATTCCGGTATCTTAATTGGGTTATCTGTGGATACCAACACTATACTGATACCAGCGCTCTCTCTTATGATTACAATTTTTTATTATTAGTAGTAGTAGTAGTAGTAGTAGTAGTAGTAAGATTACACAAGGCTGAAACTGAACAGCAGTCTGGAAAGCTTGTGTAGTTTGTGTAATGTAACAGGGGTAATGGCGTCCCTCCATCATTGTGGGGCACTATAAGATTCTGTCATGTGACATTCGCATGTGCAGCTGATAGGCTGAGGGACGGCCCTCATTTGCATAATTTCCCACAAAACATTGCTGAGGGTTTAATTTTGCTATTTTATGTTCCAAAATGCAAATGCTACTGTTTGTCTTGTAATATGTTTTTAATGTGTTAGAACATGGTGGCCTATGTTGGTTTTTGTGGTGGTTCATTGTTATATCATGAGTGAGGTGGCTAGTACATTTCTTTTCTCTAGCTGTATCATAGAATACTAATTTGGGATGTATGTTCGTAATAGAGTAGAAGTGAAAAGTGCTTTTCTTCGCTTAAATTTCACTGTTCAGGGTGGCATTTATAAACTGAAAACACATTATTGCAGATTGATGTCACAAGTCCAATTCTCGATGAAAGCCTAATGTTAATATTGGGCCCCTGTACCAATATCGGATTGGATTGGTCCCATCTCTCTCATTGAACTATTCACTATTGGACATCGAGAAGTGATTCCAAATTAAAACTGGTTCCAAAGTTCGGAAAAAATAATTGAGAAATTCACCTGTGCTAAGTTGCAGATGTTGATCCAAATACTTCCAGTTAACGGCTCTACGTTGTATATGTATTATCTTTAACACACATATAACACTATCAACCATTTCCCTTTTTTTTTTAAGACTGAGGATATAGACCCTGCTTCCACACTGCAAACTCCAGGGGGCCTGAATAAGCATATGGTTAATACTATAAAGTTTAAAATGAGCACAACAATTACACCAACATAAACCCTCATGTTCTAAATAAATACATCACCGGCACAAACAAAAACTTACAAACACTAACAAACTCCCTATGAATGTGATCTGTATCCTGATAAGATATCCAGATTGTTGTAGAGATTGCGTTTACACCAACCTAAGATCCAAACACAATGCAAGTCTGATGCAGCTCTGATTACATTCCAATCAAGAAGCATTTACACCTTACATTAACATACGTTTTTCCTTATCTGGATAACTTATCTGGATACAGATTGCATTTCAATACCAGGTGTAAATGCGGTGAAAAGTAACATTTGTATTTTGGAACATAAAGTAGCAAACATAACACACACTCAGCAATGCATGATGGGAAAGGAGGGATATCTCTCAGCATTTTCTGCAGTACATGTGAACCTCAATAATCTGCTGGTTCTTTGTCAGTTTTGTCTATTAACTGATTGATTGTTGATTGAGTTCAAGGTGATACCTTCACAATGCTTGTTTGTCCAACCAATGGCACAAACCCCTAAATTATTCAAATTATGTCATTAAAAGGAAAAGCAGAAACTCTTCACATTTGAAAAGCTGGAACCGTGAAATGCTTTTGCATGAAAAATGATGATTATCAAAAATAGTTTCCAGTTAAAGTTAAATAACTGTGACCTGTTTTGTTCACGACACCTCAAAGAATCTGAATTAGAATTATTAAAATCCAAATGATCCTCAACCCTACGATCCACCAGGTTCCCCTCTGACTAAAAGTTACTTAAAAAAAAAAAAAAAAAAAAAAGAAAGAAGAGAAGAGAAAAAGAAGATCCCAAAATGATTTATGCTGTGACACACCTGTCAGGAACAAACACCTGCCCGAAACCATTCTTGACTTTTGGAAAAGTCTGTTTAAATTCACAAGGGTGTGTCCATTAAACTGAATAATCTGTTCACCTGTCAGGTACAAGTTGCAATGCCATTAGGACAAGGACAAAGACAAAATAAAACCCTGAGGCATGTCTATTGAGAGCGAAAAGGAAACCAGTTTTTGCTCCAATCCTGCTTTAGATTTTTTGTGGTCATATAAAAATGACAGACAAACTTAAGATAAGCAGAACACAGGAAAACATTACCTAGATCCTCTAAAATATGAGATTTTACTTAATGCGATTGCTTGTACACAAAGGTAGTGGGACTGTTGTTGTCCAACATTTTGTTAACATATTGTGCTTGTAATAACACCTTCCCCTCTTTCTATTTGCCAATATACATTCGACTGTGTTTTTATTTACCTTTTATTCACAAGATGGTTTAGAACTTTTTTTTTCCTCATGGCTGAAAATGTGGATATAGCTCAGTCTCACTCACATCTTTCTCTTAAAATATTACCAGCACCAAGAGCGGTGGGTAATTCACAGAGCTCGAAATTGCCAATCATTTCATAGGAAAATAAAAGCCATACAAAAGTCTCAGAGTCGAACAGACTTCCCAGCATTTAGACTATGGCTTACACTGTATAAATTCAATAAATTTTGGGGGGGCTTTTTACAGCACCCTGTAGGTATTCTCACAAAGTCCTTTCCTCACAAATGTGGCAGCATTTCACACATTTGCAGACTGACCAGACCCTATTAGAAATTTTGTTGGAAATGGTATACAGTAGTTATAAAGCTATATGTAATTCTTTGACAATTCAATTATTTTTTTTCTTTGTCATAAAAATATAGTACTTCTTTTACAAAGAGGAGTTTAAGTTTTGTTGAACTAAACTAAACTAAACTTAATTTACTTTCATTTTGAATTTTGGTAATTTGGTATGAATACTCTTGGGCATTTCAAACATATTGTAATGTGAACAGAAAGTGCACGCCTCCCGCTAAAGATTTCAACATTTCATTTGTGGCCTGCAGCCCTCATCTCACCACTTTGTCCTTTATAAGTCACAACGGAGCAACAGTGGAGTGCAGGACAGGGCAGGCGCCGGGCTGATATGGACTGGATTTATGTCAGTGAATGAATGAATGAATGAATGAAATGAAAATGTCTTTTTAGTATCAAGTATCAAGTTATACACATTGCCACTAGGGCTGCAACTAACATTTATTTTCATTAAAGATTATTTTAATGATTAATCAATAAATCTTTTAGTCTATGATGTGTCAAAAAAAGTTGTGAAAAATGATCATCACAATTTCCCAGAGCCCTGAGTGACGTCTTCAGATTGCTTCTTTTGTCCAACCAACAGTCCAAAACTCAAAGACTCTTTTATAAATAACAAAGAAAAGCAGAAAATCCCTACATTTATGCATTTTTTTGCTTGAAAAATGACTTAATGATTAATTGATTAGCAAAATAGTTGCCAACTAATTTTCTTTTCTGATCTTTGCAGCGCTAACTGACGCACATTTAAGTCTCTTGATGACAGTTTGCTGCCCACTGCAGCAGAATTTATTTGGAACAAAGACAGATATTTAAACAATAATTAAATTGAATTACACGATCCACTGTAGTAATAAGGATGTGATCTCTAGCCATAAGTACTGGAAGTGAAAAATTACAGCTTCATCAAGAGGTGCAACAATTAGTTGATTAATTGATTACTCAACCAAAAGTATAATAGTTGCTAAATACATTGATATTTATTTTAATTAATCGTTTCAGTCCTTTTTCAAGCTAAAATGTGAAATATTTGCTGGTTCCAGCTTCTGAAATGTGAGGATTTGCTCCTTTTCTGTCATCTTTAATTTTTCCAGGTTAAAAAAAAAGACTTTTTGAGATTAAAAATCTCTTTTATAACAATGTCCTGACCAAGACAGGCAGCAGCACAGATAACACAGACAAACCTAAAACAATATAACATAAAACAACTTATTATATTATTATTATATTAAACTTATATTTATGATAGTAAATTAGGAGTCTTTGGACTGTTTTTTGGACAAAAGACACAATTTGAAGACATTACTAGAGACTAACATTGTATTGACCATTAGTCACATTTTTCATATATATTTCATAGCTTACTTACTTACTGCCCTTTATGCCGGCTGGCATGTAGGGCAGCAACAAAGGATTTCCACTATATATATTTCATAGGCAAAATGATTCATTGGTTAGTCATGAAAATAATCATTAGTTGCAGCCCTAGTTTCATCACAGGTTATTTTTATTATTTTTAGAAATGAAAGTAATTAATTTCCCTTGTTTTGTCCTTTATAAATAAAAAAGATTTACTTGTTTTCAATAACCATAAATGACAATCCACCTTTTCAGTTCAGCCATAAGATGCAAAGTTTGGCCTTCAATTAAAAGAAGTATTCATTCGAGTTAAATTTAAACAATCAATGTATTTATTTGTGTTTTTCACAGACGTGATTTAATAATTCAATGCCAATTCATTTAATTCTGATGAAGCAAACAAGCAACGCAGACACACAAACACACAAACAGACACACACACGAACATACAACACCCTCACACTGAAAACAGGAAGTTGTGGCAGCCAATGGCAGCTCTGAAGCCAAAGGCCACGGCAGCTACAGGTGCACCTCATTCTTTACTGCCTGACTGAGATGGATCTCAGCAATTTCTGGTGCTAGCGTTGCACTAAGTCGAATCTAAATAATTCAAGACCTGGAACGATTTTCAAATTGCTTTTATTTTGAACAGAATACAAAACAGACAATGAAAAAAAAACAGCCCTTTTCTCCTTTTCTGTGAGTGCAGAAAGATTTCTTTGCCAGAGAAAAAAGGCATGGGAAAACACTGCGTGGTAAATGATTTCATACATCTCTTCTCATTTCTGTAATATACTACAAGCTGTAGAATCAGACTTTCACTTTCAATGCAGTGCCATTTTTTTAAAACTACGCCTTTATTGCAGCTGTTTTCTATTTCAAAGAACGGTGCAGCAGCTTCGACATTAGTCAGCATTTGTACCGTCCATAGCTGCTGTAGCTTCTGAGGAACAAATTTACAAAGCAAGCTGTTTCACGCACACACTTAACAACTCTCCCCCTCTCTGCTTTCCTTCTCCTGTGTTTTTTTTGCAAAGTAAACAAACATCATTTCGAGTGATTCCTCACAAATCCATCCCTCTGCCTCTGTAGTGTGCTTGAGCCTGCCTCGCTGTGCTTGTCAGAAGAGCTCCCTTTAATCGCTCAGTGCCGGCATGTGATGTTCAAGGCCCCGCTCCTCCTCCCAGCCATCTCCTCTCTTTATCTGTCAATCATGGCGAGCTTGAAAAAATAAAGCCCCGATGCCTTTATTTCAAGAGGTGCCTGATCAATATCATCAATCCATCCACCTCCCCTGCACGCTCGCGCTCCCCACATGTTCTCTTTCTCTTCATCTCTCCCCCTTTCGTTCTCTTTCTTTACTTCTCTATCTCTCCTCCTCTCCCTCCCTCTCCCTCTCTCTCGGTTGCTGCAGCTGTATCCATTTCCTCCTGGCAAAAAGGGACTTTATGAATAAATGATACTGAATTGCTGAAGGTTCAGATACTAAATAATGAATTTCACCACCAAAAACACAACAACTTCTCCAATCATAAAATAGCTCTCCCCTTCCATATTGATTGTGCTTGTGCAACCAGATGCAGAGAGCACAGTCTGCATCCGTGCAAGGTGGAGAAGACCATACAGGGAGAAAATGTATAAAAAGATAGGGAGCCACCTTGCTTTTTTAAGCTATAGATATCAGATAAGAGAGGCTAACAGCTTGGCGCCTATGGCGGTTACACTCTCTCCTCTTCACTGAGGCACTAAGAGCGGAGCAGGTCTGAGGGAGGCGGAGGAGAAAGAGAAAAAAAAATCTGAAAACTTTTCCTTCACGGGACATTTAAAGTAAGTGCGGTCATCTATTCTGTGCTACGGCAACGGGCGATGCTGTGTGTTGCTGTGTGTGTATGTGTGTGTATTGTGTGTGTGTGGTGTGTGTGTGTGTATTCGTGAGAGACTATGTGTGTGTGCTTGAGCTGGCTTGAAGGAGAAAGAGTATTGGCTGGTGAGGCCATGATTTTTTTTTTTTTTTCCTCAGGTCATAGTTGGTTGAGGTGCAGCTGTTAGTGGTGAGAGTTGCTCCACGCTGCTGAAATTATATTTTGATTAGTCATCGCATTGTTTCCTTACAAATAATAATAATAATAATAATAATGATAGTAATACTACGAGAAGAGGAAACAGCTCACAGGGGCAACAGCGTGTAAATGTGAATGTGTCTCGGGGGGTAATGGGGTTATTGTATGGGAGGTTTTCAAATATTGTGTCCTATCCTTACCTTTGCATGCGCTCCAATGCCTCCTAATATAAACATGCATATATTACATGCGAGGGGAGAGCAATTCAGCTGTAAAAATGTGTGTGTATGTGGGTGTGTGTGTGTGTGTGTGTGTGTGTGTGGTGTTGCATGTATGTGAGTTTTTTTACATCTGGTAAAAGTGATCGGAAAAAATCATCTGTAAAATTTAATATTAATGTTTAAATTTCTTACCTCGCTCCATCTTTGTTAAACTTATTTTAAACAAATGTCTTTAATGTAGGCAGGTACATTTCAATGAACAATTAATATAAATATATTTTAATAGGGTGCAAATTTTGTGCAGTTTCCTTCACCAGTAGCTGAAAATACTAACAACCAATTAATTGATTAATCATTACTAATTAATAAGATACAAAACTCATGTTTTTTTCTCATTTTATTTCCCTTATTTTCATTTTCTTTTTGTTTCCTTATTCAACAAATGCCTCCTTCAGACAAAACCATGTCAAATTAGGCACAATTACTGCCATCTCTTGACTATCAATTAATTATCGATTAATACATTTTTAATCAGTTAAATTCTTGACAGAGATTAATCGATTAATGTTTAATCGTTAATATCCCTTATATTTCATATTTTGGTTTAAGAGTCAAAGGGGGAAAACAGCCATATATTTGTACTTTAAATTACGAAAATGTGATATTTTTGTTGATCAACATAAATATGAAGTAAATTATAATATACAAAAAGAACAAAACCTAAATAATACATGCAAATAAATGTGTCTTTCTTTCTTTGTATATATTTTTTATATTTCTATATATGTCTGTATTTTTTATAATATCCTGGTGTTGTTATTTGGTATTATTACATATTGATTTATTCCACGTGTTCTATGTATTATTCAGTAAAATGCATACACTGGTATGTTATACTGTATGGCGGCACATAGTAATGCAGCAAGTCATTGTGATGAGGAATAAATAATTGATATCTCAATGAATATGCAAATGAGAAAAAGGGAGCGCGAGTCAGAGAGAGGAAGGAGTAGCGTGGCATGTTGCTGGTGCACGGAGCTAAACAAAAGGCCCGTGTGATTTCCATCATCCAATTAAGAAATATTACAGCCACCATGTTGGGACCGCGACCGTTTAGAGTTGTTTGGGGTCCTGCGTTCGTGTAGCTTCATGTTGTGCTTTTGGGGGAAGCCTTTGAAGTAATTGTGCTCTATATTTCCCCAGATAGGGTTTTTATTTTTACATGGTGAGATACAGTTTAACTCAATAGACAGTAAATCAGTGCAGGATGGGAATTTATTTTAATGAAGTTGGGTCTATTAGTATGTAACAGATGGATATGGTATTCACAGAAGCACAATTCATTTAAATAGCATGTGTAGTCATCAAGAATATATAAGTATAGTGTGAAGTTTGAATGTAGAATTTATTTTTGCATCCTCTCTCTCGCTGTTTCTCTGTTTTACACACGGACACACACATGTCATATCGTATTGCTTTCCCTGGTTTGCATTAGCCCTATAACCTACAAACTCAGGGAGACGAGAGCTTGTGCAGCAGGAGCATAACAACCTTTCAGAGCACGACTCTGAGAGAAAAATTAAAATTTGATGTTAATCAAGCAGCCTGAGAGCTGGAGATGACAGGTGCTTTCTACTCTACTTACCCCAGTCTCTTTCCATCTGGCATCACGGCCGAGCTTCAGCTCAAAGTTGCCCTTTTTAGCCCCGTCAAATGGAACTTGCCAATCAGTCATTTCATGTTTTAGCAGCATTTATGGTTTTGACCAAAAGTGCATGACTGTGACTGATTCTGGCCCCGTGAATAATTCAGCTGATTAATGAGGAAAGCTGTAAGAGGAAAAATGCAAGCTGTGGATTTTGTGAGCTACTGACATGGAAAATGTAAAAATTTGTTTCAGTCGGGTGTACATAGTGTGTAGATTATTTAAACTGTGTGTGGCCACCAGATAGCCACATGTTTCGTGTTAATTATTTTTGTAGATTTGACAATGACATACATAAATATTAATGCATCCATATGAGAGCCACATGAAAGATACATCAAACCTATGAATCTGTCTTTTCTAACTCTGTTCCTCTTATCCACTGGACCCTTTACCTTATCTTCAGATTATGGGGTTAACCCACCCCCCTTACCCCACACCACATACAACCCACACACACACACACACACACACTCATGTCACCCCCAGGGACCCGGCTCTCAGACAGGAGTCACAAGGTTGAGTTGGTCATTATGGAGGTCCTTGACGAAGGCTCAACACAAACTTACAATCCTGAACATCGGCCTCCTACACTCCCCAGTGAATGATACATGGAAACAAAACGTGTGTGTGTGTGTGTGTGTGTATGTGTGTGTGTGTGTGTTGTAGAGGCTGACCGATACTGAGATTTTTAAGGCTGATGCCGATATAGGGATTAAAAACTGTTGATATGTCAGTCGATATTCTAATAGAAAATAACATCAGAGCACTGAAAGAGTAAACTTTCACTTTTATTTTTAATTATGATAATTTTTTTAAAAGCACAAATAGAACAAAATATACATATATTAAACTTGAATTAAGAAAAGGGAACAGGTGTACATAAAATGCTGCTACAAAACTCAAAAAAATAAACAAATGAAAACTATCTGCTTCAGAGCCCAACCAATAATGGATTTTTGGATACCGTAACTGATATTACAATATCCATATGTTGGCCAATATTCTTTATACAGAATATAATATATGAATATAATGATAATACAAAAAGAATAAAATATGTAATGGAGGCAGGATATTTTCCAGTTTAACAATAAATAAATAATGATGTCCAGAATGATATCAGGCCACTGAAACAGTAACCTTTCACCAGTATTTTTAATAATTACAAAAAACTACTTTAAAAAAAACAAAACAAATTGAGCAAAATATATGAATTAAGAAAAAATATCAAATATATATAAAATGCTGTCTATAAAGCTAGCAAATTAAAAAACAATCTGCATTATGATTTTTTTTTTTTTTTTAAAGACAACATATACACCAATACCATATGGACCAATATAGGCCAATTGGATCAATAATATCAGTTGACTGATATATCTGTCTGGCTCCAGTGCGTGCTACCTGCTAAAAGTGGGGAGAAAAAAAATCATGATTCTTTTTTTTTTCATACAATTACAGAGCCAATTTTGTAATAGATTATTCTGTTAGCTCGATGCTAACACATAATGGAAATGACCATTAACACACTAAAGGAAATTAGCATCACAATCATGGTAATTTTATCTTCACAAACACACATTTTACCTCACGTGCTTAACATAAAGCGACTGTGCTGCTGATTTCACCTTGCTGCATTGTTTTTGGGAATATGACTCATAATATACAGTCTGTAGAAGCACATGATTCAACTTTTTCCCATAGTCTAGTGTTAAATAAGCAAATAAAAATCACAATAAATCGTATTAGCAAATCGCAATAATTGTAGAATCGCAATTTGCATTGAATCGGGGGAAAAGTTTATTGTCCCAGCCCTACTACCTGCCCCATCAAATCAAATATTACCAGAATGTTGTTCTTATAGCTAACTACAATGCAATATAACCTCAATAAAACAAGAAGCAATTTCCTACAAGCTCCATCATGCTGTAATCCATACTGTCTGAACTTCCCTGTGCGTTTGTCAGTGATTCATAATGACTGAATACCAGACCAGAAAAAGCTTTAAAAGATGGAGCTTCTCTGCTTTTAGAGCCATTTTAAATCTTATTTCCCTGCTTCCTGGGCAAGATCTGAAAGAGAAAAAAAAGATTTCTCCTCCACTCTGTCGAGCCCCTGAATTATTAGGGGCATCAATATCTTTAGCATATTGCCAAGGGCTTCCAGACAGTATCTGCTTTCATTATTAGTGTCAGCTCAATTATAGCTCACACCCAACTGTTTCTCAACATCTAATAGCATCAATCGACAGGGATGGTTGACGAGCCAGCACTCGCTCACACACACACACACACACACACACACACACGTTCACACGCGCAGGCCCGATACTTTAACCCGCATGTGCATTCACACCTCCCATCCATCCGTGCGTTGTGTTGCGTTCTGTCATCTTGCTAATGTACACGGCTGAGAGGAAGCACAGGGCTCATAATGGAGGCCATGTTCTTAGTGGCGATGAGCAGCTGATGCAGCCTGGCCCATTTTCATCAAATATTAATGGCATGGAAAAATACACCCGGACTGAGGCCTCGTCCACAGCCAAACTGGAGAGGCTGGGGGAAAAGAGCAATGGGGAGAAAGTGCAGTGAGTGTGTTTAGAAGTACTGTCTGATGGCCATAATTAGGGCCGCTCCAATTAAAAATTCAAAAGCCCCAGTTTATTTGAGCGCATGAATCTTCCACTCACTGCAGCATTTATTTCCCTTTTACAAAGTATTTTATTTTACAACGTCAATTGAACTGGGCTTTTCTCCCCTCTCTGCAATCCTTCCTCCTCCGTCTCATGCTTGCGATTTCTCGCTCACTGCCTCTCAAGTCAGAGAGCTGTTTAAAAAAAAAAAAAAAAAAAAAAAAAGCAGCATTTGAAACATGTTAGGCTCATTTTTTCAGGAAACTCTTGTCAGATTATGCAAAGGATTGGCAGCCATTAAAAGGAAAAGAGAGAAAATATCACACGATGAAGACACAAACAATGAAGTATAACTGGTGATAATGGCTACTGCACTCAGAGGAGGATGAGTGCACTTGATTTCCCTCAGATATACAGGGTTTTAAAGCTATAAGATATGACATTTCCACATTAAAATGTCTAAAAATGCTTTATATTTCATTGTGTACTTACATGATCCCAACAATGGTCAAATGCAGAGAAATTTATTTAATCCATAATGCGTTTCCTGCTAGCCATTGCTAGCTAGTTGCTATAACTTGACGGACATGACTAAACATTATGTGAATAAAACTTCAGTACTGCATCGTCCATGAACAGGATTTCATGCCAGATTTTCATCAGCTGTGTGTAGGAAACAACTCCCATGATCCCACACTAATTCAGACGTCATCAAACTACGTGTTTTGTTATTTTATTTACTGTGAGAGAGACCCCAAGTGGCAGAACTTACATATTGTATGTTTAATCCTGAAAATAACAACAACAAAAAAAGACAATGATGGAAATTAATTGAACTGAGTGACTTTTTCATGCAAGTTAGTGTTTGACTGTCTCAGATCCAGATCATTCATGATAAGAACTAGAGCCAGACAGATATATGTTATAGAAAGTATCAGCCTGATATTGTCCAGGCACAGCTATATTAGTATATAGGTAGACTAGCAGCGTATGTGTTGTCTGATGTTGTTTTACACTACAGTTTTCATTTATTTATTCAATTATTTATTTATTTGCATTTATGGGCAGCATTTCAGTTATTTTTATATATTATATTTAACTCAAGTTGTTCTATTTGTGTGTGTTTTTTCATATATAGTCATTTATAATTATTAAAAAATACAAGTGACCATTTATTGTTTTTAGTGCCCTGATGTCATTTTCCATTTTATTAGGGCTGCCCCCAACCAAAGATTTTCCCAGTTGACTAGTAGTTGTCAGTTAATGCCATTATTCAACTAGTTGTTGCGCAGTTATGATATTAATTTGATTATTTGTATTTATTATATTTCAGAGGGACACGCAGCAACTCGCCTGTTAAATCCAAACATTAACAGCGGTAATGATTCTGTATGTATTGAAACAACACTGTAAAAAAATGCAGCTGTCTTGACTAAATTTTTGACTTTTGAATGAAACTGAAATTCTTATTTTGTTGTGAAAAGTTTTGGAATAAACTAAAAAAAAGGTTTTACTGACCTGAAATCTTTTGTTGAGATAATTTTCTTTTCTTCTTAGAAAGACTTCAGTTTCTAAGTTTTACAAACAAAAAAATGCTATATTTCAAAAGTTGTTGAACAAAATCATTAAAGTGAAAGTGAATATTGGTTATTGATTTAATATTTCCATTGTAAACATTTAATTTTCAGGCCCCCAAATAAAGACAAATCATGCTCACAGTTGAATTTTTGAACATATTTTTTGGGTTAAGATTCAAGTTTATCTAAAGAGGAAAAGTAAATTATCTCAATAAAAATTTATAGACCAAATTTTTTTAATTTCAGAACTTAAGAGTTTGAGTTTGACCTAAAGCTCCAATATTTAGTGAAGCCAGCTGCCTTGAAATTTTTGAGAATGAACATTTTGTTGTTATTTCAACACAGTCTAACCTAATGTGTTACTGTTCAAAACATGGGATCAAAAAACATCCAACTTCATGAAAACAAATACTCATGGACTTATCAACACGATGGAAGATGTAAACTTACAAATTAACTCACTACAAACTCGCTCCCCAACCACTTCATGCCTCCTGTCCCTGCCTGAACCTGCCATGTCTTCTTCGTCCCCGGAGTCTGAGTCCTGGCCCGAGGCACTGTAAATCACCATGATACTGTATTCCTCGTCGTCAAACTGGCTTCTGGTGGTCTCTGAGCCTGTGACCCAGTCTAATAGAATCACTATCTGAGCTTACTAGCTAACTAGCTAATGGCAGCTGCAGCACAGTTGGCAGCAGTCTGCCAGTGACTTCCCTGTTACAAGAAAAGATGTCCATGTTTCGAACAGTCACGGCCCTAATGGAAAGGCACAGCCTCTACAGCTAAAGGATAAATGAAAACTTGGTCGACAAAGACTCTTCAACAGTTTCAGTTGACTATTATAGGGCAGCCCTATATTATATATGTATGAATAAAGAAGAGGTTGATATACTGACATTGGAATTTTTTTACTCCCTAATATGGAGTATCAGAATCGGCTCTGAAAATCCAGTATCAGTCGGCCTTTCTTCTCTTCTTTCCTGCTCTGTTTAAGCATAAAACCGTCACCGACAGCACTCAGAACCACCTTTGGCATGGAACAAAGCAGATAAAATGTGAGATTTCTGGCCTGTGCTTTGTTTGATTATACAAACAATCGCTTCACCTTTTGTGTCAGCATCACAAGGAGAAATGAGCGATGAAGAGCTCTGTGAAAAGAGCTAGGCTTTAGGGGAAACACTCACTTCCTTCTTTTTTTTTTCTGCTTTGCTCCCTATGCCCTCTTTTTTTTCTTCTCTATCACCTTCCACTCTTACATCTTTCTCTATTATCGTTCACCCATTTTCCATTCTTTTCTTCCTCATGCTTCTTCCTCTTCCTCTCCGGATCTCAGACACACGCGCACACACAAACATGACACACATTTGAGCAGTCTATTCCTCTTTTGAATAACACCTCTTTTATTAGTTCGGGTCTTTTCTCTCTTGCCCGCTTTAAACAGAGAGGGGAGATGGGATTCTAAAGAGCTGCCAGGGGCTCAGTTTGCACAGCGCTTTGATGTCATTGAGATGCTGTGAGAGCAAACACACACACACACAGTGAGACACACACTCTCACTAGACACCTCTACATAACCAGACAGCATGCTAACCCCCCTCACAACACACACACACACACACACACACACACATAAACATGCATACAGTACAGATGTGCTTGTGGCTGCAGCACCACACATGAATGTTCACACTTTTCATTTGTTTTCTTTTTCGGTTTCCTTATTTTCTCCTTATTTTGACCCACAATCTTAGAAATGAAGTTGTTAACTAGAACCATACAGGATACCCCATACGCCACAGGAGAACCCCTTTTCCTGGTAGGAACTTCTTTATGTTGGGGCTCAAGCATTCTCTGAAAGGGTGGCGCCTTTATAGAAGGTAAACAGTGGAACCTTTTATAAAGGTTGGAACCATTTCAAAGAGTTCTACCTAGAACTCAGTATAAAGGGTTATGCCTAGAACCATCTGTGAAAGGTTTCACCCAAAACCAACTATGAGAGGTTCCACAGAGAACCCTTCTATGCTGTAATGGTTCCACCCAGAATCCCCTCTGGAGTTTCTGTGCAGAACCTGCCCACCTTCTAAGGGTGCTAATAAGAACTCAACTATAGGTCTCTGCTGAGAACCTTTTCATATCCCAAGGGTTTCACCTAGAACCCACACAGGGAGTTCTACCAAAAGCCGTTTATATTCTAGTTTTTGTCTAAAACCCACCTAGGGGTTTCTGGCAAGAACCCACAGAGTTCTACCCAGAACATTGTTATATTCCAAGGGTTTTATCTAGAACCCACCCAGGGAGTTCTACCAAGAACCCTTTTATATTCCAGGGGTTTTATCTTGAACCCACCAACGGGCTTCTACCAAGAGCCCTTTTGGAACCTTTATTTCTAACAGTGCATGACAACACTGCTTCCTCTATGTATCTGTGCTTTTGTCATAACGAAGGTGTATCATTTGAAGTCAGCTGAGGTTTGAAAGAAAAGCCTCTTGATAATGTAGTTATCGTGATCAAACACCTCGTCACATTTTTGGATTGTCTGCAGGAGAGTAAATTGGCATAACTTAGCTCGCTGATTCTCATCTATTATCCTGATAGGTTAAGGAGATTCTATTTATCTTTTCACGGAGAGGTCAAGAGCCCTGGGAAATGGAGGGAATAATCAGAAGTGGGACCGTGTCTTCATTATGTCCAAATGAGGCTGGGAGAGATTGGACAAATACGACACGGGCGCATTCAGCACTTCATATTCATGACCCTATTAAAGTGGTCTGGAGTCATTTTCTGAGCAAATTTGATCAGATCTAACCAAGGCATTGACGCTGATAAGTGTTATTTGAACTAAATGAAAGAGATTGTGGAAATTAACACGTATGGTAATGTGCTCAAAGTGACAGACACACAGTGATTCCCATGGAAAACCGAGCCTGTATGGTTGACTTCTTTTGCTTAATATTATATAATTCACAGTGTCTGCCTCATTCCTCTCTAAGTACCAGTGTGAGAAGCAGATCTTCATTTTGTGTGTGTTGTGTGTGTGTGTGTGTGTGTGTGTGGTGTTGTGTGTGTGTGTGTGTGTGTGTGGGTCGCAGAGCCTCCAACCAACCTTGACTAACAAGCATATGTTAATTATGGAGGAGATCACAGGCAGGTCATCCAGCACTCTGCCACTAAAAAAGGAGTAAGATGCATTACTGGAGGGCATATCCGGGGCTGGGGATGGGTATAACACCACCCTACACCACCACCACCTCTCTCTATCCCAGCCTCCTCCTTTACCCAGCACACCCCCCTCCCCTCCCTCATCATCATCCTTTTCATTTGTTGTTCCTTTAAAAACATCTTCCCCTGCTTCAAAGTTTTTATAGCATTAATGATGTCCACTGTCCTCCTCTAATATAAGCCACACATCAAATAAAACCAGCACAGAAAAGATTTTTTTATATTACAACCTCAGATTTTTATACTCTATATTAGGAAATCTAACCACATTTTGCTTTAAAGCACTTTTCAAATTTATTATAATTCTCTTTTTCTTATTTTCGGTCATCATTTGTGTTTGTTACTGTATGATAACACTGTAAAACACCGCAACATTGACACAATGAAGTCTTGTGAGACAAAAATAACAACCTGTCAGATAATCAGTGAACAAACAAACAGTTTAGTCACATTATTAAAGGTCTGGTGTGTAAGATTTACAGGCATTTTTTGGCAGATTATGGCAGTCATTGAATCTTTGGGGAATCTTTGTGTTTTTGTTACCTTAGAATGAGCCCTTTATATCTACAGAGGGCGAGGGTCCCCTTGCACGGAGGCTGACGTGTTGAACCACCATGTTTCTACAGTAGCCCGAACAGACAAACCAAACACTGGGTCAGCCTTTCATGTTTTCGCAGGTTTCATGGTCACTGTAGGTTCTGCTACATGCATGGAAGCAGAGGATGCGACGAGGTGTTTGCACTGGGCAAGGTCACCAATAGATGCCACTAAATCCTACACACTGGTCCTTTAAAGCACTTAATTAAAACTGAGCACACCCAAAATCTTGATTAAAATACACATGACAGAGCGTGTCACATGACCAACAGGTGTAGCCCAGCTAGCACTACTGCTGTAATGCTACCACTATTGGCTGTGCGAGATATTTACCTATTAGGCCACACTTTGTTGGTTTGTTGCTGCTCCAGTGGGAACTGATCACTTAAAATAATGTTTGTGGCATTGATATCCCACTATAATTGATTTATAATCAGTGGGGCATCTGATTTTTCTTCAGCAGACATTGTACTCAGCTGAAACAAGAGTTGTACAGGTCTTTGCTGGGTGACAGACCCACACATTAAAGAATTTACAGAAATGACAGAAATGATAAAGTATGTTTTATTGAATGGATCCTTAACATAGTTTTCAAAATCTGTTAAACCTGGAACTTGCCTATGATTATTCTCAATTTTAGTGATCTGTTACTTCCAAGACTTGTTTCTTTCACATTTTTAAAATTGAAAATTTTGGCATTGTTCAAATAAACTATACACAGCTGAAAGAATAAATAAGCAGAGCAAGAATGATTAACAGCTTTACTGTGTTTTTCCCTGTACTGTAGATAGAAAGTTTTACTAATTTTCAAAGGATGATTGTTATATGTGTCTTTACTGTTTACCTTCTTACCTGCAAGCCGACAAGCTAGTAGGGTTGGGCAATATGTTAAAGTTTTGCAGCCATCCACCATCAGCCCAGTAACAAATGATCAACAATCACTAATATATTCACAGGGTTTGTTATCCTCCCACTTGTTCTTCGGCACAGTGGGTGTGTACCGCTGCTGACTTTAAGTCTGTCCCTGAGCAGTGACTCTTGCTTGTTCTTCAGAGGCTGACCAGTAAATTAGCAAAATAAAATGACAAAAAATCCCTCCAAAAAAAAAAAAAAAAAAAAAACAATACTTTCAGTCACTTGACCTTCACCTTGTCTGTTGGCCATCAGGAGTTTCCCATGGATGTTTACCAGTTTGGATAATAATTTTGCTATGTCCCTGTTGTTTCTCTAGATAACTTTAATTAACCTGGAGGTTTGTTTGTAACCCGTGTGATTATATTATCCATTGGGCTTAGCTTGGCTCAGCTTTTTCACCATATACCGAGATCAGCAAATGGCCAAAACTATGAAAATAAGACCCATGATGCTATAAACCAGAATTATCTTTTTACAAGCCTGCAGCAAGCAGTAAACCTTAGTCACACCATGATTCTCTATTTTGGTTTGTAAACCCCACCCCACCTCTCCCTACCCCCCCTATGGCTTCTTCCTGACTCCCCCTGCTGCTCCTCTCCCTCTCTGCCTCTCCCTCTCACACACACCCCTCCACCCTGTACCCCCTACCTCCAACCCCCACCCCCAGGCCTTGCCCCAGAGCACATTGATTCTGCTGTATACCTAATTACTGCTCATAATCTATTCATTTCACCACCGCCAAAGAGGGCAGCAGCTGTCACACAACACACCACCAGGGGACTGCATGGAGGAGGGATACTGGGGCAGGAAACCGTGATGAGGGTGAGGATTAAAACTTGAAGGAGAGACTGACGGCTCGATGGCAGCAGTGATAACAATCACTCCTCAGAGGGCTTCATGCTCAACATGTTTTGCTCAAATTCTATATATATATATATATATATAAGTTTTGATGTGTGATGGAGATGTTTTTTGGGTTTTTGCAACACAGGGTTGCACTTCAAGTCTTCAGTGCTCTCAGGCTGCCACTGAGCTGAATTTTGCTGGTGGAAGTGAAGTGTGTTGTTTTGGCAGTTAGAGGCAAAAGGGCAAACACACTGAGAGTTTTCCCTCGCTGAATGTGTTTATCACAGTGAGATGCTTGAGAATTAATAACACAGTGGATCGGAGTGAGACCCTGCAATGTGCTCTCGCTGCCACTTAACCTTGGAGTTTCAGGTTTAGACCCTAAGCATAGGCTTCAGTTACATGTGCAGGTTTTGGCTTTGTGCATTTACATTATATAAAAGTGCAAAATATTAGGAAGACCTAGGGAGTTCCAGAGGACATGAAAATCTGGTTCCTCTTTCTACCTATCACTGTTCATATTCACTACAATGGTTTATGACATGCACTAGTACATGAGTGCACTAACCTTATTTTTCTTTGAATTTATTTAATTTAGCATCTTAAAGGTGGATCATAGCCCAACCTGTCATGGTGGATGGCTGCCATTTGTTTTTTATGCAGAGGTGGAAGTAACAAATTACAACTAATCACATTACTGCAATTAAGTCATAATTTGGGGTGCTTGTACTTTTATGAGTATTTTTCAAGTCTGTAATTTTACGCTTACTCATTCCCTGGTCGTCACATTACTGACCCTTTGCATTGGTGGGTCGAAGATAGTTGATTGTTGAGCCACATTCCCAGATCATAAAATACTGATGTTTTGGGAATGAGACTCAACAATGAACTGTCTTATTGACCTGCGACTGGCCAAAGGGTCCCTTCATGTGTTAGATTTTCTAAAGCCTAAAGACAGAGCCAAGGGGAGGAGCAGATGTCTAGTTTCCTCTCCAACCACTTAAGCTACAAGGCGACCCATGACTTAAACCTCTTTACAACATTTAGGGGCATAGGGCGTCCACCAGCCATCTCACTCCTGAATTACATTGTGCTTAAAGGCTATTATGGATCTTTTGCCCAATGACACTTAAAAACTGACTGAAGATTTGGAGAAACAGAAACCCCTTTGGAACTGAATGCCTGCTATTGATAATGCATTGATCATGAGCAGTAAAAAAGTAACTAATACTCTTGATTAGTTTTTGAAAAGAATACTTTGTACTGTTACTTAAGTATTTTTTAACACCGGTAGTTTTGGTCCCAGCGCTGTGAACTGGAAGTTTCCTGAAAGCTCCGGGTTCATGACATTGTATACACAACTTCCTACGTCGTAATTTCATATTTAGTGTTGTTGCTGCTGTTTAACTGACACAAATTCAAAAAATGCACTATAGAATTATTTCCTGGCTGTGTATATGTTTATGTATATGTATTCATATGATTTTATATCTTACCCTACTATGTTCTGAATTTAATTAATTATCTGTATATATGATGTATTTTGTGTGTTTTGAGGGAACTACGACTCTAATTTTCATTCTACCCCCCTGTGTTGTATCAGGATACAACACAACTTCGTGGTGTTAGCATTCTCTACACCTGTTCATATGACCCTGGATGCAACAAGTTCACACCTTTATCTGTCAGTTGTTGCGAGGCATTCTGGGAAACACAGGAAATCGAAGAAAAAAGAAAAATGCGTTGAACATCACAGATTTAGGTCTGTCTCTGCAGAAATAAATTGATGGAGTTTCAAAGAGAACAGAGCAAACAAGGACTTGTCTAAAGGTTTGGGGTGTTTTTCATTCCTCTCTGCCTTTCTCAGCTCAGCGGAGGACCTGTGTTTTAGTTTGCTGTCCAATAATACTCAGTTAATAAGAGAGCAGAGATGACTGCACCAGTATTGCATTCAAATTTCCTCTCCAATGCTCTCACACTCTCTCTCCACTGAGCACCTTTGCCTTCATATCAAATATTTATATGTAAAATAATCTCCCTACAGGAGGAATCTTAGCAAATTCAGTTATTTCTTTTTTTTACCATTGTGAACATAAGCCCTATGACTGTGAGTCAGGTGGGTTTCGACAGGTGTGCAGCACCTGACAGTTCGCACAAAGTGTTTGGTCTGAACTTTAACAGTGCTGCTGTACCGTACATGTCACAGCGTACAGACCTGTAATACTGAGCGTGTCACAAGACAACACAGCGGGCGGCATAACCAGAGAAATGCACCTCTCAGCCCGCCCAGGGGTAATCAGCATCTGTTTGTTTAATCTGCTTAATCTGCTGGTGAGCTCCACTGGGCGTGCCTAATTAGCAAAATTAATTTGTTAAGACATTAGCGTCGTTAGAGATGGCCAAATGAAGCTGCACTGTTTTATGCAAATGGGATGCTGTGGATTTGGCTGCCTGTGTTACCTCAATTAGACCCTTCTTTGATATCTGCCTCTTTTTCTCTCATTCTGTGTCCCTTCTCTTTCCTCCCCTTTCATCTTTCCTTTCTCCTCATTACGACTGTCAGATTGCGCTAATCATGAAATACTGCTATTGTATGACAGCGAGGATGGGGCACGGAGGGGTGGAGGGGGAACAAGGCTCTGAAACTGCTAATCATAACAAAAAAAAAACAGGGGATCTGGGTTTTCAATTACACTGTGGAGCTTCTACCACCACCGCTATCACTGTTATCATCACTACTACCGGCACTGTGTGTGTGCTGCGTGTGTTTGTGTTTGTGTGTCTGTACAGGAGCGTTTCTTTCCAGTGTGTTGGTGGGGTAATTAGTCTCCCGTACGTCGCACCCCTCACTAGCCTGTTTAAGGGTTAATGAGGCCCCAGCAGCTTCTCAGCATGGGTTGGGGGGTTATGTATGTGGGTCGGGGTTGGTACAGGCCTAGCTTCAATAAGAACCCACCCATAGGACTTCCCTTTGAAGTGTCAGAGGGTCCCCCCTTGTTCCGGGTGGCTCCGGTTTCATTTGTCTGAGTGGCAGCATAAAATATAGATGAGCTGCCAGACGACACAATCTATGCACCCCCCTCCACTAAAAGAAAACCCTCCCTCACACATTACTCCACCCTCACCCCTGACATTATTCACAGATTAACCAACACCTCCCTGTCACCCGATAATGACCTCCCTTTCTCCTCCTAATGCAGCTTTGGAGGCTGACAGTAAAATTAGACACACTCTGCTTTTTTTTTTTTTTTTTAATATAAATGAACCTATTAGCACCAGAGGACGAGTAAATTCAAGATATTCTACAAGATAATGTAGCCACAGACAAAGTTTACAGTGTTTATGTGCTAGTTTTGCCCCGAGGTGGGGTTTTTGTAATGAGTGGTAATGCAATAGAGGTGCGAGTGATACTGCTGCCTTGGGGATTTGTAGTTGTGGACTCCATTGTGGCCCCACTGTATTTCATCTCTCCTGATCCCAGTGGGATGTCCAGTGGACCATTTGAACAGCATCTCTAGTGCTGAGTGAGTCTCGCTCAGCTGTGTGTACAGAGGATACAGGCCATATTGCTCTGTGGTAAATTATAACTGTGACAACAACTGACAAAAGACTTGTTAATTTACTAGCAAGTTATGTCACTGATGTTGTCTGGATTCAAGAAATAATGAATGTTCTTTCTGTATTATGTAGGATATCTCTAAACTACAAATAGTAAAACAGTTACAATATCAGAATTATCAACAGTAAAACATTGCAGATCCATACTGGAAAGAAAGTGAGAGGATACTGATTATATTATATAGATTGATGTATGGCAGACTGCTCCATTGAGACATGATTCTATACAGCTTTCTCCATTGCAAATTCATTTTCTTAGTCTCTTACATATTTTTGGAGATCTATTGAATTGAGAACATGTTTTTGTAAGCCACTTTAACTTTTAAAAGGATATTTTGGAATATTTGAAGTAGGGTTTTAGCCTTTTCCAACAGGAAACTGCCATTATATAAGCCAAATATTGCCCTGTCCGAGGCAACCAGACTCCTTTGGCAAATTTTACCACACAGAACACAAGAGTTGCTGGTTGCGACGGCCCCCTTTGATCTTGGACCGGCCCATTTAATCAGGGTTACACAATCCCAGAATTGTCAGTATTCTACCTACACTGTAAGCCAGGTGCAGTAAGCGGTTCCTCACCTTCCCTGACCCCTTCAAGTGAATCTGTCCATCCAATTCAGAGGTCAAGCAGGAAATAATCAAGTGAAATCAAGAAAGAAGAGCAGATGAAATAGATAAAGAACCAAAAAAGTGAAAAGGTGGAGCAGGAAAAGTCAGAGAAATGTTCAGATTTCACAAAGACAGTTTTTTGAGTCTTGGGACAGGGAGATAGTGATATAATAAGCAATTTAACTGTTCGAAAATGCTGTCTAACAGTAAGGCAAAGCATTGAAAATATTCTAAATATAGCGTACGCTTAAACCGATATTAATGATCTTAGGTAGGCATTTTTAAAGTGGCTAAAATACATTTTGTTGCTAACCCTAACCCTAACCTTTACCCCCTGTCCACAGCAGTACATTGCTTAGCTTCCTTCACCTGTACTTCACCTTAACTGGAGTCGTGCCAACCGGCATCTACTGCATGTAAGACACTGACTATGGATAAGAACCTCATACAATCCCACTTTCCCACAATCCAAACTTTCTCTTAAATATTAAACCTCTGAAAATTACTCACTTTCTCACAGCCTCATGACAAGTGAAAATCATGAATTCTTCAGTTATTGCCATCAGAAATGTAGTGAACAATTTGACGAGTGTACATAAAGTTAAAAATAATGCAATTCAGTATGTAATATTGAATTGGAAGTCAATTTAGCTGTAGATCATTTGTAATAGGAAAACATCAAGTTTATATATGAATGTTACAAATTTCATTTTAGCTGTTCATATCATATTTCATGTCTTAAAGTGAATTGTACAGCAGCATCCAGCAAGATTCCCTCGACGTTAATGTTTTTGCTTGTCTTTCTTTTCGAAGCCAGCATCAATCAAGAGAAAGTTGGAGAAGAGCATTAATATGTCCTCATGATGACAAAATGCATTAGAGTCGGGAGGCACCACATTTCATTACAGACTACAGGGACCTCTAATTTCATTCCAGTCCACTTTGTGGAAACGACAAAATGTTATTATGTTCAGCGGGTGTATCCAACATTACATAGCCACTATTTATTTTCACTTTATTTGCTTAAGTAACACAGGGGCATCTGCAGGTAATTGGTTTAAGCTTGAGAGAGTCTCTGTACATGAAAAATCATCTTTTTCTCCTCTGATCTCCTGGGAACCTTGACACTGGACAACTTTAAATGGTTTCCTTGGAACAACTCCACTTTTCTCCAGTCACTTTGTAAAACTTTCTCATCCCAATTATTTTTTTGTCGGAGCAGGCTATTAGAGAAGCAGGGAGATTGGTTTGACCTCTTGTCTTACTTCACATGTTTCCTTCAAAAGTGGAAATAGATAACTGAGTGGCCCTGCCTGTCGACAAGGTCTGTTCTAATTACTGGATGCATTCTTCATGTGAAACGGGAAAATGGTACTATACAAGATTAAAGACAGCATATGGATATTAGAAATTTAAATAGTCATCCTCGGGAAACAGCGTTTGCTTTGTTCTGTATCATTTATGACATCTTTTTAAAGGCATCAGGTAAATCACATGTAGTCTGGGCGTGAAATGACATAATAAGTGGGCTGAAATTGAATAAGAATAATTGGAAAATCCAGTCTTTTGAGTCGTGTCCTTTCAGCAGAATGAAGAATAGAAATTAGTCTTGATAAGGTTGGATTATCTTTCTTTGACAAATGCTCTGGAAAGATTAGAGGCGGGAAGTAACTATGTGCAAATACATCATTACTGTACTCAAGTAAAGTACAGATAACTGAAAACTTTACTTGAGTATTTTTCTGACAACTTTTTACTTTTACTTTTACTTTAACTCCCTACATCTTTAACATCTGTACTTTCTACTCTTTACATTTTCTAAAGAGGCTTCTTACTTTAGTTTTAATGCATCTGAGGGAATTATTATTTTATTTTGCAAGAGCGATTTCAGCCTAAATGGGACAATAACACATAGAAAAGACAATCCCTTGATGTATCCATCAGTGCAAGACATAACAAGATGAAAATAACAGAACAAGGTGTAACAAGAAGAAACGTAAAAGACGTAACAAGACAAAAACGACATAAAAGATGTAAAGACAAAACCAGATGAAAACATTGTAAAAGATGTAACAGGATGAAAACAACATAGAAGACGTAACAAAATGAAAATCATGCACAAGACGTAACAAGACCAAAACAGCGTAATGAGGCGTAATATGATGGGAACAATGTAATACAACGAAAATTACATAACAGTACCTAACAAGGCAGAAACAACGTAACAAGACATGAAAAGCTGAAAATTACTTAAAGAGACATGACAGACAAAAAACCAAGGTGAAGGGTGGAAACAACTTAACACCACCAAAATAACATAACAAGACATAATATGATTAACAATTATGTAACAAAACGAAAACGACGTAACACGACAAAAATGCTATAAAAGACAAAAAGACATAACAAAATGAAACTGGCATGAAAGATGTAAAAACGACTTAGGAAGATAAAATAACGTAAAAGACACAACAACACAACAATGTTATAAAAGATGAAAATGAGATGAGAACAACATAGCAAGACAATAAAATGAAACGACATAAAAGACATAACATGAAAATGACGTAACGAAGAAAACAATGTAAAAGGCGTTAGAAGGCAAATTTTTAATAAAATATATAACAAAACAAAAATGACATAACAAGACGTAAAAAACAAAACGATGTAAAAGACCTAAGACGATAATTATGTAATAAAGAAAACAATGTAAAAGACATAACAAGACAAAACAGACAAGAGAGGGAGACTCAGCTGCAGAGAAAAGTGAGGTTCAGTTAGCTTTGCACAGAAACCACCAGTAGTAACGTCGCTCAGAGGGCTTTTTCAGAGTAAACAAGTTGAATCAGTACTTCTACTTTTACTTTTTCTTCTTCTTCATCTTTTTTTACGCAAGTATCTGTACTTTTACTTGAGTAAAGAATGCGTGTTCTTTAGCCACCTCTGGGAAATAGATATAGACTGTGGTGGTGCAGAAGCAAATTGAGCAGCAATTACAAACAAGATAACAATTTTGCTTCAGTGCTTGAACTTTGAGGAGGGTATAAGAGCTGACATGAGGGCTGAGGATGAGAATGATAAGGAGGTGGAGGACGGGAGGGGGCATTTTTAATCTCAAAATTATTATATCTGGACTAGTGACTCTTCAAGGTTTATCAGATTGCTTTTCCTAATCATTGCACCCCGAGTATGTTTGATCTCCATGATGAACAGATGATTAGTTTTTCATGAAACCATTCAGGCAAAACGCTCCGACATGAGCTGTGGCGAGACGCTGTTGATTTAGCTGTTTGAGAGGCAGCGGGCCCCTCCGTCTACCACACGCTAGCCTGAGCAGGGGCCCACATGGGAGTAGGGAGGGGTCAGGCAGGGTCAAGTCTATGGGTAATGATATATCACCTGCCATATATTTAAGGTTTTGCTAATTCTCCTCTCAATTATGACCATTCCTTTGACCTGTTGGCCTTGGAAGCAATGAAGCGACACAATCAATTTGAGCAGGGGTATACATTTTTGACAGGGAAATGACACCGTCCGGATGCTGCAAATCACAGGCGGGCAGCCCAGATGATCCCCTCAGTGTTGACTTGCATGCATGATAATGTCATTGTCTGACAGGGGAAGGGCAGAATATGAAAACTCTAAAAGTGACAAAGCCATAGGGAAAATACATCCATCTGCCTATCTTCTTTAAATGAAACATTTGGCTGGTTTTTATCTAAATCACAGAGAAAAAGTAAATGGACACGATTATAGTGAAGGACAGGAATAACAGGAACACCTTTATTCAGTCCAGTCCAACAGCCCTGCAATAAATAACATGGAATTTTTAGTGTTTGATGAGACCTCTGCTTTATTTGTTTTTGTTTATTTATTTAATGTTTATATTTATGGGGACAAGCACAGAGCACCCAACCAGATGTAATCGCTTAGTTCAGTGGTTCACAAACTTTTTAAGCAATGCACCCCCTTCTACATCCCTAACAAGTGGATGCCCTGCGCCACAATTTCCCACACCTTCGGAAAAGAAAAAAAAAAAAAAAAAAAAAAAAAATTACACATAATCTTCCTGTGAAGAAAGAAAGAAAGAAAAGAGTGACACATGCACAGGCTCAGAAACAGATACACTAGATTCTCAACTGATTTAAGACACACATGTAGGAAGGCAGACTAACCTAGTGATCATAACTAGAACACCAAATGACACCATTACTCCAGCTTTACATTTTTCATCTTGCGCATCCACTAGATGCAGCTGGTGCATCTTACTTTGGGAAACCCTAGTTTAGTTGATTGAAAATTAATGAGCAACGTTTTTGATATTCATGTGATTAATTATTTTAAAGACATTTTTAAAGCAAAAAGTCCAAACATTATTTAGTTCTAGCTTCTCAGTTGTGAGGATTTGCTCCTTTGTTTTGTCTTATGTGATTGTAAAATTGATCATTTAGGAGTTTTGGACTGTTGATCAGACAAAACAACCTATTTGAAGATGTCAGCCTGGGCTTTGGGAAATTTTAGCAGAAATCTTTCACTATTTCTCACATTTTGTGGACTACAATTAAATCAAAAATGTCTGGACGCCGTGAGATTTGGGGAAACATCAATCGCCATTTTTCACCATTTTCTGACATTTTGGAGACCAACCAAGTAATCAATGAATCAAGAAAATAATTGAGAGATTAATCAACAATGAAAATAATTATTAGTTTCAGCTCTAAATAAATCAGTTTTAAAGAGAAATAGATTTCCTTGAGCATGATAAATTTCCATTAGACAGTTGACAACAAGCTCTGTGTTTTTGTTTTTTTTTAAATCTGTTGTGCAATACTTGAACAACATGAAGCACCAGAAGTCTCCTCAGATAAACCGCTGTAACCTCTGTACGCAGAGCTCCAGCACTCAGCATCTCAGCATAATAGGATGACAGCTCGTGTGAGCGGAGCGAGGAGGATGAAAAGAAGGTGAAATGGATTATTTAACTGGCAGAGAGCAGGGAGCTGCGGGGGGGTTCAGTTCTCCATCACTAACTTTGTTCTGCTTGGATAAAGTAGAGAGGAGACAGGAAGTCGTGTGCTCACCCCCTTTGCTCCAAACCGAGGGGAGTGGTACAGGGCGCACAGCAGGCAGGCCACAGATGAAGGCCACGTCCCCTTTAGTTTTTGTACTGATTAAGTTCTCAGACACACAAACTGCAGATGCAGCACATCATTCAGTCCTGGGCTAAATCACACTTTGTAAACAACTTGTATAAGTCTCATAGTATGCACCTTGAGTAAGTGTTATTTTTAAAAGTTTAACATCTAAACACAATTTTAATTACATGAATAAATTATTTACTGGACATTCACTAATCAATACTCATATTTTGCAGACAGAGGATGTTTTAATGACTGAGATAGTTTCTTAGCAAAGGTCTTAAAATGATTCAGCAATACCATGAGCTTTGTTTTTATTGAAGCCATCTTACTGGGATAAGAGACTTCAGAAGAGCTTTAGGGACTGTGCCAAATTATTAGGTGGGGAGAGGAGGTCAGTAAAGGGGGAGGATTATGGGTTTTTTTCTCTTTGCTGCAGGGAGGCAAGTCTGAAACTTTTGATGAGGAAGGTCAGATTTACACAGTGGTGGAATGTAACTAAGCACATTTACTCAAATATTGTACTTATATTTTTAGGTACTTGTACTTAACTAAAGTATTTCCATTGTATGGTACTTTATACTTATACTCCACTACTTTTTGGAGGAAAATATACTTTTTACTCAACTATATTTATTTGATAGCTTTAGTTAATTACTTTGCAGATTCAGACTAAAACAAAATATCAAGCAACTAATAAAATGCTATATATTAGTTCAGATGAATCTACAAAGTAGTATATAAAGTAGCTGAAATTAGCTCCACCTTTACCAGCTGCAACATTAAAGAGATAAATGAATGCATCATTCAAATATAATTCAGTACATATAATAGTGTATTTCTACACTACGGTATGACTACTTTTACTTAAGTGAAAGATCTGAGTACTTCTTCCACCACTGGCTGTACATTATGTCTGAGCTGAAAAGAGCTGACACCTTGACTCAGTTCATTTAGTAACTCTGGTTCAAAAATAAAGTGGTTGGACACACTATTATTTTGTTTGCCATCATTTTCTAATGTGCACAAAATAACTGCTCCATGAACATATTAAGAATAAAATGGTACACCATTTTAAATGTTTTATGCACCTTATGTTTTATGAGATTCAATCAGTTCAGCATTGTTAATGTTGAGTGTCAATTGAAAACTTTAATAAAGCCAATTAGAGCATTGCTTTTAAAAAAAAAAAATAAATATAAATAAAAGGGAACCATACAGTTCAGCTGCCCTCCACACCCCAATGATTTTGTTTCAACCCCTTATTTGAATTTCTGATTGATACAGTTATGACTCCCATTACTCACTGCTCTTTGTGAAACATCTGTCGACAGTGTTGACAATTTCTGAATGAGAGGCGCCTTATGAATTAATAGAAAAAAAGCTTCCCTCCTTCTCTCAGACCACACGCTTTTTAGATGGATGCAGTTGTCTCATGTAAGTGTTCTCTCCACGGACATGATTATATAGTTCATATGGTCAATACAAGGTGCCTTTGGTTTCAATCATATAGCCACAATAATGAATAATGCTGGTTTTTGACTTTTTTTCAGATTACTTTTTCTTGTGGACAGTATTACGTGTATCAATGCTGCCAGATTCGAGTAGAGTTTCCTCCCTTATTCTGTTTATTGCTGTTTATTTGTATCTGATCCATATTTATCTGTTTGGTCATAGATGGAACTTTTCTTTCAGTTTAGAGCGCGTACAGTTCTGTGGAAGTGAAGAACAATGGCTACGTTTACATGCACGCAATATTTAGGTTTTTGCCTTTATTCTGAAAAAGGCAGTATTCCTGCTAAACTGTTTACATGACTAACAACAATGAATATTCCTCTAATATTCCCATTTACATGCCGCGATACAGGACAGGGTTCTACTTGTGTTGGACTTGTTTGACCGAGCAAACACAGCCCCGCTCTTCGATTAAGTTAACCACCTTAAAAAAGGTCAGCATTGCGATATTTGTGTATACCCAAAAACCTGTTCATGTCAAACGTTTAAAATAATATTTAAAAGTAGGTGTGTTTCTCCCTCCAAGCAGAAATGTGGGCTTCTCTTTTGTGCATGCATCTCTACCCCAGCCTTGCAAAATGTTGACTGGTTGGTTTGTTTACATCACAGAGCTGACCGAAACAGAGGCCATGTGTGGCAAACTGCACTAAAAAACCCCAACTGAGACGCATATTCTGAATTGGCTGCATTCCCACATGTCTTAATCAGAATATGCTCCATTCAGAATTAATTCAGAATATCCAACTGGAATATGCTGTTTACATGACCTGTGTCAGATTCGGAACATTGCCATATTCTGACAACAGTTGAAAATTAGTGTGCACGTAAATGTAGCCACTGAGAACGTGGAGAAAATACAGTTTTTGCTTTAGGTCCCTATTTCACCTCTGTTGTACCTTCTTGCTCTCTTGCCTCTTAACTATCTGAGTTGCAACATGTTGTTTTGTAGTCTGAGTTCTGTTTGTACCATTTGTGAGGTTTGGCATCGTTGTGGCGTTACACACTCACACACATACTTTCGACTGCGAATCACGTGTTTCATCAAATACGTTTAAAATATATTTTAACAACAAACCTACGAAGTTTTGCACGGCTTTGAAACTATTTCAGTAGAGGTGTTCTGAAGGACTTTTACCAATAAGTAAGATATGTGGAGTGTTTTTTCTCTACAGGTGAGCACCTGTGGAGTTGCAATTGATTGCATCATTGTGAACACTCCTCTAAGAATACACAGTATCTGTCAGTATCCGAATAACAAGTACACAAGAATCAGCCTGAAATACATATAATGAGACAGATCCCGATTTATTTTCTCTAACATTAATGACAACAAGTTTATCTTCTGGCTTTATGTGCTGCTTTCTATCTGTATATTGCTGCACCAGTGGCTACAAAAATGAAACTACTCTTCCTTTATCCAGGTGGAACATTGCATTAGAGACATATGTTTTTAATTTGTTGTCATGCATTGTCTAGGCTTTTGTGTTTTCAAGCAACAGTTATAGTTCAGATAAAATATATGCAGTACTGTTTCTGTTTGTTTTTATTTTTTTGGTGTGATGGCCTCATATCCACCTGCTTTTTTCAATATATATAGATTTTACTTGTGATATTCCATCTTTCTGTGCGTCTAGAGGCTCTCCAGCTCATTGTTTTCATAGGAACTCTACCAGGATGAGAAAAAAACTAACAAGCACTTGTCAGTTCTCAGCCATCACCCTCCTGACAAGCCACTCTGGTGGACTTCTCCTCTTATCTTCCCTCTCTCTCACCTTGCAGTCATCTGAGAGAGCACATTTCATTGCATTTGTATGTGTGTACAAGAGTGAGTGTGCGTGTTTGCGTGTGTGTGTGTACATGCTCGCCTGCATGCATGTGCCTGTGTGTATACGTGTGCACTTACATGTGTCAGAAACTCGACATGATCTTGTCTCCGGTGAAGGCCTTGGATCACCCGGCCCTGCTCACTCCAGACCTGACAGTGCAGCTGAACTAATCAATATCTCTCTGCAGTCAAAGGTGGGTTCTGCCACGAGGCCGCAGGGGTGCACTAATTGATGGAAACTCACCGCTGGCTAGCTCCATGCCCTGCGGCGCTGGAAGACGGAAAGCTAGGGCCTTCCACCGGAATAGAAGGGGAAATAGAGGACAGAAAAGGCCGAGATCACAATCAGGAGGGAGGAAGCTGTTTAGTTTTTGTCACTTTTGTCTGTTTACATGCGTGGAAGAGTGTGATTTTACATACATGGGACATGCTGCTTGTCAGGTGGCATATTTTGCACTTTGGCAGTTTTTGTCAGACTTTCTTGTCTTATTCTGAAAGACAATAATGTTCAACATAACAATGGCCTTTTGGTATACAGGTAGAAAACCTGTGGTGGAGATTTATTTACATGTTTTCACCATATTACTTTAAGTGAATCAGTTCAGTGGGTCAGCATACTTTAAAGAATTGCTAAAATATGAACCTATTAAAACGATGTCAGTGTACTGCCTAAACTAGATGCCAGTCGGCATGTCCCCAGTTTAGAGAAGCAGGGAGGAGTACCAGCACAGAAGCTAAGCAATGAGATGCTGTGGAATGTGTCAGCAACGAAAGGTAGTTTAAACACTTTTAAAAAATCAGTAGTAGTGTACACAATATTTAGAATATTTTAACCAATTTACCTTGTTGTCAGACATCCTTTTCAAACGGGAAACACAGTTATATAAGCCAAATACCACTCTCTCCAAACTCAATGGGAAAATTTAGTGATTTTACATCACAGAACACAGGAGTCACTAGTCTGCCGCTAGTTTTGTTTTTTTTTTGTGTGTGTTGTGTTATTGAGTGATTTTGCATTTTAGAAGGATAGTTTGGATTCGCTAAAGTCATACGATAACACAAACAAACTACCTCATTTAAGCAGCGGGGGACCAGCGACTGTGTTCTGCAAGGTAAAATTACTAATTTCACCCATGGAGTTTGGTTTGGAGAGAGTGATGTTTAGTTTATATCACAGCAGTTTCCCATCCGAAAGACTGTCTGACAATGAGGTATAAAGGTGAAAATATTGTAAAAATAGCATACACAAATTGAATTTGATGGGGTTTTTTTTCTGTGGACCTTTTTTAAGTGACTAATAAAAATACGACTTCTACGAATTCTCAAGAATGAGTGATATATATGTATTGTCCACCAGGGTGGAAATTTGTGCTCCTTGATGAGGTATTTACTACTAGAAAAGTAGATTTTTTATATTCACAATCACAACCAGTTAATTATCATAGTCCTCAGTGATCATATAATCATATCATCATCATCATCATCATATAATAGTATGAACATCTGTTGTTGATATGTTATAATAGTGTTATAAGCCAATCTTCTCTTTCTGACTTTGTAGCCACAAATTATCACATGAAGAAGAATCACCGCAATCAGTTTTCAGTCAAGAGGGGGAAAAAAACAGAGTGTCCCATTAGAAATAAAAGATAATTTGAGAAAATGCCCACTGACTTGCTTCTTGTTAAGAATATATTGTTATGGTGCAGACTAAGCACGCCATGATAATTACCATCAATAATTGAGTAAGGGGAAATGGTAGAAAGAGCTGCATTCAATGCTGCTAAATGTGCCTGAGAGATGCTGAGATGGACAGTCTGGCTAGCTAGCTAATTTGGCTCCTTTTTATGTGGCACTGAAGATTATCTTTATGTTTCCACCCGCCTAGCTTTGGCTCTTATGAAACCTGGGAAGAGAGCACGTAGTGTTTCCTGTCACTGCCATTTATCAATTGTTTGGTGGTACATATCGATCCCAGAGAGCATCAAAACAACATAAAGTGAAATGCATGTCTCATCCTGTACGCCATATTAAACTCATTCATGAATAAGAGCCTTTGACTTTGTTATAGAAAGGATGCTAATACAAAACTATGAGTATGTACTAATTGCAGTGGTGGAAAGAGTACTGAAAAGCTGTACTCAAGTAGAAATACTTCGACATTACTGAAATATTATTGAACTACAAGTGAAACTACTGGGGACAGATACACAAGGCCTGGGTAATATACTGTAGTTGAAAAACCTATCCCGATGGTGAAGTTTCATATCAGCTGATATGATAATTATTGATCGTGTAGATTGTGACTGATGACATGTGTACTCAAAATAGACAAAATCACGTACCGCAATATTTTTGACCAAATACTTCAACATCAATATTGTAGTGTTGACTATTGGTGCTTTCAGAAAATATTAATCCAATGAGATTTTTTGATAAATAATCATCAGTAATGTGGATATAATGACAAAGTGGGTAAAGACAAGCCATAGAACATCTATAACAGTCTGTTGAATTCAAAAAATTACATCACTTTACTGTAATGCAGCGCTTAAACCTGGAGAGGACAACACTTATGCCATGTCACGATATAACAGTATCCAAAATCTATCACAATAGATATAATATCAATTTATCGCCCAGTTATTGCCTAGCATGTAAGGTTTTCTCCTCATGTTGGTCTTAACCTTAAGGAATGGAAAGTTAGTTAAACTGCTGCACAAAAGACCTTAGCAACCAAAGTAAGGAAAAAACTTAAAGTACCTCTAAGCCTATTTCAGTAGGCAAGTTTGAGTTCAAATGAATAATGTATGGAATAAATTCTATTTTTTTATATAGCACATTCGGTTACAGACTAAATGACTGAATGAGAGGGCCAGTTATGTCAATAAGCCTGTTTCATGTTTGCTAGTTAGGCTATAACTTTACCTAAAGTTACTGTCACAGTCTAGTTTATCTATAGTTTACATACTTTAATGAGTAATAAACAAGTAACTCGTTAGAAAAAGATGTCATCTTCATTATGAACGGCGCCTGTACAGAGATTTCTTTCACTATCAGCCATATTGGACATTTTTTGGACCTCTTAGGTCGAGGCAATAATAGACAATATTCATCCATGGCAATAATTTTACGCAAAAATTATTTTCTCAAGGTCAATACAGAGTTAGAGGAATTACACCATTTTACATCATTTAAACTAACACCATTATACAATACTGAAGGAGCCACATACAAAATGTGTTGTTCAGTCTTAGTAAAGTCAGCTCAGTGTGCAGTAGTTTATTCTGAGACTGCACAGGTGCTCCTGCGACTGACCAGCACCTGGTCATGAAATAAACCCCTCTGCATCACCGGGGTTTATTTTGAAATAATGACCTATATATATGTGTATATGTATATATGTATAAATCATATTGTAAAGTGGTTTCAAATTAATATATGTACATATATATATATATAATATATATATATATATATATATATATATATATATATATATATACATATATACATATATATATGTATATATATGTATATATATATATATATATATATATATATATACATATATCTGTTTCTGATTTTGATTTAAATAGCCCATCTGTAGCAGGCCATGTCTCTAGAAGAAAACATCATCGGATCAAGCGAAAGTTGCTTCTTCTTTTTTACTTCTGTGTATATTATGCTGACGACTACCTTTCTGGAAATCTTGAGACTGAGATAACCTTAATGCAGAGCTAGCTGGAGGGCAGTTGTTGGCAAGAGCTGTTGCTTGTGTCTTTGGAGGAGGGAGCTTGCCTCTGAAATAGGCCAGAGATCTGTTGCAGTCCAATCATGCCCATGAATACTGTGATCAGCGAAAAATTGGACTGAGCCTACTGAGGGAAAAACTAACCTTGAAACTTACTGCATTATCGAACTGAAGCAACCTGACAGACATGTTTTATTGCGATATGTGGAAAACTTTAGAACAATCTGTGTATTCTGATTAACGCTGGAAGACCACATACATGTATGTTTTCTCTATTTTTGTACCATCACCAGTCATGCATTTTACACAATATATTTCTATATGGATTTGGACATGGGTTTTCAACAACACACAAGCTATAAAAAAAATAGTGAAGCAGCCATAATGTAGCAAAGGACTGGAGAGTCTTCCACAACAAAGAGAGTTCAGAGTCAGTATTGACTGAAAACGATAGGCAAACCCCCCGGGAGTAAGGTGCACTTTCCAAAATGTAAATCAGGCCTTCCCTGAGACACACAGGCCTCTCCCTCCCCTGCTGCTCAGAAAGCTTTGCCATTCACCTTTAAACAGCAGAACAATAATCAATGGAGCATTATTAATGTTGAAATCATTCATGTGCACTCCTGTGTTACCCTGCTGAGTGTAAAGCCACTGCAGTCATGTAGCCCATACAGTGGATTGTATCTAGTACACCTATCATACCGGCATGTAACGACCTGAGATCTATATTTATCCAAAATTCATGGCAGGAATCGTGTTACCGTTCGCCAAAATCTGGAGTTTTTGTTTTAAATCACCTGGAGACCTTATTGTTGGCACTGATCATGAACTATTACCATAGAGCAGATCCTCCTGAGGCCTTTGATACCTTCGATTCCCGCTTCTTTCTCCACCTTTTCTTAATCCCTAAGGTTTTTGGGCACCGGTATCAAGAATAGCTGTCTTGAGACAGAAAAGAATCACGTATGTATGCTTCAATCTTTAATAAGCCATGTTTCCTCGCCGTGTTACACATGAGCCCTTGCTCCATCCCACAAAGGCCGTGGTGTGGTGTGAGTTTTTCACAAACCGTGTGTCTGTTTCGTGTCTCAATGCACAGAGGCCTATTCCTTTCATGGAGTACAGCCCCGCGTATTTATCGGACATTAGAAGAGCGCGAGCGGAGCAGCGGTGCAGTGCTCGGCAAAGGGAAGAAAGAGGGAAGGAATGAGCGCTCTCCTTCATTACAGGGGCCAGATATAAATCAAACTAATTATGGAGCCACTACAGTATCGAACCCATGGAGAGGAAATGAAATGATCAGAGGCAGGTCGCAGCTCAACACAGAGCGAGTTAATGAAAATATTAATTACCTGATGATATACTGGGAATCTGGAGTCCCCCCCCCCCATCCCTCCACACATCCCTCTTCCTCTCAAGCCCCCTACCACAGAGAGCATTTGTTTTAATTGAGTAATAATAAGACTGTTACATTTGGCTGAGTCACTTGATTTGAATGGGTAATTGACCAATAAAGGCCCATGATAGCCAATTATAAAATCCAATGTAGCACTAATTAGTTAGCAACTCTTAAGTGTCTGACTAACACCGAGAACATTACACCTCAGTGCAGCTGCTTGTTTTAAAAGTCATAAAATAAAAGCCAAGTGAGTTCCCCGAGTGAGTTTGATCCACACGACAGATACTAAATTACACACACACACACACACACACACATACGCACACACCTCCCACCTAACATTATGGTGTAATTTGCTGTTAATATCAGATTTTGGCCTCATGATCGATTTCCTCTGTGTTTTCGTTCTGAATTATTCAGTGGTACACTTTATCTCCTCACCTTCCCCTCTCCCCAGACTACCAACCCCCCCCCCCCCCCCCCGCCATACCATTTGTCACATTGGTCAATAAGTGGGTGAAATTTGGATCCTGACTGTGTGGGACAGGGTGACTTGTAGGGTGTAGATGTGAGGGTGGGGGGACCCAGACAGATAATATTGCACAACAGTCAATCACTGTAATTAGAGGAGGTATCAACAGTGGTGTGGTCCACTGAGGTTTGAGGTAAAGGATGTGTTGAAGTTCTGGCTATTCTTAGGAGCTGTTCATTTATTCTCCTCTTGAATGAATGAGTGGGAGCTTCTTTTGACGCTTGCTGAGGATTTTTGAACATTTATTTAGATTAACTATTGATAAGCAACAATACATCACGCAAACAGCTGACAGGGCAAAATGTTCAAAAGTGTGGACTCACTTTAATAAATTTAATGAAAATCAGTATCAATGTTTCTAATCAACAAAACCCATCCCTTGTCACAGTTTGTATTCATGTACTTATGACCATACTTATGACCTTATGATTCTTCCTCCTCATGTTGTTTTATTCAAATAATTTTTAAGAGTTAGTTATGAGTTATTTTCTCAATTGATTAGTTGTTTGCTCCAAAAAGGCAAAGAAATTCTGGTCGCAGTTTCCCACAACCCAGAACTGACGTCTTTAAATGTCTTGTGTTGCCTGATCAACATTCCAAAGCCGTGGATCTATTATAAGATCTGGATTCTGGACCCAAAGATAGCACCTCTTCGGTCCAATAAGAATTGCTTTCCTGGCACATGTATACACCTATGAAAGAGTTTCCAAGCTTCTGGATTTACCTGGGTATGCAGCTCACCAGCAGGTTGCCCATGTACTTTATATTGTGACAGATTTTTGTCACAGGTTTTCAAATCGCTTTTCTCTGGTAGAAGAAAGTGTTACAAATATAAAACCTCAATGGCAATGAGTCATAACTGACCTTGTTCACAGTTTGAGATGTCCTTTCAGTAGTTTTACAGGTGTCTAGTGACAAAAAAATGCCACTGGGCAAAATTGGAAGCATGGCCGAGTGGCGGTGCCGTACCCAGGTCTTATTATACATCCATGGGCAGATAGCAGAAACATTCACAGAGGAAAGCAGAAAATCTTTCAGTCCTCCAATTTTTTGCTTGAAAAATGGATCATAGGACGTCAATCAATCAACTTTAAAAAAAAGTTCAACTTCAGACTACATGTGGATGTACATGACATTTAAATTACCTTAAATTAAGTTAATGATGACATAAGTTTGCTTTTTTTAATTCTATTTTATTGGCTTATTTGTCTGGGACAATTCTTATTGATCAACAGGGGAAAAAAGGACTGTAATGTAGTGCTTATTTTCATCTGTGGTCCATGACCAGGTGTTAAAAAAGTATTCTGAATATATGATAACATGGCACTTTCATTTAAAATTACATAGAAGTGGGTACAAAAGACGATGATGTTCAGACATGATGCCCCAAAATAATGTCAGATGTTGCCAAAACACTACATAACCTCTAATGTACGAGTGAGTTTGCACCACTTTCCAAGGTAGAGCTTTGGAGGGTAAACTGTCAATTCATATTGTTAATCCTTCTAGATAATTATAACCTATTAATTAATAAAGTGGCAAGTTAATTACCAGAATGACACCAAAACCATGTACTTGCACAGATGCATCATTGTGACCGGTGTCGTTTCAATTTATCTAGCTCGACGAGGTGACGCATTCAGTCCGCTACCTATCTGGCTCACAGGGAGTCAATGAATGAACTTTACATAGTTCGTGGCTTTGCTGCATTCAGAGTGACAGGCTAATCAGCGCTTTGTCAAAGTCGACTCCGCTCCACCTGTCAAAGCTAACGGTCTTCTGCAGGGCCGGTGAAGTCCCCCGAGTAATAAAGCAGAGGGCTGATTTCACACGGAGTGACCTGCAAGCAGCGAAGTCAGGACACCGAGGACATAACAATCAATGTCAGAACATGTGGTATTGATGAAAGGTGTCAGAAATGGCTGCAACTTACATGGAATCCTGCAGGCGTTTGTTGGCTGTCTCTTGGGTGTGATCATGATTAATACAGTGTTTTTTTTGAGTGGTATAACAGTGATGAGAGGCAGCAGCAGTATACTGGCTGTAGTAGAAACTGTCCTGGTGACTGAGAAGTCACAGGATCTTGGTGAAGTGCCCTTGAGGAAAACATCAAACTTTTACCTCCTCGCTTTTATTCTGTTAAATTCTGCTAAAGATTATCTCACTTTATACTACTGTTTGCCCAGCTTTAGACAGTGGTGGCAAAAGTACACACATTCTTTAAAAAGTAGAAGTACAGATACTTGTGTAAAAAAAGACTTGTGTAAAATTAGAAGTAGAGAATCAACTTCTTTACTCTACTGTTTACTCACCCTTTGAAGGGACATGTCTACTGACTGTTGCAAAGCTAATTGAGCCTCACCCTTTCTCTACAGTTGAGTCTCACGGCCTTGTTGCACCTTGTTGCACCGCTTACATCTTGCTTGTTTGTTTTACACCATTTTTGTCTTGTTACGTCTTTTATGCTGTTTTTGTTTTGTTAGGTTGTTTTAGTCTTTCATGTTATCTTAGTTTCATTTCATCTTTTACATCATTTTCATCGCGTTATGTTGTTTTTGTCCTGTTATGCAGTTTTTCTCGTTATATCTTTTGCATCATTTTCTTCTTGTCACATTTTTACGTCATTTTTGTCTTGTAACGTTTTTATCTTGTTACATCTTTTCCATCATTTTTGTCTCATTACATCTTTAACGTGCTTCTCATTGTGTCATGCTGTTTTTGAACTGTTACGTCTTTTACATTGTTTTAGCCTTGTTACATCTTTTACGTCATTTTCGTCTTGTTACATCTTTCGCACCATCTTCTTCATCTTGTTACATTGTTTTTGTCTTGTTACATCTTTTACGTCCAGTTTTTGTCTTTTTATGTCTTTTTCATCTTATTTGTCTTGTTACATCCTTATTGATATGCAGTGATGAAAGTAATTAAGTATTTGTACTTAGTTACTGACCACCTCTGACTTTAGAAGAGGACAGAAGGCTTTCTGCAGAGACATAAACGCCACCCAACGGTGCAGCACTTATCATCTTTGTTGTGTGTTGGCCGCTTCATTGGTGACACTCAGGTTGAGGTGCTGATCTCACAACTGTGTCAACTGAGTCGGATATTCCAGTAAGGGGATCTCGAGGATGATATTCCAGTCGAGTAACAAGAGGCTAATAAGATCACAGAGAGACGATCAATGGCCAGTAAGCTGAGCTCTCTTTTTGTCTCCCTCTCCCTCTCAGACACTTGTTTCCTCTCACTGTTGAATGCTGTCTGATTTTAAATGGTTCTCATAAACATCCTTCATGATTCCCTGAACAGCCCATAGCTATACTTCAGTTTTGTATTTAAATTCTGGTAGAATGCATACAATAAAAAGACTTACATCTTTACTGAGTTCATGCAGACTAATTTTGGGAAGATGTATCAAGTCTGAGGGTGTTAGACATGGAAGTTAAGGTCAGGCGGACGGTGAGTTTCTAAGATTTAGAGATGAAACATTTAGTCCATTTTGGTCCATTTTCAGTTAGTAGAACAACTAATTGACAAACTGGCAACTATTTTGATAATTAATTAATTTCTTGAGTCATTTTTCAGGGAAATTGGCAAACATTTCCTTGTTAATAGTGCTAGTTCATTTAATTTTTAGAACTTAAAGGTAGATAATATGGTAATTGTTAGAGTTTTGGTTTTTAAATGTAGGATTTAATGGCATCTCTCAGTGACCTTGCAGATTGCAAATACCTCGTCTCACGGAGGGTGTTTTGAGACTATGTATTTGGGGACTATGTATGGGGAAGGAAAACCTATGGTGGCAGAAGCACACACACTCAAAATGTGAAAGGTCGCATCTAGAGCCAGAGTACAGTGGCTGCTATAGATGTAAACGGCCGCTTCTGACCTAACAAAAACTTACTTTCAGGTAATATTTCATTTTAACCTTATTCCGCAAAAAAAAAAAACTAAGAAAATCTTACAAACTGGACCTTTAAGTTGCCATACAAAGCTTGTGTGCATCTGCGTATATGTGTGTGTTTAAAAGGGCAGGAGGGAGTATCAAAATTATGATTTTTTTCCCCTGTCATGGGAGCAAAAAAATCAAATTGCCATCAATCATCCAATTAGACTTGTGTTGTCTTGCTAAATGAGCCGTGGACTTGAAGTTTCACAGCCCAGTGGAGTTTACATCTTCAGAGGGAGGGAGGGAGGAGGGGGAGCCGAGGGGGACCAGAGAGACTGAAAAATGACACATACATATGCTACTATAGTACTACTGCTATTGTACTACAATTTGAATTGTCACTGATATTCAGGGATAACTATTTAGCCAATAAGGTGTGTGTGTGTGTGTGTAGCTGTGTGTGTGTGTGTGTGTGTGTGTGTGTGTGTGGGTGTGTGGGTGGGACTGCATCAACATTTGTTCCCCTGCATGCTTCTCGGCCCGAGTTCAGCAAATGAGTTGAACCAACCTTCCTGGGCACTCTTTCCTCTCTCCTCCAACAACTCATGAAATATTTAACGTGCCTCACAGTAACCTCTCTCTCTCTCCCCTCCTCTCTCTCTCTCTCTCTCCTCTCTCTCTCTCTCTCTCTCTCTCTCTCTCTATGTCTTCCTCTTTCACAGTTTTCTTTCTGCCATTCTTCTGGCTGTTGGTTGCTGGATGAAAACGTTAATATCTGCTTAAGCCACTATGTTTTTACAGTGCAAGTGATATCCCACCACACACACACAACACACACACATACATATATGTATATGCACACACTTGGTGAACTTCCCCTCCACACTTCTATATGATCTCGTGGATGATTTCAGTCCCATTTCATTGTATTCAGGCTGGGTGTGTGCAGAGGTATAGCTGGATACAAATTTGACACCCGGCCGATCGGCAGCTGCCGGCTGTTTAATCAACAGTGATGAATATTTGATGGCGTGGCGGCGGGCAAACGGTGGCCGACACTCTCCTCATTATCGAAGTCCATGTGTACAGAGGAAGATATTCAATATCTACCGATGGGGGACTGGCCTCTCTCAGCCACATGAAATGTCCCCACAGCTCCTGAACGAAAAACTAGATGTTATATATGTGCGGCTAGAAAATGGCCATGGTGGGAAAAAATCATTTACTTTGGTAAAATAAGCAATAACAGAAAATATATGCTTATGAATTATAGGAAGTTGACTGAACGTTTAGCACTCAAAAGCAAAGTGAAGTTAAAACATTTCTTTTCTACGTGGGAAAAATAAACTATTTGGTTGAACATTAAAAAAAAGTTAGTGCGTGGGCTGACTTTAAATTTAAGTTGACTGAATTTGAAAAGACAAGTTGTGGTAATTATGTAATCATTCAAATCAAACGTGACAATAATGCAGTTGTACTTGAAAAACCATGTTCAAGAAGCTGTAGATATTAAGTTGTACCAACAACTCTTACAGCTGAAGCTAATCCTGTTTGAACTACTTTGTAATAGAGACACACATCATCTTTTCTTCAAACTATAAAAAAGAAAGGTCTCAGGAGAGTTTTAACTCTTAAGCAATGCATGCTGGGAAGCCTGCTAATATGCTGACCATGTTTCTTAAGAAAGTTAATTTAATGAGCTAACTGAACTTTGTGCTGTTCATTCATTAAACTCATCATTTCAAGGTAAAAGACTTAGAAGAAGAAAGATAGAAGGACTCATGTTTATAAGTTCTGGAGTGTTATGAAAAGAAACACTAGATTTTTTAGTTTAATTAACTAAACTAAATAAAACTTGTATATTTATGTTAGGTTAATGAGAAAAGACTGGTTGATCCTACAAAATTAATGCATGATTTTTTTATGCATTTGAGTAAATAAATGAATCTTAACAAACTAGAAATTTGAAAAAGTTTAGTTAACCCAAAAGGCAGGGAAATACTTCAACACTGTGGAGCACTAAACTTTTAAAGAATGCCATTTTCCCTGTAGATTAACAAAAAAAGTCTCCACACATTTTCCATATGCAGACTTTAGTTTCAAACTTTAGAAGAAGCTCAAAGTCAATACAACCTTGCTGAGGAGAGAAACTTTCAGGGTTGCACCAGGAGGACCGTACAGCGAAGGAGTGTGATGTTCAGCACCAAGGTCAGCGGCAGAGACCAGCACTGAAGCCTAAAGAGTTTCCCCTGCTGTAATCTGCAGTATTTCATTAGTATCCATGTTTTTTCTCAGTGGTTCACAGCACAGTGGAACACAAGCTGAACAAGTAGCGTTCACTGTATCATCACCGACTGTGAAGCTCATCGCAAACGATTTATAAAATGCTGTTATGGTATCAAAATCACATGATGACAGCTAAGAAGCCAACATCAGTTGTTCAATATGGAGCATAAAAAGAACTAAAGAACAACTTGTTTTCTGCTTTAAAAAAGGAAACAGCTGTGGGAAAAGCCAGCTGATATATTTTTACAACTTGGTTAGTCTCAGTCCTCTAGTGCACATTGTGGCTTAAGACAATGGGAAATGTCTAACATTTGTTTTAAAAGTAACTCTTAATAATGAAATAAATACTTCTAACAGCCTATTACCTTTACAGCTGTATCAGTGTCTGCATATATGTTGGCTGGTGACTGTAACTGCTTTGCAGAATGCAGATACTGTTTCACTGTCCTGATGTCATTTTGGACAATGATGTTTATTGTTAAACTGTAAAATATCCTGCCTCCATTACATAACTTTGTCACAAGTGTTTGATAACCACATTTGAGAGATCACTGCGGAAAGTGGTCGTTTTATGTTCGGGTTGGGCAATACGCTCATAAATAATATCTTGATATTTTTAAGCTATGCCACGATATACGATATGTATCTCAATATACACATTTTATCTAACATACTGTAAATTCTCAAATAATGCAAACCCCTGATGATCTTATAAAATATGATGCATTGCTGTAGCTCAAGCTACCCAACAGTAGGGCTTGGCGATCACATATCACAATATTTTTGACCAAATACCTCAATATTGCGACAGTGTTGAAGGAATGACTACCGGGGCTTTTTGTAATGTGGATATACAGTAATGACTAAGCGAGTAAACGCAAATAATATAACAGCTTAAACAGTCTGATTAGTGTATCACTTTATTGTAATGCAGCCTTAAAAACAGGAAAAGGAAACACTTATGACATATCACAATATCAATATAACATCTACAGATTGGCCACCCCTAACTCATGTATCTATTCTACATTCTGCATATTGTATCCTGCATAAAAAGCATTGGAATTGTTGTACCCCTAATATCAGCATCAGCTCCAAAAATCCAGTATTAGTCTGGCTCTAAGCACACATCAATCAATAATGACAAAAGATTATATTTCTCAAGATCACATGAAAAAGCAGCCATACTGTATATTTGTTGACGTACCACAGAACAGTTTTAACCCATAACTTCAGAATTGTACTCGCATGTGCTTGAATTTACACTGGTGTTCCTGTGGTGTTTCCACTCGCCACGCGCCTTCTGTCTGCAGCACGTGTGGATAATGACGACAGGGAAATGGGTTCGATACAAGGGTTCAAAGAGCAATCTGCCCGGGGCCATGACAGCTCTTAAGAGGCAGGACTTGGGAAATAAATGACATTTAGGCAGTAAGGCAGATTTAGCATAAAGTGACATTTAGGTGGCGATACGCAGGCTATTTTTTTGAATGAGGTGAAACATCCCATGACAAACCAGTGCAGACGTTGATGAGTGTTTTGATGTTTTAATGCTGCACTTTATCAGCATGGATGTCAAACGTTTGGGCAATGCAACGAGGGGTTCAATCATAGTCGCTTTGTTTTGAGGATGTCTTTGAATCCGTAGCTTCCACACCAACTGCAAGGACAGATTAGGATTAAATTGTCTACTCCTTGATCTAATTAGATGATTGAGGAATTCAGATTTAAAGTCACAGTGCAGTACACATGCCTGGTTCATTTTTGTGTACTACAAAGTGAACAAATGCAGATGCAACAAGGTTCAGGCATATCAAACATATACATCTGCCATCATCAGAAAACATCACATCTTCTGGGTGATTTCACTAGGTAGATGCTCTCGTTGCTTGAAGCTGTGGTTGGCACTTGGATGATGACTAATGAACTATAAGGATCAGTGAGAGTGAGAAGAAGAGTTTAAGTTATGCATGATCAAAATAAAGCGGCAGAGTTGCAGTGTGACGGCTTTCGGGCTGTTTGAAAGACTCGGATGTGTTCATTTGTTTCAGTGTAATTTCGATTGCACTCTAGTAAACACAGAACAGTAAAAAAGATTGCCCGACAATATAAGACTTTAAAATTTCTTGCTACGTTCTGGATTGCATAGATATCAGAAAACTGCAGCAGATGGGGAACTTGGACAGTTGAAGTAAAGAATGGTTTTGATTTCAGTTGCACGCTGGACTTTTTTAATGAAGTTCGATAAAGTATCAAAAATTTCAATTTGGCGTTGAACAGACTGGCGCTGTTCAACTAATTTGGACGATTGGTACTCTAATTAAAGCTGCTGTAATAGGTCATCTCATTTTATTTGTTTCCAGATTCAAAGTGTGTGGCACTGTCCAAGCTGCTTTGCATTTGGATTTTAGCTTTGTCCATTTTGTGTGTGTGCATGTGTGTGCGAGTGTGTGTAATAAACCGTTATCTAGTCAAAGGATGATACACTTGTGAAATCACAGCAAAGTGATGACTCTTAATGGCGGGCACGAGTTTACACTGTTTTAATTATCTTACTCTTATAAAGTCCCACATGATTCAAGTGAAATAGAAGTTCATTCTAGCCTTCACTGTCTCATAACATCATTTGGGATGCAGTGAATGCTCAGTTTGGGTCAGATACTGGCCAAATTCACCGGATTGGATACTGGAGGGAAAGGTATAATCCGATATGATCCATCGGACATATAACAAAACTTTGAGCGACGCGTAGAAAATACAGATGTTTCGTGAGTAACACAGATGAGCGGCATGTGTCACGTGAACAGTTGCTAGAACATGAGTGACACTGTCAGCAGTGATGTCGTCCTGTCAGCTGTGTGGAGTTTTAAGTTTGAGGAGGAAAAACTAAAAAAAAAAGCCAAGCACAATTTATTAAGGCTGCAGTTAACAATTATTTTTATTGTTGATTAATCTGTCGATTATTTTCTCGATTGATAGATTATTTATTAGGTATATGAAATGCCAGAAAACAGTGAATTTTTTTCCCCAAAGCTCAAGAAAACATTCTCATTTCTTGTTTTGTCCACAATTTTGGTTTACTGTCATAGAGGAGTTTAAAAAAAAAAAACTTTTAAGGAGCTGGAATCAGAATTTTGGTTTTAAAAAATTAGTCAAAACCAATCAATTGATGATCAAAATGGTTGGGAATTATTTTAATAGTTGACAACTACTTGATTAATTTTTGCAGCTCTATTTGAATTTCATTTTGACTGTTTGAATGGTGCTGACCAATCAAAAATGCTGCTAAAAGTTCTGTGTGAAGTTTAAATCATAAGTCATGTGATGGGCTGTGTGTTTCCTCCTTTATGGAAGTGAACATTTGTTTCTTGTTTCACAGTTTGAGCATGATGTTTTTAGACGGTTTAGCAAAGTGCATCCTCACAAATATATTTTAACATCTTAGTTGTTTAAGAGAGGAGAAGAAGATGTTATCCGATTGGTATTGGCAGATACTTGAGGTTGCAGTATCGGGATCGGTATCGGACATGAAAAATGTTGTATCCAGCCATGTTTTTAAAGATCTTAAGGAAATATTTTAATAGTCACGTCTGACTTGTTTCATCCTCCATTTCTCCTCTAGACTAGAGAAACTTTTGGGTGTCTTCCATCTCTATTTTTTTTTGTTAACAAACGCTACAATAAGCAGATGTGTGCTGGCAGACTTTGATCTGTTTGGTGTGTGTGTGTGTGTGTGTGTGTGTGTGTGTGTTTGTGCTCCATATAAATAGGAATCTAAATTGTGCTTTTTGCTATGCAGGCTACCTGCATATCCGTGAATCATACCCACCCATTTTTTATCTGTCAGTAGCTACATGACAAGAGGTCAGCCCCTCAAGATCAAATATTTTTCTTACTAAATGACGGATTTATTAGACAAATAAGTTGTTCGTCTGACTCTGAACCCTCTGTGATTGAAATATACCCCTGTGTCAACAGCACCGCCTCTCAAACCGGGTCCCGGGCGATGGAGGGCTGCCACAGCGGATTACTGAGCAAATATAAGTGGGAAATGAGTGCAGATCTGGGGGATCTACCCATCCACATCCCCGGTTTGACATTTCCGTCCAAAGGCCAACCTCCCGCGCTTTGTTAGATCAACGGAGCCCTCGGTGGGAGCTCTTATTTTTTGTTTTAAGATACTGCAGAAGTGGAACAATGTCAAAAAACAAGGACATCCAACAGTGTCTGTGTGCTCTCTCCGTTTCTTTTTACTTTTAACTCGTAGAGTTGTAATTATAATGATCTAATCCATCTTAACCTGGGCGCCTAACAGCTGCGATTAGGAAAGGCCCACTCCCCTCCGCTCACAGCCATATAGTAAAAAGTCGTGCGCTCGTAAATCTGAGCGGCTGCGTAACCATAACGTGTGGTGAAATCATTATTTGGCGACGTGGTGTCACAGACTCTCTCATCTCGTCTGTCAGGAATCCAATTTCCTTTTATTTACATCCACGGTATAGATTAATTACTCCCCCGACCAGTAGCCTGAAGGAATTAAGTTATGAGATCCTTTGGTTTGGTTCGCTCCATGATTAATCCATCGCGGCCTATGCAAGGAGAAGAAGGAGGAGAGAGGAGACAGAGGAGGTGATTAATGCTCAGATAGGAGAGCAAATATTGTTACATAATAATAATAATAATAATAATAATAATATACATTAAAATTTATTTTAAAAGCAAACGTTTTAGAGCTGCAAAGATTAGTTGATTAATCGATTAGTTGTGAACTATTAAATTAGTCGCCAACCTATTTTGATTATTGATTATTTTACTAATCAGTTATTAATACTGGTTCCTTTATTCCTCTCTGACAGTTAACTGAATATCTTTTGGTTGTTGACAAAACAAGATATTTAATGACTTTACCAAAAAAAAAAAAAAAAAGACTCAATTAATTGTTTTGAGTAGTCTTTTTTTTAAAATAATGTATAGCTTTTCTCATTTCAGCTTCTCAAATGTGAATATTTTCTCATTTCTTCAGTCACATGTGACAATAAATATAATATATTTGGGTTGTGGACATTTGAGGATGTCATCATGAACTTTGGGAATTTATTTGCCATTTTCTGTCATTTTATGGATCAAACATCTAATCAGTTAATCATTTTAAGTCAGTTTTTAAGGAAAAAATATCAAATTTTCTAATTTCAGCCCCTCAAATGTAAATATTTTCTGGTTTCTTATGTCCTCTGTGACAACAAGCTCGATATCTTTGAGTTGTGGACAGAACAAGACATTTGAGGCTGTCATCTTGGGCTTATGCGATGACGACACTTTTCACCATTTTCTGACATTTTATGGAACCAAGCAACCAATCAATTAATTGAGAAAATGATCGACAGTTTAATCAGTGATGAAAATAATCATTTTGAGTCATTTTTTAAAAAGAAAAAAATACAATGGAACACAGACACACATTTGAGGACGTCGTCTCAGGCTTTGGAAAACACTGATCAACGTTTTTCACAAGTTTCTGACTCTTTATCGACCAAACAACTAATTGATTTATTGAGACAATGACTTACAGATTATGATAATGAAAATGCTGAAAAATAATCATTATTGCAGCCCTTAAAGGTTTGTTGCTTTATAATAAGATAAGATAAGATAAGATAAGTTAAGATAAGAATAAGATAAGATAAAACTTTATTAATCCTGAAGGAAATCATGGTGCTAGTGATCGCTCTAACATTACAGTAACATAAGAATAAAACAAAAGAATATTGAATATAAAGTGAAATATAAAATATGAATAATTAATGTGATCAATTTGGGATTTAAGGTCGCTTTCATTGCTACAAGGCTCAGACGGGACCCCCAAAGCATCATGGGATGGGACAAGAGGAGGTGTGGAGGGTGTGAATCTAAACTAAATGATCTGAACATGAATATAAGGGGAGGCCCTCTCAGGCCCGGGCTGAAACGTTACCTGTATACGACCAGGCGGCTCACTATTGATAGAGCTTTTTAAGGGTTATGATATCGGTGAAGTTCCTGATGAAATATCCCCCTGATTAATAGCGGGCTCTGTCGTAACGGGCTGACATATGGTAGGCGAGGCAGCTGGGGACGGCACCTCAGGCATCCCCTACAGCCATTAACATATTAGAGGCTATTGTGCAGGCAGACAGTCCGACTTCATCCACAGCCCTTGTGCAGAGAGACAGCAGCCCAGAGCTGTTTGATATAGGCTTTCAATAATGCATCAGTCTTCAATCCGCCAGCGGAGCTGTTCGTTCGTTCGTGGTGCTGCTGCTGAAATTACTGCCATGTGGCGCGCATGGTGCCGCCGAGGAGGAGGAGGAGGAGGAGGAGGAGGAGGAGGAGGAGTGTGTTCACTGCCAGCGGTGTGTGTATCTCTCCGCAGGTTGTGTTAGATGGAAAAACTTTGAACTCATAAGATAGAAATAAAAGAAAGATAGATAGATAGATAGATAGATAGATAGATAGATAGATAGAAATACACGTCCACATGGCTGCTACATTAAAGAATAAACACTGTTCTGAACAGATGTTGTCTAAACTGTGTGAATTCGTCGAACACGTCGAAATGTCCGAATTTATTTAGAATTTGCTATGTTGATAAACTAAAAAAAAACAACAACAAAAAGAAAAAAACACTATAATTATTAAAGAGACAACCGCAATTAAAGAGACGTTTTCTCAGATCGGTTTGTGCTACGACAAAAAAATATATTATATTATATAATAAAATATTAGGGGAGTTTATTCCGAGTCTTTGAAGCTAAATTTAAAAAAAAAGTCCCGAATTTTCACACTTTCCTTCTAATAATCTTTACATTACAATTATGAACATTGATTATTATTGTTTTTTACTAACTGAAAATTATAAAGTTTAGAGTTGAATGACAAAAAAAAAAACAAAAAACAAAAAAACAAAAAAACAAAAACAAACTTAGCCTATAACAAACTGACATTGGGATCTAAAAGATGCTACGTCTGTGTGGATCTGTGCTAAACACGTATAGCATATACTGTAGGCTAACAAATGAATAACAGTTGTTGAAGATTAACAAAAATCTAACTAAAATGTTTTACTCACGTTAAAGAGTCGCTCACTCTTCTGTCCACGCAGCCAAAAAGCTAAAGAAAAGCAATAAGGAGCAGCTTCCTTCATCCGCCTGCATGCTTCCCTCTGAAAGCCCCGACAGCTGTCTGAAAATATTGCATTTTATATCAGCAAATCGCGATTAATATTGCATTACCTGCATTTAAAAATTCGGTTTTTTATAAATGCAGCGGGAAGTGAAGCTCAACAAAATAAAAAGAAATTTAAAAAAAACTGTAAGTAGAGAGTGAATAGAAATATTTAGAGGAGGGTAGAGGTCACACAGAAGACATTTAAAATAGTCTAAATAAATTAACTTTTTTTTTCTTCTTCTGTTCTTTAATTTTCTGTTTAACTCTCTCCTTTCTCTCCCTCTCTCCCTGCTTCTCTCTCTCTCTGTCTCGCTCTCTCTCTCTCTGTCTCTCGCTTTAATGTCGCTGTTGAGGTATTCTGACTGTGCTGCTGTGAAACTTCATTAAATGTTGATTGTTGGGTTTGCTTCAACACAGAAAAAGGCGGTAACTTTCTCTTAGTGAAGAATTACAGACATGCAAATCAACGTTTCATTTAACAAACAAGAACAACTGTAATCAAGCCCAATATGTGTGCAAACATATATATATATAATATATTGTCAACTAAAACACAACAAACCAATGTTTAATCACTGATTATTATTATAGTTATTAGATCAATAAACTTGTTTTGATTTTAAAATGTTACATTTCTTAAATTTCCATTTGTCATCATTATTATTATTATTATTATTATTATTATTATTATTATTATTACTATTATTAGTTGTTGTAGTAGTAGTAGTAGTAGTAGTAGTAGTAGCAGTGGTGGTATTGTTGCATAAATAATCTTACATTTTCTACATTAGTCTGGGCTATAAATTTGGACAAAAATTATTGTAAAGGAACAAGAAACAGTGAATTTTTCAGTTCTAAATTGTGACAAAGGCCTGCAGTATTTTTCATTTGACAATCTTGTTATTATTTTATTATTCATCTGACAATCTGACAATTATGGTTTTGCATCAAGGCTTTATGCTCCCCAATTAGGGAAATTTAACATAAATCAGACAAACTTTGAAAACATCACGTTAAAAAAAAAAAAAGGGAAAAAAGCCAGCTGGCTAAAACTGGCACATTTACAGAGATACTGATTAATGTGTGTTGTCCTAATAAATAAATTAAATGAAAATGAAAGCATTATTTAGATTAATTAACATTTTATCTGGATGCTAAAAAAAGGAGAAAACCTTTTAAAAAAAGTTACATCTAAAATGAAATAAAGTTTCTATTTATATCGACATGTGGACACAATAACACGTTAAACCATTTACACAATTAAAACCTTAATAATTATGTCCATTGTAGGCCCAATCACAACCAGAAAACGTGGTTTTCTTTCTTGGATTTATTAGAAGATTGCTGGAACACACCTCCCTGTTGATTTTGGCTTACAGGATGAAGAGTACCAATGAAAGTAAGAGGACAACAGAGGAGAGTGGAGAAGTTGTGAGAAGAGGAGGGAAGAAGGAGGAGGAGGAGGAGGAGACAGTGGGACATTTTTCCATGATGCACATGTCGCCGCAGTTTTTGTAAACATACTTGTGCACAAAGTAAAATATTACTTACACAACGTTTTCCGTAACAATTAACACGACAAACAACGTGGTGATCTTAATGTGAAAAAACAGGCATTTTAACAGTGACTTACACCATCCACAAAATAAGGTCTATCAGTAGACAGACAGCTCTACTGTACGCAGTGATTTCTTTTTCCAATGCATAGAGTGTTTGCACTGCAAACTGAAACACATGAAAGAAAAAAATTGTTTTTTTCTCCTGATGAAGCAGACAAGGCTCTTGAAACTTTTTCCTCGTGATGCCAAATGGTGTCGATAGACCCTTTTAATTTATATCCAAAAACACAGGAGCTCACCTCTGATAGTAAGTGACAAAGTGATGTCTGTATATACAAAACCATTTAACCGATCTATAAACCTAAAGGGTCTTTTGTGCAAATTCAAAATAAATATATCTCTAGATGTGACAGCCTATAGAGGCTAAATTACTGCCCGTGAATTAGGATTTCATGCAGGCCTACATTTTCTTTTTTCGTTAGCCATAAAAGTTTGCAACTAAACTTGAGTTTATAGCAGCCTCCAAATAAGAATAAATGAACAGATGAATAAATGAACAGATTCATGAATTATTCTATACCAACAACGACAAAAAATCAAACCAAAAACACAGTTCAACAATCAATGAGGTAATTCGTAAATGGCTATACTTCAAATAATAGGCCTATTCGGAGAAAATAACTCGCTATACTGTAGTATCAAGCAAATTACCTCTTTCTGTCCACATGTTTTTAAAAGGCAATGTCGACGTCGCTAAACTTTTCCCTCGAAACAACTGAGCGAAATTTTGTGTAATCTGTTATTTGCATACTTCACATTCACCGATAACGTGAAAATAAAACAATATATATGAAGCCTCATAAAATGGGTATCTAAAGCCCATTGTGCACCAACGTGTAAAATCGCTGGAGACAAAAAGACTGAAAATGGTGTCTTTTTAGTGTCCCTTGGTCCCCAAATTCAGTCACACAACTTTTTTGTTTCTTTTTTGTTTTGTTTTTTTCCTCGGCCATCAGTGAGTTGCGGAAAATTTCAACCTCTTCTGCTTCTGTCTTTGGTTACAAAACCACACTCTCACCACGTTTTTTTTCAGGTCCAACTTTTCAGCGATAGCTGCTATTTTCTCGGACGACGGTCGAGGCTGGACGGCGAAGTACGCCTCCAAAGACCTCTTTTCTGGGGCCGCTATCGAGGTCCTCTTGCGCTTCTTCTCGCCTCCGTTGAAAATGTCAGGTTTGCTCATTTTCTCCCTCTGGGCGCCCTCGGCCTCCTCCAGCCAGGCCTGGAGGATAGGCTTGAGCGCAATCATGTTGTTGTGGGACAGAGTTAACGACTCGAATCGACAAATTGTACTTTGGCTCAGTGAACCCACGCCGGGGATTTTGAGATTAGCCAGTGCGCCGCCCACGTCCGCCTGGGTCACCCCCAGCTTGATCCTCCGCTGCTTGAAGCGCTCCGCGAAAGCCTCCAGCTCCCTTGGGTCCGTGTCCGAGTCATTGATGGAGGGCAGCCCGGTGTTAGTGAGCCCCGGCCCGCCTTGACTGCCCCCGTGGTGGCCCGGTAAGAGCCCGTGGTGGGTGAGAGGCGAGTTCATGCTCATGGCAGCCTGGTGGGAGAGGTGGCCCAAGCCGTGCATGTGCGAGTGCGGGTGGGAGGAGGTGGAGATGAGCCCTCCGCCGCCACCTCCGCCGCCCCCGCCGCCTCCTCCGCCGCCGGTCCCGTCGTGCGCGCTGGACATGAGGGCGAGGGACGGCGAGCTGATGTGGTCCATGATGTCCGGAGGCTCCAGGTTCTGGTGGTGGTGGTGGTGATGGTGGTGATGATGGTGGGCCAGCGGGACGGTGGATGTGGACGAGCATGGCACGGTGCTCATCGTGTGATAAGTGGCGTCGGGCTTGAACGGGTGCGTCTTGCCCTGGGACACGGCGATGTCCACGGCCGCCAAAGCCTCAGCCCGGGCCAGGAGGGTCTCATCCAGGCTGGCGAATATGTTACTCTGCAGCTGGAATGGTGGAAATTAAAGATGGAGAGGATGGGGAGGATGAAATGTAGAAAACGGAGAAGAAAGAGAAAGAAAAACGTCAGAAAAACATAAATAAATGTATCTGTCAGTCGGGACGTCTAGCGACACAGTATTCCTTCAGAAGCAAGTCATAAAAATTAATACAAAAACAGTAAAGGCAGCCTTTGCGTGAGCATGCTTTCAAAAAAGAAAGAAGAGTCTTCGAGTGATTGCCGAGGAATACATGAAAAAAACATTAAGTGCGCGTCTTGGCTGAAAGTGCCTTGGAGCAGCCCTCGTTATTACGCACAGACAGACAGCGTTCAGCGCGACATGCAGCCTAGGCACGAAAAGAAAAGGACAAAGTTTGAAGTTTTTTGGGGGATAATTTACCTGTGGAGTTTGTAGACAGGCTCTCCTTATAGCTTCCGAGCTGGAGTGCAGGGTGGTGTACTTGTGCTCGGGTAAAGAGGGATGCATGGCGAAGTGCGGCTGTTTGCTGTTCATGGACATCATCTTGGCGAGCTTTCTCCAATTAAAGTGCACGGGAAGAAGAAGAAGAAGAAGGAGGGGAAGGGAAGCGAGCTACAAGAGCTGGAAAATAGTCATAGATGCACAGTGATCCTTTTGCCTATCCGGTAATGATGCGGTGCAGTTCGCTGTGTAGTGCGCCCGAGTTGCAGCCTTGAGCCCGGAGATCACAGAGATGCCTGCAGTCTCTCAGACGCACTTATCTGTCTACTGTTTCCCACTGCTGGGGATGAGAGAGGCTCTTACACCTGAGCGCCTCAGATCTCGTCAAGCCCGTGCTCGGCTGCTCTCGCGAGACATAAACTGCCAGAACAGTGAGCAGGCTGACAGATAAAAACTGCTCACAGGGCAGGCAGGAACATCTGGAGACTAGACGCCTGCGTTTTTAAGGGCTCACTCCACTCCAGCCAGCCACGGAACCGCGCCGGTGCCAGTGCCAGTGCCTTTAGGCCTTATTCTTCACTTAGAGGCCGTAAAGCACCGACTTAACGCTGTTTATTTTAGCAGACATACTCTTTAGACTGCTCTTTATCCATCTTATTTCAGGAGGGTGTTTTAATGTAGAATAATGCGGCTGAAAGTCAAAAAATGATCTGTTTAATACCAAAATTAATTTTACAAAAAGTGAATAACAGGAAAGCAATGTTATTCAGTGGCATCATTACAGAAATATTACATTTATACAGGGCTGCAACTAACGATTATTCTCATTTTCTCGATTAATCAATTACTTGTTTGGTCCATAAAATTTCAGAAAATTATGAAAAATCTCGATCAATGTTTCCCAAAGCCCCAAATGACGTCTTCAAATGTCTGGTTTTGCCCCCAGCCCAAAGATATTCACTTTTCTGTCATAAATGACTAAAGAAACCAGAAAATAACTTACATTTAAGGGCTGAAGTCTGATATTTTTGACTTGTTTTCCTTAAAAACGCACCATAATAGATATTTTACATTTTTATAGGGCTGCAACCAACAATGTTTTTCATAGTCAATTAAATCTGTCGATTATTTTCCCCATTGATTGAATAGTTGTTTGGTCCATAAAATGTGAGAAAATTGTGAAAATATCGAACATCAGCTGAAAGCAGACAACGTAGACATTGTTTTCTTTAAAAAAAAAAGACTCAAAACGATTAATTATATTTGGTTTGGTCTATAAAATGTCGAAAATGTTGATACTGTTTGACAAAGCCTGAGGTGATGTCCTCAAATGTCTTGTTTTGCCCACAATCCAAAGATGTGCAGTTTACTGTCATGAAGGAATAAAGAAAACAGAAATTATTCACATTTAAGATGCTTGTATCAAAGAATTTTGCCTTTTTTTCCTTAAAAATATCAAATAGTAGGTGATTAATTTAATAATCAATTAATCATTGCATCTCTACATTTATATATTCATTTGATTTTATCAAGGGTTCACAGCAGTGCCACACTTTAAAACGTGTAGATTACACGCTTTGTTCTGTCTGTCTCTCATCTTAACCCTTTAGAAGTAATGAGACCTCCGCCTTTATCATTAAAGCCCATCATCGCCAGATGAGCACTAAACAAATTGATTTAATACACCAGCGTAACCTTGTACACAGTCTTTACCTAAATTAATTAATCCCAATGAATTAACACTTCATTTATTCAAACCACAACGGTTGCCCAATTAAAATTTCATGCAGCGATTAGAGGTATGTGAAATATACATGATATCGTTAAATTTGCATAATAAATAAGGCGCTTTCTGCTACAATGGAATTACTGTGCGTGTGAGGTCTCTAATGTGTGTCGTTAGAGGCTACAACATGCTTTTATTTTATCGGCAGGAACAGGCCATGCTTTCTCGACTTTTAATGGCAGCAAATTAATAATTGTTACTGTTTCATGTGATGCAAATTATCAGGAAAAGTAGCACAAAACTGAGTATTATGTAAAAAAAAAAAAAAAAAAAATTAGCTTGTCCACTAAATTCCCAATTCTACAAGAAGTATCAACTGAAAGATTCACCACAAAATACTATAGCCAAATGACTTTCAAACGGGGGTCTGGGGACCAATATGGGTCCTGGGTGGGTTGTATGGGGTCCTCTGCAAAAAGAGGAATATTTAAAAAAAATTCACATTTTCTGGAAGTTGGAACAAGGGAAGGAAAAACTGGTAGCTGTTTTGATTGATTGTAATTTACAGTGATTCTACTTCAATTATTGATTGACCATAATCAAACCACAACCACTAAAGATAACCTTTTTAATTTACGTGACCAATTAAAAAAAAAAAATACTGAGGGGATTTCTTAAGGCATTATCCTCTCAAACTGGGGGTCTGTGGTCTAAGGTGCATCTGTTTTGGTGGTCCTTGACATGAAAAGTTTGTGAACCCCTGTTATAGCCAGTGGTAGCCCATGTAAATCCTAAAGACTTACCTGAATCACGTCGATCAAGGCACTGCAAAACAAAATGCAGGAAAAAAAACAACAAAAAAACCAGTTTCACATTGCTTAACTATTTTATTTCCTAACACTTTCACATTGCAATATTTGATTCAAAATATAATTGTTTTTCATTATAGTTACGTCCCTGACTTCAGTATTGCGTGTGATCATAAAAAGATCACCATGAGAACTTTTCTGACATAACAAACATGTTTGAAAAATGTCTCCCCACTAAGAGTGATGCACTACAGTATGACAATTAACAGCACAGAAATGTTTGTCTGATTATAACGCACACAGACTAAAGACTGGCCTTAAAAACATTTAAAGGGACAGTTCACCCAAAATCAAAAATGCCAATTTTTTCTCTTACCGGCAGTGTTATTTATACAGATATCTGCCTCCTCTCCATTATAATAGAACTAGATGGCACTCGGCTCACGGTGCTAAAAGCACAAAAAGACATGCATTTGAAAAACTCAACTACAATGTCTCTTCCCAGAAATCATGACCTGATTACTCAAGATAATCCACAGACCTTATTGTGAGCAGTTTCATGTTGGAACTACTTTTACTCTATCTAACTACACCTGCCAATCACATCGCTGTGTGTGAGTGAGAGGCTCATGCTCATGACAAGAGTGGGATGTCAACATTAACGGCATCCTCCTCTGCTCATAGACATATTATACATAGATGCCACATTGGCCTTTGGTTTGTAAGTCAATGTCGCCGCCATTTTGGTTTGGTCAAGACTGGCCTGTAAACAAATAAACGGGGGAGTTGTGGTTTTCCTGGATAAAAGTACCAAACTTTAACATTTCTCAACCAATTTTAATTGACCATTCTTTAGTCCCACCCCTTTTTGCTCTGTGCTCCAATAAAAGTTAGCAAACTTTTAACTTTCTTCTTTTCCTGTAAAAGCCACATATAATCCGTATCTTGTGTTGGCTAATGTTAGCAAAACACAAGTTAAATAGATAGCTAATGTTAGCAAGATGCTAGATAACTGCCTAGCTAATGACTGATGTAGATAAGCTAGGTAGCTAACATGTAAATAACATGTAAATGTTACTTTTACAGGTCCCCATCACCATCTTATAACTGTCTTAAAATTTTGGGTTTCTTTTCAACTGTCACTGGAACACAGAGCAAAAAAGGGACCAATTTGTCATTTTTATGTTGAAGAGTTCATGATTTACATAGAGTAAGTTACTGTGTTAAACTTCCTACTCCCTGTAGATCATACCCCTTGAATATAACATGAGCTATTGAATTCCAGTTGAGAAACATAAAAGTTAGTGCTTTTTAGCCAGAAAAATGTCAGCTCCCAATTTAGATGCATTTGTTCAAAGGTAAATCTTGACTGAACCAATATGGCAGCGACACTGACTTATCACAGCAATAAGCCAAAGTGGTCAATGCAGCATCTATGTATTTAATCTTTATGCATCACCTGAGCAGTACGGAAGAGTCACTGAGCTAGCAAGCAGTTATACAGTTGGGAGATGTAGTTTGTTTGACACAAAATAGTTCCTACATGAAACTGCTGACAACAAGGTCTGTGGATTACCTTGAGTAACCGGGTCGTGATTTCCGGAAAGAGACACTGCCTGAGTTTTTCAAATGTGTTTTTTTGGCACTTTGAGCACCACAAGCCAAGTGCCATCTAGTTCCTTTATATTCAAGATAAGGCAGATATCTCCAAAATTCAGCAACTCCCACCAAAACAATTGATTGTGTGAACTGTCCCATTAACTGCTACTATGTCCCTCATTTGACAAACCTGTCATAGTTTGTCTTAATTCATACAATATAACAACAAACAAAATGACAGTAACAGACAATAAGTTACACCAAGCATCACATTCACAAATTTATTCTGAAGCAACAAAGATTTAATGTTTCTTGCCATGTGTGGCTGTAAAGGGACGGTTCACCCCAAAATCAAAAATTCGTATTTTATCATCTTACCTTCAGTGCTATTAATACATTTAGATTTTTTAGTGCGAGTTGTTTAGTTTTGGAGATATTGGATGTAGAGATGTCTTGCAATCTGCTTGTGGTGCACAAAATGCATTTGAAAAACTCAACAGCAATGTCTCTTTCCAGAGATCATGACCTGATTACTCAAGATAATCCACAGATCTTGTTGTGAGAAGTTTAATGTAGGAACTACTTTCTTTCCCATACAAAGAAAGTAGTTCCAGTAGATTCTACTGCAGGAATAAAGTAGTTCTGGAAATGAAACTAGAACCTACCAGATCTACTTTCTTTCTGCAGTAAAAACCTACCGGAACTACTTTTTTTCCTACTAGAAAGAAACTGCTCACGAAAGGTCTGTGGATTATCTTGAGTAACGAGGTAATGATTTCAGGAAAGAAACATTGCTGTCGTGCTGCTGAGTGTCATCTAGTCCCTTTATAGTTGAGCGAAGGCAGACATCTCTATGGCCAATACCTCCAAAACTTGGCAACTCACATCAAAGTGATATAGCTGGACAAATAGCACTACAAGCCAGAGGAAACAATATGTATTTTTGATTCTGGGATGAACTGCTCCGGTAAGCCTGACCAATACACATTGCAGTGCCTGGTGCAGGTGAGAACACACGTGTTGTTTTTAAAACCTTCACATGAGCTTTGAAAGTTTGGTGGGACTGCTTGTGTTAAAGGGGCTGTGAGACTTCCTCTTTGTTGGCTGGCTGATGTTCAGTGGGTGTCTGTCTCTTGTTGTGTTTACAGGTTTACCCATGCAGCTAGAGGAGGAGGAGGAGGAAGAAGGGTTTACATGGTCGTTGTCTTGGCTTGCTGGACTGAGAGAGCCAGAGGGAGCAGGCTTACTGTCTTCCAGTGAATCAAACAGCAAATCAAAAGACAGCTCATCAGTCTGAGAGGGCCCCCTGTGTCCTCGGCTTACATTGTTCTCCCTGCTTGACCCCAGTGCAGCAAAACTCTCATCTGCACAGCTGTTAGGAGCTTTTTTCTCATCCAAGGGGCCATCCGTACGGTTCTTCTGGTCACACTGTATTGCAGGTTTGGCGGCATGGCTCAACAAGACATCAGGGCAGGTCTGCGGTTCTGGGACGAGAGTGTTGTCCATGTCTGTGGGAGGGGAGGAAGCCAGGGAGAGCTGCGATCCGCGGCTACTGGAACTCTCTCCGTCCAGCATCATGGAGTCTAACTCTGAGATTTTGTCCAAGTAAGCTGCATCCATGGAGGCCTCACTGGACATCTGGAAACTATCATGCTCATCAAGATTAGTGGATGTGGCTCCTTTAAGTGAGCTCTCCTTACTTGGACCTGAACATGACTGGTCACTAGATTTAGATCTCTGCCAGCCACCCCAGAAAACACACTTTGAGGGTTCCATGTCAGTATTTTGGGGGAATTTGTCAAGGCTGCTGAATTGGTTCTCCACTGTGCTGCCACTCTTCACAGGACTAGGTAATTCTTCAAAATCAAGCCTCCTTAGATAAGACCCAGGCTTAAATGCAACTTTCTTTTCACGGATACCAGGACTTCTCAGAGTCAGGGACCTGAAGGCAGAGGACGGCGTGGTGGGCAAGAAGTCAGAGGAGGCACTTTCCAAGTCCTCTTTTTTCTGGTCTTTGTGATCTGCAGATGGCATGAACATCAAACTGTGATTTCTAGAAAATGTTTGACATTCTGCCTCTGGATTGCTGCAGATCGACCTCCTCTCATTGTCACTCAAGCTTCTCATCATCATGGTGATTTTCTGTTGCTGTGTGAAAGCTTCTGACCCGGCCTTGCTACTCCCACACGCCTCCTGCACCTCAAGAGTCTCTTCTCAGGCTTCCTGATGCGAGACTCCAGGTCTTCAATGTACTGGTCGCTGCGCTCCAGAGCCCTCTTCAAGTGGTCCACATCACGCTCATACTGCTGGATTTTAGCTTCCAGTGCTGCCACGGTGTAACGACCAAACCTGAAACAGATCATTTCGTTTCTTTAGACTGTTGAAGTATGACACAAAAGTAATTATTATCTCATTTGAAAAGAAAGTAAAATAAGAAGGGATAAATAAAATGTCCCAACTTTGTCTTTTGGTATATTAATTTAGAAAGTTGTAACTGCTGTTGATTTGAACCAGATTGTGCAGGAATTACTAACTTTAGCAGCAAGTCACTTCCTCCAACTTAAGTAATTTTCATGAGAAAAAGACTGAATTGTAACAGCACTACCTCATTGCTCTAAATGCCTAAAATATACTTCTACAAACATATCTGACAGTGACTTAGAAGCCTGTGTCAAATACATTTTTTGGTCCTTTCTGACTGAATGTGAATCAGAGAAAGAATCAGCCCCCTTTATGTGTCATTTGTATTTAATATTTTTGTATATTCTTTATATTTCCTATTACAGAGATATTCTATAGACATACATGTTATTATTTCTAGGTTATGTTAAGACTTTTTTCCAACTATTTTGTACTGAGCTTTTTGGTATCTCTTTACAATAAGTCTACTCTTTTATACGGTTTATAATTAGGTTATTTATAAGGTTATAAACACTTTATTCATCTGTAATAAGCTGTTACAACACATCAAATAAAAAGGGCAACAGTGACATGTTGCTTGCGAAATAGTGAACCCACATGTATCTGTACTGTTAAGCCTCAGATCTCACTGCCCACTTAGTCTCCTCCATCAGCATCATTTATACCTGTCAGTTTCATCAGATTATTTGTTAATAAATTACTGGCATTTAACCACCATCAGTGTATCCTAATAGACAAGAAGTTTAATTTGGCATTTCAAATGAACATATAAAATTACCAGATGGATGGCATCATCTTCAGGACAGAATTCCCTGTGTGGCACAGTTGGTAATCTGATCACCCGATCTTAGTCATCAACAAATGGTGATGTGTTTCACACTTGAAAATAAGGCTCCGCTTTCCAGTTCTAAATATTAGTAACTCCTTTGTAAGATTAATTAGTAAGCAGTAACTGGATCTTGCCAAATAATAAGCCCACATGGATGTATGAAAACTGTTAGAATTTGTTTATTACTGTTTACTAATGATGTATTAAGTGTTTACAACCTAATATTAAACAGTTTATAAATCATTTATAAGGACAGTCTTATTGTAAAGTGGTATACTTTTTTATTACTTAATTTGTTACTTGTGTTATTTTTCTATCGATATACATTTCTCTTATGTCAATTGCTGTGTATTGACTGTTTCTGTGCAATGCCTTGATAACCTCCTGCTGTAACACAAGAATTTCCCAATTTGGGGTCAATACAATACAATAAAAAAGTACATTTATTTAACACAAGAAAGACACTCACTTCTGAGGAGATCTGCTCGCCACCTCCGCTTTCAATCTCATGTTCTCTTGTACGAGGTCGACATTTTGAGATCGTAATGCCTTATTTGCCTGAGGACACACATTTGCAGTTACGTTACACATTATTCCAGAGGTAGCAAAACAACAACACAGTATTTATAATATCCAGACAGAAGCATTGAGCAAGCTCATCATTTAATCTGTGGTTCTATTGAAAGATGGTAATTACATAGGCAAATAAACAACACTCTCAACACCGATCATTGAAATTAGCACAGCTACTGCATGCCAATCACATTTCTTTTTTTCTGAGTTTCATTACATTATAGCCAACAGATAAATACTAATGTGTGAATAATTTTACCTGACTACATAGATCACGAAAAGCATATTTTTTACCCTGTATGCTGCTAAGACACTCAAAAAGTCACACCTTTCCTTTGGCTATTAATATACTGTTTGTATTAAAATCAGGCATTTTCTTAAATATTAAAGACTGTATACCTCCTTAAGTCTGTCCATGTCCTGCTTTACTTTATCACAGGCATCTGTGGCAGCTTGCAGCCTGTTTTTCCATTCTTCCAAGACATAGGGGTCAACTTTTTGTTCATCCATCTGCACTGTATTGATGCTACAGGGATCCAAAGCAGTCTTCAGCTGTGACTCCAGACTTTCATTTTTTGTTTTCAGCTCCTCATTTTCTCTGATGAGCCCTTCAATTTCCTCCTGTTGAAGAGAAACGGTGTGGAAAATTACAGCAGGGTTTATCAATAACCACATTATGGTGTTATAATAGTGTCATAATAGTAGTACAGTGTTGAAAAGTTAGCGCAGCTACTATTAAAACATTTTTTTAGCAACCTGAAAACTAGACACCGATGTAATCTGATATAAGAGTCAGTTGCTTTTGCAGTATCTTACACCTTCTGTTAGTATATTAACAATTTACAGTTTGTCTAATACAATGCAACCAATCCAAGGAGAAACAATAAACTGCACTACCAGATATTTTGACGACATCATTCAAGAAAATCTGTATCAATGGATGGTGGCTGCAATTAAACTCCACTGAACTGTGTTGACTCAATAGCTTAAGCTTACATTTTTGTGGAGATAAACCTTAATAAGTCTGTCCAAGAGCAACAACCTGCTTTTTATTGCTGTGATAACATAAAACATGAAAATGCATGGCACTGATGAACCCATACCTCATACTCCCGTAAAAGTAGTTCTCCTCTGGTTTTTCTGAGACATTTTCTCATGGAAGGGCTGTCACTGTGATCACTTTCATTTGTACCTCCTGTGAATACATGCATACAGTAACAGATAAACAGACGTGATAACAAAACACATATTGAAGTTCAAAAGTCACTTGCTTTGATGAAAGTTCAGTAGTACTTTAGTTATATTATTATAGAGCTGCAACTCAAAAACATGTAGAAAGCATAACTGTGAAAAGTTAAGGTGCTACTTTTTTATACTTAGCGTTGAGTTATGTCAGACTCTCAAGCCCATCTGGAGAGAATTGTGGTAGATTTTGAGGTGAAAACAATGAGTCCTGTCGATATAGCCTTCACTTATTATTTCACATTTTGGGAAATATGCTTCTTGGCTGTCTAACCCAGAGTTGGATGAGAGGATTAACACAAATATTGATCCAGAATTCCAAAGTGAAAAATGTGCCATTCTAACAGCTCTAAATGGGTCTTGTTTTCATGTTGCATTGCCAGCAAAGGAACCAGTACATCCAAGAACTTTTGATGTGCCATGTGCAGTCACTGGGTCTGGCTGATCTGAATGCAAGCTGTATTCACAAACAGGAATCAAACTGTACTTTATACTAGCTTTGACAGTACATTTAAGTTCAGGCTGCACAGAGGTCATAACTGCAGTAATAAAACTTCTGCTAAATTTTTTGTTTCCAAAATGGCCACCTAACTTTTGCACAAATATTCTAGTGGCTAAAACCGTTATTAAAAACTAAAACCCATTAGCGATGGCTGAGCTATATGATTGCATACTAGTGTAAACTGTCAGAATATTCTGCAATGTGATCCAAAAGGACCAGGCCAGAAGAAACAAGAAAGAAAGGAAATCACGGTATTTGTGTGATCAAGAATTTCATATAAATAATCACCATGGTCATCATAAAAGACTGCATGTACATAAGTTAACATGCATTCTACGTTACTTCCATAAAATGTGGCAAGCTTCCTCCTGTCTGCCTTTTTGAATGACATTTTTCCTCATATTTCTTCATGTTTTCAATTTTAATTTTTACTGAAAAAAAGTATTTAAATCACAATGATGTGATATTTGTACCAAGCAAACATGATTATTTCATAATTTCTTCATTTTTTCTTTTCCAAAAATTGCAATTTGGTTCAGGTTCTGGGATTTGGATATTGCACTTGGCCATATTGCAATTCCAATATTAGGTTTAACTGTGCAACCTTAATTTTAACAACAAATTATAGCTGCTGCGCAGCAATGGTCGGGGCCGGGCAATTTTAGGCAAAATTAGGCAATTCTGAGCAACAAGCAGAGTGTAGGAAGATGAAAAAAAGGTGGCATTCTAATGTGCATTTTACATCAGTTGAGGCTTGAACTCACAATTTCTGGCACAAGAGACTCTGCATATTGACTGATAGCTAAGCCAAATAAACAGGGAAAAGAGACAAGGGATAACAGGGAAACGTGTTGATAAAGAGTATTTGTCTCTTCCCAAAACTCCCTGAATCATAATTATTTTAACCTTAGTAGTCTCTAATCCACATAGCATCACATTTGAAAGTCCATCCTGCCTTAGCTGAGGCTCGAACTCACGACTTCTGACACTGAAGTCCATCTTTTATCTCACTGAGCTAATTGGCAAGTGACAGTTCATGTGTGGCTTCACAAATTGACTAAGCCAAGCATCAGGGTGCCAGGCAGCAGCCATCCATGCCATGGAAAAGCACATTTCAAAGTGAAAGTTCCAAATCTGTAGCACATATGGTTGATTTGTTGTGAATTTTCAAAGTTTTGAAATTTAGAGGCTTGCTGTAGCGCCACCATCAGGACTCTTGTCTTGTGTTTCCAGTTGAGGACATTTGGCATGGGACTGGACCTTTGTGAAAAGTTTGGGTAGATTTCTCATATGGAAATGTTGTACAAGCTGAGGCTTGAACTCACAACCTTCAACACCAAGAACCATCCTCTATCTCACTGAGCTAATTGGCAAATGGAAACACCACTTGTAGCTTCACAAATTGACTAAGCCAGTCACCTGCGTGCAAGACAGCAGCTGTTAGCATGTAAAGGCAGATTTCAAATGGCTGTCAAAAATTCAGTTATTGAGACAAAAATCCCAAAATACACAAATTGCATCCAGACAGCATGAAGATGTTGGTCATTAGTTTTTAACAATGATTTATTGGCTCCAAAAGTGAAAAACTGATGTTTAAAAATGCCATTTTTGCATTGACTCCAATTGTTTGCATGAGAGCAAAATTCAAAATGCTGTAAAAAATTCAGTTTTTGAGATAAAATTCTGATATTTTCCAAACATCATCTACCATGACTCCAAAATTTTTGTCATTTTTTTTCATGAACATTGAAAATGTATTTAGCAGGAATTTGCAAGTATATGTTTATAATACCGTTTACAGTCAAACATTTTGATGCACTGCAGGCTCAATTTTTGATAAATCAAAAATCTGTGTGGATCGTTTGTGTAGGACAGTCTGAAGATGCTCTGTAGCAAGTTTGGTGCCAATTGAGCAAAAATTGTGGGAGGAGATAGGTTTAATAAGTTTTACAGTTTTTGAAAAAAACAGAGTGATGGACTTCATAATTTGCAATAGGTTTAAATGTAAAAAAAAGTTTCTTCAGTATTGGGGCTACATTTTGGTGAAAGTTGTAAATCTGTAGCACATATGGTTGATTTGTTATGAATTTTAAAATTTTTGAACTTTAGAGGCTTGCTGTAGCGCCACCATCAGGACTATTGGCCTGTTTTTGCAGCTGAGGCAATCTGACATGGGACTGGACCTTTGTGAAAAGTTTGGTCATTTTTCGTGCATGGGAAGTAGGATTTCCTCGGAAGAAGAAGAAAGAAAGAAAGAAAGAAGAACATGCAGGATTACAATAGGGTCCTGGCAGCTTAGGCTGCCCGGCCCCTAATTATAAGCAAGAAGTTTCTGTTATATTTAGGGATGCACAATAAATATTGAACCGATAAATTATCAGTTGATAGTGCAAAATCTATATTTTTATGTATTATTCTGACAAAGAAATTATAGCCAATAAATAGATCCAGTAATATTGTGCTTCACTTTTGGTGTCAGTTACTTGTGATTAATACGCTGACATGTCTGGTATGGCACATTATGTCAGTGCATTTAATTAATCTTGAATTCTTCTGCAAGATATTTGAAAGGCTTCATGTTCTATTAAAGTATGTTTGTGAAGTTTTCTGATGTACTTTACTTAGAAAAATAAATGAACTTTTGAAGAGTCATAAATGTTCTTTATTTTCGTGTTCACAATAGTGATGTCAATGTGATAAGGTTAGAACAAAGCTACGGAATATTAAAATCATCCATCTTCATGCACTACATTTTAGCCTTTCTTACCCTCAGTTGTGCTTGAACTACAGGTTATGAACTTCTTTATAAATTAAAAAAAAAAAGACATGAAATCAGTTATCTATGTCGGCCATGAGAAGCAGATAATTATCAGTATCAAGTGGAAAAAAACAAACAAAAACATGTCCACACTCATATCCAAGGCATGTTCAAACAACAACAATCTGGAAAATGAAATCTGGGTTGGACCTGGTTGTCATTCCTCGCTAACAATGCATACATGGTCTGGTTTGGTGGAACAAGTAAGCCAGATCAGTTCACTTTAAGCTCTCTACACTGCAATGACAGAGCCTATAATTTTCCCTGGAGCTTGTAGAAAGCATTATCAACAAACAAACAATTTCACTCATGACCCAATAACTGAGTACTGACAAACACTGCAACTTTAACAACGTGCTTTATATTTAATATGATGTCACGATGACTCAATTGTGAGGTGCAGCAGGCAGATAAAGCCTCACATTACCTCTCTTTGAATCTGTTTTCTCCTTGTTGGCAAGGAGCTACTCACCGATGATTTCCCTGCAGGGATTCTCTGCTGTGATGGGGACTCTGCAGGCGGGACACTGGCTGGCTTTCTTTAACCACATTTCCATGCAGGACGAACAGAACACGTGGTGGTTTGCACAGATGACCGGCTGCCTGACCTGCACGGACAGGAGCACGGGCACATTATTAGCTAACATTGGCAATAAGTTACTTTAACGCCAGGAAACATAATGCGAGTTGATAACAGTAGTTAGCTAACGTAAACTGCGTGCGGCGTTAAGCTAGTAACATAGCAACGTTCAGGTTACTAGGCAGCGGTTTGTCCAGTGTAAACACACCGTCTTGGTTTAACGGACGTTAACGGTTTGAAAACAGAACTGCAAATTTTTTACCTTTCCGAGACATATCTGACAGGAAATCGGCAGAGTCAGAGACAGAGTGGACGTCTGAAAGTTGAGAGCCATAGCAGCGCACGTACACACAAACACACTTCCCCCCCTGAGGAGATACAAATTTCCCACCAGGACTCGCTCCTCCGCCGCGCGCCCAGTCTCACGACTACGGAGAGTCAAAAAGACCAAAAAGGCCCAAAAGGCTGCGCATTCGCGAACGTTGAAAACACTTGAGAACCGACTGACCGTTTTACTGTCAACCGCAACAAACGCAAGTGGTGGAATCAAAGTAAGTACATTTACTCGAGTAGTGTACAGTTCTGAGGTATTTAGTTCCATTGTACTTATACTTCTGTTCAACTGCAATTTTTTTTTCTCCTTTGCGTTTAAGTAAAAGCCCTACTAATGAGCAAAACTACTTTGCAGATGCAAAATATGTACAAAATTAACCAAACTTTTACCAGCTACGACGACAAACGGAATATTTTTGGGTTGTTGTTGTTTGGGAATCACTGATCAACATTTTTCTGCATTTTCTGACATTTTATAGGCAAACAAACTGTTGATTAATAGAGAAAATAATAGACTATGAAACTAATGATTAAAGCTCTATTGAAAATTAGGAATAAGTAAAAGGTGTATATATTTCTTCCACCACTGAAGGGTCACACCTGCATTTGCTAATTAAAACTGTTCATGAAAAAGGCTGAGTAATCATGTTGCACAGATGTTCTCTTAGGGAAATAAGGAGATTAGGAAATTAGGAAAAAAAAATTATAAAAATTCTTGTATGATTTTTAGAGGCTAAAAAGGCGTATCTGCTAAATTATTACCTTATAATGTTGTTTTGGCTAGTATTTTAGCAAAATATAACCTATTTATCCAGCTGACATGGAGCAATATTAGCACTTTTTTTGGAGCTGTATGTGTGGCCTGCTTATGAATCTAAGTCCAGTTTTAACTTCCTTTTGCTCTTAAGCATGCATTGTTTTTTTCCAGCTGTCTTTGCCTGGTTTAGCCAGTCAGTAACTTTGTTTGCTGTTTAGTGCTGATTAGCACACAATATTAAAGCCACTGCTGCTGCTGGGTTGATAAGAGTGGTGAAACTGAACCATACAGTAAATCTACTGGTTGAATAACCAAAACAACTGGCTAAAAGTTGTGCTGTAACTCTCAGATCATAACTCTGAGCAACCCCATTGATAGCTATTATAGTAGGCATATTCATTTGATTTAGGCCTATTAATATAAAAATATAGCCTATAAGTGGAGCTGCAAATATAAGGAAAGTTTAATTAGTTAACATTTAATGTGCTGTGCATTAGGGTTTGGTCTGAGAAGAAACAACAAAACAATAAAGAAAACTTTTGACTAACTTAATGGACCAGTGTTTAGGGTTTGGTGGCATAGCTGTGAGCTTACAAATTGCAAATATCTCACCTCACTCTCCTTTCCAAGTGTGTAAGAGAAACTACGGTGGCTATGAAAGGCCTCATCAAGAGTCAGTGTTTGGTTTGTCCATTGGCGGTGCAACTTGACAGCCTCCGTGGAAGAGGACCTGCGCACTCTGCAAATATACCGAACTCATTCTCAGATATATATAGATAGATATATTATAATCCATTTCTGTCATTCTACCAATAGACCCCCGTAAATCTTACACACTGGACATTTAAAGCGATATTCCACCCCAGAACGATAATCCACTCAATATGTACTCACCCCTATGCCGATGTGAGGATGGGTGAAGAGCTTCAGTTCACAAAACAATCCTGGAGTTTCAGCAGAAAACAGGGTTGCAGCCAAATCCAGTACAATGGCAGTGAACGGTGACCACGGATAAAATGTAAAAAAAAAAAAAGAACACAAAACAAACACAAAATGTCTCCATCCTGCTCGTGTGGTGTAATCCAAGTGTCCGTGAGCCGCGACATTAAAATTTAACCACAAAAGACGCCATTTACACCATGATTTTAGTCGAAATGTCAACTGTAGCCTCCCAGGTAGCATGTAAGCATGGTGTCGATGTATCGCAAGACTTCATATATCTCTTAATGGATGCACGTGTGAAAATATAGCGAGATCTCTTCTGAGAGTCTGAGAGGCTTCAGTTGACATTTCAACTGAAATGTGTATTGTAAATGTAATTTAATAAACATTCTAAAATTAGTCAGCTTGATCACTTTTCCCCAAACACTAGCAGAGAGCTGCCTGGTGAGTCAATTCAGTAAAACAAAGAAAAAAAGAATATAAACAATATATTCTGACTGTATAGCAGAATAGATAAAAAGTTGAAATTTGGTTTTACTTTTTCAGGTAATAGTCTCCACCACAGTTTTGTCACTTTGAGTGAAAATTTAATTTATTATCTGCTGCTGTTGCTGAATTAAACTTTAACCCACAATTCACAAACATTACTTTTACATCATATTCATTTTCCAGCACGCAGAGAATCATGGTCATGGAGGACACAAACTACAACACTAAGAGAAAAGTAAACTCAGGTTTGAAAGACAGCTCTATTCTGAAATGCTTAAATTGCGACGTGATTTGCATGTCACAGATTATACTGGGAAATAAATGTTAAAAATGAAACTGGGGAAAAAGCCCTGAAAGAGTTTCCATGTGGTAAAAATAAATAAATAAATGCTACACTTGTAGATATACAGCAGTATACAGATGCTTTCTATTTGGGTTAAAATTATCTTGCAAACAGATATAGCTGTATTTCGAGTAAACCCCTTCATATTATTTACACAGTGAAGTTCTAGCAAAACTTAAAGCAGACAGGGACTTGCTGTCGCACTTAGAAAACTAGGTTGCTACAGGTCAATGTGCTCCCAATAACAGCAAACAAAGTAATTATAATGATATTTAGCTTTAGCTCATTGTTTTCTTAAAATGATAAATCACAACAAAACATAAGGGCCATATTTTTTTATTGCAGTATCAAGTAGAAAAACTGCAAAATGACAATCCCTTACTTAGATGCCACCAACAGCACATTCATTAATTTAAAGCCTGCCCATAATGAAGATTGCAATGTTATATTTTGCAAGCTTTCATCTCAGGTACACGATCTAATTTATAACGATAGCGAGTGATCTAATATTAGCATAATTTCCACCACAAATATTTCAAATTATACATCCACCACAGTTTAGCCCCACAGAGCCATTACTCATATCTAAACCAACATGTCCTGGCCTTCATTGTATCGCAAACCAGGACATCTTCTCAGGATCTAATGTGATTACAATTGACTGACTGCAAAAAAAAAAAGCTTGTACACTGATTCCAGTTTAAAAACATCACCAGTACTTGTTCGGTTGTTTGCAACAGAATATTAAATGGATCACAGGCCACAACTTGTTCTCACTCATTTTTCATAGCTTCTTAAGAGAACTTCTGGATAGATTAAAATGATAAATAGTAACCATTTGCATAATATTATTTGATGTTATTTTTTATTATCTCTGTATAATGATAATTTATTTAAATGTATACAGTCTTATACAGGCAAAAAGCAAGTTTATACAAACAAGGAAATATTCAAATATTTTTAGTAACCGTTTCCGATTGAACTAAAAAAAAACTGTGGATGTGTTTGCAGTACGAGCTTTCATTCAAGCCCATATTCGTCTCAATATCACAAATGACTTCAAAGAGCACCTGACGTGCAGGATGCTGTCGGAGAGACTTTCTAGTGTGCCATAGTAAACCTGCAAATTGAAACTGAAGTGGTTCATGAATTTCTTACTGGGAAACTTGCTCTAGAATAACCAATAATAGACAGAAAAAATGAAAGAAAATACCCATTTTCCGACAAGTTCCATTGTCCCTCTAAGATTGCATTGCTTTGCAACAGGCCGGTCATTAATTGGTGACAGTCAATTAATCACAGCTGGTACAGACGGCTGCATCTATTGATCTTGTTGGAGCACTTATTTTTCATCCCTAAATGACACCGATTGCCAGATTTGACCAGCGTGTGTAATGGACAGTGAAGAAGCAATGACCCGGGTGTCACTCTTACCACAGGTCGGGATCTGGACCCCCCTCCCCCATCTCTGTCAAATAGCATCTTTACCATTTAGCTTGGAAAGGTTTAGACTGCCCTAAGAGCACAGCAGCGAAACAGTGCGCTCTGGTGCTCAGATGACCTTTTCTGTTTAAGGCTTAATCTCTGACAAATGCTTGCTTTAATTAGCCTGATACCCCCTGCCTGGACTGCCACCCCAACCAGCTCCCAGCTCCTCTCTCTCTCTGTCACTGTCTGCATCTCTCCATCTCGACTTTTCTCTGCCCCTGTGTGTGTGTAAATCCTCACACATCCATGTGATAGGTGGCCAGAGGAGAGACAAGATGTGGGAAATCTGTTTGAAGTATTGCTAAATATAATAGAGGAAAATGTAACATCATTTTTTTAGTGTCATACCTAACAAGTTCCTCTTAGAGATGAAACTAGGGCTGCAACTAACAATTATTTTTGTTACTGATGCTTAATGTGTCGATCATTTTCTCAATTAATTGATTAGTTCTTTTATTCACAACCCAAAGATATTCACTTTACTATCATAGAAGAGTAAAGAAACCAGAAAATATTCACATTTGAGATGCTGAAATCAGATCATTTGAACATTTTTTCCTTAAAAAAATCGAGTTATTATAAAAAAAAATCATAAAAATAGTTGCTGATTAATTTAATAGTCAATTAATAATTGATTAATTGACAAATTGTTGCAGATGTATGAAAGGGTATTAAATTTCATATCACAATTAGTGACCAAAATTATTTTTCAGTATTATTGTAGGGGTTGACCAATACTAGATTCTTGGGGCTGATGCCGATACCGATATTAGGCAGGAAAAAAAGCCGAGCCAATATTCCTTATACAGAATATATACCTAAACACACATTTTTTGCAATGATCTACTCAAAATGATCCCCACACTTGTGACATATATATGTAATGGAGGCAGGTTATTTTTTAGTTTAAAAACAAACATTATTGTCCAAAATTACATCAGGGCACTGACACAGTAAACTTTCATCTGTATTTTATTTAATTAATTTTAACTATAAATAACTATAAATTAAAACACACACACAAATAAAGCAAAATATATGCATTTTTAACCTGAATTAAGAAAACTGATATACACAGAATGCTGCCTATAAAGCTAACAAATAAAAACAAGCTTCATTATGTTCTGTTTAAAGAAAAAAGTTTTCATAAAAGCGCATATTGGACAACATGTATGCCAATACCAATATAGACCAGTGTAGCTGTGGATAATATCAGTCAACTGATACATTGGTCAGGTACTATGAAAATGTGCTGAAAGGGTTCAAGAGGTACTGATACACACACTGAAATCGTTTCACCAAGGTTCCTACTGAAAATCTTTCAATGATTTGAAATGGCATCATGTCCTTCGTAATCTCAGTGTTTTCACTGACAGAAAACAAACCCATGTTGCTGCTGTGCCTACGTCTTGAAGACTGTTGCTAACTTTGGTTGGTGCTGGAGAGTATTTACTATGAGTTTTTCATCATGACACTGGTAATTATTTCATCCCTAGTCCCTTGGAATTAAGCACATTACTTAAAAAGGCAACAACAATCTTAGAGAATGTGATGTTTGAAACACACAATGTCAAATATTTAGACATAATCACCTATTTTCTATGATGATTAAATAATGAATATTCAGTATTGTATTTGAAATGAGACTTAAGAGAACAAAACACAGAGAAAGAGGTCGTATTTGGGGGAGTATAAGAGTCAAAAGATTATCCAGTGCGCATTAGGAGGTTTAAGATAACACGGAAAAGCAACCTGAAGGCCTCAACTATTGATTAGTTACTATCAGAGACAGTAGAGTGTGTGTGTGTGTGTCTGTGTTTGTGTGAAAATTCAAGAAAACGGCATAGGGCTGCACAATTAATTGAAATATCATCACAATCGTAATATGGCCAAGTGCAATATCAAGTGGCAGAAGCCGCAACTTTTTGCTAAAGGAAAAATGTGTAACAAAACAACATTATGATGAAGTATTGTAGTGCTGCACAAATGACCTGGCCTACAAATTTTGTTCTCCAGATGTGAAAAAACATGTTTGTGTGGTACTGACAAGGGCTGCACTATTAATTGAAATATTATAGAAACTGCACAGAAGATGCAACAATAAAGGAAAACCGTGTGAAAAAAACAACATTATAATGAAGTACTGTGTTGCTGCAGAGGTGCCCTGGGCTGGCCTACAAATTTTGTTCTCCAGATGTAAGAAAAGATGTTTGTTTGGTACAGACCCGGACAAATGTCACACCATCATACTCACGTCACATTTTAATTGTTTCTGTCAAAATACTTGCAATTTGATTTTATTTTACCATATCATGCAGCCCTAGTACAGACCACAAATGTCACATTGTGGTTTTAATAGTTTTTTTCAAAATTTGTGATGCATAATCGCCACTAATCGTGAATATTATCACAATATCTGTCAAAATAATCATCATGCAGCCCTAGAATGGCAGAATGCATGAACTGGAAGGTACTCCTCAGTAATTACATTTTTTTCATAACAGCATTTATGGAGAAATTATGTAATATTTGATAAGAAATGTTTAAGTATATAAATGTAAATATCATAAGATGCTGATTTAAAAAAAAGATTTCATCTGAGGTTTCAAAGTCAGGAAGTAAATTGGGCAAATGTTTCTGATCACTTTCCAACCCTGCTGAAATTAAACCCTCTCAAAGCCTGAGCTTCACCCAGAGACTGCAGCAGATCATGCATCCCTCCCACTGCAGTAGCAAACACAAGTAAAATAGATGCACGGCTACAAATCCTTGTTTTATTGGAAAGGGGCCTAATTATTAGGATGTAAGTCAGGCTGTGACTGGAGGGCCGTCTCCTTGATGCGGGCCTGGTTTATATTTATCCCCTCCTCTGCAGCTACAGCAGCAGTGCCACCATCACTACCAGCAGTGTGTGGCGCTTTTATTACATTGCCCACAGGCAGGTTCAGCCCTGTCACAGACACACAGACACACACACACACACACACACACACACACACACACACAGCTCAGGACCGGCAGCCAGTTGAGTCCCCTCCACAGCAGAGTTACCCCACATCCCCATGCAGCCCCACATGGGCCCCTGGGACAGTGGAGGGAGGGAGCGGGTATTATGGTAATACTATAGCCTGCTGCTCCCTTCCCCTCTCCTGCAGCACAGCTGGGAAGGACCATCATTACAAGTATTGTAGCAATCTGTTTAAGAGGGACACATTGGAGAGGTTGGGTGACAGAGAGAGGATGAGTGCTGCATACATAGATCACATAAAATATGATTAAAATGTGTGTGAGGGGACCAGGAATAAAATGCAAAACTTGTTATGAACACCTTATATCAAGTCCACTGTCAAAATGGCCAGCTGTAAATCTCTATTTTCCCCTCTTTACTTTTTTATTTTATTAAAGGTTTCTTGTGTTGAGCTGGTCATATCTCAAGACGGGAGGCCTGTGGCACATAAGGAATAAATAGGACATAAAGTACTTGAATCTCTAATGTCTCATATAGCTTTACCAATCTATATTGTAGTGTGTCACGAGCTGGAAATCCATTACAAAGTGACCAAAATCAAATGGCCTTGCAATAGTGCAACTGTGCCGCTCTTAATGGTCAAATGACCCTGATTTCATGCAAAAACTCTCCAACCAATTATTTTTAAACACAAATGAAATCCAGGTGATATATCTATGAAGTCTTTATGGTAATTGATAAAACACTGTAATGTTCAGTGAGAAACTCCCACAACAACAGTGTCTCAATGCTGCTTTAAATACCGATAGATTAATGATTATAGGGTAGACTGGGAACGGTTGGAATGGGGGACAGTTGCAACAAGTCCTATTCCTCCAATGAGAAGTTTGTTAGAGTGATGATACTCATACTACACAGTTAGACTCTTCCCCCACCATGAAGACAGAAGACAGAATCAGCATCTACTACATTTATTGGAAAACACTTGTTTTAGAGGTATGAAAGTTTTTCTTTTTCTTGAGCTGTATTTTTCTCATACTTCCTGAACTTTTGTACGAATTAATCAAAATTTACTTAATTTGAAACCCTCTTTTGTTGACTCCTAAGTGACATGAAACGTCTGTCTAGGTCAGTGTGTTTGGCTAGGTAACCATCCCCAAGCTAAGCAGCCATAACAGAACAGACCATACAACTGTGTTTATTTTTCAACATAAACCAGTCATTTTGGTGTACCCAAAAAGATAGTTCACCCAAAGACAAATTCGAATAGCTTTTTTCAACATACACCATCCATTTTGAGGTAAATAAAGTTATATAAGAATAGTTTGATTGTGACAAAAAAAAGTTTTTAAAACAGTTGTAGTTCTGTACAATAAATATATGTTTAAAGGAGAAATCTGTAATATATTTACTGTAATAAGTTCTAACATGACCATGATATGTCATCAGAAATTAAGGAAACGTGCTAAGTTGAAATACTCGCTACTCTGACAACAAGGCTACAGCTACAGTGTCCTCCTTTGAAATTTCCATTCTGAGCCAGAATAACTGTTTTTGTTTGCCTGTTTTACATTAATTAGATTCCAAACGAATGCTGAATGTTTGCAGAATAAGTTAAAAACACGACTTAACACTGGCTACAATAATGAAAAACTACAGTTACTTACACAAATAAAACAACGTTGTTCTCACCAGAGACTCCATTGTCTCACGTCAGTGCTCACTGAGGTGGTCTGCTGTCTCTCTGAAGTCACAACACGGAGACATTACATATGAAGTCTACTACACTGAGTTAACATAGGGAAATTTGAAATAGGTTAACTCACGATGCCTAGTGGCAGTGCAACATTATATTCACAGTACTTCACTTTTGATTTACAATTAAACTGCTCCACCTCCTGTGAAGCTCCTCATTCTAACCGTCAATCCAAATTCAACAATATTTAACTGTAATAGGCATCAACTACAGTCAGACAACAGCTTCCCTGTAATTTTACAATATGTAACTGTGGAAAATAGAGCTGCTGTAATTAGTACGTACCCATAATGCATTGCAATATGTAGTTAAACTTTGTGAGATGACAGAGCAATGAGTTACTTTAAAATCTGAATGGGAAAACAACAATGGTAATGGAGTCTGACAGGCAGACAGCCACTGAACTCCATCTCCAGAGTGTGTATTTTCAGAGCAGTGGGCTTTTGTTCTCAGGATAATGGGCTTAGCTTTACATCGACAAACAACTGACAGTTGTAAACAGCTGATCAACTCACAGTGTAGGACTCCTAGTTGCTTGTTATTGTCAAATTACAATATTGTGCTCCTCTAGTTTTCCTACAGCCTGCCTGAGCTTCCTTGAGTCCATAGAGGAGGGGGCGGGGGGTAAACTCCAGATCACTATGTGGACTGCAGTACTTAGTTTTAGACTCACAATTGTTACATATTGCTCCTTTAATAAAGGTTTGTTGCATCACAAATAATTTAGTTACATTCTTCCTGTCTCACGCTGAAATATAGAGAGAATGAACAGCATCTCTAACATCTGCACAGTAACTCAAGAAAGGCCTTTGTTCTACGCATAAACGAACAAAACTCAATAGCTGTCATTTCATAAATATTACTAAATAAATAAATTATATATAATATTATGCTATAAATAAATGATACCACAAGTATAATATTGTAAACAATGCATATTTTCAAAGTACTATGCTTATTAAGACAAAACACAAAAGTTAATCAGTGAAATTTAAAGTACTTTTAATATGTTGCATCCTTCCACTGACTGTTGCAACTGTCCCCATGGCTGGGGTCAAGTTGCAACATCTGCCTTCTTCCACTCAAAGAAATATTATGAACAATGTGTGATATGTAATCATCTTTACATAGTATGGATCATTAGCAGACAGATGTAAGTTTCATATATAAAGACTTGGTTGGTCTAATCCAAATAGTCCCTCAGTAACTGAGAGAAATGCAAGAAGTGTTGCACCCGTCCCCAGTCTCCCTGTATCAAGATGTGTGATCCAAATAAACACCCTGCTCCGCTATTCTGGTAGCAGATTAGACCTTTGACAGAGCGGTCAATCACTCACTGTCGGATTAGGCTGCTCAAAGCCATTCATCTACTTGTCTTGTTTTGGAGCAGGCCGTGAATCAGAGCTTCCATCATCCGCACAGTATTTTTAGGAAACAGATATATCCATTACATCCCTTTTTCTCCTCGCTGTGCCCTCCTTCTCATTCTATTTTCAGCTTCAGTTTTGAACAGAAAGTTCGATTGATAAAGCACAGAATCTATAACAGCATGCACAGAGGTGAAGGGTTATTGAATATTCTGCAGATGAACTATTAAAAATGCATATTATCTCATTATTCCTGCTGCCAAATAACTGGAAACCATATATGCCACAGCGACGAGACGGAAAATGGTTCTTATCCTTTTTCTTTTCTTGACCTGACAGAGGGCACGTGGAGAAGAGAGAGTGGAGGGAGGAGGAGAGTGGTCTTTTAAAAACTGCTTCGGTGCACTAATGTCCCTGAAACCTGAACCCTTATTAGATCTGAAGGGCATTATAGAACCGGCACAACCTCTGTTTAAAGGTGAGGATTAAAGGTGAGTGCATTTGTAACAGTATAACATCATGTTGGTGAAAACACAGTGATGTCTAATAATTGTATTGGGCTTTTATTTTGTAAAAACAACTGATAAAAGATGGTTGGTGAAATAATGCTCAACAACGACATTTGCCACCCTCCCCCCCGACTCTTCACCTCACCACACACACACACGCACACACGCACACACACACACACACACTCTAGGAGGCCTTATTAATTATTTGTAGCCACTTGACTTCATATTGTGCTGCCAGTGGCTTGGTCAAAGATTATAATTACCACTTCCCTGTTTGTATCATTTTCCATCTCCTGTGCTTTTAGTGCAGTATTACTTCTCTTGTCCCTCTCCCTCCCTCTCCTCTTCCTCCCCTCTCTCCCGTATACACAAGACCAAAAGTGCAGGCACATCATTTATTGATAAGACAAAAAGAATGTAATGAAATTATCAATGTTCTTGAATTAATTATGAACATGATTAAGAAAGCTAAAATCTCAGGAGCCGGTCTCTCATTACCCATTCACTCTTAGGGATTGCTTTCATTCAGGGAAGGAGAGGCGAAAAAGCCTTCCAGCAGAGCCCCACTCCGGCTCAGCCCTTCTCCCTGTGTGCCTGTCCCCTTGTCTCCGCTGCCGGGGCTGATTGACCAACCTTTCCGACACGCCGGCCGCCCAGCCAGCCCACCCGGACAGCTCCCGGACTGCACCCATCACGCTTATTACTGTGATGCAGCCAAGTACCGTTAGCTGCCTCGTGGCCTCTGACGTTTGCGTGGAAAAGAGTGAGGACGTGCACGACCTTCCTGTTCTACACCTGCGTTTGAGCTCTGGGGTCTTGACCCTCCTAAAAAAAAGATACTAGAGGTAAGTGAAACTTCTCAGACTTCTAATTAGGCTTTAACTGCTTGTCTGTGGTGAATAATGTTACATTTTCAACAGTCTCAGAAAATTAAAATATTTATGGTTCTTTTGCAAGAGAAATCTACATAAAACATCTACATAAAAATACTATTTTTAGTCACAGTCAACTTAATCTTTATTAATTAGAAAAAATAATAATGATCCATTTGAGTTGTAGTAATACCAGAGTGACATAAATCATAATGCTTGACGAGAAAAACTCATCAAACTACTGGAAAACTACTCCATGCAATATTCTGGTTAGAAAAAAAGACTTTCCTTTTCTGATATAATCAATTTGTTTGACTATATTTAATTTAGTTTTCCCACTGGTTATGATAAACTGATTCTAGTGAATCATTTCATGAGCTGACTATTTATGTTGTGGAATTAATGTCAGATAATAAGTGGATTCAACCCACCTGTATCACGCAAACTTGAGTCTCTTCTTTTAGATTTGTCTGAATAATTTTGGAGTGATGAGAGCAAAATTAAAATTGCAATTGAATACATACCTTTAAACAATATATATTAAAATAACACTTATGTCGTTATCCATATTCATATCTTGAGATGTTTGTGCTCTTGTTCTGAACATGTCACCTCTGAGCAATATGTATGACGCCCATTTTGTCGCATGTACCATCATTTTTATACGAGAGCAGCAGAGCACGTTAAACTAATTTCAGTGACTATTATTTATCCATTTATATTCAGCAAGAGAGCAAGAGGAATGCTCCGCGAGAGCTACACATCTTTTGGTTCAGTCTATCTTTCTTCTGCTCAGTCACATGGGACAATATATGGGGCAATACTCCCCAAAGTATTGGGAGTTTCAAACAAAGTCTCAAACCCACTGTCTCTCTTTTCCTATTCACACCATCTCTCTTTATGGTTGTCTTTCTAGCTTTCTCTCCACGTACACACACTCCTGCCTGCACACACATGCTTAATCATACTGTGGCTGCAGAAATACAAACCTATGCATTGTTACATCTCCCAAAACAAACAGACACCTGAACACATGGACATACTATAGTATATTTGCTTGTTTTTTTTTTTCACCTCATCAAACTTCATGTTTTTTTTAAGAACATTTAAATGATTAGGAATTTATTGTGAGATGCAAGAAAACACAAATCCTGACCTATTACCTTTATTGAATTTTGTGTGAAATTCAAAGCAGTGTGGTGCTCTGCCCTCCTGCTACAGAGCAATTTTTCCCCCGTGGAAATGATTTCATGATTCCTGCTGTGCTATCAAAAGAAGGAAAGATTCACTAGAAGACAGAGAAAACAAGAGGGAAAGAAAGCGAAGAGAGAGATCTCAGGGGTTAATGGCAATCCTCCTGTCCTAGGGATTGATCCGAGTATTGGATCGCACATAAAGCTGCAGTTACTGGATATTACCCTGCCGCTATCGGCCTGCAGTGATGGCCTGGATAAGAAGTGCTTACCAAAGAGGATGCTCCTCCAGGGCAGATACGGTTTCCCAGCCCTCTGGGAACAACAACCACATGCCTGATGCTTGCTCAGGAACTTTCTACCTCATCGAGTAAATCCAGGGGCCTTATCAAGTTACTGGCCTACTGAACTGCTCAAAAAGATGTTTAGACCTCTTCAGATTTTGAGCTGCGTAGGGGCAGGGCAGTCATTAAATGGAACCTGCTTTTCATAGATAAGAGTGTTGATCATTTGGTTTGATTTGCTTGTGTTTTATATGTCGTACAGAGTGGGGTTATCGCAGATTCAGTTCTGAGCAGAATGCTGTTTCATAGATTTTTGCTGGGTTAGACAGGAAAGTTGCTGAGTTATTCTTAATAGAACGTCACCTTCGAAGTATGAGGTTTTATCTGACGTTTTTGGAAAAAATGAGATATTCACGTATTCTTATTCTGTTCCAACTTATTTAAATGATGTGGGGTGTTTTTTAAGTTTTATGCATTTTTGGACTTTTCATTTCGAAACAAAAAGGTTTTATCTGCAAAGTATAACTCTAACTTGTTCTATAAGATTCGACTTGTGAGCCAATCAGCGCTTGAAAGGCACACAAGAGGATCAATCAGGCTCGTCTTCTTTGTCATGTTGCTGCACTGCTCAGTGACAGTGGGAGGGACAGGGGCAGAGAAGACAAAGAACTCATCACAATGTTCATGAGAAACTTTAAGATTGAGGATTTGATTGATAGTCTTGTGAAAGGACAACAGTCCAAACACCAGGCGAGTTCACACTAGCATAAGGAGGCTAGCATTAGCAGGCCAGTGTGGTGTCCATATTCAAAAATGGACAACATGAAAGATCCCTAAAAGTGAGGCCAAACCATCACAATAGCCCCCTGGTGGCTGGTTGCAGTATAGTCATAAATCCTGCCTCCCCAATGTTAATAGGTGGAACATGAGCCAAACAGGCTGTTTGTTCAAGTGTTCATTTTTTCACATAATTTTGGTTTTAATTAGTTATTTGTTGATATAAAAAGGGGGCTTTACGTCATGATTGACGGCTGAGCACTGCTGTATGCACGGGATCTCGAAAGCGTGGCTCCAATCCTGCTCACCACAGTGCAGACTCTGGCTCCAAATTACGTTTCCGGCCAAGATGGCAGTGCTTGTATCCTGGATATTTTGGTTTCAGTTTTGTACAGCGGGAAGAGGTGGAGCCAAGCTCTCCATCTTTATTTATGCCAATGGTGGTAGCTAACAATGAAAATTAACTCCTTACCAAGATCTAAAACAATTTACAAAAGACTGAACTTTGCTGGCATTTCTACTGCTATGCTGTGTTTATACTTAATACTGCTTTGTACTGTTGAGTTACCAGTTTAAGCAAAAAAAAGTTTATAAAACCTTACAATACATGACTACATGTTACCGAAGCATTGTAGATTCCAGTAAGTCCTAAAATGTCTTAAATTTGATTAATATTAAGCCTGAACGGTCATAACATAGTCTACATTTGAAATGATGGGGTCTTAATTACAACTTAAATACTAATTTCATTCATCCATTCATTTTTTCCCTTTTCCCCAAACTAAGACATATTTTGGTGCATCAGAATCAACATTTCCGAACAAAACATCATAAAGTGTCAGAGGGCATTAAGTTTAACTTTCTCATACATGTTACAGTACTAATTTTTAAACAAATTGTGAGTAAACTGTTTTGTGTTCCTTGAAAATAATTGCTTCCTTTCATGTTTTTTGTGATAGAGGCTGATAATTCCAAGCAGAGAGTGAGTTCTTAGTTGACTTTAGTCCTATCTGCATTTGATCTCTTCCAAAAGAAAAAATAAATAAATAAATTTTTAAAAAAAATACAAATTTGATAGGATTTTGATACATTTAGGGTAACATATTGTTTTTGCTATTTCGAATGCAAAAAATATATCTCAAACCACTCAGAATGCAGATTGTGCATGCAGAACCTTATAAATTTTACTTTTTGCTTCATGCAGACTTCACTGTCCTTGTCTTAACTAATCATTATAATTGCTTAAAACCCTTTAAATGGACATACTTCAAGAAACTGTCCTCAAACCAGTCCTGTCTGCATTTCCTCCTGTGGTTTTACTTCAGATCTGTATAGATGCTAGCTGATTCCAGATCTGTGCCAGTAGTAGCCAGCTCTACCCACGAGCATCTGCTGTATGTCTCTCCGTGGTATTACCCATGAAGCACCTGGCTCGTGCCACACGCCAGCAACCAGAGCCCAGATGGCAGCTAAACAGGCTAATTATTTCAACACAAAACTCTGATGTCCCACACCAGCACTGTGGGGCCACTTTGGCATTCTGCATCTCTCTCTGCAGCTCTGCCGGAGAGGAAGTCTGCCACGCAGCTATAAAGATGTCAAGTGGGTAATCACGGTCATAGACAGGCCCCGCTACAGTGCTTGGCGTCCAGATGTAAAGATGGTCATATGTGGTGTCCTTAGGAGGAACAAAGGCATTTGGCAGAGTAGGATGGTGCATTATTTTTGCCCTCGGTGCTCATTGATGCAGATGCAGGCTCATTATATTCCAGAGTTGACAATAACATAAGTTTTTGAGTGCATTTTTTGGATCCTCTCATGAATATAACCACCACAAAATGCTGATTCAGAGTGTAGACAAGATTTCATAGTATAGTAAGTTACCAGTGTGACTGGTTTTTCCTTCAACTTGTGAACAAAGTACCAACCTCATTATGTGTCTTTTTATCCACTGACTGACTGTTTGTGTACTTTTTAACTTTTACTTTTAGAATGGCCATTGATGTTTGTATTTCTTATATCTATCTAAGTTAGGAATTTAAATGTGTAAAACAATGCACCTTTTTACTTTTTTTCTTCAAATTATTAATTTTTACAATTGAATAAGAAACATTATGTACAAAAGTACAGGAAAAAATAATGCACATTTGAAATCCTAGATTAGAAGTAGCTTGTTTTTATACACAATGGTGCATTAACCATCTTTTTCATTCATGCGATACCCTGTTAACATTAGACATAACCAACAAATTAGCCTACTGATAAAATGATGATTTTCTAATAAATACTGTAAACACCAATAAACTTTTAATGGTAGAAGGCTATTTCAATAAAATCACAATGATATATTTTTTTCATATTTATAAACAATCAAAGGGATGAAATTAGGTCATTAAGGGGAAATTCGGCCCATGGACCAACAACTGAATAGGCCTGGTATGAGGTATTTGGCTGCTTTTGTGTACTGGGGCTCTGTCAGTATGTAACTCACATTCCTTATTCATTCATTCAGTCAGGGTTGTCCTGTCTGTCCCCTGGTGGCCGTAAAGCGGTATTGTGATGTCTCCAGATGACAGACACCAAACCAGGATCATTCACCTGCCTCTTCTGTAACACTGCTGTTGAATCCCTACATCATCTCAAACACGGTGTGTCCCTGTTTGGATTACAGCAGCCCTCTCGGCTCATACAGTAAATCTTGTTTATGCATGTCAGACAGCCTCAGCATTGTTGAATCAGTCTCTAATAAGAATATCAGCCAGCAGTTGCAGGGTCTTAACTACTCCAGCAACGGTGCACTGCAGGCTTTAACCAAATTATCCCTGGTGGTCCAGTTACTGAACAGTATCAACATCTTTATCTGACATCAGAGGTTGCAGTTTCTCTGTACATCTTCTCTGAGGTTGATGAAGTGTTGCCATTAGGGCCCTTCTCCTGCATCCACAGCCACGTCAGAGCAAGAATTGGTTGGTGCTTGATAAAGCTGGCACTTAGAGCAAGGTGCAGGCCCCACAGCGATAACCTACTGACTCCAGCATTAAAGACTCCACCAATGGGAGGGCGGCCTACATCTTGATCTATTGCTGCTTGTCAGAGAGGAGTATTGCTCACTGAAGCCTGTGTGTTTTGTGTTTTTGTAGCTGTGTGTGCAAGCATGAAGAATATACAGTACTTCCATGGATTGGCATGGGAAATAAGTAGAAAATTAGGAGAGAGGATGGAGAGAGGATGCTTGGTGCATTTACACACAAACACTATTTGCGACATTCATTTCCAAACTTCATATTCTGTGAATAATTCACAATTTGAGTTATAGGATATTTATTGATCATGCAGCTGGGTTGTGTTTGCATGAGTGTGTGTGACCAGTAGGTTGGATCTACTGTCAGAGTACGCTGTTAATCTTGCATAATACTGGACCATCAACCAAAATTTTTTGTGCACATTTATGACTGTAGGCTCAAGGTCCTCTTTCACTGACTGCTCTGTTTTGTACCAACTGCTGACTCTTGTCAACAACTACTAGTTTGTATGTTGCAGGCTATATTTTGGCCTTTGTCATGGCTCAAAAACTGACATCCATAGAAAAGTTAGATTTCATCTTAAACAGGAGCAGCTGCAGATTAATTCCATAACTGATAGGTTATGATCCACCAAGTTAGGCACAATTTAAGATGAAAAAGTCCCCACCGCTGCTGCAAGTCGCCACCATGCGTCTGTACGGTTGTCATATTGGAGCATTTAAGGTCCAGTGGTAAACAAATGAGAAAAGCAGATAAAATCAAGTGTAACTCACTTAATTCTGACCTGATTTGTATGAAATTTGTTTTGTTATAAATGTGAAAAAAATTAATATGATACTGGCTACTCTTTGGAATTAAATTCAGTTACTGGGGTGATATAATAGAAACATCATAGAATAGAAACATCTTCCACTGGGACATGCAGGTGAAATAAATTAGTAAGAATTTCTACCTTTGTGAGTTTCTCCAAAAATGTATATATGTGGAAAAGCCACATGGTAGCTTATAATGTTCTGAATGAATAACGAAATGTTTGAAATAAATAACGCTGATTAAATAGAGAAGTTTACTATTACCATTTACCATTACACTATTCTATGTATTTTAACCAAATCTGAGACTGTACCATACAAAAACACTTTATTAAAAACTTTGCAGTCCTCTGTTGGTTGCATCTGGCAGTTGTGGTGGCATTGCAGTAGGTGCTTCACTATCTGTTGCCTGGCTGAGATCTGCAGTCTACTGAGTGACCTCTACTAGTTCATTGCAAAACCACTCCAGTATGCTTTTTTGAACATAATACATTTGATGAATCTACACTTTTATGGACCTCCACAGCCCTACAACTCTCAAAATGATGTGTTAACATAAAATGTGAAACATATTTATGAAAACATATACAAGGCTATCAAAGAGTTTTACTTTAAACTAAAGTGAGGTCGACATTCAGTGCTCGCTGGCTGAAAAGTCAGAACAAATAGAAAGTAAGCACTAATATCTAGTTAAAAATACAATTGTTTGACAGTAGAGTAAACTGAGATCCATTGACGTGTGTTTGTAGACTCAAACTCATAGACAAATTAGCCGAAATAAAGCAATAAAGACTCTAATTTGTCCCAGTACAGTTCTACCTCATCCCCTCCTCCTCCTCCTCCTCGTTCCCTCTCCCTAAAGTGTGTCCCATCTGCTTTGGGGACCTCTCCCCAGCATGCAGGAGCAGGATAAGCACACCATTTCCCTGTCAATACTTTGCTATTAGCCTCTGCAGATCCATATATCACTGAGCTGTAGGCTATGAGCCGGTGTAGGGTGTTCTTCTTATCTGAATGGCCGAGCGAGGCTGAGGTTCTCCTCTCTGCCCTGCACTTTGATTTATTCAACCAGTAGGTTAATGAGAGATGGAGCCGGCCTCTTTACTCTTACCCTGAGGGGCTAAAAATCTGTGCATGTGAATGGGGTGGAGTGGAGGGAGGAGGAGGCCACAGGATGTGTCCTAAAATGCCACGAAAATGATTCAGTTTTTTTGAGGGAATATGGAACTCCAAAATAGATATTGATATGATATTGCAAAAGATTATGATATTGCAAATGCTTTAAATTGGTAAAACTGTTCAATTGTTTAAAGGAATAGTACGACATTTTGGGGAAAAAAGTGTATTAAATGTTTTGCTAAGTGTTTGACAAGGAGATTTGTACCACTTTTATATATTTCATATTAATTTGAAACTAACCAGGGGTTTCCACCAGATGCAGCTTTGTGATGTCGCTTGTGCGCCGCGGTTTTGTTCCGTCCTCTGCATGGCTGCAAGCCCCACCAGCAGTGTTTCAGAAGCGTTTCAGCAGCGGAGTGTTTTGCCCCCTGATCATGTTTACTTGCTCAGATTTTGTTGATCAGATCCTCATTCCTTGCTCTTTGTGCTTCTACCATGGATAAGCAGGCTACATGATTAAATAGTTTCTTTTCTGTCTGTCTTTATGATCATGAGTCTGCACGGGGTCTTTTATTTTGAAAATTAACTGGATTCTCTCTCCCATTTCTGTGTCTGACTTCCTGCCCATTCGATCTGCTGTGTGCTAATTGACACGGCAGCCGTCAAAAATAGACTCAGTGCGTATTTGAAGCGGAGCAGAGCACCAAGCCACTTCTGGGAAGCGTCTGAAATGCGCCACGGCGCTTCTGGTGGAAACACAAGCCACGGCGCGGCTGTAACGCGGCGCAGCCGTGCCTGGTGTAAATTGCGGGTTAAGCTAGGAGACAGAAATAGAGACACAGCTTGGCTCTATTTAAAGGTAAAAGGTCTGTCTAACAGCACATCTAAAGCTCACTAATTAACATGTTATAGCTCATTTGTTTAATACATAAACTGTAAAAATATTTTAGGGGGCTGTTATGTGGACTGTATACTGGGAGCAGTGCTAAGCTGTCTTCTGGCTTTAGCTTCATATCTAACTAACAAACATGATACTGGTATTGATCTTCTCATATATCTCTTGGCAAGAAAGCAAATAAGCATTTTTCCCAAAATGCTAAACTATTCCTTTAAAGGATCAGTGTGCAGGATTTTGTGGCATCAGTGAGCTTGCAGATTGCAAACACCTCATGTCACCCTCCCCTTCCAAGCATGTAGGACAGGCCCATTCAACTTCAATTGCGAGCGGGTCAACTCCACAGCATAGACCAAGCTCCAAACTCTGTGTCTTGCAGTCACACTAACACAATTGGCAGGTTTGACTGTTGGGAACCCAGTGAAGGATCATAACCCTGCAGCTGCATTGACAACTCCTACTGGTTGGTTGGTGCACCCTGCAAGGAGGTGATGCATATTGGAGGAGACTTGTATCTGTTTGCACCGTCCAGCAGTGACAAGGATCATAGTACAGGGGAGTTTGGCTTTTCAAATTAAGGAAAGAATGAGGAAACCCAAACTATTTAAGTGAGTTGTAAAAGCAGTTACTGGGACATGCGGTCAGTGTAATGATAGGCCTGCTGTGGTGAGAAGAAGGTTGTCTCTGTGATGAAGATCCCTTCACTGTGGCAGCTTTTCACCAGCTTTACTGAATGTTGTGTCTGTTTATATTCATGGGCAAAATGCATCATGAGTACAGTAAATGATGATAAAAGGCAGTCCTAAAAAGAGATGTGTAGCTTTTGAACACTTCCCTAGATCAGTGAGTTACATTGCCTGTTACATCAGTGAGTTTATGACCTGCAGATATTTGGCCTCAATCCAAGAAGAAACTGTCTAATGAGCAAGCTGTGTCAGTGTCTCTAGCAGCTCCCTCTCAGCAGTCTGCCTGTACAGTTTGCAGTATGTGTGTGTATGTGTATGTGTTTGAAAGCAACAGAAATTCTCTATGTTGAAGGCATTTAGCTGTGGGATAGAGAGGGAACTCAGGAACTCACACACAAGCACAACAGGGGAAGACAAACCACTGCCAGATAAATGTCCTACTTAGCTATTACACTGTAGTACATTTCAGCAAGAAGTCAGACCCCTCCCCCTGTTTCTTTCTACACACATACACACACACACACACCTTCCATGAAAATATCTAGCATATGGTTGTATGCTTCTAGCTTGTATCCCAAGGCCAGTTTCCCAGCTGGTTCCCTGAGAGAACAGCGAGAAGGGGGAGAAAAAACAGAAGAGCAGATACAGGGAGAGCAAAAAGAAAAGGAGATGCGAAGAGAGAGAAAGACAGACATAAAGAGTGAAAGAAGAAGAGATCGATAGAAGTAGAAAGAGAAAGAGAAGAAGAGATGAAGGGGGTAGTCATGTGCCTCACATCCCTCCTCCTCGGCCTATGGCAGATGTAGTGTAGGTTCGGACTGTTAAGTACCTGATAATTAGTTTGCCTGTGAGGCATCAGTCATTATGGTTCTGTGCGACTAACAAGGCCCTATTGGGGACGACAGCTTTTCTCTGTGATTTACACAGCCTCTTACAATGATGTTGCTACACCACCCCGGATTGTTTTTTTTTTTTATACAGAGCAACAGAAAATAGTGCAGAAATAAGAACAACTGTGACTGAGAGCCATTGGCAGCTCTTTTCCCCTAAAAGTAAACCACACATTGAGCCTGAAGGTTCACTATTGGACTTGGAAATAACAATTTACCAAAAATAAAAATGTGGGTCATGAAATGCAGCTGAAAACACAAGAAATTTTTGAAATAGATTTTATTTTTTGTCAATCTCCACCATATATGTTTTGAAGACCTGGATTTTAGTGTGCACTCTTAGAAGCATAGGTTCTGACTTGAACCATAACAGGTTCTTAGATTTGTTCCCATAGCCCTTTTAAGTTCCTTTTAGAACCTTTTTTAAAGGTTTCGTTGGATCCCTTCAGAGAGTTCCACCTAGAACCCAACATAAAGAGTTATACCTAGAACCACCTGTGAAAGGTTTCACCAAGAACCCCCTATGAGATGTTCTACAGAGAACCCTTCCATGATGTAATGGTTCCACCTAGAACCATCTCTAGAGGTTGTATCCAGAACTTTTTCCATCTTTTAAGGGTGCTAGCAAGAACCCACCCAGGGGTTCTTCTGAAAACCCTTTTATATTACAAAGGCTTTATCGAGAGCCCACCCAGAGGTTTCTATCAAGAACCCTTTCAAAAATATATTTTGGAGGGGCTGTTATGTCTTTATTAGACGGGACAGCTGAAGTGAAGACAGAGGAGGGGAGAGAGTCGGGGGGGAAGCATGCAGCAAATGACCACAGGTGGGAATCAAACCCACCCCAGAGGACTCTCAGCCTCAATACATGGGGGTGAACGCTCTATCAACTGAGCTACCTGGCCACCAAAGCCTTTTTATATTTAGGTTCTACCGAGAACCCTTTGTCTTGACAAATCCTTCACAGAAATCTTCAAGGATCTTAACAGTCCTTGAAGAACTCTTTCCAAAAAGGGTTCTTTGAATGAAAAGGCCTCTCAATTGAATCTATGGTCTTATAAAAAAACCCTTTTAGAACCAAAAAAGGGCTCTTCACAAACAAATGGGCCTGAGTAGAATCTCAGCCGTTCACATGGAGAACCCTTTTGGAACCCTTATTTCTAAGAGTGTAGCTGAACCAAGGTCCAGGGGGGGCCATGCAAGGTCTGTGTCTAACGCTTTAATGGCATCAAGTGCAACAAGTTACTTACTGATTTACATGCTAAATAAATCTATGTCATTATTAAAACACATTTCAGCTTGTCTGATACTCCACCCCCTACTGTAACCTAAGCACATTCACTTCACTAGCTTAAAGAAACAACTGTTCCACTGCCCCAGCTGCACACAATTTGACCAATACTTTCATCAATGTAGCCCTCAAAATTGAATTTGGTAGATAAAGAGTACATTTATTTGTTACATATGAATTGATCTCATGATGCAATGCTTTAATTTCTTCAGTCAATGTTTGATTTTACATTTCTCTAATTACTTATTCATTGGGCGCCATTTTTTTCTGTCTGTGTTTGATGTAACTGGCTTGAGCTTTTGTGCTTTATGATCATATTGAGTACATGTATGTAAAATATGGCATGGCTGGATGTGTCAGTAACACTGGATTTGGAAGACTCCATCCATGCTTCTTGGTGTCTAGAGAGGCCCATTTGGAAAATTTTGTGCCTTTATAATCGTGAATGACTGGCCTGTCTGGATATACTGTATGATTTCCAGTCAACAGCTGGTGTTGTTTTTGTTTCAACAAATTGATAAATATATCGTCCGTCTTTATTGTATCTGCATCTATATCGATCAGTTCAGGTACTTGTGGATGTTGTCTTCCTCTCAGGGACATCTCAGTCACAGTTTGTACGGTTAAGTATCGACCTTGAGTCTGTGTGAGACACACAGGAGATTATTAGAGAGATTGTACTAAAAAGCCCGTCCAATAATCATCATCATGCACATGTTATAAATGTATAATCAGAAATGTATAAACAGTAGCATATAGAAGTGTGTGTGTGTGTGTGTGGGGGGGGGGGGGGGGGGGGCATTTTATATTAAGCAGAATTGTTTTCTTCTGTCTGCATCATGGTTAATTTTTCAAACCTGTTCAACATCAAAAGACCTGAGACAATTGAAGGAGAGAATCCCATTACAACCAGAGAAAATATTGCTCTTTAGATCCAGTATACATAACATAATTACAAAACATCATCTCACCGCTGACACTGTCTGTTATAATTATAATCTGTTTTGTGCAGGTAGCAATAGCTTGATTGCATATTTTGAGGTGCTTTGGTGCAGAAGAACAACACAGGTCAATCCAATTCAGATTTTTTTTTTTTTAATTTGTTGTGAACAAAAGTGCATGTTGTGATAACTGTTGCAGATAAGATATAGGTAAAATACAACAGAATATTTATAGGTAAAATATGCAGAATTGATCGTAAACGTACCATTCAAAGTTGGGGACAAAGTACTGAATAGAGTGAGGGAGCACCTTCAGTGAGAACAATGCAGTGCATCAGAAAAATCAAACATTGTTTTCTGATGGTTTCACAGTGGTTACTTTGCACAGCACAGGATTTTGTGTGAATATAGCAGAAGCGATCCTCTGTCTGCTCTGCCTGTGTGTGTATATGTGTGTAAAACTTTTTCTGCAGCACTCACAGATAGAGGGCAGAGGAAAGAGACACAAACAGGCAGCGATTTAACCATTGGTTGCAACATTTTTGTAGAGATCCAACCTCAAAATCTGTGTGCTGTATTGGCTGGGGGGCTCACATCACTACCAAAAAGCCCAGAGGCGTCCCGAGCTAAGCAAAAAATAGGAAAATGCAGGCAGAGGGCAGGGTCTCCGCTGCTACAGACACAACCACACATTTCTAATGGATCAAAAGTGATTAAGAGAGATCATGTTTACATGAGTGTGTACATTGTTTTTTTTGTTTTTTTTGTTTGTTTGTTTTGTTTTGTTCTGGGGCAGGGGGGTGTTGCATATTATGCCTTTGAAAAGGCTCATATAGACAATAAGAATGAGAATAGAAAAGATATTTTCTGACAAAACTAGATCATATATTGATCAGGTGCTGCAGAGAACAACAAGTTATAAAAACGTGCATATTAAACATCATACTGGGACAAACAACACACATAAAATACTCAAGAGAAACGTAATTATTTTCCTACAACCTCTGAGAATTAATTCAGATTCTAATTTGACACAGCTGGGAGCTGAAAGAAGTCATTTTGCATACCACTGCTAATAATCCAACAGCCCTGCAGACATCTTCATTATTGTGATTGCCACTCCGCATTGTCTTTTAACAGTCAATAACTTGCAAAGCAACCTTGCATCTTGTCTTGAAAGGGTTAACATGACTCTCACGTGCCACCGCCTCAACATCCATCATGTTTCTCTGTAACCAGATCATAGCTTCAATCACAGAGAAGATTAGATAGTAGTCTATTAATCTCCCATATTAAGCAGATCCATTTGTGAAAGCAAACGGCCCAGCGAGGCCATCCTTTCACTTGTTGTCTCTAAATCTGATTAGCAAGCATAACGACATGTTGCTGAGGGTCACAGGAGATATAGATTGGTCCTGCCTGCATCTCCACTCTCAGTGGCTGGGGTGTTGCGAGAATGAACAATTTTATGTTCAAGGACTCATGGGAATTTCTGTTGTAGTCACCTAGTTTATTGAGTGTGTAAGATAATGGGAAGGTGGGTTCATTTGGAGTGTTTTCTTTTGCAAAACACCGTGCAGTATGTGTTTGTGAAATTTTAGCAGAGCCTTCACTCTCAACATTTTACATACTGTGCAATTTTTAAAAAAGCTTTGCATTTCATAAATCTAGTGAAAATATAGTTGGTATCTGTTCAGGTCTAAACTAATTCTAAGAGCAGAGTAAGGACATGTTTCATTAATAAACAAACAGGACACATTTGCAGCAGTGTCTGGGCAGCCTGGCTGGGCAGACTGGCTTTCCAGATGGAGGTCTAAATAAAAGAGTACAAGTCCAGTCTGTGAATCTGTGTTGTGATGATGAATATGTCTGTCCTTTCATAAATAGCAGATGTGCAGATGTGGAAGCTGTATTCAGATCCCTTATCTAAGAAAAAGTAGCAATAACGCAGTGTAAAAATACTCCATTATATTAAAAGTCCTGCGTTTACAATTCCACTTAAAGATCCAGAATATGGCACAAATTAAATAGAATATTCATAGTGTGTTTTCATTAGTGTTTAATTACCTGAAAATAAGAATAATTGTGTTTTTGTTACCTTAGAGTAAGCCATTTATATCCACAGAAGTTGCAGGTCCTCTTCCACAAGTTTTGCAGCCAACATGGGTTTTCCTACAGACTTGGGAGGGAAGAGTGAGATGACGTGTTTGCAGTATACAAACGCATCGCTATATGCCACTAAATCCTGCACACTGGTCGTTTTAATGAAAGTACAGAGGAATTAGCTGCAAATGTAATTAAAGATTGAGATTAGATCCAACTTCATTGCCATTGCACAGATTAGAAGTACTGAGACAATGAAATGCAGCTTAGCATCTAATCAGAAGTGCAAAAAGCAGTTAAGTGCAGATTAATGTACATAGAGGTATAAATGAATAAACAGCAAGGGGTAGATATGAATATGAGAAATATATACAGTATGAACACTGTGAACAATATTAGCAGTATGATGAGGTGACCAGATTCTGAAATGAAAACTCAGTAGTCAATATATCATTAAAATATCAAATGTCTATCTCTATTTATGAAATAAAAAAGGGGACAATACTGATTTAATTTTGACCTTGGTAAATGTTGTACTGTACAATACAGTATGGTAAAGGCCAACTGATAAAATTGGGTACTAACAATGTTACCTTGTCAAAAATAGATATTTGAGGTGATGTTATGAATTCACTTGACACTAGCTGCTCACTTCTGGTGGAGTTTTCTGCAGTATTTTCCTCTAAAACTAGCATGAGTAAGAAGTTAGTAGAAGAAGAAAAGTGTCAAAGCTGCCTGTAGTCTGCTCTGTTGGCCTAAGCAAGCACAATGTGATTCAGATGTCAACCAGTAGGCTCTGCTGCCCGATAATTCATGTCACATAAAATATTATTTCACTTTTCAGTTTGTCTTCAATGCATGGTTAAAAATGGGGACATTTCCAGGGACAGCTCCAGCCAGGGACTGGCCACCAAAAATGGGGGCCATCCCTGGAAAAAGAAGGTCGGGTCACTCTACAGTGTGAACAGTGTATAATGAATACTCCAGAATATAAACATTATGAACATCTGCAGCCTCACGTCTTAAGTAAAGACAGTAAAAGTTTAAGATAAAATTTTTCCCAATTTGGTGTTATAGAAGCAAATCCTAACTAACTTCAGAAATCATACCTTACTTCATCCTATCTTATCTCAGGTTAGGAAATCTTTAATATTCAGTCCAACATTGCTTATCAACTTTTATGTCTGTTGCATAGCAAATGACTCTACTTTTCTCTTCTTGCCAAGCTTAACAACTTAGTAACCATTTTTTAACACCAAAACATGCTGAAACATTCAAAAATTTAGCAAAAACAATGATGGTCACTTCATTTTGGGAAATTTACACTAACACAAACTCTGGAGATAAAAGAAAGAGAGTGGGCTAAGATAGACACAGTCTTTACCATATCAAGTATCCATTGTGTAAAAGCAATAAAAGAGCTGTCATATGGACTAAATAACACTAACTACTGTTAGCTAGCATTAGATAATTAGTAGGTAGCTACTACTAAAGGTGGAAAAGTAAAAATTAGAACAGCTAAAAGGTTATCCTAAAGTTAGGAGAGTTTATTTAAGATTTTTTGAAGTTAGGATGCTCGTCTAACACACATTTCTAATCTAAACGCAGGAACATTGACTTAGGAACAGTTTATCTTTAATGGCTTTTTTCCTAAATCAGGTCCTGCAAGTTAGAAATATTCTGTAATAGGGCGCCAGATGTCAGTACAAGTAATGCTAATAGTAAGACATAAAGAATTAACAGCTGATGGATATATACAGTAAAAGTGTCAAAAGTAAAATGACCGTATTACTGAACAAGTAAGGAGATGAATTTGGCTACTTTATATACCATTTATATATAGCCCACCATTGCTATTTAATCTATAATTGCAATGCATTTTCTAATTTGATCACCTTTTGTATAAAGTACCTACACCTGATGAATGTCATGGATTAGAACAAAATGGAAATACTCTACCACTGATGTGGCGTTATCAACATTGTAGTTGTGTCATGTGTGATGTATGAGTAAAAGTTAAAGCTTCTGTATATAAACTGAAATTGCATTTTATTGTGCTGTACTATGAACAAAATATGCAAAGAAAAATCTACTCACAATCAAAAACTGGTTCAGTAAAACTGTCAAAGGTATAGAATGGCTGTATGGATTCAGATAAATGTTCATCTGTGTGTCCTGGAAATTTTGAAAAAATCTGAGAAAGCATTTCAAAATTCAGAGAAAGCGCAGAAAGATTCCTCGTCATCAAGCTAAATTCCAAACCGACTTCTTTATTTAGAAAAGTTGACAAATTAGGGATATTGATTTCATAATAGTGCTACAATAGTGTCATTTAAGTGTGTATGAGGGGTCAGCAGGGGCATTTCTACACAGACTGCTGGATGTTTGATCTGTGACCCATTCAGAGGTCATGATGTCAGTGATGAAGATGAAGAATATGCAGATGATGTCATTGGTCTTTATTTAGCCATCTTACCTCAACACGCACTGGAAGAGAGCTAACAGTAACGTTCCACCAAGTATCTGGTTTCTCTCCCTGACTTGGCTGGGACAAGGAGCAGGAGGAGGAGGAGGAGGAGGAGGAATATCTGGTTACAGCAGGGAGCAGCGAGCGTGGGGACAGATCTGTTTACTTGGGGAAGTTAATTGATTGGGAGGAAAGGTGGTGAGGGGAGAAAGGAAGAAAAGTGGTGGAAGGGCCAAGGAGAGGAGGGTCAGGAGGGTATTGATCATGTGACTGCTCCTACCATAACCTCCGATATGCTTCTGTGCTTTTATTGCACCGTAATGCCAAATAAGATTGTTTCTGTAAAAGCAGCAGAGAAAAACAACATGTGCTCAATGAGAGGGCAAGACGAGGCAATGAATCGTTTAGATTTGGTTCACTCATTAAGATCAGTTTGAACCTTTTTCATTAACACTTTGGCCTCAGCAAAGGTTAAGTCACAGAATATATTTTTCTGTCCTAAATGAGTCTGTCAATAATATCTATATTTAAATGCATTGATACTTCTGATCCAAAATCTGTGTATTTATCTAAATCAAATATTCTGTATTTCAAAATTATTACCTTTACAAAAGTGTCAAATTCCACATATTATCATGACACTCTCTATACTTTTGTCGCATGTGACAGTTGTCTAAGCCTGTTTATGTTATTGGTATTTGTTGTTGTAACAATATTTTTAAGTAGCAGTGTGTAGGATTCAGCAGCATCCAGTGGTGAGCTTGTAGATTGCAAATAGAGCCAGAAAAATATATTGGTCCGACAATATTATCTGCCTGATATTGACTAGCACAGCTGTTTTCTGATATTTCTACACATCATAATGCAGACTGGTTTTTCATGTCTGTTTGTTTTAATTTTATAGGCAGCATTTTGTGTAATTTGATCCTTTTTTCTGAATTCAAGTTGTTCTATTTGTATTTGTAATTTATAGTCATTAAGAATTATTGAAAATACCAGTTAAAGTTTACTGTTTGAGTGCTCTGGCGTCATTTTCAATTTTTATAAATGCAAATATATCAACATCAGAATTTTTTTACTACCTAATATGGATATCAGCATCACTTCCAAAAATCTGTTGGGCTCTAATTGCAAACACCTTGTCTCACTCTCCCCTTCCATATGTGTAGGAGGCTGTGAAACTGTCCATGTAGAAAGATGGCTGTGCAATATGGTGGCCTCCATGGAGGAGGTTCTGCACCCTCTGTAGATATAAAGAGCTCATTGTAAGGTAACGAAAATACAATGCTTCTTATTTTCAGGTGGTCATACACTAATGAAAACATATCTATTAATATTATATTCAAATTGTGCCATATTCCGCAAATAAATCCTGCTAAATCTTACACAGCAGACTCTTTAATGTTGTCTTCTCTCCTGAAAAATACATATTGCAATTACAACCACAGAGAGCAGAATGTGTGGACGAAGCTTCCAGGTCTGAAAAGTGAAACCAATGTGGAAGTGCTTATTTATGGCCAGTAGGGGGCGACTCCATTGGCTGCAGAAAGAAGTCCGATTGTATGGAGTCTTGTGAGAAAATAACCCCAACTTTCACTTGATGTACAACGTCAGGAAACAATTTCCTTGCGAGTTTATGGTCTCAGTCGCTAGATTCAAGTCTTCTTCTACACAGCATGATGTTCATTTTGTAAATAATGGTCCCTTTTAGATTTAAATAGATGATAAAGCAGGGTGGGCTTTAGGGTGGGCTACTGTTTGATTGTTAAGTTTTCAGAAACACGTGAGGAGGAGGAGGAACATGTTGACAAAAATGTTTTCAGAAACATATTTTCATCCAGAGCGTAGTTGTAATATGAGAAACTCTGCGGCCTAGCAGGCTACCATTATTTCCTGCTGAACGAACGAGCCATAACCAAGCACACAAGTGGCAGCACATCACCCACCAGCTCCATGCTCTTGTCGGTACTGCACATGCTCATGCTCTGGTTTAAAAAAAAAAACATGATGGCGACCAAATAAAGAAAATTTAAATGAAATTACATTGCCCTTAAAGTAGTAAGTAAGTTAATTTGCAAAGAAAGACAAACAATAGTCTGAGTGGTTGGGAGCATCGTAGTTATATTGGTGGTATTAGTGACATTATTGTCTTGTGTAGCACTTTGTTTCATCCACTATGGAAGGTTATATTATTATTATCATTATTATTATTATTACTGTACTCTGAATATGTAGTAATAGTCCTAGTGGTAATACTACAAACAAACAAAGGTAAGCCCAGTCATGCGCATTGTGTCTACCAGGGGAGATAGAGAATGAGATGGAAAGGCAGTGGAGTGCAGTCTGCATGCCATACACTTTGTATTGGATAGACTTCATTAATTATTTAACTGGAGGGCTGCTAGCTATTATTACAGAAAAACAGTGGACTGCATCGGGACGCTTTCCTCGTGTTTGTATGTCAATACACACCTTGCCCTCGTGGGCTCACCGGACCACTGCAGAGCTCACATCTTAAAACAAGGGCACGCTGTATATGTCATATTCACAAAAGTTGTTCTGTGCGTGGAAACATCCAGTTAACGGGTTAATCAGATGAGATACAGGAAGTCTGGTCTGTCTGCATGCTTTGTCCTACTATTTTAGGCACATATATCGCCCTGTATGGTGCCACGTGTGTGTGTAAGAGGTTAATACCGGTAGACAGGTATAGAACAAGAGCGACTACCTGCCAGAAAGAACAGGAACACTGGAGATGAGGGAGAAGCAGTTGCTCAGATTTGTTTGCCATGTCATTTTTAGTTCTCCTCTCCTCAGTGTTCCTGCCTAGATGGACATTTCTCTGTTATTCACTCTGAGGTTATGGTTTTAGATTGAGGGCAAAGCCTGCAGCCTGCTGTTTGTTTTGAAGGAATCCATTGTCAATACAGACGCAGCCGGGCTAGGATTGTTTGCAGAGTTAATAGTAGTTTGATGATGTCATTCTCAGTGACCTGAAGAGAAATTGACCCCTGTTGTGTGAGTATTTCTAAAATGCCACCTGCACAATTATGGTTGCAGTGTCCCTGGGCTGTTGTATGTGGAGTTTGTTTTATCTGAGACAGTTGCGGTCTCTCACAACACACACACCAACACACACACTGCTACAGTTTAATTTGCTGACCCGTACCTCCACATCTTCTGAGAACATGTTCGTTGAATGTCAGTAGAAATCAGGTTCCCCACAGTGATGATGAAATAATTTATTCATCATGAGTGACTTTTTTACCACGAACATTTTATATGTACAGGGTTTTTAGAGTTCTGCTCTAAAATAAGACATTATCAACAGTGAGCTTTCTTTAAAAAATAGGTTTTGGTTTCATTTACACATGCAGACAGGGAAAAAAAGAAAAAAGATATTGTAGATATGAGCACAGAGGTATCCATGACAGGCTAAAATTGCATTCATCCAGCATCCACTGTTACTTCTGCTCATATGTCTCTGATGCAGATCATTTAAAACCTTTTCTGCTGACTGATCGAGTGTTTTGATGGTAAAAACACTGCTTTTCTTGTATTAGCTTAATCCTCATATTGTTGTTGAGTTGTACAAAGAGGAAAAATAAAATGGAAAAATAAAAGAGGGTAAGAAGAGGAAAGCAAAAAGAACAAATCCTCTAGAGAGATGTATAATTCATGCTCACGACATACCAGGATTCTATGTGTGAGATTGTGTGGTGTGTGTGTGTGGTGTGTGTGTGTGTGTGTGTGTGTGTGTGTTGTGTCTGTGTGTGTGTGCAGGTCCTTCTGAATAGTCTTTTATGCTGTAGGATGATCAGTGTGTCTTTGCTGAATCCCTATCTCCATGTCCTAAGGGTTCAGGTAGCCAGCAGACTGGATTTAGCCCCGGCCTGGACCTGAGTCAGCCTTCACATGAGGTGTGACATTATTTATTTCACAGGTGAGCTGTGGCTCCGGGTGTGTGGATATTGTATTCATTGTATCAGTCACTGTAAGCACTGAATCTCAGAATGCACACATGTTCTTCTTCAGTGTGTGTTTGAGAACATGAAACAACAAATGTGCCTCTGTGCTGTCATCAGGCCACCAGATTTACCAAATAAGATAGAAGATAAGAAGATAAGTGTTTTCATCAGAAACTTTTTCTTTGGGAGAAATGAGTCAATTAATCCAAACTGTGACATCTGTTTTTTCAAACATTTTTGACCAACTCTTATAGTGCAATTACGAGGATACCCAATGAAGACATAATGTCAAAACACATATTTGTACTTCATAGATCTAAAAGATAAAATAAAGAAATGCTAGTCAGTGTTTCCCAAAGTCCAAGGTGATGTCTTCAAGTGGCTTGTTTTGTCCAAAACCAAAAAATATTCAGTTTACTGTCACACAGGAGTAAATAAACCAGAAAATATTCATATTTGAGAAGCTAAAATTTGAGAATTTTGACTTTTTCTTTAAAAAAAAAAAATGCACAAAACAATTAATTGATTATCAAAATAATTGATTAATAGTTGATTACCAATTTAATAGCTGACAGTTAATCAATTATTGGAATAATAGTTGCTGCTCTACTATAATATCATAAAACCAATTATACAATACTATAATTATATATGCTGTTCTTATACACAGTACTCTCTCTATTCATAGAGAGAAAGATATAGAGACAATTATATTGTGTCTTATGACAATAAGTTAACAAATTAAGCATTTAAACTCAATTGTCCTTTAACTTCAAGGTAGTAATCGTCTTAATTGCATTCCTTTACAGCCAGGTACCTGTTGAAGGCAACATAAATAAAGCCACCCTAAATAATTTTACTTAACAGAGCTGTTTTCTGGACAGAGCTTCAATGGGCTGCAGGAGAGGAAGGGGAGTCTTGTAACAGATTAAACTGATGTCAGGTAAAAATAGATAATTGCACTTTGGAGCCTTTGTAATAACTTCTTAGAACTTCTTCCTCTTTTTTCTCAGATAACCTTTCAGGATTTTGCTTTAAGCCTCTCTGAGACCGGCGTCTGGTCCAGTGAGAACTGCAGACTGACCTATATGCTCAAAAAACATCTGTACTTGCATCTAACTGAGTTTCATATTACCCCAGTGCTGTCCCTTTTCAGCAAGAAAATGTGCCACTGTTGTGGAAAAAAGTTATAATGGGCTTTAAAGTCACCTTTTTCAACTTTTCTAGTTTATTCAATTCTCTATTTATGCATATGATGTTACAGAGACACAGACAGGACAACAAAGTCTTCTTTCACCCACCTCACTGAAGGAGACAAACAACCTCAACCCATTAAAATGGGTCGTTTTTGCGTATTTGTTCCTGAAAATACACTTTGAAATCATTAAAATTGACAAGTACATTCATTTTTACAGTTATATCTTTACTGAGCTAAATGTTTTTTCTAAAGTATGTATGTACCAGCTGGATTATGTTGAGAGCAAACTGTGGGGCATGGCTGCCGCCGTCGTCACTCGATCATGAATTATAAACAGAGAGGATTCCCGTGTGTGTGAAATGGCATTGTTCACAGTTTGTGTCACATCAGTGCATGTTTAACTAGGCAAAACAAAAGCTTTTCAATATTTTAGTGCGCAGGGACTGACAGAGTGAGGAGACATGGCTGTTGTACTGCTGTTCTGCCTCCTCCTGTCTCGTCCTCTCCTATCTGGTGTCCTGTCCTCTGAAGTGCTCTCCTCTCCTCTTAGATTACACCACCCTCAAAAATCCCCTCTCCAATTCAGCATTTCCATGTCAGACCAGTTTTGACACAATGAAGCCAACAAGAATTGACTCACAACCATCCCTCCTCCCCATTTATCACTTCTCCATCTGTCCTCTACCACAGGCTACATTAGCTTTTTAAGCTCCCTCCGCTGGGTTTGAATATTGTGTGTGCTAAAATGCAGTGTTAATCAAACTCCAAACAGGTACACCAGGGTTTGGGTCTCTGAGGTGCAGTAAAAAGGCAACACTACAGAAATGATTAACAGGGGGGTTATTTAACAGATGTGGAAACAGAGACACAAGAGGAACGCAGAAATTTGGAGAGAGGAGATTGTTTGAAGAATAAGAGGAAGTTTATCATATGTATTTACATTTAAAGGAGAAATCTGCAATATATTTACTGTAATGAATCATAAAATGAGCATATATAATCAGAGATTAAGGAAATATGCCAAGTTGAAATACTCGCTTCTCTGACAACAGCGCTACAGCTGCAGTGTCCTCCTTGAAACTTTTACTCTGGCTCATAACTTATGTTATTGATTGTCTGTTTCACATTAAATAGAGTTCAAATTAATGCCAGATGTTCTCCAAATGAGTGTCTGCTTATGAGTTGTAACATATAATTAATAATCTTTTAGAAGTAGATGTTTATAACAGTTAAACTGAACAGTATGTTAATGGAGTCTGGCAGGCAGAAGACAGGCAGTCACTGAACTCCTACAACTTCAGAGTGTGTATTTCAGAGCAGTGAGCTTTTGTTTTCAGGATAAGGGGCCTAGCTTTATATCGACAGACAACTGACAGTTATAAACAGCTGGTCAACTTATAGTGTGGGACTCGTCATCGCTTGTTATTGTCAAATTACAATGTTGCACCCGTCTTGCACTCCTGCAAGATTCCTGAGCTTTCTCGAGTCTGGGGAGGAAGGAGCAGGGGGAAATGACTCGCTTCAACCAAGGATCTTATATTAAATGTGATTTCAACCTATTTGATATACTGTCTCTGGCTCCAACTCACTGTTTGGATTGCAGCGCTCATTTCTGGATGTGTAGTTGTTATATATTGTTCCTTTAAGTCTTATTTTTAGTTAAATGGAATCAGACCATCAAACATTTTGCAGCACAGATGGGGTCGTCATCTGCCTGTAAGTCTTTGTGTTCCTCTTGCTGAGTCAACCACAGACAACGCCTTTACTGCTCCCCACAATCCACTTTGTGTCCTTGTACAGGGACCTTGTCTGATTAGGCGTTGGCTAATTAGGTCTGACTAGCCAGGCTTTTAAGTCACACGCCATCATGCATGAGGCCTGGTTAAAAGTTGATGGATGGATGAGACATTAACTGATGCAAAGGAAGGAGAAACAGCACTCTCACTTCCTGGCATGAGTGGACTGTCTAGGGCAGTGGTTCCCAACCTGTGGGTCAAGACCCTGCAGAGGGTCACAAAACAAATCTGAGGAGTCCTGAGATGATGACTGGGATGGGCTTGAATGTCATACAGGAAAAAATGGCAGGTGACGTAATTTAAAGAGCAACAGAGACCCTGTATTGAGAGGTGGATGGTTGGGCCAAACAAAAACAAGGCTTGTTCCCTTGACTGCAGTTTGTGTTTTGTGTAAAATCAAAAGTTAGCGTTCAGTTATTTTAGCTTTAGTACGTAAACTTACTTGACTTACTTAATACTTAATGTCTTTCCTAAACCTAACCAAGTAGTTTTGTTGCCTAAACCCAACCAGCGACATCAAAGGTCACCTGACTATGACGACACCTATTAATATTATTACCGCTTCCAAAACTCAAAAAATGCACTGGACTTAACGGTGTTTAATGACATGAGAAAAGCTCATTGCATGTGAAAAGTCCTTAAAAGTGGTGTGCTGATATGCATCCCATGAGATCATGTTCTGCTACACAAAATGATGTTTATTTTCAAGACATTTCTAAAATGCTTTCTATTTTCTTGTGAAATGCTACATCAATTTACTGATTTGTTATAAAGATTTGTTTTTTAAAGATTTGTTAAAATATTAAAATTAAACATCATAGATACAAAACACTAACATAAGTAGATATTAGGGATGTAAACAGTCAATGATACGATATTTATCGCAATATCAAAAAACAGAAAGAAACAGACAAATTTCCTTTATTAGATTATAAATAAATAATGTGTGCAGCATTTTTGTTCATATAAAGTTCATTTTTCTTTTTAACTATAACTGTTTTTGCTTTCCTTCATCAATAAAATGAAATAAAAGTAGTCATGACCTAAGCATGTTAAAAAAAATGGCATGAATTGTCAATTGATTTTTGAGTTATGTATGTACAGCTGCAAAACAAAATTAATGCAACAGTCAGTCGCAGTCATTTATGAAATAAAATGAAATAGATAAACATCATGGTAGATACCATAACAGTCCATCATGGTATCATGACATTTTTTATTGCTATATTGCGATAATCAGTATATTGTTGCATCCCTAGTAGATGTTGCTTTGTTTTAAGGAGAGACAAGTCAAAAACACTGGGACCCGCAGGTACAGAATGCATTTGGAGATATTTTATCAGTGAAATTATGAAATGATGGCAGTGGTTTCACCTTATTGCTGCCATTTATCAGTTGGTGGTCACATGTTGTAATGACATTTAGCGTCTACTGTGTTTGCATCATTCTGCCCTAGTATTGTAACATTCAAATATCTTTTTGACATGATTTTACAGGCACAAATGCCTTTGAATCTGGACAGAAACAGTCATCAAAGCATCATAAGTACAAAGCCCGCTCATCAAACAACCAGAGACATATTCTTCAGTTCCTCTGAATCAGATCTTTCCCTGCTGGTACAGAAACAGAAGCAAGGTGGATGAAACCAGCAGAAATCACAAGACGGAGAGCAGAGACATGGATAAGTGACAAAAAAAGCAGAGTAGTCAGATATTAATCGAGACATTTTAACTTTGTCATGAGAACATTTGCCAGCTGCAAGGCGCTCTGCTGATGTTTTAGCCTGAGGGTGTGACAGACAGGAAGGGATGTTATGCTATCACAGCGTTTGATCACTGGCATCATGGGAACACAGGTATCAGAGCGAGACTCGTACCTCTCACAGCTGTTCAGGCTCTGTCGTGAGGCTTGTTTAGATATTGGTGTAAATGGGATGAGGAATATTTAACTCTGAAGATGGAAGCCAAGCTCTTTTTTTTTTCATTTAAATCCTCTTCAAAGGTAGTTATTTGAAACTAAATAGACGGAACTGGCAAATAAACATGAGAGTCAGCAGGCAAAATATTATTCTCCTTAGCTGTGTAATTGTGTGTTAATAGGCATCACAGTACAATTACTTGGCCTGCACATGATGGAAGTTTCATCAATGTATGGATCCTGCCCCCTACTGTCAATGATGAAAATGACATCAATAATCAATTAGTGTTCAGTGTTGAGGGGCTGCAGGCTGACAACAAAAATATTTCACTCATTTGGATCCAATATTTAGGGAGAAAATGTGCTGTCCAGACACCACATAGACAATAATTATATATATGTATATATATGTGTATATATATATATATATGTGTGTGTGTGTGTGTGTGGTGTGTGTGTGTGTGTGTAGTGTGTGTGTATATACAGCACATCTTGATTTTAATTTGATTTTAATTTGATTTGATAATCATATTAACACTTTACAATAATAGTACATAAATTATCATGCATGACTTCAATTTTCAGAAAAGCTGCTTTTAAATCATCCATTTCAGGGGATTTGAAGGTAGGGAAAGAAAATTTGTTTGTATTATGTATTCGTAAGTAACAAATAGTTAATATATGTGATTACACAATTATGCCGCCATTTATCATATTCTTCTGAACCTGAACACGCTATTTGGGAAAGCACAACTAATGCGATGGAAACTGATATTTCTTCTATCCAAAGTTGCTCAATATTATGATGTCAGCTCCATAATTACTTCAACATAGTTAAAAAGGGTTGCATCTACCTTAATCAATCACTGATTTAATGCACTAAGATTATTTTACTCGAGATTATTTGTATATATACTTGTAATTTATTTACTGTTAGAGTTTCTATTTCCAATGCAAAAACAGAATCTTTGTGGTATATAAAAACAGTTTTTTATATGTTTCAATATCCCCCAGTTAATACAGAGGTGGTGGTGGACCTCAGACAGTACACAAAACTATTAATAAATAATAATATAAATAATTATCATCAATAACTCAGAAAATTGTGATGATTGAAATACCTTAGCTGTTGCAATAATTAATGTACTGTTATTTACCATTAATTATTGTGCATTCCTGAAAAGTACTACATGCATGGATTCATGATAATTCATGTAACCTTACTATAAAGTGTTACCCTACATTCAACAGATCTTCTATTCCAATGATTTTACACCCAGTGTCTCCTTGTCATTCCCTCTCTGTCTCTTAGAAGGAGGTGTTTGGGATCTGTCATGACCATCCACCTCCTGTTGTATGCAGGGCACACAGCAACCTCTTCTGGACAAAAAGTGAAAGGAGCAGAGAGTGTCATGGAGCCAGCATAACAGAGGAAGTGAGTAACACCCTATTATTATTCTTATCATCGCTATAAGTCTGACAAAACCAGGTTTACAGAAATTATGACAACGCTTCAGCAGATTAAATGGCATTTTATCGTCATTCCGGTATTGCTGTTCAACAGTTATAGAGCCTGAAATCGAGCCATTGACTCTCGCTGACATCTCACAGGAAATGTTAAAATCCCAAACGTCTGGCGTCACATTTCAACAGATAACTAACTAGTAATTTGACTTGAGAAAAATCCTATTATTGCCTGGGGAAGCGTTAAAAAGTATTCCATGATCAATGTATCTGATTAGTTTGCTTTGACGGTACACTGGTGAGCTAATCAGGCCAAAGGGATCAATGGAGCGGTTGTCACGCTGCCTTGCATTTCTTCCATCTTCGGATAACTACAATGTAAATGACTGGGTACTAAAGGAAACCCTACTGGGACGCATACTAAACTCTGCCTGTGCTGCATTGTGCACAGGGGAATCTCCTCAGACACTTAGCCAGTTCTTAATCAGTAGCGTGCGAAAAATAGGTCCCTATTACACAGCCCTCTCTGAGTCTCTTATCATCATATTTGTCAGAGCTGCTTTATTCATTTCCAGATCAGTTTCCTCAGACTGTAAACTTTACAGCCCTTGTAGCAAATCCTTGTGGTACGATCCTTATTGTTGCTGATAGGCTCTGAACCGCTTTCTTTCTTCGTCTCTGCCCCTCTTTTCCTTTCTCTCTGTCTCGGGCAGTAAGAGCTACGAGGCCACCAGATGCTCTCCCTGCCTATTTGTCTTATCCCTTTCACAGACAAACTAATTGCTAAACAAAAGGTGCTGGCGTGTCCTGTCGAGTAGCCTTGTAAATGCTTTACAGCCACAGTTCCATTCTGCCGGGTAGTTAAGTGGCTAATTATAAAAGGAGCACAAAAGAGTCTGATTAGGGATACAGGGGTGGAGGAGGAGGAGGATGTTGTGGTCCTAAAGCCTTCTATACAGAGCAGCTGACACAGTGAACTCAACATAAATGAAGTCCTGCTGAAAGACATGTAAATGAGTGGACTAACTTGATACTGATACCTGTTAAGTGCTCGTATGAATTGTGTTGATATGAGTGGACACACTGAGATAAAGCAGGGGTGGTCAGACTTCATTGTGATTCTTTTCCACCACAGTACTGCAGACTAGGACGACTTCAACTATAATGATTTTTTCATTATCGATTAGTTTCTCGATTAATTGCATGGCTGCAACTAAAAATTATTTTCATTGATGAAGCTGTTGATCATTTTCTCAAATAGTCGGTTGTTCGTGCCATGAAATGTCAGAAAATGGTGAAAAATGTTGATCACTGCTTCCCAAAGCCCAAAATGATGTCCACAAATTCTTAATTTTGTCCACAACCAAAAGATTTTCAGTTAATTGTCATCATGGACTAAAGAAATCAGGAAATATTCACATTTGCAAAGCTGAAATCAGAGAATTTGGATATTTTTTCTTAAAAAAGGACTCAAAATATTTGTCAACTAATTGATTGATCTACTTATCATTGCTACAATTAATTAATAATTTTTGGTCTATAAAATGTCAGAAAATAATGAAACATGCCCATCATAATTTCCCAGAGCCCAAAGAGACATCTTCAAGCATATTCAGTTTACCATTGAAGAAGTCTGCCTCACTGGATACTGAAATGTAACAATACTCCATTACAAGTAAAAGTACTCATAATACAGAAAAACAGCCCCTGTAAATGTTATATGCTATTATTGTATAATATTACAGTATATACTGGATTATTATTACTAATCCACTTAATGTGTAAGTAGCATTTAACTGTTGTAGTTTAACAAATTTTAACTATGTTTTATACTGTTTTGTAGTTTAAACTATAAAAATGCTCCGTGTTTTATAAACTGATGATTCATTTGCTTTTTAAAATCTTAATCCGAAAAGTAATTAGCAACTAAAGCTGTCAAATAAATACAGTACAATACTTGAGTCAGTGTGCTTAGGTACATTCCACTGCTCTAGAAGACAAAGAAAACCAGATTTAGTCACTTTTTAAAATACTTTTTATTTAAAGAACTTAACAATACATAGAATGCAGTATGGAGGCACGCCAGATAAATAATCATAATATATCAGGTCATATGTCCTATATTGTCCAAATTTTCTGAAGAAGGAAAGTCATCCTTTCCATTACAAAGATTTGCTTGACTATGTTCATCCACTGCTTGAGGCTCAGGTTTGTGTCAGTTACTTGTGACTGCATTTTTACTAGCAGTAAATATTAATTTACACAATTTTTTTAATAATCACATTTTCTCTTATTACAACTAAATACTGGACCATAACATCATTGGGGATTTCATATCCCCAAAAATATAGAAAAGGATCTCTGCACACCTGAATGTGTGACAGGTCCCTCGGAGGAAGATGCAACTCAAGGACAATGAGAGAAACTCCCACACTTGCTTCAGCAGAAAACGACAGTGTGCAGGAGTTTCTCTCATGGTCATTGAATTTCATATCCCAAAATCACTTACTTGGATCTAAACACATTTTACCCCAAAATATTTGATTGTTCAGACAAATTTTCCAAAAGATGTGAGGGTGATTGGCGTCCATGTGTCTCCAGCACTGCTGTTGTGACTGGGATAATTGCTACTTGTTTTTAAAGACACCAATGCCAATGATTTTTTGGCTTTTTTGCAGAAAAAGAAATTAATTGAATATCAAGACTGCGGTCGTTTAATATCCTGTGCATCAAATAATCAATTAATTGACTAATTGTTTCAGCCCCATTGTTGAAAAAAATCTTGGAAGAGAGGGGATGGTTAGAAAGTTGTGCAATTTGATGCAATCCAGTACAACTCGGAGTTAAATCAGCACCTCTCTGACAGTCGTTTGCAAAAATTGAACATGATAAGCTTCACAGGGGTAGTATTTCTTGGGCAGTTGTATTGGATTGCATTACATTGTACATGTGTTACTGTTGTTGCATTTGAACCCTTTAATTTTTTTGAGAAGCAGAAAGAGAAAGTTAAAAAAATGTTTCTTTTGACATGTGCATGCCTCCCCCTGCCTCGGCATCTGTGAAAATGTGTCCCATCACCTGCTGATGTGTTCAAGTGTGTGTGTGTGTGTGTGTGTGTGTGTGTGTGTGTGTGTGTGCTTGTGAGCCTGTCTGTGTACCGGCCGAGAAAACAGAGAGCCCCTGACTCCTTATCTTGACAAAGTTGGGTAATTAACGACAGAGCCTATTAAAGTGAGAATATTCAGCCAGTGATGAATGGCTTTAATAACAGGGCCGTGTTCTCTCTAACAGAGACAGATCCTCCCGCCACCGTCTCCCTGCCCACCAGATAAAACTACCCAGACTCCCATCTCACCAACCCTCTTCATCTTGCCTTTTCCCATCGGCAGTCTCGCTCCTTCTCCATATCCTGTCTTTGTGTTTTCTTTTTCACTCACTTTTAAACATTTTTTGCTTTTCTCTCAAAGATTTTGTCTTTTGTATCTGATTAGTTGTTTTTTTTTCCAGAATTTGTGTCTGCAGTTTCGAGATTTTGTCACATCAAAACAGTTGCGTCAGACAGATTACATTTTTTTTTTTAGCACAAAAGCATACTGTATACTGTACACAAAAACACAAACATGTATATCCTTTTCGTCTACCTGCATGAATGTTTTTGTGGACGTCTTTGTGCATGTTTGTCTTGTAAAACATCGTTAGCCTCTTTGTGTAGGGGCCATGCAAATTGGACAGTTAAGAAGCGCCAGGACCGATTTATGTTCCTGTGCAGCCCTTTAACAGGGGCTGTGCTCCTGCTTTATGTGTCCTGGTGGGGTTGGGGGCAAGGGCTTACCACAGGGGTCACATTCATCACAGCCCCGTATTGTGAGATTGGTCCAGATGTCTGTCCTCATTAGAAGAGACCGCGTCTGAAAGTGGAAACATTCAAATGGACAAGAGTTAAGCAGCCACTCGGCATGTGCAGAATCAAAACTGTGACAGTGTTTCTGTGATTTATGAGCAGATTTATCTGTTTCATTTCATTTAGAGAGTCAGTTTTCTCATTTAGTGTCTCACTCAACCAACTCACCTTGCAGATGGTTTTGGTTTTATTTGTCCAGGTTCTCTGAGATGTATGTCTTGGATATGTCTGCTTTTCCTCAACACAGTGGAAAGAATGCATTTAATTTTGGTGCTAAAAGCATTAAATGATTATTTTTAAGAGGTATCGTGATGGTAGAGTGTTCAAGTCACATATAACTGCAACATCTCCAATTCAATTCTAGTCAAGGACATTTGTTACCTACCTCTTCCCTCCCTTGTTTCCTTTCTGTCTGTACTAACAGCCGTCCAATACAGGCAAAAATCGCCAAAATAATACTTTCATAAAATTCAAAACATTCGACAGCAAGAATCTCTGCAGAATCAATGTTCCCATTGGCTGGATGATCCACAGACCTCACTGTGTCCTGAAGACATAGTCTCTATTAAAAATGCAGTTAGCAGGACACTAATTCTGCTGTTCATTCACCCAAATTGTATGCATAAAAGTGGACATCTCAGGACATACAAAATCAAACAATAAACATGGCTAAATATTTTGAGGAAAAAGTGTGAAAATATATTGTTTTCATAATTTGGATCAATCCCAATGTTCTGTTTGCAGTCTTGGACACCCCAGGCCCTCTTTAACAGCTCCGAAACATACTTAACCTTGTTTGTGCGTCAAGACTCTTTTTTTTTTTTTTTTTTTTTTTTGTAACCTTTTTTGAGATTCACTGGAAAACATTATTTTAAACTGATAACATGTTTCAGAAGTCTGTGAAAGAAAATTATGCATTACTTCTGTCAGTGACCCCAACCGTAAAACATGGTTAAATACAATTACAAGTATTTTTATTATGCTTCTGGCCACACTGGATCTTTAAATCCCAAACATGTTCATCAGGATTTCTTAGTTTTAGAAGGTCTCTTCATAAGAGGTCTGACAGAGAGTTTGGCCTCTCTGGGCTCTGACTGACCTTAAATATAAGTAGCATTATTATGTGGTAGGCCCGCAACTAACGAATATGTTTATTGTCAAAAAATCAGCCACTTATTTTCACAATCAAGTGATTCATTGTTAAGTCTATAAAATGTCAGAAAATTGTGAAAAATGCTCATCACAATTTCCCAGAGACCAAACTGATGTCTTCAAATTGTTTCTTTTGTCCAACCAATAGTCCAAACCTAAAGACTCTTCATTTACTATCATAAATGACAAAGAAAAACAGAAAATCCTTACATCTAAGAAGCTGGAACCAGCAAATGTTTTACATTTTTGCTTGCAAAATGACTGAAGTGACATACAATGACATACAGTGCATTTCTTTGTCTGTGAATGATTTTTTTGGTAAACTAAGTGAACTAGGTGAAATATATTTGTTAATGCTTAGCCTATTTGGAACAGAAAAAAACAAATATTGCCTTATTTAGTGTAATAACAATGTTTTATGTTTTTTTTCCTTATTTTGTCAACTTTAGTCAAGCCCAGTGTGTGTATTTTATTTACAGTATTTTATAACGTACAGCAACAACGAAGTAAAGGTAATGCCTACAAAAGAAAAGGTTAAATTTGCACACATAAATGAAAATGTGTAAAAGATGGCAATGAAAGTTGTGTTTTTGTTTCCTTGTGTGTGCTTTACAGACTCCCAAGTGTGGACAAAGCCAGAAAAATGACAGAAAACATTGGACTTCTGCAGTTTGGCTTCAGGTTTGGGCCCTGACAAACACACACACACACATTACACACTGAATTCCTCTCCAAAGTGAATCCCATGTGTGGAGGGACCTTCGTACAGAGGTTGTAGCATCAGGCGCTCCCTCACAGGACCAAAGGCAGCAAGTCCATTAAATACACATGAGAGTCTAATTAGGGCCCCCCTTGTGCAGCGGGCTTGGAGGTAGGAGTCATTGGGGAACGACGTGCCAAGACCCTGACACTCGGAGAACACACTCTGCAAATTAATAGAGAATGACCAAGAAGTACCACTGTGACTGACTGGGACCTCTGCTTCCTCGGAGGCAAAAATGTTCAGTGCTGATTGCTCTCATTAAATTTGTTATAGTGATATAATTATGAAAATATGTCTGGAAAATGGGATGACTCTTGGTGTGTGGTTAGTTTGCATACTATGGTAAATTTGATATGAATGTTTAATATTTATATGGTTCATGTGACCTTTAAATGAGACCAGGGAGAAGGAATTGAGTTGAGTATGTGTTTTAGTTTGTGGCCTCATTTTACCCAATTTCTCTGGTAATTCAAGCCCATTAAACATCTCTGTTGTGGTCTTTAAATGAATGATAGTCAACCATCCTGAACAAGATTAACATAACTGATCATTTTGCTAATTTGTTCTGAATTCAAGCAGGAAAAGGGACTCGACTATATTTCCCATTGTAATTAGGTTGATAATAACGTCGGGTGAATTATTGCATTCTTGTTATTCAGAAGGAAAGTCTCTCCTCTGCTGCGTGTCAGATGAGATATTAGTGTGGACATAATTCTTATTCTGGCAGCAGCACGGTGACTGATATTATTTAAATTACACCTCCTTGGGCAAAGTATTCGGAAATACTTTGCAGATGGGAATTCATCACAAAATGGTGTTGAGAAAATGAGAGACATCAGGGTTTGATTACGCTGACAAAAATGTCTTTTTTCAGAGGGGAAATGACAAATGTTAACAACAGACTGAGGTGTGCAGTATTCTAAAAGCTGGCTACATCCTCCTAGGCCTTATATTCTCATGTAGTTAACCACATCTGATCATAGACCACAACAAAGTACATTTAATGTTTTTTACAAAAGATACTTTTGTGTCAGTGTAGAAACAGATTGATCTACATTAACAGCAAATGTAAAATACAAAATACTTGTTTGCTGAAGTAATTTGTCAATATTTACCAGGGGAGTGAACTTGAATAACACTGAAATCACAAATATGATGACACCAGGCTCAGTTTGACAAAAAGACTTGAACTCAACTTGGAGTTTTAACACTAACTGATTTGTGACTTCACTCAAACTTGAGGCTTTTGACTTGAAAGTACATGATACCTTCGACCAAGCCCAATAATTAAAAAGTATGTTGTTTAAAAAGTGTACCTGGGTTAAATTCATTTCCTGAATCAGCTAAGGTTGACACCATTCATTCTCAGCAAGTCAAAACTTCATTCCCCAGATGCAGTTTGTTTGAACCGATCCAAAAGCATCCAATCAAGTTGCAGAAGAGAACCACGAAAAACTAACGTTATGCTATTGAGCTCTTGTTGGAAAAAATGACACCAAAGAAAAAAAAATCTGTGTACAAAAACTATGGCTAGTCAGCAAGAAAAATATAGCAGTATGTTGCACATGCTGGTCAAAAATTACAGACGGAGACGCAGCAACTTTCAATTTCCTTCAGCATTTGAAGTTGCACAAAGTAAGTTGAGTCTCTGTTGTTAAAAGGGATTACATTTGGTGAAGAGTGCATTATGAATTTTTTATGACTTGGGACTTGACTTAGGACCTGTCAGACTTGACGTAGGACTTGACTCAGGACTTGTTTGTCTTGACTTTGAACTTAAGTGCGAAGACTCAGAGACTTACTTGTGACTTAAGCAGATGCACCTTTAGCAGCAGTTACAGCCTTGAGTCTGTGTTAATAGGTCTGAATCTTCTTTGCACATCTGGACACCTACTGGTAGGACATTGGAGCATTTAACAGCTAAAGAGACAGATATTTTCCTCAGGAGTTAGTAAAGACAAAAAACTGAGTTAAAAGAGATTGAATATTTGACTTCTCAAGGTGGTCGCCACCATGCTTAATGTGGGGGTGGTACATTATATTCATGATGATGTGCAGTGTAACATGGCATTTAGTCTGATGGTTAAAAAGCTAAATTTTTGTCTTATCTGACTCTGAACTTTCTTCAGCTTAACTTCAGAGTCTCCCATGTGCCTTCTGGCTGACTATAGTCTTTGCTGCTCCCCTATAAAGCTGCATAAAGTAGGTCTCTTGTACCCCTTTTCCACCAAACATTTAACAGGTTGAGTTGCAGTTAGCACACCTAATTTAGACCCATTTGGAGCATTTCGAACAAAAATAAATTGGCTCAGAACCCAAAAACTTGGTTCTTCTTGGTTAATCTTTGACTTAACTGTTTCTCAAGGGATGTTCGGTGATCTGCAGTGTTTCTTTGTTCTTATGGTGTAGATTTGGCTGAGAGTTTTGCTTTTTCACAGCAGATATTTTGACATGAAATAGTAGGATAAACACAGGTGTTACCAATCATAATAATTAAGGTTCCATTCAGGTCAAGCACAGTCAGGGTGCTGCTATTGTCCATACACGCTCACTGAAAAAGCGCTTCCACACTGAATGCAATGGCACCTTAATTAGTATCATTGGTAACACCTGTGTTTTAACCTACTGTTTCATATTAATATACTGGTGAAAAGGTCTATTGAAACCTTGCCTACACACAGGTGACCTTCACTTAACTAATGATGTGGCCTCTAAAACTAAAGGGGAAAACGTACATATGCAAACAAGGATTTTTTATTTTATATTTGTATTAATTTAAAAACTTTTGTAGAGATCTTTTTTAACTTTAACATTTTTAATGTTGTCAAACAATGAAACATGAAAACTTTCAGGAGCAATCAATAATTTTTTTATGTTGTTGATAGGCACAACGTGGCTCACCTGTAAAATTGGTGTCACCCGTACAGTCGGTGTCGTGTTCTGTATCTATGAACTCCAGCAGCCTGCCACACTCCTCTCCACCACACTGCTCCGCTCTGCTTCGTGTTCTCCTCCTCTGCTGCTGTGACAGCTCTGGCCTTTAAGCTCGGCAGTGTTATCACTCGGGCTTTGCATTTTAACAAGAGCGTCATTAACGTCATCTCGCCGAGCGTTCTGTCACAGTGACTGACAGCTGTTTTGACACTCTCCACCTCATCGACTGCACACTCACGTGCAATTGGAGGGCTGACTTACAATAATGCAATACTAAAAATGTCAGCGGCTCCATTTAACTTTATTGGCTTTAAAGCCAGTGGCTAAGGGATTTTTTTTATGGCCCACTTTCTTAAATATCTTATGGTGAGATAGTGCTGTCTAAATTGTATTATACATTATAAACTTGTACAAGTGTGTGGCAGCAACTACACTGGAAACATGAAGCACACTCTTTATGGCACACAATTCAATGTAAATTCATGTGCAGATAATATACTTATCCTCATTTGTGGACCACTGTATGCTCACACAGATGGGCAACGACCATGTTGGCCAAATGGCCTTCTGTCTCGAGCCTAACAGACCCTCTCTGTTTACCTTTAAAATGCCAATATATCTGACACATGCCTCTTCTGAGCGTAGATGTGTGCTGCACATTAACTGAACTTTAACCCCACATTTCAGGCCAGCGAGCAATAATCCAACACCATCCCCTCCTACTGGTTTCTAATACTGGTCTATTACTTCATATTATTATACCATATCTGAAATTGCAATGTGATGGGGTGCTGTTAGTTAATATAAAGCCGCCATTCTCACAATATTACAGCCACTTATGAGGAAAGTTTATGTAGCTACACTCTTAGGAATAAGGCTGCCAAAAGGGTTCTACCCAGAACTATTTGCTTCGGAACGGGGTTGTTGAGGTTCTTTGTAAGTCTAAGGCTTCCATTTGGAAGAGAGTTAGTAATGAAAAAATACCGATAAGAGTACTGGAATGATAAGCAATATCAGTAAGACTAGCAGTATCGATAAAATATTAATAATACCCATCACTAATTCTGGGTAGGTTCGAGATGAAACTCTTGGAATATAAAAGGGTTCTCCGTAGAACCCTCTGGTAGGCCTTTCCCACCAAAATGGAACTAGCCCCGTTCCAGTTCAAGCACCTAATTTTGAACCATTATATTCTAGAGGTCGCTGTGCATCGTGCAGAGCCCCCTGTTGATGAAACCCTTGATTACAGTGATTCCACTCAAAACCGGCGGAAATGTGCGCTGGGCCATTTGAAAGCGCCGCGGTCACGGACCTTGAATGGAACCAGTTGAAATGCTGCAATGGTTCAAAAGTAGGTGCATGAACCAGAACCAGCTGGTTCAGCATTGCTGGAAAGGCTAAGACAGGATCTGAATGAAAGCATTACAGCATAGAATGGTTCTCTGTAGAACCTCTCATAGCGGCCCTGGCTGAAGCATTTAGTAGATGGTTCTAGTTGTAGCCCTTTATGTTGGATTCTTGATAGAACTCTCTGAAAAGGAGTGGAATCTTTATAAAAGGTTCTACCAGTAACCAAAAAGCTTTTTCCTATGGGGACATGACTAAGAACCCTTAATGGTTCTAGTTAGTACCTTTATTTCATTTCAGAGTGTAGACTGTTCGGCACTGTGTCTGTTCATTTATTTACTGTTTAATTGTCTCTAAGTCTGTCTGAAAGTACCGCTGTATCAGCTGCCTGGCTGCAGTATCTCATTAGTGCTGACTTTTTCAATGACCCTGAAGATGTCAGCTTTGTAAAAAAAAATAATGGTAAAACAAGATTGTCACACATAATCCCCTAAAAACAATCCCAAATACCCACAAAGCGGCTTTATCCCATTTCACCAACATATTTAACATTTTACTGAGAAGAGAACTCAGATTCCCAAAGTCCCCAAAATGAATTACACTGTGGATTATCATGTAATTATGGATCTTTCCAAAGTCTGATAGAGCAGGAAAATTGAGTTGTGAATATTTCATAATGTGCAGCACCATCTTTGTTGAGGAAATTATTTAGGGATAGCATGCTCATTTGCAGAATGGATAAAGGTTCATTGCGAGGCACCGGAGTGCAGTAATTGGAAATCTCCAGTCATTCAAAGATGAGCATGTCTACTCAATAACTGTGCATTCAGAACACCATTAATCCTCCGTCAGACACCCAAAAACTATCAGCTGCCATCCAAACCTTTCAAGCTGTTGCCGTATAGGTTATTTGTGCCACATATAAATCACCCTCATACGACAACTTTGACAAATGTGCACTTTGTATTTTTTTTTTTTCTGCAGATGAGACAGGCACTCTCTCAGCCTGAGACACCGCAGACACAGCCAGGAGATGGTAACTCATGCTCAGATTCACCTGTGATTTAGATTTTAAAAATAAAATTGAAGCATTTATTAAAACAAGCATGGTTTAAGTAAAGACAATGTTCAGACAGGTACAACTATCAGACGCTGATATCAGTATCAGACAGAGGTAACAATTTTACTGCATCATAAAATAATATCAACATTACCAAGGAAAACAAAACAACTTAAGGCTGGATAAATTACACACTTATATGAACACTCTGACTGGGATGTAAAAGAATAATTTTGTCGCCCCTAGAAAACATATGAAGAAATGCCAGTTTTGACAAATGTCATCTTTAAAAGGCAAATCTAAATGTCAGAGAGACAGATACTTTACACATAGAGAGCGCTGCCTTCTGGGCGTAACACAGAAAGGCGTGAGAATAATATTTTTTCCCAGTTGAAATGAACTGCAATTACCAGGCATCAAGCATACAAAGCAGTACACTCACATCCACACTCACATAGCCTGGAGAGGAGCGTGGTCACTGTTTGCAACATTACTCAGGAAATCAGAGAAAGAAAGCACAACGAAAGCAAAAAAAAATGTTTGTTGAATGTCACAGGGAAAACTAGGGACTTTGCTGTATTACAGTCTGCAATATGCTACTGAGATGCAGAAATAGGGCTGAAGAGTAGTTAGTTAATGGAGTTAATCAGCACAAAAGTGATTATTATACAATATTTTCAGAATTAAGCAATCATTTAAAGTCGTAATATGTAACATTTACATGTTAAAATGTCTAAAAATACTAGACATACTGTATTTTATATATTTTGCTGGGTTGTGTACTTATATTATCCCAAGCGTTTCCAACAATGGTCACACCCAGAGAAATCTGTGATTTGTAAGGTAAGGTAAGGTAACAGTGCGTTTCCTACAAGCCACAAGTTGCTATGATACTTCAAAGACTGAGGAGGGATGTCGGCAAACATGACAAAACGTAACATAAATAAAACTTTAGTACATTACCTCGTCCGTGAATGTGATTTTGAGTCATGTCAGGCAGATTTTCATCAGCTATGGTGGTTGTTTAACAATAAAGAAAACAACTCTCATGATCCCACAGTACTTCACAACATCTTCAAACTACCTCTTTTGTCTTAAAGCGAGACAGACCCCCAGCAGCAGAATTTACATATTGTGTGTTTAAGTCATTTTCCAGGCTAAATACCAAACGTTTTATAGTTCCAGCTTTTCAAACATAACGATTTGTTGCTTTCTCCAATAAATTATCATTAGCATCTTTAGGTTTTGTGCAACACACCCTTATTCCTAAACAAAAGAATAGGTTGGTTGCCATGTACGTATATGACAACTGTACCAACAGCAGCAGATGTCCCTGACCTTAAGTACATTATGTAAGTAATGTGATGTTAAACATGTGGTTAACATTGTGACATGATCACAGTTTGGTTAGATTTAGAACATGATCACGTTTTGGGTTAAAATAAGTATCTTATATTATGTCACGTGACTTATGTAAGTCATGTGATAGAGCATGTGAAGTATCTAACATAACTTAAGTAACTTAAATTTTAAAGTCAGTTCAACTTTTACTCTTGGTTTCACACAAGACACAAAGCCCGGTTTGTGTGAAAGTCTTGTGTTTGTTTGACCCATCCATCCACGCCAGGAGAGGTTACTTCTCGCTACATTTCAGGGCTTAAAGTAAAACAAGTAAAACAAATATATTTTACTCAGTCACTGCAGCTAATTGATTAATCAGAGCTCACTGTACAGCTAAGATTTTTCACAGCTTAACCTTTACAGTTTTTTCAGTTTAACTTTAGAGCTATTGAATGTGAGTGGGTGCAAGTGTTTACTCCAGCATGCATATCTGTGTGTGTACTCCTCAGTTTATTTGTGTGTGGGTGAGAGTTTTGCTCAGCTATTGGCATGGGGTCACAAGTCTTGCCCAGAAGAGAGCAGAGATAAAGCAAGTGGAGCAGCAAGCCCTGTTTAGGTCTAAATTTTGCATGCTGGTGAATGTCAGTCTCATGAATAAGCAAAGCTGGAATAAAGCCTTCCTTTGGTCCTCAGTTTGTTTTGAAGTTTGTCCACATGGAAAACGTCCAGACTTCTCAGCGGGAAATATGAGCCCTGACTGGGTGATTCAACCCTGTTTCAATCATCAGCGGGGCTTCTACAGGTAAGTAGAAGAATAAAAAAGTGAAACAAAGAAGAGAAAAAAAGAAGTGTAGGGTGCAGAGATGACAACAGAGGTGAAGAAGAGGTAAAGACGGAGACAGCAAGATGGACAAAGACTCGCCTGTCTGCTTTCTGTTCCTGCTACCCTACACTTTTAGAAATAAAGGTGCTATCTAGAACCATAAAGGGTTCTTTTGCTTGTACTTATAAGAGAACCCTTTTTGGTGTCTGGTACATTAAGGGTTTCACCTAGAACCATCTACAAAAGGTTCTACCCAGAACCACACAGAACCTTTCTATAATGTAATGGCCCGCTCTAGGGGCTTCTATTAAGAATCTTTCCACCTTCTGGGTGCTAACGAGAGACCACCTAGAGGGCTCAACCAGGATATTCCAAAGGTTTTATCTAGAACCAAGCCAGGAAGTTCTACTTAGAATCCTTTGATATTATGGTGCAGAAAACCCTGGAGAAATCATTGACATAAAAGTTCTTAAAGGATTTCAAAAATCCTTGAAAAACTATTTCTTTCAAAACAAGGCTTTGTCAGAAGCAAATGGTTCTGGGTAGGACCTCAGCCCTTCAGGAAGAACCTTTTTGGAACCCTTTATTTCTAAGAGTGCAGGTCATGTGTTTTTATATTAATGCTTTGAGGTCATGTGTCAGGTCAGGGAGAGCTAATCTTAACTCGGTGGCTGGAGGGCACCTTCAACCCACAGGACATTTAGGTATCTCTTCAGCCCGACAGAGAACCACCGGGCTCTTCTCTTAGCATGCAAATGAGACAGGAACAAATGTCCCGTCACTTCTGGGGCTCCATGTCCCAAAGTGCTTAACACTCTTCCTGTCAACCCCCCCACTCCAGCTGCTTCAAAAAGCACCTCCCTCACTCTTTTTTCCTGCCTCTTATGTTCTTTAAATGAGCTTTCCAACTCCACTTCTTTCTCGCAATTCAATTTTACAAGGCCATTATCCCGGGTGTAATGTGGAGGTTAAATATATCGGGGCAGACGTTATGTGAAAATAATTAGTGCTAATGAATAATGCACTCATTCAGCTGATGAAGGATGGTTGGCAGGGTAATGGAGTGCAAGGGAGGGGCCCCTCTGACAAATGAAATTAAAATATTTAAACACTGTTTTACGATATTACCGGGCCCTCACACTCCTTCCCTGTTACCTACTCGCTACACGGAGCAGGCCGGCCTCCGTGTGTGACATGACAGTTGTGTCATTACTCATGCACAACATCTGTCTCGCCAAAGACAGAGCCCAGATACAAGGAGGAAATGTCCCCCGCACCACACTTTTACAGACCTCACACCACAGCTAATCATCCCTGCCCCGATAATCGCTTTGAGGACATCAGAGACGCCGATCCTATCGACAGCCGCTGTCTGTCTGCCACATTATATTTCGTTCCTTTTATTTATTGCCGCTACACTCATTCGGCCTCTTACGATCTCATTCTGCTCCCATCATGTGACAATGAAGGATGCAGGTTTTAAATCGTCCAGTTTACAGCACCCTCCCAGCCAATTGGCCTTCTCGAAATCAATAATGGTGGACCAAGCGCTCGGTGGCTGATAAATGGTAAAGCATCAACACCATTTCATTAGACATGATGGTTAGAGGAGGGTAGAGGAAAGTGCCTTTGGCAGGGGACAGATATCTCATGAGCTAATAATACATATTACTCAATGCTTCATTCCCAAAATTCTCCATAAGGTTTGGTGACATTTCGAATGGATCAGTTCTTCCAATTAAGTAAAAAGCATCCACTTTAGCCATTCAAGTGCTTTTGGTTTTGTTTGCCCAGATTTTGAGATATGTCTGAGATTTCTGCAACCAGACCAATGTAATGGAAGTGAATATAATTTAATTGGTGGTGCTCACAGAGCTAAAAAAAAAATAAGAATAAAAGTCTACAGCATTGCTCGTTGCTCTGTGAGGCTGCACTGGTCCTTTGAGCTAAATGTTCATGTTATGCTAACATGCTGATGATAAGAAATAATGTTAGTCCAGTCAATCTAACGTTTCATGGTTTTTATTGGACCTAATAACCTCCTGAATCGTATATTAAAGGTATAACGTCATGGATGTAATGGAATATACTTTTTTTCAAGGTGAGAAACAAAATTTTAGAGTGACACGGTCTGGGTAAAATGATGTTAATATTGGACAGTCAATGTACATCTATCCAACATATTTGGTGCCTTATTTTTGGGATCATCTTTCTAATAAAACACTTTTAAGATATTCTACCATCTTGTGTTTGGGTTACTACTCCCCCAACACTCAATTTCTTTCCAAATTCACCACTTAGTTTGTGTCACATGGCTCCTATGGGTGTATCTGCATCTAAACTGGGTGTAAATTGTTCCTTAGAGACATATCTATGACTGATTTTCTCTGCCACCTATCTAGGTAACCTAAGGCGTTACCTATAAAGAGGCTAAATAATGCTCCAAGGTGAGGCTACATTTTGGCAAGGGAAAAAAATGTCATTGCCAAGGGGTCCCTTGACCTCTCACCTCTAGATATGTGAATGAGAATGCGTTCTATGAGTACCCAAGAGCATCTACAGACATGCCCACTTCATGCTAATCGCATGCAGTCATGGGCAAAAACCATACAGTTTTTTCATGTAGGATAAATGTTAACATTGCATATTAGAATATTCCTGCACATTGGGTTCCCTAAACAGTATTTAGATATGTTTAACATGTTCACTGTCTTCATTTAGCATGTTAACTGTGTTCTTTGCTAATTAGCACTCAACACAAAGTCAGTCTGATGGGAATGCATTAATTTTGCAGGTATTTAGTCCTAAACCTAAGAGTTAGACATATTTTGATTTTGACCTGATGATGGCAGCCGATTAAAATTTTAGGACAATAGATTTATTACTGTTCAGTCTGAGGGGAACATGAATGTGTGTACCAAATTTCATGGCACTCCAATTGTTGTTGAGACATTTTATTCAAAACAAAAGATGGAAAGCCAGAGGATCACCAAAGTCACTAGGATTCGCACTCTGAGCATCTGCACAAAATTTCATCTAAGAGTTGGTGAGATGTTTCAGTCTGGGCCAAAGTGATGGACCAACCAACAGGCCAACAATGCCACACATAAAGCCATGCAACTACCATGGATAAAAAAATGTTTACAGCAAGGTCTGTAGAGTATCCAGATATATGTAGGACATTGTTTCTGAAAACATACTCAACCAAAGTATAAACGCAACAGATGAGGTAAAAAAAAAAAAAAAAAAAAAGACTTCTTCTCTGCACACCATTTATTTCTCCCATTTTTTTTGGCACATAGAGATACTGATTAAACAGCATGATTATTGCACAGGTGTGTCTCGGACTGGTCACAATAAAAGGCCACTCTAAAATGTACAGTTTTATCTTGAAAAAGGACATTTATTAAGCACTGAACTATGACTATTTCACAAAGGACTGCATGCACCTTTTTTTCTCAGGAGGGAATGACACGCACTACTGTGCCTCTGATTGGTCATGACTTGTTGCCTTTGGACTGGTTTACACTTGAGGAGTGGTTGGTTAGGGTAAGGGTAAGATTATCAGGGTAAGCTAACCAGAGGCAAAGTTGAAATAAATATCTTGTGTGCATAGAAGTCATAGATCTTTTTTACTTCAACTAATAATGATGTGAGCAAAAACAAAGGGGTTGTCTTTATATATCTGTTGAGTGTAGATGTTACTTTAGATTTTTTTTTAAATGTAATGTTTTAATGCTGTGAACAACCTAAATAAAATGTCACCACCACTAAAGGCCTTTGGGAAGCAGAAATCTAGATATCTCAAAGCCTGTGCAAATAAAACCAAAACTATTGGAACGGGTAGAAATCAAATTGGCTCTCAGATTGTTACAAATCATGCAGTCTTTAGGTCAGGATTATGTTCAGTTTTCACAGGACAAACGGGTAGCTGTTATTTTTGATATTTTAAATGCTATAAGCAGTGAAGTGTGTTGCTCCTCTTTCCCGGGGCTTTAGCAGAGACAGCTAGCACACCATACCCCGCCACATCTGACAACTTTCCTTTATTAACCTCATATTTTGCAGATTGGCGCCATATACATTTGACTTGTAAAACAGACCTAATTACAGGGCCTGTAGTGTGCAAGCCACACATCAAACAGTAAGTTACAGTAAAAGCCTATGATCTCAGTCGCCGGCTCTCCCTTTTTTTCCTCTTTTCCCTTGCCTCCATACACCAGAAACACTGATTATAACAGGGACATTAAAAGGGAATTACAGCGAAACAATTTACACTTAATGTAGCAGTCATATGAACAGGGAAGAAGGATGGACAAAGATATAGCAGTATTAATAATACATGCTTTAATTAAGCAGCTGGGAATGCATAGAGTGGGATCAAGGCACGGGGAAAGACGTGAAAGAGGACGGGGGACGCAGTGAGAGAAAGACAGCTGAAGGAAAAGAAGAGAGAATAAGAAACCGAGTGACAGAGAAAGTGTAAAACAAAGAAGAGGGTGAAACGCGGAGGAGGGAGGAGGATCGGAATATGTTGCTGTGGGTTTTCTGCGCGCCGTGATTCATGGGCAGTAAATATGCAAAGCCTGATGGCCATAAGGCAATCAGAGGAGCGCCACTCATCTACATGTTGCACAGTGGGCTATAATCCATCTGAGGGGCAAGGAATAATGATAGCAGGAAGCAGGAATAAGAGCAGGGTCTGTTTATTACCTCAGACAGATCCATAATGCATACAGATGTGAGGGCGGCACGCAGCAGCCTCTGGCCACAGAACTCCATTGAAAAGTACAGACAGTAATATTGTTTTTAGTGTAATGAAACAATCTGATTTAAGCACCTATTAAGGCTTATAAGTCTGCTGTCATATAAAGTTTTAAAACATGTGCTAGAGCTATAATTATCACTGACAGAGAATGGGACATACAGAGAGTAGGAAGAGTTAAACTGACACCTCAAATGGAGTAAGGTCACCTAAAATACTGGTTCCCAACCTGGGGGTCAGGACCTCAACTAGGGGTCGCCAAAGCTTCACTGGGTGGTCGCAAGGCCTTCTTGATTTTAAGGGATGTGAGAAATCTTTTAAAAATATACAGTGGGCATATTTCTTAGCAGCATATATAGAAATGGACATGAGAAGTCACCAAAAGTGAAGCTAAAGCATCTTGATCACCCCCTGGTGGCTTGTTGCATTATAGGTCATGAACCCCGCCCCCTCCATTTTGTTAGATAGGACATGGGCCAAACTAAAGTTTAAAATTTTTCCCAAAGATGGGTTCTGTCATTTTGTCTAATTCTTATCACGCTGATGTTTGTTTAAGTGTTCATTTTTCTGAAGTTTGGTTCTAATTAGTTGTTTGAAGCAGGTTTTACGTCACGATTGACAGCTGAGCACTGATCATGACTGAGTGGACCAGCTGTGTAGGCAGGAGCTCAAAAGCATGGCTCCAACCCTGATCATTACTGTGCAGACATTGGCTATACACATATTACAGACAGAGAATTGTATAAAAATGTAAGGTAAACAAATCTCTGATGCAATATTCACAGGAGATAATTGCTCATTTTACACATATGTCCTGCAAAACCTGGAATGAATCTTTTGTTGTTTTTTTTTAATTAATGTCATAACTAAATTAAAACTGGCTGAATAAATCTGTTAACTTTGTATCAGAAATATAGTGGAGCCTCTCTGAGGCCTTTCTCAACCTTTAAAAAGGTGCAAAATACTTCAGGCCACCTCTGCACTGGATTCATCTCTAAATGCAGTGAATCAAGCCATGTGAGGGCTGATGCTGAAGCACCACTGTACACTGTGAGTCATGGAAATTGAGGTTCCAAAAAAAGAAAAGAAAGAAAGAAAGAAAGCAAACTGAGGGAAGACAGCTAATTTCTTTCAAAACAAAAGTGACCACACAACTAACAGTTTAAGAATGGTTTAAGATAATATCAGCAATTGTTTTACCTAGATTGAAGGCAGTGAGCCAGGAGTCTAGCTTGGAGCATATTTGCATTGTATAACATAACATAAATATTTTTTCAAAAGATTCATGAGAGACATCGATCAAGAAAGGAAGGGGTGCAACAGACACTGCTCATATATTGGGCCTAGAATTTTGTGCTGCACTCCTACGTGCACTATTTTGGTTAATTGTACAGTTTATCAGTGTTTCAGTACTGCTATCATTATGTATTAAATATAATATGAAGCATCTGTAAAATATGTCACTAATTAGTCAGGGGCTATCATTTTACTCAATGATAGAAAAGCGGTCCCTTAAGAAAAAAGGTTGGGAACCACTGACCTAAATGACATGAATATTGCAATATGGATGTACACTCATGTATAATGAAATGTGAGGTTATAATCTGGTCCAGATATTCACATGTAAGACCACAGCGTTCATTAAGACTAGACCTGTATGAATAAAATGTACCTCTGACAATAAAACTGTAATTTCACTTCTTGGTGTCATTGTGTTTACTTTTTTTATTTGCAAAGAGAAACACATAAACACACACACACACACACTCCAACACAAAGACCCTGCTTCCCTGTCTCCTCACAGAGGACATTAACACCAGGATCCTACTGGTGCTGGAGTATGTAATAAATTGTGTTGAACATTGATAAACTAATGCAATTACCTGCAGGGCAAGCAAGTCAGCTAATTTAAAGATACCAGGTTTGTTCATGTGGTGGGAGGCCCCGAATAGGCCCCAAGGGTGAGAGATGGCACCTTTATTACATCTGAGAGGTCAGCCTGGTAGCACTGTATTAGGATTGATCTTTTGATCCCTGCCTGGAACCCCCCGTACTGTACCAGCCCCATCTGGCTGAGAGAAAAACGCTTATCTGGCGCAAAGGGTTAACTCTGCTAGCCAGGCAGCCTAATTGAGCACCACACATCTCAGCTACACAGCAGAAACAGGAACCTAGAGGGTCGTAACAAGCCAGGCGTGACTTATTCACATAATAAACCGAGCAGATATCTAAATGAGCCATTGAGCTAGCCAGAGGGAGGGAGGCCATTAGGGCGCGTGGACCATGGGTACATATTTGTATATCTACAATTGCCCTATCATTTGCATATGTGGCTGGCTATAGAAATGTTAGTCGGTGCTTGTACCCGAGGGCCTAATGACACAACAGAACAACTTTGTACTCATTCACGGCATCATAAACAAGTCAGAGACACATTACTTTTATCAAAAAAACAAAGTGATATATGTGAGGAATCATTTAGGTAATATTGAAAACAAAGCAGCTGGAGGTCTGCAGTGCTCAAATACCCTCAACATGCTGTGAATGTTCATTCTGTTGGTGAAGGCATGGCTCAAAGGGTTATTTTTTTTATTATCTACCGATCAAATATAATCACTTGTCTGACTTGTAGTGTGGTATATTCTAAACCAGTCCTCAAAGAGACATTTTTGAATAAGTTACAAAATGGCTGTCATATCTTAGAGCAGGCCAGGTTTGAGAAAAGTACAGGGCAAAAGGGCCAGATGTTTACATTTCCTATGTTTGACCTGTAAATTCACTTTACTACATAGTTTTCACAATTGGGAAAGAAACATATAGACATGTACAGGAAAAAAATAATGCACCTTTGTAATCCTAGATTAGAAGTGGAAATAAAATTAACATCTTTTTCACTCAGTTTGACTCTCCTCCATTCTAATTGTGGGTTACCATGGTTACGCATCTCCAACCAGCAAGGAGGTTCTCACTGAACAGTGCTCTGAAATGATACATGTTGCTGTTTATTTACACCAAATATCTTGACTGGTAGCACACAGATTGGGTATGAAGTGCATCATTGTCTTTCCCAAAATGTCAAACAGTTCCTTTAACGCTACATCAGCTTGCTCATAAGTTCTAATGTGTGTTTCAAATGACTCATTTATTATGTAAAAGCACAACATGAGGATGAGTATTGACAAAGAAGCCCAGTTCAGGTGTTAAAATTAAATGTCATGTAGCCATTGCAAACATGCATTATGTTGAGTTTGTTGTTGAGTTTACAGTCTTAAATACTGACACAACAGTGTATTTTGAGGCCTATAACTGCAGTGTCAGCCTGTAAATACATTTTGAATGTTTTCATTAATAAAGAAACGGTGGCCTCATCAGCTGTCTGTGTGGCAACAGTCCATAACATGATTTGTGTTTTTGAGTCAATTAAGGCCTATTTGACTAAAACTGTGAATTTGAATTAAATGACTGAACAAGGTCTTTTCGTACAAGAATTTTTAACACTATTATATGAGAGAAGTTCACTTCGTTTTAGGGTTTCAAGAGAGTGTTTGATATCAGGCTGAACTTATTTTGTCTATTTCTTAATCTTGATGGATTAATACTTGACTATCATGCAGAAATTTGAGTAAAAAAAAAACCTCTGCAAATCAGAGAACCTGGAGGTTTTGAAATGGTCCTTTACTTACTGGTAACATTTAGAAATGAGAGGTAGTACAGGCTTGATGGTAAAATAAAAAATGAGAATTTTAAAAAGGAGAGAGATTTGAGAGTATTCTTCAATGTACTTGCTTAATTATTTATTTATAAAAGGGTAAAAAGGGCAGAACATTTGGATATATATGTATACAGATGTGGTGATATAAATATATCATCTTGAATTTGGCCATTTTACTGTATCTCTTACTGTATCTCTCTCTCTTTTTTTAAATTCTTCACAACATCTTTAATGTTTAAAAAATGTTTGATGAACATGTGGATCTCTGATCCAATAAAAAAAGACTATTTTTAAAAAAGAAATAAAAAATAATACATAAAGACAAGAAAAAGAAGGTTCAAATGATCAAACATTTTAGCAAACACGTGTTCACACACATCTTTATAAAAAATAAATTGTAATGGTTTTATTTTTCCAAATCATACATGTGTAATGCAAAGAAATCAGCTAACAAAGTTCGTTAGGATGCTTGATTTCTGATTTTAAGAAACGACTGATCCTGCACCAGTTACCCGTTATTCTACACTCATGTTTGTGTGTTCAGTTTTTGTTCATCTCAAAGAATAACACAAGATTGTCACTAATCAGCAGAGTCTCGTGGTTACGGGTCAAGGGTCAGCCTTTAATGTGACCTCTGACACATAATTAAATTGCCATCTTTAACCTCAGTTACAGCCTGTCACAGAGCATCGGATTACATGCTGCAAATCACTCCACCAATCAATGACAGGAGCGAGGGCAGAGGGAGGGGCCTGCCGCGTCCAGCCGTGTCTGCACAGAGATTATCTTTAATGAAGTTGAACTGTACAGTGATCATGTTAGTGTATAGGCTAATTCAATTCTGAATGACGAGCAGCAATAACACACACTCAACCTAAAAGGAAAGACAAGACTGTAGATAAGGTATCAGAGAGCCACTGGCACTGTCCAGTCACATGACTTGTTTCCACTTGAGCTATAAGTCATGGAAATATATATGTACATGTGAAAGAAGATAGTCCAAACATAAGTCAGAGGAAAGCTGCAGCACCTCTGATCAGCAGGTTTGTCTTTATACTTGTACTTTATACCACAAACATGAGTATTACTTGCAGCTCTTGTTTTGATTGATAATGCTTCCTCACTGACATGTTACAGTAGATGCAAATAATAAAATTACGTTTTGCTGCTTTAGTTTCAGGTTACTGGGACACTTAGAACAGAGTCATACTTAATGATCTCGGAAGCACACACCTGTGTTTCTCCTACTATGCTGAGAAAAAGCCAATTTAATCAGCAGTAAACCTGCAATAACTTTTTTAACACTAGTGGCAGGGAAACAGGTTCTGAACATTGACATATTGTCACCTTTTAAGTTGATATGGTAAGTTTTTTAGCAAACAGTTGCTTATTTACACATCCAGCAGTTATGGAGCAACAGTATCATTCATTTAGAGCATGGGTCTTCAAAAGGGGGTTCACGGCCCCTAGATTTACTGCAGGGGGGCTTCAAATTATTGTTTGATAAGTTTTTCTCACAACAAAATTGAAATATGTCTGAAAAGACACATAAGCATAAATCCATCATACTATTAGCAAAGATAAACTGGCCTATTCATTTAAAAGCAACAACAACAACAAATAATAATTTTCACAACATTTACAAACAGCTGTCCATAAATCCTTGTGCAATGTTGTTCATAATAGTGAGCTAGTTAGCTGCATATTACTGAAAAATATTGGCCAGTTATCTGTATTATCATTCCAGACAGTCTTGTGAGCCACAAAGGATCAGTTTGTAACTTCACGAGCAAGAGACTCTGATGTATCCTCCACCTCAGAAACCACTGGTGAAAGCACAGAGGGTGAAGCTAACAGGTTGGGCAGGTGAGTGCAAATTAGAGAAGACCTGAAAATATTCCATGCAGTATATACAGTAGTTTATATTGTTCTGTCTTTCTATTAGCTAAGGGGTCCATGGCCTGAAAAATATGGGAGACCCCTGATTTAGATTGATTGGACTGATGAATATCACTGTATTTTAGCACTGTTTTCTGTCTCCACCAACTTCTGAGGGAAATATCTGGCTCTTGAGCTGCTATATGTCTCATTATGTTCACCAGCTAGTTGCTAACTTTGTTTGCCTGCTCTTTAGTGCTGAGGAGGTAGTGTACAGTGGGTTTTAGAGGGTTTTTTTTGTTTGTTTGTTTTTGTTTTTTTTTTACTGGAAAGGTCTGCCTGAAAACAACACTATGAGAGCGGTGACAGTGAACCAGAACAGTAAAGTTTCAGTCTGGACAGATTAAAAATGAGCTGGATATTGCTGTAAAGCTGAGCGGAGCTGCAGATTCAGGTGATAATTCACCTTTCACATTGCCACATTGGTATTTAAAAAAAAATTACAAATTGTAGCCACTTATGTATAAATTTGATGTACTAATTTAAAATTTTGTGCCGCTTTATTCCTCTGCACCACTACATTTGTATAACCGCTTTGGTTACTTTTCAGATTAAAATTTTGACACAAAACCTATGATGAGCTCATAAAATCAGATTTGTTGCATTGTTACTGGTTAAACTACTCAAAAGTATTGTATAAAGTTAATCAGCTCCACTTCAACCAGCTATACCTAACATGATAATCCAATATTGAAATGTGGGCAATTTACAAAAGAAACAAATAGGAGGGAAAGACAAGGAAAGTCAGACAAAGGGAATGATAATAAACAATCTGAAAGGGGGACAAATGGTAGAATAAAGTCACTGTTGTGCAGAACCCTCTATTTTTCAACTTTTTTTTCCCCCATAAATTAAGCTGTTGGTCAACCTGTACATCTGTGGGTTCTACAAATATTTATCCAATGAAAAGTATTAAAAAGAGCTTGTAACCAAACCTCTTAACTCCACTGGGTCCTCAAATTGTTGGCAAAGCATCATAACTCCACCGCGCCTCCATCTAGAAAGAAGTGCCATACACATGGGAGTTAGTTAGCCTTCAGAGTTTAATGCCAGAAAGACTTCCTGACGCTTTATAGTAGCTGTTTGTAAATGCACCAGAAAGATAGTTTGTTGAGTCTCATTCCCAGGAGGTCAAACACCAACATTTTGGATTGGTAAAGTGTCCTGAGCACAATAAAATAATGAGAAAGTAAGATCTCTGTACCTCTGGTGGGTGGTAGGTGATGATTGAGAGAGATTCTATGCATTGCATTTTGGAGGAAATCCAGCATAATGTGCCTTCAAAGTATATTTTGCACATAATAAGAATAAGAATAAGAATAACACAGACCATGTACATGTAATTCAGTAATTTTATACTGTTGTATTGGTGCTTTTACTACCTACTTAAAGGATCTAAATACAACTTCCACAAACAGTGGATTTATTATTATGCTGCTGAACTGTCGACACACATCTGAGATAAATGTGGTAAAAAATGAAGCGAGTGGACCTGTCATTAATTATTTTAGAGCATAAATTTGGTTGGTCAGGGTTGTGAAACTGAACTAGTTCTCAATTTCCTTGGGGCCTGTCTGGAAACAACCAACATACATACAGCAGTGTGCATATTGCAGGAGAGTCAGAGTTAAGAAGTAAAAGCCCCTCCAAAAAATAAAAAAGAAGAATAAAGTAAAAGTACTAAGTATATTCCAGTGAGACTGAAAACAAAAAGTACAAATTCAGGAAGAATTGGCTCCGAGCGTTGCCATGTTTTCAGTTGTAAACAGATTATCTGCAGTTCTCTGGTTCCAGCATCATGACTGACTGAGATTTATTGTGATCTGCAGGTTCAGGGTGGCCACGTCTTGATTTATTGATGGCATTTCCCTGCGAGCAGAGTTACCTGGGATCCGTGGTCAGTAGACGAGGTTAAAGGGCTTGGTTATATCTAACACAGCAGTATTTCCCGACAAACTGAGGATGACGGAGTGGCTTTTTAGAAGAAACAAGAGTGTTTTTGTCTGGCGGCTGAGTGATAACAAAGATTTCTTTTATGTAACACTAAATTTTACTGGTAAAGCTTTACAGCCATCCTCACACAGGCACTGATTCCACACCAAAACTGCAGCTGGTGTTACAGAAAAAAATGCGTCCCCAAACTCAAATGATCCTGAATGACTATACTGATGATGATGTAGAGGCTGCTAGTTTTGTTTCAAACTGTGCCTTGCTTTGTGGCCGGGGGCCCTGTGTTGTTTAAAGGGTTGTCGGGGTATAAATACTAAATTAATCATGCTTTGGCTCAACTTGCTGGGGACTGAAATTTGCTTATGGAGGCCCATGATCACATAAAATATTAATGGCTTTACAGAGAACTGGCATTGTAGTGATGGGGGCAAGGCGTGTGAGAGCGTAGAGCAGAGTGAAGGGAGGGGTCACTGCTGATTTGAGATCAGAAACACCTTCTTTATATATACCTTCACCTTAAACAGTAAAGTGACATACAGCAAGTGACCAAAACACTGTGTTCTTGCACATTATCCATCCATTAGGATAGATTTTGTACATATTATTCTACCAAATTGGTTAAGTGGTAATTGGTATTAATTGGCATGCAGCGATGTTTTTGTGTTGTGAAAATGTGGGGTTAATATTCAAATGAATCTGAATAAATACATTAGAAGTGTATAATGATATGCATTTTCCTAGTTGTTGCATATCCATCTGACCGACTTCTTGAGGCCCCAAGGGCCTCTAAAAGAAACTACAATCATTTTCAATTTTTTTTTCCAGGAGAAAACTGAGTGGACTAATTCCAATTCCAATTGTATGGAAGCCCGTTTCTGCCAATGTGATGAAAAAAAAAGATCCTGTAGGTCATTATAATAACAATCTTTATCAAAACAATGTGTCTGTCTCAAAATAATGAGTTAGTTTCTCAAAATAATAAGTAGGTTTTTCAAAATAAAGAGTTAGTTTCTCAAAACAATAAGTAGATTTTTTGAAATAATGAGTCAGTTTCTCAAAAAAGAAGTTACTTTCTTTAAAAAATTAGTTTCTTATTAATTTTGAGATACTAACTCATTCTTAAAAGTTTCTCATTATAATGGCTTACAGGATACTTAGTTATCATTTTGAAATTAGTAAGCTATTATTTTCAGTAAGTTATTTTAATTCATTATTTTGAGCTGTTAATTCATTATTTTGAGAAAGTTTCTCATGGTAGTGGCTTCCAGGATCTTCATTCATGATCACATTGGTGAAAATGGGCTTCCATACATCTGCCTGGTTCATCCACAAAGAGAGAAAAAAGTTGACATTATTACAGCTCAGTCCTAAATTTCATGCCATTTGTCTCCTTGACACAAATCAGAAAGTAAAGATTTGTATTATGGATGACACAGATGTTTTAAACTTGTTAGCCCATATTTTCTGAGCTCACACGGAGCATATAAACATCCTCTGCCCACTGAGACACAAAGGGGGGCAAGCAGAGCTCTCAGGCAGTCCTGCATGCTGGTCACATCACCACTGAAGACAACGTGCTGCACAGTCTTAAATTTTCTGTTACACTTTTATTTGTGTAGCCGTTGCACAAAGTGCCGCTAAACAATTGTCAGGAAACGTGGCTATTTGTGTCAATCAAACCAGTAACATGACAAATAAAACTGTGCAGGTAAAACTGCAACAGCTTGTTTGATCACAAACAATGCTAGTGTGAGTTGTGTGAGTTTGGTGGCACCACGTGAGGTAAATGAGGTGGCAGGAGGGGGCATTTAACACTCCCACACTGAGAGACGGAGGGATGAGGGTATATTTGGTGGCGGTGGCGCAGGGGAAAAGGGCTTAAATGATAAACAGCAGATATTCTACAAGAGCAAATCTGATTTCTCACAATTATCTCTGCAAGCCTGACAGGCACCAAGGGTGGGCCAGGAACACTGGACTGGTAGACACTGATTGGGTTATTTGTCCTCTCTTATTCGAGACTGAGGGATTGTGGGAAGCTGAACTGAGGAGGGCCTCTCTGCAGGTGCATACCAACCCCTTACAGAAATCAAAACCCCTTTACCTAAACACCAGAAAGCAAAGAGTGACCAAAGCACATATCAAAGGTCCAGTGTGTGTAATGTAAGGAGGATCTATTGGCAGAATATGGCAGAACTAGAATATAAAATTCACAAGTTTTTTTTAATTAGTGTGTAATCACCTGAAAACAAGACCCATCGTGTTTTAATTACCTTGAATTAGTCATTTATATCTACAGAGGCCACAATGTTGCACTGCCATGTTTCTGCAGCAGCACAGAACAGCCACCATAGGTTCTCCCACATGCTTGGAAGGGGAGGGTGAGGCAAGGTTGCAATCTGCAGCCTCACTACTAGATGTGACTAAATCATACACATTGATTCTTTAAACCATGTTATATTCTTTTTACACAGGAAATATTGCAATCATTCACCTCGTAAAGATGGTTGTATGATGGCAAGGTTGGCTCAGTGAAGATTAAAATAGTATTTATTGAGAATACAACACATTCTCACTAAATTTGGGTTGAATCACATTAAACTGTGGTCTTTGTCTGATGTGAGGACACCCATATATTTTGTTTTCAGAGACTTCTGTATAGAAAGTGCCAAGTCAGATAAGCAAATAACTCAGAAAACTCACTTTCCCTGTCGTAATTACACACGGAAAAACACTGCGTTAAAAACTGAACCAGTGGGGTTGATATATAGCACCAGCCCAGTACAGATAGGCTGTTTTGATCCAGTGTTAGTGATATTAGCCTATTATTGGGTTACTGGATCAAAACTCTGCTGTTGGTTGGTTTTCTACGCATTGGTACTGGGTAAAATTAACCCAATATTGTGTCGGTGCTATATTGACTTGTAATTACTTTAACTCCAGTATGACATGAACGCAGCATCAGTACATCATACAAGTTCACTTCAGCAAGATACATTACAACATGCTTTAAAGGCCCTGATCTTCTTAATCAATTAATAATTAATTTTCTGCCTAAGTTTAAACACTTTTGTTTGCTTCTCATAGGTTGATTTTTGTGTGTTTTGTGTTTTTGTCACTGGCTTGAAGCAGGTGGGGCTCAGAAAGAGTGATGTCAAGTTAGATCCCTGCACCAATCAGGATTCTGGCCACCATTTTGGGGTTGCTGGCTTATGCTGCCTGGCCACCGTCAATCAAATCTGATCAAACCCCTCCTATATGGTCCTGATGAAGATGACCAGCTGAGTTTGTAAATGTTAGATAGATCTCAACTTTGATTTGTGCTCACTAGTACCTCATGTTACAGAGAAACATGTTTCAAAAAAAAGTATTCAGGGGCTTTAATACAATTGCCAATTTTTTTTCAGAGGGATCAATATGGATCCATTTTACCTGACATGGCACCATGTACCATCCCAAATTCTCCAAGACTGAAACTCTATTTCTACATTTAGACAAAATGTCAAAATGTAGAATAAGATGTCCAGTAGCTTATTGTTGCATTTCATTAATCCACAGGTACAAGATGGCTTAAGAACTTTCATTGAACAATTTTCACACAGGAAAAATATGATTAAAAAATATATTTTAATACAGCAGCATTTAGTGTGGCACCAAATAAATACAGTTACAGTGAATACATGTATATTATAATTATGAAATGTTGAAGCCTCTCGGAGAAATGAGTTGACGATGGACACTCTGGACAGACGGCTCCTGGAACAAAAAGAACACAAATAGTCTTAGTTATTATTGTATTAGTATGGAAATCAAATATATTACAGACAAGCTATATAAATACAGATTATGATTAGGCTATGCAATAATTAGAACTCATTTTAACATTTTGCAAAAAATAAAAACTACAATGAAAAAAACAATTTGATAATGTCACGGTCTTACCTCAGCACGGATATCAGAGTTATACATTAGGTTACCTTACCGATCCCAAAAAAAAAAAAAAAAAAAAGCTGAAGAGTTAGGAACTTTTTAGGAACTTTTTAGGAACTTTGCTCTTTAGGGGCGGAGGAAGTTTTTTTTTTGTTTTTTGAAATGGTCTTTTTTCAGCTCTTTTAGGAGTGATTTTTTTCACTGCCACAACATTTTCTTTTCTTTTTTTTTGTCTTTTTTTGTCTTTTTTTTTTGTTTTTGGCAGGATGTTTTCAGACCATTTCAGTTCTTTATTTTTTGTACAATCCAAAGTAAAGCCAAGAACTGAGAAGCCAAGCTTTCATACAAATCATTTAAACCCAGACATAAAATATTTACACATGAGCATTTAAACCAGTCAAACTAATACTATTCTGCAAAAGCTACAGTCTGTCATTCAGTTAAATTACAACACAGGTTTTGTTTTCTTAAACTGACAGTTCAACAAGTGATCATCTGTCACATGTCCAGACAAACTGTGTTTTGTGAACCAAAAATAACAAAAAAATACAGAACTATTTCTACATTAAGAGCATTAAAAAAATTCACCATTGTTAAATTGTTAAAACAATGAATCAAACTTGCACATGGTTCTTCTGCCAGTTACACATTTGTGAGGGAAAAAAGGTCTAGCCAAAGTGAAATGTGCCTTGTTGATTTATAAACAGGCATTGAAATCTTATAAAGTTGCTGGATTGTTGCTCGTCTTCCGCAGCAGTGCAACCTGGGAAGAGCGCCGGACTGATCTTCATCTGCGCCAGGAGCGAGGCTCGTTGTCATCTTCTTCCTCATCGTCATCTTGCAGCAACGCATCGTCACTCAGCGACTCGTCCGGGTACTGAGTGAGAGGAGAAAGACAAAACACTGAGATTAGTGGCTCTGTAGATGATTAAAAAGTGGACCAAAGTAGAGAGAACTTTTATTTTGAGCATCATCAGCACTCAACCTGCACCATAAAAGGTCTCAAGAGGGGCTAAATCCTCCGCACGAGTATCAAGCTGCACACAGACAAAATGCTTAATGAAAGTGACCATGCAAAAGCCACATAAAGGTAGTCCTTCCTGTGATGTGTAATGGCTCCCTCTTGTGTTCTCTAAACACAACACAACAGGAAAGAAGAAATTTGTAAATCTTTCTAATCTGATTTCTGACAGAGAACATCCAAATATCTCCACTAAAAGTAAGAATTTCTCAGTGGATTTTTATTCCACGATCAATGATAGTGCTGGAAAAAAATAAGAACAATCCAACCCTACCTACCTCCTGTTCTTAAAACCTCTTTCCACTCCTTTGTGAGAAGCCAAAAACAACTATCTGAGGCACATCCAAAGTAAAATGAAAGCTGTTCTTGAACCATTTGGAGAACATGCATGGCTGTGAGCCAAAAAGCAACACGTTTTTCCCCAAACAGCCAGAATCACTGTAAGTGCTGCTGCAACTGAATAAAAGAAGTTTCAACGCACTAAAGGCTTTTTTGCTTTTTTTTTTTTTTACCTGGAAAGCACAATGGGACTACCTATTCCAAAAATTCAAATATGAAAAGATAACCACAGAAAACGATCATTTACAAGCTTTTCTTAGGTTGTCTGGGCATAAAAAAGGCCATTTGGAGATCCTAAAAACCTCTGCATCAGAGTAACTAGGGCATAAAATTCATTATAGAGCTTTTTAACCTTGTTGAAACTATACTGTGTGCATGTAAGGGAGTCCAAGCAAGTGTTGTGGTGGAAAAGCAGTTCATATAAAAAGCAACTCACAGTATACAATCTAAATTTACATAATTTTCATGTAATAGCTTCACATTACATATAAAAATTCAATGCTTTAATTTTCAGGATTTCATTGGCTACACAAAGTGCCAGTCATCCACACAATCTGTTAAGAAAAAGTAAGGAATGTCAACAAACCTCATCCTCCTCTGGTTCCGCCTCATCTGTATCCGCGGTACTGAGAGTCATGGAGGCCTTATGCCAGGCCAGGCGTAAAGTCTGATTGTTGAACCTCACTCCATGAAGAGCCGCCTGCAGGTGGACAAAACACAGAGAGCAGAGGCGAAAATGCTGAGGCAGAAGTCAAAATACCGAACACATATATTAGTACAGGCAATATAAGACATGAGTGCACACAACGTGCAGCAGAAACTCTTTCAACTGTTCCAGTCTCATAAATAAGTCAGTCAAAACATTTCAAGAAAAGAAAATTCTTTTTAACCCTTAGATGCATACGTGGGTTTCAAAAAATGTTTGAGTGGAAGCACGTCCTGGACTCAAAATGCATTTATTGCCATGGCATGGTCATGTTAGACTTTAAAATAAACTTTTAAAACACATTTCTGCATGATGCCATTGTCAGGGAGTCGGTCTGACTGAAGTTTGTTTTAAGGTCGAGCATGACCTAGTGCGTTTCTTGTTTTTCAATGTCTCTAAGTTCATGTTCATCATTGCCAACATTTATGTTGATTAGTGCAAATTTGTTTTTCATTAATATTCTGAAAGTAATATAAAAGTGCTATTTTAGTTATTATTATTTAAATAATTTGGTTTTAACTTTATATTTACTATGTATTAGTGCCATTTATGTTGCCTTGTAGACAAGTACGCTAATATAATGATGATTTAAATTAATATTTTAGGAAACTACGAAGGGGTATGAGGGTATGGCTAACCTTTCATACAAAACACACTGAGGACACAAAATCCACTGCATCCGTTTGTGTTGCAATATATGAGATTGGCCCACACTTTTGGGTAAAATTCCTGAACTATATACAGCATATATGCATGCATGAGTCCAAAAACTGGAAATACATTTCATCGTTCGAGTCTCAAGAGAAACAACATTTCAGTGTGTGCGTGGCTGGTGGTTGACTCACCTGTTCTGCCTCCGCTCGAGACTTGTACGTGATGACTGCAGACATGTTGTTTTCATCAATCTGGCAATCTTCAATCTCTCCAAATTGCTTCAAAATCATGAACAAACAACATGTTGGTCACTTAACAACTCATTCCTGTGCAATTATTTAAGAAAAATATCTTACGCAACTTCTGTCACTGCAAGTACTTAATAAACAATTACCACACACATTTTAGGGGATATCTCTTTTGGGGTTCTGTTATTTGGCAAGTTGCTTTTAATACTGCAGCTGTCTTACTGCATCCTTATTGTTAAGTTTAATGTGTCATGGGTGACTGGTGTTAGTATCATAGCTGCTAAACTCAGCTGTGTTTACAGTATTTATACGCAAACACACTCAGAATTCTGGTACACATTATACAAAAGCATGCATGTCTGGATAAATGTGACAGTCACATGTTGTTGTCACATGTTTCTGACATCCTGTAAGTACATAAATTACATTTTAAGTGTTACTGTTGATGGTTATAGTCTTTTTTTTCTTGAGTTTGAGGTTTTAATAACTGGACCTTAAGAGTGAAAGTGAGCTAATTATGTAGGTGGATTTTCACTGCAGTCACTGTATGGTGGAGACTACTGCCAGTACATGTGCCACTTTATCACTGTTTAATTTGTATTTAGACAAACTGGACTGCCACTGTGTGTTGTGGCACCACTGGTGGCCAGTTGCACTGTGCAGTTGTAACCACCAGAGGACACCGTTGATTATTTTTGCTACAGTGAACAAGAGTAATAATTCAATGAAAATGGTACTGTCTTACTGTATGTAATAGAAAATTAATACTAGAGGAGTTTCATTATCAGTTATTTCTTAATTATGAGGTTATTTCTAGAATGTTTATTGTTTTTACTCAAATCCTAACTTTTGTTATCACTTTGGGGTTATAATCCAATTATGTTGTACATGTATAGTAAAAAATGTATAAACATATAATATTCAGGCTGTTGATGTTTAGATGTTGTATTTTCTCTTGTTTCTGTAAAACCTCACCATAAACAGCCTTCGTCCAAAGTAAGATGTGAGAACAGCTGTAAGTTTTATTTATCATGTCCTGACTGACCAGTGAGCAATGAGACTTTCCACCCCCTCAACAGATAAGCTAGCAGTGCCCTTTAACACAGAGTTGTCTGATCTCCCACCTACAGCCTCCATCAAAAGGTCACACCAGTTCAGTTTTGGATAACAAATCTCCTTTTCTCTGTCATTTAGTTTGAGGCTGACTTACAGCAAAGTGTGGCAGCAGGTCTACACGGTCTGTCTCAGCAAATCCAGAAATCTCCAGCGCTCGTGGTCGATGGTCCACGACTGCGTGCACCGGCACGCCTCTCCCCCGTCCTCTGGAGCCCCTTCCCCGGGCCCTGAGAGCACCACGGCCCCGAGGGTGGACCCCCCGGCCTCGTCCTGGTGACAGGAGTCCCCTTTTAGCTGCCTGGGTAAAAACACATACAGGGATGGAAAGAAGTCAAGTGGGGAAACAAATATTTGGCTGATACCCCAAAACACACAATTAGAGTTGTGGAGATAAAACTCCAACAGATCATTTCAAGTTATAAGAGCACAAGAGCCCTCAAGTGGCAGGGAGCTTTTTAGCACTTGATTTTAAGGGACAGTTTTCTCTTTCTAGATCAAGTCATTACCTCAATCTGCAGCTGGGTGTACTTGATCTTCAACATGGCAGTGTCCTCTCCAGCCTGAGTCTTCTTGTACAGGTCCAGCTCTGCATCCAGCAGCTCCTTCTGTGCCTGAACAAGTTAATTACTCAGATCAGTAAAGACATTTAAGATTACAAGTTGGAAATAGGAAGTCAAAGGCGACTGACAGACAACCAAGCTGCATTTGACTTAGTACAATTAGATGAAAAAAAGAACATGCCACTAACTAAAACTACAAGGGAAAGCATGGAAGCATAAACTGTGTATAACTGATTGTGAAGGGACGTGTGGGTGTTGGTTAGGGCTGCACAATTAATCCAATATTAATCTTGATCACGATCTTAGCTTCACAAAATTAAATAGACATGATCAACTGTGATACTGGCATTTAAAATGCAAGCTTAACCCATAGAAAACTATATCACACACACAGTGCATAACAGTGCAAAATTTCTTGGATGTTGCAGCTGCCACCCATAGTGGGAAAGTAATACACAACAGCAGGTGGGCAAAACAAAAATCAAATGTCTGGAGCAGAAGGCAAAGGTTAGTCTCTCAGAACGGACCATCACCCGTTTAGAAGTATGCTGGATTTGGGGCAAGTGATGTTATCATATGCAAAGAGTGCATGAGACGTGTCTGAGTCGCAAAGCAACACATCAAACTTGTTCAACCACCTGAAAAAAACTCCTCAAAGTGCAGTAAGACAAACACATGAAAGCCAAGAAGAGTAATGTTAATAATGTTACCTCACTGCATCCCCATCCTTTTTGGTACAATTTTATTTATATTTTGCTTTAACAAGATGCACTGTGAATGAGGACCAGTGTTATTGTGATGCATGGATTTGTACATTAGTAGGAAGGTAGCAATGAATAATCACGATCACAATATTGGTCAAAATAATCAATCAATCATAATCAGTCATTATTATTTTAACCATAATTATGCAGCCCTTGTGTCTGTGTGTTACATCTGGGAGAAAGCTCTACCTGGGCCTTGCTCTTGGCTGTGCGGAGTGGGTTGCTGCTGCTTGAGATTCCCTTTATCTCCTCTTGCAGTTTGGTGATGCTTTTGGTTAACATGCCTAAAGTTTCCATGATCTTGGCTTTGTCCTCCGCCTTCATTGCTTTGTTCTTCTCAAGTTTGGATATCAGAAGCTGCAGAGCAGAAAAAAACCCCACAAAAAGTCTCATAAGTTTAACTACTGTCTGTGCAGCTTACAATAGAGTACCTGAATAATACCACTGTCAGTCACAAGTCACACAGGATGGGAGACTGAGATTAAAATTGTGATGAAAACATGGATCATTTTACTCTGAACATCAAGATGTTTATTTTTTGTCAGCTCAAAATGCAGAAACAATAAAGCGTGTTGACACATGATCTTCAACCTGTTTGACTAAGACACAGTAAATGAGTCACAGACCCAACACAAAGCTTTCAAACACCGTTGGTAAATTTACACAAAGCACTGAATGCATGCTGCTCACATGGTGAGTCAGAGCTCTTTTACATCACACCACACGCACACTGACATTTCAAGGTAGAGTAAATAAGATTCATGGGTCGTGGGTGATGATTCAGAGGGATTATTCTTGCCTTTTCGTTGTTTTTTGGGAAAACTTGCATAGTTTGTCTTTAAGTTTTGTATAGAGAGGTTGTATCTGAATTTAAATGACATTAAGACAGGTAATGGGGACACTTGCATGTACGAGAGGATTAAAATGTCTAGTCCAGATTATCTTACCTTCTGTGTCTCAATGTGCTTCTCCAGTATTTCCTGCTTCTTCTTCCTTACGTCCTGCTGTAGCTTTAGAGCTTCCTGTGAAAGGAATTGTGGGAAATGATTAGACCCTGCCTTCTGTTCTTAATATCAGAATCCAAGTTACTTGCTTTCCATGCATCCACTCTCCTCTTTCCACCATTCCCTCCATTTCCTCTCTCACCTGCTTCTTCTTCAGGGCTTCCTCTGAGGTTTTCTGGGCTGCTTTCAGGGCAGCAGGATTATACACAGTCTTTGTGAGGCCCATTGACGTTGAAAACACCTGAAAGGGGAAATAAAGTAATAAAATGCACGTTATTTTAAAGAGAAGGAGAAAATCCAAAAGTAAATCAGTGATTGTGAACAGAGAGTGGACACTTACTTTTTCAACAGGAGCTGCTGGTTTGGCAGAGAAACCCAAACGGTCCTTCACTGACACTTTGGAAGGATTCTGCACCAATGAGGGAAAAATACATGATGTTTATACACACTGTCTGCAGATTTGGTCAAGTATATGCGAAAAAGCACACCCTCTGCAGCATCACACACATACCTGAGAGGCTACACTTGAATCTTGGGAGGGCTCAGAGTTCGCAGGGAGCAGGGGTCCGAGACGATCTTTGACAGACTGCTTCAGAGACGTGGCTGACGGCTGCTGAACGACAGAGGATAATAATCGCATCATGTCAGGATTAATGTATAGTGTATTTCAACATATTAGCAACTATGTGACTACCATAGACTCTATAAAGATTTTTTTCAATTCTTATATATATATATATATATTTTTTTTACATATTTTATACAGCCTATGATGACTTCAGACAAGAGAGGGACAGCTACATCAGATGACTTTAACCCTAAACCTCGCCCTTCTTTTCTGATCCAAAAAATGATCTAATCTGTGACTCAAAACCACGCTACCATCTGAACCACACAGCTTAAATTGTATGTAAACCTTTTAAAATCACTCTCCAACTAGCAGATGTGTTCAATTCTGCATCAGAAACAATGATTAATGTCGTTAAAACAGGAATGTCAGTAAATCTGTCTGATCATGCAAGATCACACAGGCATGATGTTATTCATGTTTGGCCAGTTATGCATTCGCTTGAGTACAACACACCACAAACAACATGTTGCCAGAAATGCAAGGCTCACTGCAAAAAAACAAAACAAAAAAAAACAAAAAAAACAAAAAAAAAAACTTTTAAAACATTTAAGGGCAGGACTGTTGACAAAACCAATTTAGTCTCATTTTTTTTCTTGTAACAAGTCAAAAAAATAAATAAATTGACTTGTTCATTGACAAGCGCATCTTATTTCAATATTTTACCATTTCTGGGAAATCTGACCCAAGTGAATACTAGTAATGTTTGTTTGTGTTAAGAAAAATCAAGAACCACATGTTATGAAAGACAATTTTAAAGTTTTTTTTTTCTCTACCATGGCTGGCTGTATCTGAGGCTGCTGCTGTGAGTGAGCCTGGCCCTGGCTCGGCCCATCACCCCCATCATCACGAAACCAGTGCACCCTGATGAAGCGGTTGTTGAGAACAGCTTCGGTGCTTTGCATAGCCCGCTTGGCCTCGTCCGGAGAGGCAAACTGGATGAGTGCACCTTCTGGGTCATTCTGGTAGGCAACCTGGAAAAAGAAATAAAAATGGTACAATGAGAACAGTGGTGCACATGCAGTAAATCCTGCAAGTGATAGTGGGATAAATAAATGATATACTTGAAAATAATTAATAGAAGCTGACTCTACTTTTGATTCACATATAAACACAACACTTTTTGAAGGTTTTGTTTATATCCTCCCCTATTTATCAAGCTCAGACATCTGAACAGAATTTTAATATGAATGATTCACATAAATTGAGCTGAGCTATGGTCGAATGATCAACATTTTTAAAAGCATTAAGTATTCATTCCAAGCAGATATATTTTCTTTTCGCTGTGGTATTGAAAGAGGTATTGAGTATTGTTTTTTCTTTTTTAATTCTAGTATTGTATCAAAGTTTAAAATTCTAAAACTGTGACGACTCTCAAATCTAGACATTCCTCAACTTTTATTGACTTTAAGTTAATGGCTTGTCAGATGGCTTAAGCCCATATAAGTTGTTTTAAAACTCCTTCACCTTCTGATACCAGATTCACACATTCATACTGTTCACATATTAATTACCTATTATATTGTCTCATCGACTGCACCACACAGTAACTACATATTTTGCTGACTAGTACCAAACTTTTATAAACTTTTATACCTTACAGCACGACATGGGGACTGACCTGTAGGTTGACGATGGTGCCAAACTTGCTGAAATGTTCATTGAGTTTGCTGATGTTGTTGAGCTCGGGGGGAATTTGCCGAACCAGCAGCTTGGTGTTAGGAGAGAATGGGGCTCTTTTGTGGTAGCCCTGGTGGTTGGGTTTGTTGAAGTTGGGCCTGAGAAGAGAAGAGAAATTATTCCACAATTCAGTGAGGATGGTATTAAACATATTTCTGTTAAATCTGCTTAATCGATAAGTTTATAGACAGCATATGACTTATTTTTACATTACAGGAAAAGGATTTCTTACTTGTCCAGCCAAGGCTTCTTGGGGGGGAGGCCTCCATCATGAGAAACCGCCGATCTCTTCCTCGAATCAGACTCCATAACAATCCTCATGCTGTTGTTGGGAACCTTGTCTGGTGAGGGACAAACAGGTCAGTTCAGAGACTACAGCACATAGCTCAGAAAAATATTTAAACAAGTAGGATTTTGTACTAAACCACTGGTATTCTCCTTGTTTCTAAAGCAGCAACAGGCCATCACATTGGCCAGAGTACTAAAGCATGTTAATGGGAGGATGGTCAGTATGTGCCTATTTTAAGACAACCTATTCACAGCTCAGATTGTTCAGTTGATGTGAACAATACCTCTCTGTGGCTGGTCCACCTCCCCCATTGTGAGGCCAATCAGGTTGGGTCTCTGGGCATTGACCCGGTGGCGGTAGATTGGTCTAGAAGTATTAGTGATGCTGGGAGCCTCTGGATTGTACACATCTGTCTCATAGTTGTCTGGTCAGGAGAGAGGATACTTTAACTTATAAAAAAGCACAGCGAGGTACAGTTATGGTGATTTATAAAAACAAAATTAAATCTGTAACTTTAAGAAACACAAAGCCATTACCAGAGGTGAAGAGTGGCACTGAGGCCTGGGGAATTGAGGAGCGCATCCCCGAGGTGACAATGGTGGGAACAGAGCTGGTGATGGAACTGGGAGGAGCATCCATGCCCGATGGTTGCAGCAGAGGAAGCGGAGGAGGAGGACCTGTGTCAGGCACAAGAAAACGAAATTGAGAGGATGTGAAGACAGTGCTACAGGATCTGGCAACCCTTTATAGATCACTTCAGTTAGCAAACTCTTCCCACAAACTAGCTTAGGTTAAACATGAGTTACAGCAGCACAACTGACCTATTCAACATCCATTTTACACAACCCCACCACTTTGTTGACATTTTATTTTGCCTCATTAATCTCATCTTTTAACAATAAAAAGATAAAATAAAAAGTGCAAATAAAAAAGTGCATACGTAAATTTTTATTAATTTTTAATCCATGTGTCAGAGAAGTAATACTTGAATTTCAGAGAAATGTCTGAATTCCTACCTGCAACAGGTGGAAGGCTGGGTGGGAGAGTGCCTGGTGGGGGCACAGGGGGCCGCAGGTTCACAGGTGGGGGGTTCATGAGCGGAGGTGGTGGTGGGAGGCCTGGGGGTGGCGGTGGGTCCACGCCTGGGATCGGCGGAGGTTGGAAGGGCAGCATATTGGGCAAATTGACATCCTCCACTACAACTGGGTCACTTCCATGGTCAAAAGGACACATGTCCCCTCTCATGCAGAAGCCTTTTTCTGGAAAAGACAGCAGATACGTGGAGAACATCAAACATACAAAACTACAACAATAAAAATGTACCGATCTAAAAAAGTTTAATCAGCTTTCCTTACCATCATAGTCCCGACATCTCTTCCTCTGCTGAGGGGGTGGCGGTCCCCTAATAAAAGGCCCATGATCCACAGGGTGCTCAGAGCGGAAGTCTGACCAGCTCTCAGTGGTGTTGTTACTGTGATGATGTGTGGGGGCAATGACCGTAATAGTGCTGCTCAGCGTTGGCACGGGGAAGTGTGTCGTGGTGGCAGTGGAGACGAGGGCTGCTGGGGTGTAGCCATCACCACGCTCTGACCTGTGATCATGATCATACTTCAACTTCCCAGAGTCTCGTTCTGCAAACAGACAAGAACGACAAGTAATAAAGTAAAGTAGCCGTCATTATGGCGTGTATACCTGTGGCAGGACATTATACATTCATCCATTCTTTGTTTGTCTGCATTGTCTATTTATAATCAGCTGTCTGAGGTGCTATCACAATTGGTTGCAAGTGTCACAATTCTCCAAATACATGATCCAATCTGACTTTTGATTCTGAGAAATTTTCTATTTAAACCTATTTTTTTCTTTACCACTGATATGCCATTGTGAAACTATGAAGTCTTGAGCTGTAAAGATAAACAGATCTTTTGCCATGAAAACAGTCATTTACATTTTTAAATGGTTCTTTAAATGCTTGCCTATATGGATCAAGTGAGACATAATGGCTGGTAAACTACGCTGTGTCATCTTTGAGGAGTTAAATATTTATTTTATAAATTCTGGCACCCCAACTGTTGGGATATGTCAGCTCAGTGCTCATAATATACAGTAATTCTTTGATAAAATCATATAATAATTAATAATTATAATCATAAACAATATAGAGTTTATAAATGTAGTGAGTGGAAGGTTTATTCCAGCCAAACCAGAGCTGGTGATTGCTGGAAAAGTGTAAATACAAACCAGGATGGCTTTAGTGAGTTTAATTTTGTTTCTGCCCAGTCTGAATGTGTGTTTCATGACCATAAAATTGCTGTTTCTGTAAATAAAGCCTGGTGGCTTTGAGGAGAGCAATAAATCTGCAATTTCTGGCTAAACACAAAGGATCTTACTCTTTAAGAAAAAGGTCTGTTTCTGTATGGATTCTTTCAATAATGTTGTCAAATACTTAAAATAATCTGAGCCCGTCAGTGAACAAACAAGTATTTTTAGTGGATGTACTTTGACAGGTGCAATTACCCATACATTCATTTGCAGCCTGTTTCACAGCTAACAGCTGCAGCGGTCTGACTCAATACTGGACCTTTTTCAAAAATTGTTGTTCCCATTGGTCATTTAGATACAAAAACATGGGAAACTATGGTCAGGGTTGAAAAAACCTTGGTTAAACCCTTTAATACTGATGAAAACCCAATATGCAGTTATATTAAGTTACACAAATGCATGAGATGATCTTTGTGTTCAAGAAGCTTCTTGGTCAGCTGTAATCTGTCTGGACACACAAGACAGGGCCATAGTTCAAATGAAGTGAACTTTGAGCACACTGCCAGATGTAAATGTGTTTCAAAACCCAAGTTTTGGCATCACTGTTCTCTCAACAGAAGAACAATGATAAACTTGCATAAAGTGATCCTGCCTATACAAACTGTCTTAGATCATTTTAGATCCGTCAGTAAGGCTCTTACCTCTGCTCCTGCTTCTAGATCGACTTCTGCTGTGTGACCTGCTCCTACTGCGATCTCGATCCCTGTCTCTGTCCCTGTCTCTATCCCGATCCTTCTCTCTATCGCGGTCTCGGACGCGATCCTTGCTCCAACTCCGGCTGCGGCTACGACTGTAACTCCGACTGCGGCCTCTCCTGCGATTGTAGCGTTCTCGGTATGAGTCCCTCCTTGGTGGGATGCGGTCATAGTCCCTCTTCCTAGTGCGGTCGTCCCTCTTACGATCATCCCCTCTCCTAAAAATGGGGGCAAAGAAGGACATGATAAATAGTGAACTATACAGACAAACCGAAAGAGAAAGTGGAAACAGGAAGTTTCACACACCTGCCATCTCTGCTGTAGCGAGAGCTGGATTGCGGAGGGCTGTGATTCACTCGACGAGAAAACTTCTTCTCCCGTTCTTCTTCACGATTTGGCTGAACAAAGAAAAAAGTAACTTCAAATAAATATTGTTTATCTAAGATGACCACTGAAAGGACGGGTCCTCCATACTGTTAGGTACTATTAGGTGCACATGTGATGGAACTACAGTATTATTTAAATAGTTGCCCTGTCAACAGAGGTGGGAAGTAAAGAAATACAAATACTGTGTCACAGTACTTAAGTAGAGTTTTCAGATATCTGTACTTCACTCAACTATCTACTTTTCTGACTTTTACCTCCTACATTTCAACAGAAATATCTGTACTTTCCACTCCTCATTACATTTGTTTGGATTCATTTGCAAAGAATTATTGATTATTTTTTATTGTGCATCATTGCACACCGTTTTCCCAACATATAGACCAACTTCAACCTAAATGGCTGGGACAATAACACATAGAAGGACAATTCCTTGGTGCATCCATGACTGCACATCACGCACAACAGACATAACAGGACAAAAGCAACATACTTTTTAACATTTATACATTTCAGAGCCTGTCCTTTTTACCTTTTACTTGAGTGAAGTAGTTGCATCAGCATATCTATTACCACCAGTCTTTCGTAACACAAACATCTGTACTTCCACTTGAGTAAAAAAAATATGTGTGCTTTTGCCACCTCTGCCTGTCAGATATTCTTGACCTTACAAGAAAACTACCTCATCTTTTTTCGGCTCTTCTTTCTCGGCTTTGACCACAGGGGCTGGTTGCTCTGGCTGCGGGAGGTAGCTTTTGTTGTTAATGGCTTCAAAAAGCTTATCCACAAATGGCTGGGTCTCTGAAAGAAGGTAATAGTGCAAATTTAAGATTACATATGTGTCCACAAATGGCTGGGTCTTTGAAAGAAGGTAATAGTACAAATTAAGATTATATACATTATATATCAATACATAAATGAATAACAACACATGCGGTGACAAGATAAATCAAATCAGACTTGAAAAATGAAGATTTCATGCAAGAGGTGGATTAATTACCTTTCTGAAGAAATACATCCAATTGGTCTATGCACAGAGCTTTAAGTTCCTTCTCACTTTTGTCTTTCTTCACCAAAGCAACAACATACTTGGCAAGGGCAGAAGGGTCTGCATCACAGCTGGAAATATTAAGGGAAAAAATAAGAGAAAATAAAAAAATAAATAAATCCTAAAGGCACGGATAAAACGAGTGTAAGATAACTGCTGTCACCTTTGCAGTGGGTGTACTGTGTGTTTGTTTGACTAATATTAGCAAGAGTTGTGTCGTTAACAGCTAACGATACTTACATAGGCTCGAGAGTATCAGACAGCCATGTTTTCAAGGCATCAAGGTTTTCAATGATCATTTTAGATCCAGCCGAACTTCTTCTCCTCCACCACGGCCAGAGTTTACGCTAGCTGGGGTGACGTTTTTTTTTTTTTTTGTATCTGTTCGTAAAAAGAACAGCCGAGATTAGCAGACGAAACTATCCACTTTGTGGTCTTCGGCTAGCGACGTTAGCGAAACAGCCGCGTTAACGTTGGCCAGGTTAGCCACGTTAGCATACGTCTTTCCAGGCCCCAAACGTGCCGCACGACTCCTCGGCTCTCGTAACGCGTTTATTGTGGAAGTGCGGGCGGAGCGGGTCTGTTGCCTCTTAACGTTCAACCGACGAGACCTGAAGGCTGTAGATTGTTTTTATCCGTTAAACTCTGAGGAGCATCCACGCTTCACTTGCTACTTTATCCCCTCTCGCAAGCTAACCATGCCATGGCGACTATTTACTTCCGCTTGTGTTCTCGTTGGCAAAATATCGCGAGAGGGAGATGTACAGTCTGTACCCATACGGTGCTGTCTGTACCACTGTACCACAGACTTAAAATAGACTCAGACGTCAGAGGCCAGATATTATAGCCTACTGATTTATAATCAGAAGCTTACTAAATACACAGCAATGATGCAGAGTTATGATAGTTTTGTTTTTTTCTTTAGTTTTTTTTAATTTTCATTTCTTTTTTAATTTTTTATTTCAATTCAGTTTAGTTTCAGTTAGTTTTCAGCATGGATTTACTTGTTTCAGCTTAGTTTATATTGTGTGAAAATAGTGAATTTTATTAGTTTCAGTATTATTTTTTATTTAATTTTTATAATATGGTGGATATTTATCAGAGGAAAGAAATAAGAAATTTAAAACAGCTATTAGGCCTTCAAACAAACACAGCGCCTTGTGAAGGCAATTCACTCACATTTAGAGATCCCAGTCTCAAGAAACATGTTCACCAGTGTCTCCTCATGCTTGTTGTGTTGACAAATTTGACCACAGTGACAAAGCCTAAAACTAAAGAAATTTACTGTCTTTATTTTATTTAGTAAGAAATATAGTTTCAATTAGCTTTTCCCCTAAAGTCTAGTTTTTATGTTTCAGTTAAGTCAAAAGTTTTTTTGTTTTTTTTCTCACACCTAGTTTTAGCTTTTAGTTTAGTTTTAGTTAACTATAATAACCTTGCTAATATAAACTAAAATGGACTGTGGACAGTGCTATATTTTCATTGGAGCTAAAGCTACAGAGCATTCACATAAAAATCCAAAGATAAACATGTACCAATAATAAGACGAAATGTTCAAAGTTTTAATTAAAGGTAATTATATACTTTTTTTAAAATCAGTGATTGAGTTGTGATTCAAAATAATATTTTAACAAATATTCCATGGAGTGTTTCCCAAAAGTATTTTAAGACTGGGATAACCTAATCTTTGTCCCATTCTAAGTTTAGGGGTTAAGATCAATTTATCTTAAAGATGCAAACTACTAACAATCCAGCAACTCAAGTTAGAGTAAAAAATAACAACCTTTTGTCTTACAGTAATGTCATTTACAGCACACTGCTTCTTTTTCTATCAAGCTACTGAGTGAACTATTATAAATAAGAGACATGATTTTATAGAAGAATGGTTACATGATATTGGCCATTATTTTGTACAAATGCCATGCTATTTACATAACATTATGTGGTATCGTTGGACACCGTGGGATCTTCACAAGGAAGTGAAATAAAAAATCTGTGGTTTTGAACAGTTCTTGGTTGCACAATATTTTGAGTTACTGGAATAATTCATTTATTGGCAAAATCAGTATGAATTTATATCTACCTCATGTACCCAGGAACTTAATATCTCAATAACTATTCAAAATATTTATTTTATTTAATTATCCCTTGTTTTTCTTTCATTCCTCTGTGTTTTTCATCTATAAATGTCTTAAATTGTTGCTTTGTAATGCTCTACCTTTGGTTCACTGCTGATTAAAAGCATTAAGGACTTAAAGGCCTTGACAAAGGACAACACACACACACAATGTTTAAAATAATCATTCGATCATTTTATTGTTTTCCAGTTTCACTGGAACTACAGTAAAAGGTACAGAGAGACAAAAGAGCAGATAAATACAAAGATATAAAATGTTTCCATTTTCCTCCATGCAAACTAGTGTGATCCCTCATAATAATACAATCCATCCACTGACATCCAACAACTTGTCTCTTCCCCTTGCAAGAACTTTTCTGCAACATACATTATCTCTCTTGACAAAAATCACAATGTAACTCATGTTCTGGTAAAAATACTTCACACAAACAGCATATAAACCAAAAATACTGAACACATTTTTTGGATCCAAACATATTGTATGTAAAAATAGATATACATTCCATTACTTGAACAAATACTCTACTTTTAGATTAATTTCTTAGAGTTAAGCTCCACAGGATGATCAAATTACTTTTTATTTTAAAAAAAGCTGAAAGCCCTCTTTTTAAAATTATACATTTAAATTTGACAATATTCTACACAGTTTTTTTTTTCTAATTAATGTTTCATGGATATACAGTACATGGATTAAAATCATATAATGCCACTTCAGCGATGTAAATGTTCTTCCACGGTGTGAATACAAACATTGTGGTGGCAGAAAAAAAAAGCAACCTGCAACAAAATTTTGGTTTGCGATGCAATCTTTAAAATAAAGCTCATTATATACATACTGTACCTCTTAAAACAGCTCATTTTCAGTACATTCATGGTTGCCCTTCAACATTCTCCGTGAATTTCTCTCTCAAACGTAGGGAGGAAACAGTGTGATTATGTATTAATGTGTGTGCACACATTACAACATACATGCATGCACATGAATATAAAATAATACAGTCTGAGTACATAGATTATGTTCATATTTCCCACTCACTATTTTGAATAGAATGAATGGAAGGAGTAACAGTCCAAACTGTAGTGGTTTTCACTAAGTACAATCAATTTACATACAAGAACAGTTTTTATCTTTACATCATCAGTCCAGTACTATTTTTGTGTCCTCCTCACTAACCAACAGGAGAAGATGAGACATTTCTTACCTGAGTAAAACCTCAGTCTCTGCTCAGTATCTACAATCTAACAGTGGAAGGTATACTAAAAGCAGTGTATTTAAAACAACATTAAAAAAAAAAAAAAACTCTACTAATGAATCAGCGCTTTAAAAACATACAGTACAGTAGACCTTCTGGAGAGAAGTCTGTGTCTAGTTTTCCCTGTCGATGAACTGCAGGTGGATGGGGGCAGCAGGGCAGAGCAGGCCATGGGTTTTGGCCTTGACATCATCAGTTAAAGGAGACACACCGATGTGGAACCTCTGAATGAGCTGCACACAGAGAAAAAAAAAGACAGACAGAGAGGCCAGTCAGAATGTGCTACTCATATTGAAAGTTGTCTGTGTACATTGTTTATCTAGAAGCCAAATATCTTTGATAGCTCAGCTGGGAACTGGTATGCATTCTCTGTGTGGAGGACCACAAGCGTTACAGATATAAGCTTCTATGAATTCTATGAATTTATGGTGTCTTGGGCTAAGTTGTATGCATGCCACAACAATAAAAGCTTAATTCATTCATGTAAGTGGATATATTTACACTCAATGCCCACTTTATTAGGTAACCTTGTAGAATCTAATGCAATCCAATACAACTCCTCTGCCATAAAGTCTATTCTAGTCTAGTAGTGTTAATTCATTATGACTTTTGTATTGATGGTTAGTGATGGTGTTGGACTGGACTGCATTATATCCAGTTTTTTTAACACTCAAGGACAAAAAATAAGAAAGACCTCTTGATATCATGTAGTCCAGTACAACACCAACCAAACTATAAACATATAATTAAATGCACATATCACTAAGTACTGAATATTATAAACTTTGTAGAAGTAAAATGTACTGCAGAGCTGTTGTGCAGAATTGCAATAAATTGTACAGGTGTACCTAATAAAGTGACCACTGAGTGTATCTCAGTAGGTTTGAAGACAACTTCTGACTGTGGATTAATCCCGTACCCTTGTGAGAACTAGATGCATCTCTAACTCTGCTATCCTCCTGCCGATGCAGCTCCTGATGCCGTAGCCAAATGGAATGGAGCCAAAGTTGTCGACACGATCTGTGGAATCTTTCCTTATCCAGCGGTCCGGCCGGAAGTCTAAGGCATCAGGGAAGTTCTCCTCATCCAAAGATGTGGAGTAGTGACACAGGGCCAACTGAGTCTAACAGTGTGAGAAAACAAAAGAATGTCAGTTGCGTAATGAAAACAGCTGGACTATTGTACATGCATCTGTACAGCAGAGAGATGAGTAATGCAGGATCACGTTACATCTGGTTCCACTGTAATGTTTTTGGCTTATGCTTTTTCTTCAGCACATGCACACTCGCTTCTATTATGTCTCCATCAGTCTTACCCCTTTGGGGATGAAGTATCCGCCCACTACCAAGTCATCCTGGGTAATCCGTCCGTTGCCTGGGAGAACTGGAAAAAGCCTGCTCCCAGGGAGGGGTGCACAAAGACTGTTATTCAACAGGACTATACATTAATCTTCTTACAAAGTTAAATTCTAAGATATCTGGACAAGTGAGAGCCACACATTGAGAAAGATAATGAACAAGTTAAGCATACTCAAAGATGACCCCTAATTTTAAAAGTATATTAAAATATTGCAGAGTTGTTTCTCACATTGCAAGTGACAGCAAACCAAAAACGGTCAAAAGCTAAACAAAGAAAAAGCCGAGAGAGTGTAAACATCCATGCAGTCTGCACCTGAGTGTCTCTTTGACCAGCCCTCTGATGAGAGGTAGGCGAGGGATATCGTCAGCTGTGGCGACTGTTCCAGGTCCCAGAGTTCTCGTCACCTCTGTAAAGATTTGCTGCTGTATATGAGGGTGCCGTGCTAACAGGTAGGAGGCCCATGAAAGGGTGAAGGATGTCTAGGAGAAGAGAATTGGGTATATTTTAAAATGAACTCTTACATTAAATCTCTGTGGAGATGTTGCCTTTTTTTTTCTTGATGTTTTGTAACAGGTTTGACTGCAATGCTCACTGATACAAGAGTGTCTGTGATGTTGCGTAAGTGTTGGGAAACAGTGAGGGGCTTTGAGGGAGAGGGGGCTAATTCCACATGCTGAGCAGACACTCAAGGCCACACCACCACCAGCTGCGCTCTCAGCCCTCTATCCCGCATCTTACATCACTCAACCCTCATCCATTCTCATTCAACCGTAACTTGGTTAAAGGGAAAGTTCAGATTTTCTCAAGTGGGGTTTTATGAAGTGCTTATCAATAGTCAGTGCATTACCTACAGTAGATGGTGCTCGTCATACTCCCAGTTTGGAGACGCAGCAGGGGTACTGATGCTGGAAGCTAAGCAATGTCTAGCTGTGGACAGGGTCAGCAGCAAAATATATTTTAGTTGCTTAAAAAAACAGCCCACCTAAAACAATCAGTTTAAGTGTACTCTATATTCAGTGCTTCTGTTGTTTCACTTCGCTGTCAGCTTTTTCTGACTGGAAACTGCTGCTATAAGAGCCAAATACCACTTTTTCCAAAGAAACTCCTCTGGTGAAAACAGAATTTTACCCCACAGAACAAGGACAGCTGCCTTGATCAGTTAGTTTGTGTTATTGTCCCAATGAGCAAAGATACAAAAGATGCCTTTTGAACATCTTGTCGTACAATGAAAAGACATCCCCTGAGGAGTGAGATTTACAGTTTTTATGATGTCTTGTCTTTAGCACATAAAACTCTCGCACATGCACTTTCTCTATCCAGTAAAAACAATAAATATATTGTTAATAAATTATATATATTATTTATTTGTTTAATCACAAATAAAAATAATTTAATTCATGTCTGTCTTGGCAGTCTTGCATGTCTAAAGACCAATGTCCAATGTCAATGCCCAAGAGGGGTCGTAGTAAGATGTCCAGTTACTGAACCTGATTTGCCCGTCGTGCAGACACACACATATGATGCTGGACCAATGCAGTATAGACATGATCAGCATGTCTGGCAGATGTCTCATGATTGCAGGGCTGTGACCTCAGTGAATCCAAAGTAACCCTTGAAAACCAACAAACCAACCAATTGACGCAGCGGCAGACCAGGAACTCCACTGTTCTGTGAGGCAAAATTACTGTTTTGCCAATGGAGTAGAACGGCAGTTTCCCATTGGAAAAGGCTGTCTAATGGCAAAGTAAAGCAGTGAAAATATTCTAAATATAGGAACACTTAAACTGATATTGATTTTCTTAGGTGGGTCTTTTTTAGGTGGATGAAATATGTTTTGCTGCTGACCCTGTCTGCAGCAGGGGCTGTACGTTGTACATTGCTTAGTTTCCTACACCAGTACTCCTGCTGCTTCTCCAAAGTGGGGGCATGTTGACCACCATCTACTGTAGGTAATACACTAACAATGGATAAGTACGTCATACAACCTCACTTCAAAAAATCCATACTATTCATTTTAATGCACTCAATTGTGCCACACACTGAGTAGCATTGCAGTATGCAGTTTACATCAAATTTAATGAGAATACACATAATTTATAATTTAGTAAATCAGACAAATCGAATGGAATTTCAAGTCGGTTCTCCTTCTCTCTAGTTTTAAAATTTCAGATGTATTACTGCTCAGTCTCTTCCTCCTCTATGATCTCCGTCTGCCCACACATCTTGTGACACACCCTGATCAGTTTCATTTCCTCTTTCCTTTATTGCAACCACCCCATGTACTCATCTCAGTAATCCCGCTGCTCTCAGTTGCCCCCACTCTTCCTTTTTCTTGCACGTCATTGACATTTTCATTGTGATGACATGGGCAGATGAGCAAGTGATATGAAAATGGGTTTCATCTTTCCTGTATTCACATCATATCTCATCTGTAACTGCTGTACTGCCTTGCTTTCCAAACCCAGACTTTACTTCTTTCTCTGACATCCTCTCCATCTTTCCATCTTGCTTTCTCATTCTGATATCCATACATGTTATGAAATGTGTCGGTGGAAGAGGGGCCGCCATGTTTTAGCTAACATCACACGGAACATATGCCAGAGGTCAGTCAAAGGTGGACTAACTAATGAGCAATAGAGTCTCTATCCTTGTTTAAGCCCCGCCATCCTTTTCACTGTTACCATCTCCCACCTCCCTCTTCCCTTACTTCTTCCTCGGATTCACCCTCTTCCCGCACCTAATCAACCCCAGCTGGGACAGATGCTGGCAACACCTCAGACAAAGCCAGTGAGGAATCATATGACAAAACCTCATCCAAACACTGCTCTTAAAGGCTTAGGCCTCTCCCCTCTACCCCCCCACATCTTCTCTTCATTTTCTAACATCCATCGTTCACCCACCTCTTCTTTCCTCCCCCTTTGTGACGCCAGTTCCCTGATCTTTAGCTGTTTCATGACAGCGTCCCTCTTCCTCAGGCCCAGCCCCCTTTATTCTCCCCCTCGTCTCACCTCTGCCCGGTCTGTGCTATAACTCTGGCTGTGGCTAACGTGTCTTGACAGCTCTTGTGTGTGCTGAGTAAAGGCAAATGCACCACAAGGTCAGGTAATGGCTCAGCTAAGTCCACCCCCTGCCGGGACGTGGCCGTTGCAACAAGTTCAACAAAAACACACACACCCTTTTATCCTGTGGCCCCCAGCTCAGAACAAAACACTCTACAGCCACAATTCTCATTAATCTGACAGCACCCCAAACAAATTAGGCAGTAACTGTGCATATGTGCACACAGTGTGCACACAGATGCATCATTCTTAGGGGGTACTGTAATTTATTACATATTATAAGGGGTACTGTTTAATGAAAAAAAAAACATATTAAGGATTGGGTCAGATTTTTTAGTATAAAACTTGCATATTCAGCATTTACAGTTGGTCAAATCAAACTACCCTCACAAAAACAGCACTGGCACAAACTACAGGTCTGCTACACATGGGATGCTATTTCTTTTGCACATGTTTTTGTTGTTGCTGTTTTTATTCAAATGAAATTAAAGGGTTAGGGTTAGGGTTAGCATGTATTTCCAATTCGTAATCAAAAATCAATTTTTAAAATTAGATTGCAACCAATATCATCCAGATATTGGCCTAATATGAGTCTATCACAGATATATTGGTATCAGCCTATATGTTTAGCGATATGCACAATATTAAAATGTTTTTTTTTACAAAACATATATTGCAGAAGATGATGCTTGGGGTGATTTAGATGTAGCACAATTAAAAATGGGGAACATTTATCAGGACAATAGGAGCTCCCTGGCAGACGTAAATGCTGAGAAGCTGCTTCTTGTTGACTGACAGTATTAAAATATTCAGCTGTTGACTGATACCAAACAGCACTAATATTTATTTAGCTTTTTATTTTGTTTTTATTTATTCTTTATTTTATTGGTGTTCATGTCTAGAATTGGTTGACAATGTATATTCGGAAAATTTAACTACAATCTAATTACACATTTTTTCAAATGCAATCTGGGCTGATTATAGTTACTCATTTATGTAATCTGATTAAGTAATCCTGATTACATATAATCCATTACTAGCCAACCCTGTTTTTTCTGAACATCTTTCATCATCTGCCTGAATTGTGTAGGGGTGTCTAATGACTGAGCGGGCTGAGGCGTCAGCCATGTTAAAGTAACATCCAAATCTGACCCACGATCTTTGTGGTAATTCATGCAACCACTCCCTTCCAATGTTTCCTTTTTTTTTTGGATGATTTAATCTGCCAATTACAAGGTATAAAAATCCCCCCAGAAACGATACTTCAGTGACATTAAACCAGCCATCTTAGTTATTCACAAGTGCTATCTAATTAAGTTCAAATGTGGAAACACGTGAAGGCACAACACAGATGTCTGGCGGAGGGGACAAAAAAAAGACAAAAGCCCCCTGTGTAGATCTAACAGACAGAGACAAATGACAAGAAACTAAATCTGAGTGAGAACAAGTTTGTCAGTGGGACACTGTGTAACCCCCCGATTCACTGCTCTGACCTGACGCTGGCACAGCTACACAGGCACGGATGTGGCGCCAGAAACCCAACCCTTGAAACTCAACACTGACTGAAACACACACAGACACTGACACACACATACAACTCCCTCCACCTCCTGCTAAAGCCACACACACTCCACCTCTACACTATTCAGATCTCTCCCTGTCCATGTTCTTTAACACGTCTGCATAAACACACACACACACCACACCGTGTCGACCCCGGCCAGTAGCATCTCTGTTACGTTGGCGTAGATCTCCTCTACGCTCATCTCCTTGGTAATGAGCATGTGTGTGAGCACCCCTCCTTTCACTTCCTCTCCGCGCTCCAGCTGGGACTTGATCTCTGTGAGCCTCTTATCAACGTGAATACAGCCTGAGATCAGACAGACACAGAAATGGAAATGTGGGATGAGTGGGGTGGGGGGGGGGGTGGGGGGGGGGGGGGGGGGTGAAGGAGGGTAGTGAAGGAAACGAAAGAAAGAACAGGTTATGTAACAGAGGGACCCCATACTCCCACAGCCCCTTGGTACAGCAGCAGAGATTTATATGCAAATCAACATTCCTTTCTACTGATGCCAGGCCATTTATCCAAAAAAAGAAGTTTGCAAATACTTCGCCAGACCTAAGCTTTACTATTTTGTACTTTAATAAGCACCACAGAGAAAGAACTATCTAACATGTGTACAACTTGAAAGCTTCAATTTGCCATCAATGCATTGAGCCGGTGAAAGCCATTCCAGAAAACCTGTAACATAGTACTTTTTTGGAAATGTAAAAAAAAGCAAAACTTTTTATGTCACAATTTCATTAAAAGCCCCTGTGGTCACTTAGAAAAAAAAAAGATAGGATACCTTAAGGGGCATTACATTACTCCTCAGTCTGTGAAAACAGTTCTACAAGCCTGAAAAAATAACTCCATATGAAGCTTTCTGGCTATGTTGACTTGTGCTTGGAGATGACTAATACATCACAAAGCTTCCATAGAATCCGGTGTTATGGAGCTTGATCCTCACTAGGGACTATAACTCAGGATAACTCTGCCTCCTCTGCTTTAATTTCCATTTTCAAAGCTGGAGTTGGTGACACTGGAGAAAGCAGCAAGAGTAAGCTAGATTCTTAAAGTATCCAACCAAAGAATCCCCCCCAAAAAATAAACACTAAGCTGGGGCAGTATCACCGTATCACAGTATACCAGGATATTAAGAAATCCAGACACATTATTTTCAGTACCATCAAAAATAAACTATGTCTATTAAACTGATCTGGATATGCTGTATTGAGATGATGTATTGTAGTGCACAGTTCACACCACCAGAGGTCAGTTTCTCTTCTGGTGGACAAGGGAGGGCAGCTGGGCCGGACTAACTAGTGAAAACGAAAATTGCCTTTGTCCAGGGAGTATTTTTGGTTTAATTTGCATTTTCGCTCTTCTGCAACTAACTCCTTAGAGCTTTAGCAATACATCTCCCTAGCTTTGTGGCGGTCATGTGCAATGAATGCACAGGCAGAGTGCGCACAGGTAGGTTGGTACATAGGTAGATAGGCAGGTAGGCCATCCAGTCATTTCATTTTGTCTGAATGAACTGATTGGATGGACTTCTTGCAGACCTACGACAGCATTAATACCCTTTTTTGTCAAAGCATCTGATCTATTGATTGCTATTATGATGTAAAGATAATTTCATCAAATATACAAAAAAGCTTCTAAAATACCCTAAATTTGAATGTTTCTTTTGCTAGTCCCCCAACGTTTTGAAAGAGCAGTTCTTAATTGCTGGAATATCCTTTTTACATAAAAGTACCCTAGGTAATGTAGACAGACAGTTCACTAGAACATACAAGTATACCAAAAAGTATTTATGTGTCCCCCATGGTCAAAAACTACAGGCTGTAAACCACTTACTGAATCTGAAGAGGCCATCCCAGGACAGACAGAACTCCTCCCATGGTTTGGGGATGACCGGTCGGAGCCACTTGGGGATCGCCCCAGCATACATGGTTGTCTTGAAGGAGCTGAACATGAGGTGCAGTGCACTGATGTAGTCTTGGGTTTCCTGGGGAATCTCATTTTCCAAACAGCCTAGTCGGCACTCATATAAAATTGCTGCCACACCTGTAAAGACAAAGGCAAGGAAGTAGACAGAGTTTCAGTTATATTTTCTGTACAGTTAGAAAGCTGAGAGAAAGACTCATTACCTATCACTTGTTTCTTGTTGCACTGGAATGTATCAAAGCTGTACATCAATGGTTTGTGCATTTTAGCATAGTGGCAACTTCAGTTGCTGTTGATGGATTGTTGGACTTGACAAGAGCCAAATATAAATTTAAGAGGATTAAAAAATATAGTTTGCATATTTTTCTTTTTCCATTCTATTTTCTCTCTGCAGGTCTAGACCGTACTCTTTATAATGTTATTTACACACCCAACATTTAACTTTTCATAAGTCCCGCCCCTTTTTGCTTTGTGCTCCAATAACAGTTGAGCAAGACTGGTACATGGTGGAACTTCTGTCAACTTTCAAAATAATGTTAGAAAAATGCTTGCTAATGATAAAATCTAATGATGTAGATTTGCTGGGTAGCTAGTTAGCATGCATTTGGTCAATAGTAGCTGTCAGATGTAACTAGCTAGCTAATGATTGATGTAGATTAGCTAGTTAGTGAGCTAACATGTTGCTGACATTAGATGTGACTATGTGTGTTGCTTTCACAGGTCCCACAACAACATCTTTTAACCATCTTCAAAGTTTGGTTTTCTTTTCGATGTAGACAAGCCCTTGTGTAGTTTGGGTCATTTAGGTTGGATAGGTTTAGGCATAAGGAATGAGATTGGGTAGATTAGTGGAAGAATATCAGGGTAAACCAATGAGGCCAAATAGGGCGGGTCATGCCTCCACCATCCTGGAGAAAAAATATTGCACACAGGAAACAGGAAAGGAGAAAGTTGATTGAGGTTCCACAAAAAGGGCTCTAACAAGCACTTGGAAATGGTGGCAAGGAAACCTCCCTTTAAATGGGCAGAAACCTCTAGCAGAACTGGACTCTGGACTGGGTGCATTGTCATCTGCCTCGACCGGTTGAGTTGAGAAAGAAATATAGATCCAACTTGCCCAATTTTCAACTCCTTCACAAACAAGGAGGATCTTTACCAACCTTCCATGGCATATTTGAAGAAGAGGTCATTCACATTGAAGATAGTCACTCCGTCAGACCCCTGGGTGCGCAGGATACAAACTCTCTTGATCAGGTCGTCTACCACGTTGTTCACGTCATCAGAAAAGACTGCCACATCACGTGGACGCATGATGAGCTGTCTGAGCACGCTCCGCATCTTCAGCCAATCTTCTCCCTCACTGGAAAACAGGAAACAGAAGACAAGGTGAATTTTTGGCATTCCCCTGTATTGTCTTATTTTAATACACGACATTCACAGACATATAAAGGAAACAGCCTTGTTTTTATGAAGAATGATAGCAGTGAAGCTGTTGAAAAATGGTACAGTATTTCAGAATTTATAGACATAAGCAGGCTACTGAGAAGTAAAGAGCATGCAAACAAGATGTAGCTCTGACACTGAGTTTTGTGCTGTCCCCTTTTAACATGTGGAAACTGAAGTGATTATCCTGTCAACCTCAAAGTCAATTATTTCAAAGGTTGAAGGGGACTCACGCTGAGATGAGGCCAGTGGAACGGCCTCTCATGTCTCTGTACTCCTTCCAGGACTCCATGTTTGCTCTCTGAGGGGCCACGCCCTCGGCCCTCAACACCTCAGCCACCAGGTCACGGTCAGCCACTGAGACCACCAGCTGGGGCCCAAAATGGGATTTGAAAATTTTGCCAAACTTCTTCCTGTGCTCCATCTATAAAGCAGTAATGACACCAATAAATTAATAGTGATACTTATTTTTTGTTAGACTTGTAATGTAATGCAGTACATACTGACCATTAGGTTAAATATGATTTAGCTTAGAAATGTATCAAAAATATTATAATGAAAACACATTTTGGACTTTATCTTATTGATGCAGATCAAATAATTGTAATGGCATACATTTCAGCAGAATGGTGTTGTATGCCAGCCATGCCAGAGGTTTCACATCTCCGGTAGAACCCCTCTGTAATAATGGCATTATTTAATTCTTTGATTACCCACCACCCAAAAATAGGCTACCAATATTTATCACTAAAATATGGATATGTATGTATATTTGAACGCATGCAGCAGTTCTTGCTGTTAATCAAATAAACCACTACTACTAATTGAAGAAGACTGCTGATGTGCCATGATCTATTTTTGCTCTGATCCTCAATCATGACTTTTCTCATTGGAGAATTTCTTTAGATATATAACATTTCTTAATAAGCAACAATCCAGTCTCATCACTTGGACTAATTTGCAGATCAAATTAAGAAACTATCTGTAAAGTAAGTATTAAAAAAATCTTATGATAACATGAATATACAGTTTCCGTTTTTACATGACAGCATGTAGTTTGGAAAAAAGGATATTCACTTGAAAAGCTGGAGGTAACAAAGAGCAATGAGTAGATTTTAATAGAGACAATTAATTAAAACTTTTCTTAAATGATCATGAAAATGAATGAAGGCAATCAATTAGGCGACTTGTTCTAATGTAAAGAATAAAACACAGGGACTTGTTTTGTCTTGTAGTTTTAGGGCTGGGCAATATAGTGATACCACATCATTATGAAATTAGATATCTTCTTAGACATTCTAGCTGCTCTATTATTTGTATTACCCACTCAGTCTTTATATCCTTATGATTATTTATCAAAAATCTCATTGAGTGAAAGCATCCATGTCCATATCACACAGCCTGAACTACTTTATATACTGTTGGATAGTTTAATCTAAATCAATGCATCATATTCTATAAGATCATAATATGTTTTGCACTATTTGAGACTTCATGGTATGTTATTTTAGAGAAAATGTGTATATTGAGATATATATTGCATATCCAAAATAGCCTTAAGTAACTGATCAATTTTGCACATTCAATGTTTTATCTTTGAACATTTAAAGATCTCTACAAAGAGTTTTATAACAAGATGATCTGCTGCGTTTTGGCACAGAGAAAACAATTTTCGAGTTTCCTGTAACTCGCGTGAAGACGATTACAAAACCCCTATCTTGGAGTGGAAAGCTGAGCAGCAGCCAAACTCCTGGTGCGCTTTTACGCAATAGCCTGTGCCATTTTACGCATAGGTGGCAAATTTGGCTGACGCTGAGAATGCATGGGCTGATTGCCATTAGTAGGAAACACAAAGAGATGATTCAATCGGTCAAATAAAACATATAGGGGCACATTTACCTGAATTTCCTGAATTCTGCTAAAACCGTCTCTCCAAAAGAACTCGATCAGGTTGGATAGGGTGCTGGGTCCAGGCATCTCTCTCAGGCTCTTGATCCCGGTTTTCTCGCCGACATCCGCCGGTGTGATCAAACTTTCGGGCATAGCTTCCTCTCCAGCCGCGGAGATCCCGAAAGCCTCGCTGGCTGCTGACTTGTGTAAAGCGCGTAAAATGAAGAACAGCTGCTTGTTTAGCCGGTCGCCCTGAAGATTCCTCCAGCACGCTGTTGTAAAATTACTCAGCTTAGCCATTGTTTGGATACTTTTCGGTGTTAACTTGAGCAAAAACGATGTATGATCGAGTCTTCTGCAAAGTCTGAGGGAAGCGCAGAGTTCACATGTGCAAATGCATGTTCCTGGCACGTGCAGAGCGCAGTGTGTGGTAATGTAATGTTAGATGGGATGGCATTGTGGAACGCTTTTAAATAGTTTGCTTGTACAACCTCAGAAGTGGAAGAGGATTGGGTGTTCGCTTCAAAGGAAGGGAGGGATAACTCTGTATTCGGCTGTGGGCGTTTCCCCCCAAAAAAGCTGCTAGGATCGACAAAGAGTGCATTACAATGTGCCAAAACACAGTTACATCACACCAATCAATCAGCCTGCAAACACACGCACACGAGCACTGAATGATTAATGTTACATGAAGCCACATTCCATGTTTACATTAGCCACAAAACAAAGGAAGATCCCTCCCACATTTTGTCTCATGTAACCATGTGCACAAATTATCATCTGTTTACACCTACACATGTAAGAGCTCTGGTTTGTTAATGTTTAGCAGTTATATATTAAGAAGTACTGACAGACTGTGGAGACAAAGTAAAGTTATCTAAGTCTGGAGCTCATAGAGGCATGAGATTTATATTTCTCTTGATCCTGAGAGGTAATTAAATTAAACCTTTCCAAAAAAAAGATAAATGATATGCCTGGGCGAGATGGCAGCTCAGCACATGTAAAATATTTGCTCATAATTCATGCCTCTGTTTCAGAAAGTACTCAGAACTTGGACTAAACTTTTCACTGTAAAAAAAAAAAAAAAATCACAGAATTTTATCTGAATCAACAAATGTTCCTTCTTTTCCCTTTAACTTAATGTAAATATACAAGTTGTGTTTGAACAGAAGTCCCTCTGCACAGCCAGTCTCAAGGATCAGGTGCTGGTTGGCTGCAGGAACATCTCAGATAAAATCATCAGCAGAAACCACTGCACACTGAAATGAGATACCGTAACTCAGCTCAGTGTGCGGTGGTTTACGTTGATGATTTTATGCAAGCTGTATTTATTTGAGTAAATCAAACTTAAAATTTCTCTCTGTTTTCAGAGCTCATCAGAATTATAGACTTGTGTCCTTCTAACCTGAGGTCTTTTGGCTTGAAATGATGATCAATCAGCTCATTCAATTATGTTACTAAAGAAGCAGGATCAGCATGTTTGTTTGAGCGTTACTGAGACCTGTCCCTCTTATAGTCTGAAGAAAACATATATGATGAAAACATGCTGTGTGTCTCTAAAACACATAAATGAAGGGCAGTTTGACAAAAGGGAAGTGAAGCTATCTTGACATCAGGAGTCTTGGTAAACGACCCTGCTACTATATTCCCTGGTGGTCTCTGAGGTTTTGTTCATCCCTGTGAACGGTTGTGTTCACTGGGAGGCTGCTGAACCAGGTTCTGTTGCCTGCAAATGGCAGCTAACAGCTAACAGGTACAGTTAGCTACTTTAGCAACAAGCTAAAGCTATCTGTCCATGTGGGGGAGTGTAATTAAATCACGAGGGGCAAACCAGAAAATATTGTCTCCGTAAAATATCATTTCACCCAAATCAAAATTTTATAGTTTGAAGAAAACATATATGGGACAAAAACTTGCTCTGTGTCTCTAATACACTCACATAAGTCATGATTGTTTGTTTTCACAAAAAACCATGATGAAGGTTTGTATTGAATTCAGTCCCTGCCTCTTTACACTTAAAATTGAATAAATTCACTGGGAGCAGTTTCACATATCGTCTTTGTGCCGATGCTGGAACAAAGTAGCTCCAACAGAAACAGCTGAAAGTTCTTTGTGTGAAATGAAGAACTGGCTCTTCAAACTAAGAAAATGTAAAAGGAAGTCAAATTTGTAATGTTTGCCAGTGTCACTGAAAAGTTGTTGCTTCAACTTAACATCTTAAGCTTATTGAACATGTTTTCTCAAGTACAACTGAATAAATATCAGGTTAATTTGCTTTGAATAACTTTTTAAGCTTTTTATTTTTTATTTTTTACAGTGTTGGTGTTGATTTTATTACCTTTAATGTATATTGAAGTGGAGGTTTACACCTCAAATATTCTTTTTCATCTCTCTAAGAAATTAAAATACTACACGAAAGCAGCCATTTTGGGGTATATTTGTAGAGAAGAGGTTACAGTTACTGAACTCACAAACCACGCATCAATTATAAAGATATGAATCAGCACACTTAATATCCTGATGTCTCCTGTGTATATTTTTTCTCTCTTTCCCACTGTGATAACACACTTTCTCTCTTGCTCCTCTGATCTCAGCAGACACGTGAATTCAAATCATCTTCACTGCTTCTCGCTCCTTCCGAGCCAATAAGCCTCAAGTCTCCAGCGGACACAAAACAGGGATTAAACCGACCAGGCCACGGATGGGGCCACTCAGAGGGAATAGTGCCCTGTGGTCTGGTGAAGGGTGGCTGGGCAGAGGTGGGTATTTTCCCACACTCACTACTTTGGCAGCTTACACAAGGCACCAGGCTCTGCATGTTGTTTTTTTGGAATATCTTCAAGTCAAGCGGAGGAAGTAGACCCCCAACCCCTCAGAACCCCTCAGCCCTGGATTTTCGTGCCAAATCCAAATAAAGCTCAAAGTTTCCCTGCTTTCAGTCTTCAAGAGGGAAGAATCTTGCAGCTATACTTTCTTTATGCAGCCAAACCAAAATAAATTGGTTTACTGGGAAACAAAATGTGAGTATAGCCAATAATGACTATTGCTTTTATTAATTGCTGGCTGGAACAAGAGTTTATGCATTTTCTGTAGTTTTACTGTAGAAAATACATTAATTATTTTCATATTTCAAGTATGTTCATTTTGTATTTATAGTCAATGTCTCCTATAGCTTGGTAAGGCACACTTAATTTCATTGTACACGTACAATGAAAATAAAAGTATTTGGTATTTTGTCAATTTTGCAATACTTTTGTGTTATATAACACTGTATTTAACAAACAAATTGTAATCATTATTCATTTCTTAGGAGCCTAATGTTCATTTCAGCCTCCTGCAGTTACTGATAGGGCTGGGCAATATGGGTTAAAAGTAATATCTCAATATTTTTTGGCTATTATGCAATATAAAATCTTCTCTAATAATGCAAACACATGATCATCTTATGATGCATTGCTGGAGATTAACACTACACAATTGTAGGGCAGGAAGATATGGACAAAATCAAATATCACCATGTTTGACTAAATATCTTGAAATTGTCACAATATTGTAAGGATAGTCACCAGTAATGGGAATATAATGACTAACTGGGTAAAGGCAAATAATACAACAGCTAGAACAGTCTGGTCTACACCTACACCATATTATGATATTACGATATCCAAAATCTAAAACGCTATTTAGTCTCATGTCACCATATTGAGATAATATCAACATATTGCCCAGCCCTAATTACTGATGGCTTGCAAGAAAAAACCCAAAACAAAACATTTGGAGCTTTTTCCATTCTTTGAGAAACAGAGCTGGAATCAGGAAAAGGACATTTCAAAAACATTTCTTTTACTAAACATTTTTAGCAACATTTTAAAGAAGGGTCAGTGAGGCTACCATGAACAGATTAATGTCCACTCATTATGTGGGTTTAATCTGCCATGTTTTAGCCACATTTACAAAAATCAAACGCATCCTTGATTTTCCTCCTCAGATACAGGTGTCAGTGAAGTAACCATCAACAGTGCATAAGACACATTATTCTTCTCCAGCCAAACGACTGAGAGCTGATCTTCAGCTACTTAAATTACAAATGTGTCGTCCTCCAGTAACTCCAGTTTTCCCTCATCCTACATACAGACGTTCGCGGCTGAAATGAACTGACAGATTCCACACATGTAGGTGTTTGAGGAAGCTGGAGCTGAACCATTCAAATTTATCACATAGGTCAGTCGAGTCCTGCAGGCCTCAATCACTGTGTTATTAACCAGATGAAGAGGTCATTTCAACCATCATCAGAAGCAGCTACCAAGAGGAAGCCATGTACAGTATATCATCATTAGAGTCAGTCATTGCTCTGTTCTCCACAACAGCTAGAGTAGCTGAACCTGCTGCTGGTAGCCCCGTCCTCAGCTTCAGTATGCACTTTTGCACACCAGCTTTGTCCTGTTGCAGCAAAGTAAGTTTTCAGGGTTTGAGTCAGCGCATCTACTTTCTGAAGCGCTTGAACAACGGATGAACGCTCTTGTTCAGTGCAGCTGATTTGCTGCCACGACTCTGATATTCCATGTAGACGGTGTCATCTGCACCTGACATGGAGCTCATGGTGCCTGCTCGCCTTTGGAACTGGAAAGGAGTGAGACAAAACGTTGTAAACATGCAGAACAATTGTAAACATGCAAAGACAATTATGTATATATGCTTCCTAACGCCAAGTTTGGCTGAAGTCCTCACCTGTGGCCGTGCGCCCATCTCCCCTGCCACCACTTCCTCCTCAGCGTCCATGTCTGAAGCAGCAAGGACCTTCTGAAGCAACTGCTGTTGCTCGTCTCTGGAGGAGAACATCAAGTCCTCTTCCTCCATACCCGCCAACTTAGTGATCACCTATGGAAGAGGAACATGACAACTTAGAAATGGCATTTGAAAACAGGAACATTTTATGTGCTTGATCCTTGGTCTTCATTTATGTTACACTCGATTCTTTTTCTGTTTGTTCTGAAGGATTTGTCACAGAAAAACTATCTACAAAAGACCAGATGGAGTACTGCGAGTGGAAGATGCTTTTATGAGACCAGTTTCTTTTCTGGCTTTTTCTTTGTTATGTCCCTGTAAAGCAAACTTCAGCTGTTGCCAGAATAACTCTCAGATTCCAGCGTTGGTGCGTCTTGGACCGCTTCACATTACACAACGCCAGCCAGACTGGATCTAATGAAATCAAACACTTTTGAGTACATAATATCAGGGTCTAACAAGGGCCAGGGCAAGTGTATCCATAACAGAAAGTGAAAAAAGAAAATTGATCTACTTAAAGAAACAAATTTAACACTTTTCACAAATAAAGGGAAACCGCATGGAGAAGATTAGATGCTGCGGGAGTGAACACACCTTAAAGCTGTATCCCTGGTCCACCAGGAACCTCTGCCTCTTGGTAGAGTAAGCCATCTCCTGGGTGTCCTGGGACACCAGCGAATAGAAGTATGCATTGTACTCCTCTGCTACCATTCCTAAACAAGCAGACAGGTGGATTGAGGGTAACTGTTTTTATTCATGAATGGAGGTAGGCAAGACAGTTATGTGTCACACATAAGCAAAGTGTTTTTTTTAGCAGACAGACAGACCTTTCTTGGCTCTTAAAACTCTTCCAAGCCTCTGGGCTTCCTGTCTGCGTGATCCACCATGGGAGGAGATCTGTATCAGGACATTGGCTTCTGGCAAATCAAATGAGGTGTCTCCAACCTGTTTAGCAGAGGGGATGTGGCGCAAATTCCCAGGCATGAAATATTACCACTGTATCATTGTTTCAGCATGCCTTTACTGTTCTCTTACACAATGATCTGAATCCCTGACAAGGTGCAAACTGAAGACAAAGAAGTAATAAAATGTCAATATGAACACAGAACCTATACAATAAACAATAACACCATGTCATATTGTCATACAGTACAATATATTTACATGCACACTATGCGCAGAGGAGATTATTGCACATAACCTTAACCTGGTAATGCTTTGATCTTATCATGGTTAGTTACTTGTCCAGAAAAACTGAGGTGCCCCCTACTGGCCACAAGGGGGAGCATGTTGGCTGAATGGGCACAGTGGAGGGGTGTGCATCTCACTGAGACGATTCAATACACATCTTGATACATGTTCAACAATACAATGCATCTTAGAAATTTTAAATAGCTAATGATTCGGTACGAAACGATTCAGCTCTGTCATGATGCAATACGATACGGTGCAACGTGTGAATCGTTCCATTTTGTTTTCTGCTAATGCTGTATTTGTAGGGTACTCTTGCAAGAAGAAATCCTGATAGTTTTACTAAATCCAGTAAGACGAGAGACAGAGAGGGGGACATTACAGTGGCTCGTTTGTATCATAGTGGAGCCTAAATGAGAATCTGTGAACAAACTTTAAAACTTTAAAATACATGATGATATGCTTCTCTGTTTCTTATGAAGAGTGCTGTGGTTTTAATTGAATTTGAACACGTAGAGCACATGTGTCCAACTCAAGACCTGCGGGCCAAATCTGGCCCGCCATCTCATTTTATGTGGCCCGCATTTTGTGTGAGTGAGACAGCAGGCATCCAGGAAGAGCCGCGCAGGCAGAGGCAGGGGGAGAGAGAAAACAGAGGAAAATTCCTTTATGCCAAAAACGAAACAAATGCACGTCCAAATAAGATATATCGATATATTAGTGCTGCATTTATTGTCTTTCCGATTCACATTCAGCTTTTTACTGATACAGGCCATCTGAATCGATGCACTCGCATCTTACACATTAAAGCCCGATGCATTGTATGCATGAGTGAATCGTTACACCTCTAGTACAGTCCTTATTACATGCAGGAAATCCATTGTAGATTGATTGAATTACCTTGGAGATGAAAATGGTGTTGATCTTGGGGTTGTGTTTGAAGTTCTGTAAAATTTGCATACGTTCCCCCTGAGAGGTCGGACCGTAGATGTAAGGCCTTGAGAGGATAGTGAGAGAGCAGAATTAAAAACATCAAGAAATCTTCTCCGAACAGGCAATTTACTGAAACATTCAACACACTGCTCTTTTTATAAAATAAATAACGTACTTGTTGAGGCGAATGGCGTATTCCTTCAAAGCAAACACGTTGTCAGCAAAGACAATAATCTTGTCATTGCGCCGTTCGTGGAAGCGAATGAGAAACTGGCAAGCACGGAACTTATTGGGGTTCATCGTGTAAAGCAGGATGCGTTTCTTTGTCTTTATGGCCACATACTCTCTGTAAAACTCTGGAGACATCGGGCACCACACCTGAAACACAGACATGGGTAAAATTTAAAATGTATCAATGTGGAACATGCTCACTTGGTGATGCAGCAACATTAAAGCAATGGAAATAAGAAATAAAAGGGAAAGTTATCCTAACAATCTTTAACCATCAATACAATGAGACAAGAATAAAACACTACACTCAAGTTAATCTATAAAAATATTAGATCATTCAGAAGTACATATCCCAGTAAATTTTAATAATATATTAATAATATATTAAGCTTAGTTTGTGCTCTGTGATACAGTTCCTCATTCCCATTGATGTAATATTTCAGAGGGTTGCTTTAAATTACATAAATGTTTTAAATGATAAAAAAGATCACCAAAAATAATCAAAGCAAGCTCATTAACGCATAAAATTGACCTTTGACAAATAAAGATCACCTTTCAGATCTCTGGTCAATAGTGGAGTCTTGTCTGTAGCTGTAGCCTTGGTAAAATATCACAGTCTTATGATATTAAGGTTTATACAACCACAGTGTTACATTCTTAGTTCACAAAGAAATCACTTGTGTGTTGAGGCGAGGCTACATGTGAGGGTCCAACGTGTGTACATGGGAGACACCAGCCCAAAGGATCAACTCTTTGCACGTGGCTCCTCGCAACTCTGCAAGCTGCTGCCTCACTTCAGTGACGTAAGCTCAAATTCTCACACTAACTTAGTCTACATAGACAGAAGAGCACACGATCAAAGCTGTCTAATTCATGAAATATGTTCATGTCCCTTTATCTTATCCTCTGGTATAATACTGAGAGACTCACCTCTGCACACTGGACTTTGGCGATGTAACCGTTGTTCTGCAGCTCCATCCAGTTAGCCTCAAACAGCTTCGGCCCGATTAGGAAGTTGAGGTCCACGATCTTGTCATCCTCCCTGACCAGTGTGGCAGTGAGCCCCAGTTTGCAGTGTGCCTGGACAATGGTCAGGACACGACGAAACATCTTGGCTACAGAGAAAACACAGAATTATTATGTTAGCATGTAGATTAAAGGGATAGTTTGGATTATTTGATGTGGGGTTATATGGGGTACTTATTGATGATTAATGTATATAATGTATATGTTACAGTAAATGGCAGTTGGTGCAACCCCAGTTAGGAGAAGCCAAGATGAGAATTGCCATGGGAGCTAAGCAATGAATTGCTGTGGACAGGGTCAACAACAAAATGTCTTCTGGCCACTTAAAAAAAGGTCCACCTAAAAAATAGAAAATCAACATCAGTTTAAGTGTGCACTATATTTAGAATATTTTCACTGCTTTATTTTGCTTTCAGACAGCCTGTTCTGATGGCAAACTACCGTTATAAAAGCCAAATATTGCTCTCTCCAAACCAACCAAACTTCGTAGGTGAAATCAATCATTTTATCTTGCAGAACACAGGAGTTTCTGGTCTACCGCTGCCTCGATCTGTTAGCCGTTTTTGTTATTGTGTGACCTCTGTGAATCCAAACTATCCTTTTAAAACGCAGAACTCACAGAAAAACACAAAGAAACAAACAGATCGTGGCAGCAGTTGATAAGAAACTTAAATGCAAGATAACATGATTGAGTTTGCTTATGGAGTTTGGTTGATTTGAAGAGAGCGATATTTGGCTTATATAACAGCGGTTTCCAAAAAGAAAAGACTGTCTGACGGCAAAGTTTTAGGTGGACCTTTTTTTTTAAGCTAAAATACCTTTTGTTGCTGACCCTGTTCACAACAGTACATTGCTTACCTTCCAGGCTGGTGCTCCTCTCTGCTTGTGGGGCATTAGCCACCATTACTTCAAGACATTCATTCAGTGTCCTGTAACAGCTCACCAGGGATCGTGTGCACCTCATCCAGGATAATGAGCCCCCACTCCTGGCTCCGCATCCACTCCATCACCCTCTCAGCCTCCCAGGAGCGCTTGGTGGTGTGTCCCAGCATAGAGTAGGTGCTGATTGCCACCGAGCAGCCGATGGGCTTGTCCTTGGCGTCGGAGGTGAAGCGGCAGATCTGAGAGTCGTCGATAGTGGACCACATCTTGAACTGAGCCTTCCACTGCTCCACTGACACTGAGGAGTTACCCAACACCAGGCAGCGTTTACGCACTGTGCAGGCTGCCGTCACACCCACCAGAGATTTTCCCGCTCCTGGAAAGAAAAGGGGAGGTGAAATAATTAAAACACACAAGATTTATGCAATATTACGATTACTAAAAGCAAGTAATAGTCTTAAAAATAAAAAAAATCTATTACGCACAATGTTTGTTTAAGATTTTTATATCATTCATCCTTTCATACTTAGATTCTACCACTTTGTCATCTTAAGTTTGTGTTTTTATTGGGATAAGAAGCGTTGGCGGTCTACTCTCTGTTTTATTTTTCCATGTTCCAAACCAGCTGTCTCACCGCAGGGCAGCACGATGACCCCGGAGCGAGCACGTCCATTTCCAAACATCTTGCGCAGACTCTTTTCCTGGTAGGGCCGCAGCACAGCAGTGGGCTTCAGGTCTATGTTGATGTCTGGGTTGACTGTATCATTGCGAAAGTCGTACTCTGCCAGGAGGGGGTACTCCAGCTGAATACAGCGCTTCTGCAGCTCTTCAATCATCTCCTACACCACAACAGAGAAGAACACAACAGTTTAGAGACAGGCATAAAAATATCATTTCAAGCATGGTACCTTATTTGAATTACCGCTGTTACACAACTTCAGACTACACCAAATACATAAAAAAAGGCATTCATTAGCTTCTGACTCTGGCAAAGACAGCAAATTTACCCAATACTGTATCTCCAAATCATACACAGCCAAGCTATTCTGTGAGATCTCCTTTTGATAAATAATGTAAAATTCATTTCCGTTCATGGAGCATTCCTGAAACTGTTTGGAGTTCCCCTGGTACCTCCCACTTTGAAAACCTCTGATGTAAACCATTTATCAAGCAAAAGTGCAAGACATTTACTGCCATTTTTCTTCTCTAATGTGAGGATTTGCTTCTTTTCTTTGTTTTATATCCTTAAATTGAATATCCTTTGTGCTTTAGGCTGTTGGAAGGATTAAACAACAAGTTTAGGATGTTACCGACAAACAGATTAATCAATAATGTCAAAAACAAATGACTGCTGTAACGAACTGCCAAAAGTTCTCCAGCAGGACTGAAGTCAGTTTAATGCTGTGTGCTTTAAAATAGTCAGCAGTGATGTGAACTATGTAGAAGTGAAACAGCAAAAACAAAAAAGAAATAAATCATATGTGTACCTGGCGAATCTCAAAGGACACTGTCTGAGTCTCTTCCTCCTCCTCTTCTTCTTTATCCATCTGCTCATAGTAGCTGAAGATGTCCTCAGGGACCTGCTGGGTTGACGTTTGTCCATCGCCGGGCTGCTGTGAGGTGGACGTGCCTCCCTTTTCCTGAACGGACTTGGAGATCTGTCAGACGGAGATACAAAGGGACATTCATTAATGTATGACCGGAAAAAGCGTTTGCAACTCCTGTTAGGCCTCATCAAGGTTATTGCCAAATTTGACTTGTTATTGCTTTTCAATTAGATGGAAATGTAATTTATTTAAATGCCTTATATGACTGTTAAGTTCCTGCATCACAAGACGCCTGACTACACACAGGTTGAAAATCCTGCTTGTGCTGCCATCTAGCTGTGGCTGCATGATCTATCCCCAACCTGTGAAGTACAGCACATTACAATGCATTGTAGTGCAACTCTACATCACACCTAAGTGCGATGTTAATTGCAATATCAGGTGTTGCCAGAAGTGTAACAGACATTTCTGAATGGTCAGGGGTCTCTCCAATGATGCCTTTCATTCAAAGAAGAATTATAGTGGTGTTGGGAGTAACTTAATGCCGTAATTATCTTAATGATCTGGTTGAAAGTTTTACACCTTTGCCTTAACACATCATTGAGCAGTAAATGCAAATATTTATATCTTTAAAATGTGCTCAAATTAATTGATTATCTAAAATTAAAAACAACAACACATGATTTCATAGGTTTGTGTGCGTAATAAAGGACATTGGATGACATACTGCTGACTTGCTGTGGATGACTTCAGTAATAAGCTCTGTGTCGGCGCCGTCTGCAGTACGGAGACGACACTCACGGATCACGCTATCCTGCAGAAGGCGCTGGATCACATCAGGGAAGGCACTCTCAACAAAATACCTGAAGGGAAATGAGCAGCATAGTTTAAGAAGAGCGTTGAAGGTAAGATTAATGATGCCAAGACAGGATGAATGGTTGTTGAAATGACTTTACCTATTGTGCTTGAGCACCAGCTTGACTTTGCCGTAGCTCACTGTGCAGAGCTAAGAGAAGGAGACAGATTAAATGCAGTGATAAAAAAAAAACCCAACAGATTTTACACATGACATCCCTGCTCCAGCCTCTCCCCTCAATCCACCAGTTACTCCCTCATTCAGACCTTAATGAACTGCACGATTCCATCAGGTACAGATGTCTTGCTGAGTTTCTGCAGGTACTCCACTATATCAGAGGTCTGCAGCCCCACGCTGACGGCTGCATACAGGGAGTAGGCCGTCAGTTTGTACTCATGGACGTGGTTGGGCCTGCACACCGGCTCTGCAATGGCCACCAAGAAATCCTGGGCGTACTTATACACTGGTGAGAAGGCTTCCAGAAAGATGTGTCCATCTGGAGCCTGGGGGAGAGAAAAAAGAATAAAGAAAAAAGAAGATGAGAAAGAAATATAACGAGACATAGCTTGTAATATTGTGTAAAATCAGAGAAAGCGTCAGAACTCTATAATATATAAATTGTCTCGAGTGAGGAAAGCAACAATCAATAAACATGTCTTACCACCCAGAGGGGGCGTGAAGCATGATCATTCTTCAGCAGCATCTGAGCACGGTAGTCTTTGGCTCCATACTCATCCAGTTTTGTACTGGACTCATCCACCTGTTTCCCTGCAGCAGCAGGTATGGCCTCCTGAGACTCGCTGCCCCCCACGTCGTCATCATCTTCTTCCTCTTCATAGAAACGCTTTTTGGACTTTTTGTCTGAAAAAAAAAAAAAAGTATTGGTTAGAAAACATTCTCAGTAATACAGGTGGACAAATAACTGACAGAAATATAACACTGTAAATGATCTTATTAGATGTTTTTTGCCTCTTTTCTATAATGTATATGGCATTTTATCATTCATCTGAATGTAATGATCATACAAGAGACACAATGCATGGCTAGACACATACCATAATATATTCAAAAGAAATACATGTTAGGTTTTTTAGTAAGAGCAAACGGCCAGAATCTGCCATCCCCCCATAAACTACCCTTTCACTACTGGTACTAGGATCTAGAATAAGTCAAGTAATGTCAAGTGAAAAACTCCAGTGTGGTCAGCAGCACCCAGCAGAGAAATGTGTCAGTCTGTCTCAGTTAGCTCAGAGCTAACGGTAGCTAAGTTAAACAGTAACATCAGCAACTCACCCCGATCTCCTTTATCCTTTTTACCCATTTCACAGTTTCTTAAACAGGTAATATCTTTCCAAAGACATCAGGTATGTCTTCATAATCTGCTCGATGTCCTCCTGAAATACCCCAAAAAAGAGACAGTGTGTGTAGTGTGACTGTGATGCGAAAGTTGCTACGACACAGTGAGAGCCGGTGTCGAGGACAATAAAGAATGTAGAAACAAAACTTCCGGCCTCAGCCTTCAAAATAAACTGTGGCTTGAGGAAGATTTATTTTGGGTGCACTATCATTGAAAAAAACATGGGTTGGAGCCATAAGATGGTAAAAAAAAAAAATAAAGCTGTAAAAGAATAAGAAAATAATTGTTGAAATGTAAAGAGTAAACACAGAAATTAAAAAAAAGGAAATATAAAAATAAACAAAATAATGAATAAGTAAATAGAAATGTGAAATATAATGATAAATAAATGAAAATGGAATATATGTGAAATATTAAGAAAACAGGCTTAAAAAGTATAGAATATATTTTAAAGCATTCTTTATACACATTTATTGTTCTTTCATTTCTATCTATGTTTATTTATATAGTTTTATTGCATATAAATTACTATTTTTTCTGTCAGCTGGCTTTGGGTGGGCCTTCCTGCCCAGGTTGAGTAGTCAGTTCCTGCACACATGAATTCAGGATTCATGTGTTTAAATGTACAGATAAAAATAAATGATATAAAAAGTACATAAATATATACAAAACAAATAAATGTGAAATTAAATGAAATTGCTTGCAGTTATCTTTCATATATTGTTAGTTGTCTTATAGTTTCACATTTCTTTAATCTTTTAATTATTTCTCATTATTTATTTTCTTAGTCTTATACAGATATATTCTTGTCATGGCACGTTTGTAAAAATTGTTTTTTATGTTTTTCCACAGAATACGTTGACAAAAAAAATTGCACTTTATTGTATAAAAATGCATTTGTTTTGTTTTCTGAGCAAAAACTAGAGCGTCCTTTATTCAGTTATTTATTTAACAAAAAAGATGTATTACAAATAAAGACATTCTGAAATGTGAGAAACATGACATTGTCAAACACACTAACTAATCCAACATATTAACCTGTAATGGACACCAGAAATTCACTAGATGGCTGCATGTCGAACAATATCTGGCAACAGTCTCATGATAAGGATTCCTTGTGCTTTTATTCTTGTAGCACTATAGCTCACTTCCTGTTATAGTGAGGCTAACTCTAGCTAGCTTGATAGAAGACGCTGACGCTTCACTGTTTACTTCCGGGGGGAAAGGTCAAATTTGATCGAGCTCCCTCTGCTTCATGGGACAGCTTTTTGTTATTTAACATAAGTCGCTGAAACTACGTGACTGAAGTCATCAGTGTCAAATATGTCGTCTGATAAACTGATTGGACCTGTCTTACCCCCGATGTTCGGGAGTAATGAAGACTCTGATAATGAAGAGGGGTGTAAGTATGAGACTATCAACCACATTTACTTTCAATTAAGTACAATAAGAGTCAGTAATATTCGCATCAGGTTGTTTATTCCTCTGTAGTTAATAGTTTTTTCTTCTCTGAACCCGTGTCAGTCTCTGGCCCTGCTCTGCCTCCCGGTTATAAACGGGCAGAAGCGTCGAGCTCCTCGGATGAGAGTGATCAGGGGGTGGCGGTCAAAAGAGCAAAGACAGGACACGCAGCCGCAGAAAAGTAGGTTCATTAATGGACTAAAAGTTACAGGAATAACTGTCTCAACAAACAAACAGGTAACAGGTGTCTTTTTAAACAGGACGAATGAAAAAGATGATGATGATGATGATGATGGTTTCTTTGGACCAGCTCTGCCTCCAGGATTTAAGAAACAACAGAGTTCACCAGAAAGGTGAGCAAATTAATTCCAGTTCATTTTAATAAGTGTAAACAGTTAGGTAAAACAGGTAATTATGGGAGCTGTAACTTCATAGTGTTCCCTCAGGCCACCTGTGTTGGGACCGCTTTGCCTCCTGGGTTTCGCAGAGCAGCTATATGATGATGATGATAATGATGGTGAAGATGGAGAGGGTCTCCCAGGTCCTGCCCTACCTCCAGGATACCAGCGAGCTGAGTCCTCCAGCAGCGAGGACGAGGATGTGATCGGACCATTGCCATCCAAAGGGCCCGCTGAAGACTCTGTGGCTCAGGACTTTGAGCGTAGAGCACAAAGAATGAAAGAGAAGCTAACAGGAGATGTGAGTCCTCATTTTCCCCTCAAGTTTTGTCTGTATAGTCTATATTTTACACTTTAGTTAAATGTTTACCTCTCAACAGTAATTATCGTATAGGCTAAAATGCACCAGTGCTACAACCTACACAAAATGAGGGTTGACCATCCTACCATGCTGTATAAGCATGCCATGTTGGGTCCTGAAGCTAGATTTAGTGACATAAGTCAGAGCAGTGATACAGGTAGTTGAGTTTGGACAAGGTGGACAGAGAGGCAACCCTGTAAATAATATCACCAAAATAAATCTGGCAGATGGCATGGAAAAACAGGACTTTGCCCTGTACTGAAGGCTCAATGTGAGTTTTTAATTTCTTTGCAAGATAGTCAGTATGGTACTTGAGGTTTAAACTTTTGTCCAACCAATTCACAGGAATTTGTCATTATCAACAAACTGACTAGAAACATCAAGAGTATTAATGGGGAGGATTTGAACCTTTGTTCACCCAAAGGAGAAAATCATAGGTTGAGTTTGAAACAGTCGGCTGCATCTCCGTAGCATATGACCATCTGCATACAGATGGTACTTGCAGAATTTGAATTAGTCATAAATATTGTTAATGTAAACTAGAAAGAGCAGGAGTCTGAACACTGATCCTTGTGGAACATCTTTATTAACAATGACTGGATGACTTTTCCATGAAACTTCTGGTGCTGTTGCCTTTTTATTTAAAAACATGGGAAGTTTTCCTCCCCTGCTGCCTGGCTTTAGTCCTGTCTGTTTTTATGTATAACCAGGACACTCCTGAGGTGTTGACCAGGGAAACATGGATGACAGAGCTCCACTAACTGAGCAATGATGCACATTGGATTGGGGGCTCGAACTTTCAAGAAGAGGTCAGGTCCAGAGAAGCAGGATCGCTCCATTTGGACAGATACACCAGCAGACAGAGAGCGCAAGATGAAGGTGGTTACTGAAAAATAAATTGTCTTTACACTTATTATTGGTAATAAAAACTACATATATTTATTATGTGTTATATGTATTTAATGGGTGTATTCTTGCCCAATAGGAACACCTAGAGGGAAAGAAGAAGGGTGAGGCGGAGAAAGATGATGGCCCAAAACTCTCCCAGAAGGACTTGGAAATGGCAGAGAAAGTGTCAAAGTATAATGTAAGTGATTCTACCTCATGATTTTTTTTTCCTTAAAAGTCAGTATATCTAATTAATTTCAGATATAATACACATTCATGCTCAGATTAATCTCAGGACTAAAATGTCTCTACCCACTCCCTGTTATCAGGAGTCTAAACGTGCTGAGTCTTTGATGAGCTTGCACACAAAGACGATGAAGGAAAAAGCGAAGGAAAAGGCTGGCAAACCAGTGGAGAGGAGACCGTTCGATCGGGATGCAGACCTGCAGGTGAATCGCTTTGATGATGCGCAGAAGCAGCGGCTGCTGAAGAAATCTCAGGAACTGAACACACGGTTCTCCCACAGCAAGGACCGAATGTTCCTGTGAAAAAAATGTGTCAGAATGTGCAAATTTCCTTTAACAGCTGGTGACGTTTTCATTCAGGGTTTGTAAAATATGGACTATGTTTCTATGGATGTGTTACACATTGAATTTTATGTTGGTCTATGAGGTAAACTAAACTGGTCTTAATAGACATGGAAAACATACCTATTTATGGGAGTTCATGTCACTGACTGGGTGCAAATGTTTCAAACAAAGGAGCAGACAGTGAAGCATGTATTTTTTTAGAGACACTGTATTAAGGCTGATGATACAGAAAAATTCAAATAAATGAAATATTTTCCCTACATTGATATACAGTTTATTAAGTTATCTTTTGAGATTCATAAAATCATTTCAGTTGATATTCATGCTGTTTTTTTCTTGTGGTATGCTGAAATAATTAAGAAATTACACCAAGGAAACAGCAATTGCTAAGTATTGTTAATTTAGATATACTTGGCATCACAATTCGGAATTTAAAACAATCCCACTACACAATTACAATAATAGATGATAAACAATAAATGAATGGGGGCACCAAAATACTGGCTTGATCAATGCTGTATGTGGTTATCTCCTTTTAATGGTGTTAAGTTTTGACTAATATTTAACAAGCCTGTCAAAGTTCAAATTGTTATTCTTATTAATGAAACTACAACATTGTTTGATGTTTGTATGTGCGTGAAAACTTTGAAAACAAAGAACCTGATTGCTGTTTGGCCAACCAGATCAATAAAAAAATATCTCAGTGCTCAGCCCTGCTCATAACGTAGGCTTTTGTAAAATTGAGACAGGTGTATTTGGTTTCGTGTGAGGTCTTTTTTCACAGATTGTTGTTATGCTGCGTTACCGTGTAGTTTTGCAATCTCATGTATCCAGTAATCTCATTTTTGCTCATTTGTTTTTTTAAAAGTTGATTAAACTGTTTTTAAAACCTATGTGTGTTATTTTCCTATCCATGTATTCGTATTTATTATGCGCATATTGTTCAATTTATATTAATTATCATTCGTCAGTAGAGACTGTACAGACGGATATGGACCTTCAGAGTCGCCATACATTTCTTTCTGCGCATGCGTGTGGCGGTTGTATCGCACTGATAAGCTAGCAGAAGCATCACTTCAAAACATGTCAGAGAAAGGAGAAGTGGATTTAACTGGTGCTAAACAGAATACGGGTGTGTGGCTTGTAAAGGTGCGTATAAAACCCTTTTACTAATGCTGGTTCATGAACCACAGGAGCAGTTACTAATTTAAACACAGCTAATAGTAATGTAGCTTAGCATGTGCCGCTACAATGAGAGAAACCGTGCGTTGTAGCTAACGCTGGCTAACTAGCTTGCTACAACTGCTCCTAATTATTTGATGTACAACACGCCATAACCGTTTGATTCAGCCAGTTAGAGACCGTCGTGTGGCAACAGAAACAAAGTAAAGAAAACGTAGTCAGCGTAATAGTAGTGAAAGCGATGTGTAGAGAAAGATGCGCTTTGTATGGAAAAATGTTTGGCAGCTATCTATAGAGAACTGAAGCCAAAGTAACATTTTTAATCTAATGGTGGTAGAGTAATATCCTTAAATCCTTTTCAAGTTAACGTCATGTTATAGTGCCAACATCTGGAGTAAGGTGAATAAGTGTTGCCCCAGACACATGCAACACAAACAAACCAAAGATGCACGTGCAGGATTATTTACACCATGTTATCATATGTGTATTATTAACATGTGCATGTGTGAATACAGCCCTTTTAAAAATATCCTCGTGTGTTTTCATGCAGGTGCCCAAATACCTCTCTCAGCAATGGGCAAAAGCCACCGGCAGAGGCGAGGTCGGGAAACTCCGAATCTGCAAGTATGTGAAACAACCGAGCATCAATAAAACGGCAGAGGCCAGACAGCTTAAGCTATTTATATGAATAGATGGACTTTATTGATTTCAAACTCGGGAGTTCTTGTGTTACAGCAGCAGGTTGTCCACCTGTTGCACAGGAACAGTAAATGCAGAGTAATAATATACGTAAACATAAGAAGAGAGACATTTGTCTCAAAATAAACACAAGTAACAAAATGAAATCATAAAAAGGGTTTAACATGTCCCATAGCTAAGAAGATAAATATCTACAGAATATCTGTCTATTTATGTGTATGTGTATGTAGTCTGTGCAAGAAGTGTAAGACTGAAAATTGATTTTTTTGTGCTGATAAAAAATTATTGTGGCGAACTCGATAGTTATACGCACAGTGTTTATTTATCCTTGCCAATCAGTTAATTCTACTATTGCTCATTTTTATCTCCAAGGAAAGGAACCCAAGGAAAAGCAGAGGTAAGTGTTTGGTTTTTTTTTTTTAATGAGTTTGGTAAATTGATTTGATTTACCTTTGTGTGTAAGACGAGCTCACATAATTTATGATAAGCATCCTTGTCACATGTGATAGTGTTAAAATGTAGATATGTAAATATTTAAATATAGAAATTCTGCTATTTCTAAATTTTTGGCAGTCTTTGAGATAATTATTTTGAATGAAATGATATATGATGGGTAACAAAACTTGAGAGTATTTTACCTTAATACATAATCAGATTCTTAAGTCTTAAAATATAAAGTTGCATTCACCTGTGTTTGGTGATTTGTACTGTACAAATGTTTGCAACCTTAGTAAATAGAAGAAGTTAATATATATTTGCTTGTCCTGTTACACTGCTGTACTTGACACAGGATAATAACAGTAAGATAAAAAGTTGGAAAAGGGGCTGAAAAGATTAAATGTGCTCTCTACAGGTGTCTTTCACTTTGAACGAAGATCTGACTGTGATTGAGGGTATAGAAGATAAGACAGTGTCTGCACCTCGGGAGCACCCGTTCACCATGCAGTCGGTGGGAGGTCAGACGCTGGCGGTTTTTACAGAGACTTCATCAGGTGAGTTTCTGTTCTCATCTGCTAAGTGCCTGCCACGGCTGCAAGATAAACTGCTCGTAACAATCTACAAACTTTGTCTGTGATGTGAAATATCTGTGCGAGAGCCCCGAGGTAAGTTCTGTGTGGTCAAATGGTGGAGGCGCCCGTCCTGCTGCTCTTTGTACAGCTTGCTGTCTTCCTCTTGCCTGCCCTGCTTGTGCTTGTCTCTGTGTGTTGTGAGGATGTCCACAGTCCTAACACAGTACATGTACACACTAAATGTACTGTTCACAGTGGATAAATGAACACTCAATGGCAAATTAAGGAGAGCTGCAGTCTGTTGGAAATTTGTCTGATCTGTGTTTCTGTCTCTGTGTATGATGGAATTTTATTTTCAGTGTTTATATTCTCTGTCAATCATTTGTTTGTGGTTTGACCTTTTCAGTCACCTGCCAATCTGCTGCTGCCAATCGCCTCAGCAGATTGGGCATCTGATCCGGCACAATTGCCCCATGTAACATAGAGTAGATCAATATCAACACAAATCATTGCTGAATTTGGCGTTGATTTAATTTGTGCATGTTTCTTTGGTTTGGTTTGAATTTCACCAACCCCGTCTGCCCTCTGAATGTAATGTAGGTGTATTGTTGCTCTGGGTGCTGGTGAGCTTGTGCTACTGTGCTTACCTTGGGACACCAATTTGTGTATGAGTGAGTGAGTGTGTTTTAGGGCTGCACAGTTTATTATTATTATTTTTTTAATGATAGACATTTAATTAATACAACTTGATATGAAAGCTCTTTTTCATTGGGGCCTGGGGCTTGTACTCAATATACCCATCGTATCTTTTTGTTAACTGGATTCATTAAACCAGGGAACGCAATCAGGCTAATAGGTCACACGATGGATATCATCTCAGTACGTCAATCCAGGGTTTCCCAATCTAGTTATAAGCACTTTCACATAAAAGGGGTGGTCTTTGCAGGACATGACCAATCCAGCATGCACAGGTCCACTAGCAGCAGAACGGCATATTTTCCAAATGAAGAGCAAACTATAATATCGGACAAAAACAAACAAGTTAATCACATAATCCAGGTTTAAAGCAGCAGCACAACTGAACCTGCCAAAGGCTTATTTTCATATTTTACTGTACTACAAGTACGAGGCTTTAATGCTTTAATCAGTCTCTGTTGTAGGATATCATGTAAGTTGGCCTTGGATTGGAATCGAACCCATGGCACTGTTCAGACCTCAGTACATGAGGCAGATGCTTTACCAAGTGAGCTATTAGAGCAGGGTGACACACTTCAGGATCACACCTTGTCTGCCTTTTTTTTTGCCAAGATATCTCCTTCACTTTGTTAATTGCAGCAATGTTGGCCTGTTTTCATGATGAACCCTTTATATTCTTTATATAGTTTGATGTGCAGAATTTGTTCTGCAGCTGAGAAGAAAACTGCTCTTGTGTTCTTTATTTTGTTACATTTTGTATTCTTTTCGATAATCCGCTGTTCTGGGCTGCTTCTGTTCTCTGTGCATGCTCATAATGCAGTGGAACGGCTTAAGCCTTGAGTGGAAGTTGAAGTTAACTCAAGCCAGGTTTTTTCACTTAAGCACAGAGTTATTCACCAGCCTTGATGGAATACCTCCCAGGTTGGGCGTTCAGCATAACTTACCATGGTGATGTGCTCTGGAGTGAACCACTGTCATACAACTGAAACTGCATCTTATTCATAGTACAGGCCCCTGGTCCAGAAGGCATCTGCTAAAAAAGTAGGAGATAAGAAGGCATCACAATCTATAAAATTCAGTAGATTTATCAGAAAAGCGAAAAGGAGAAAGCAGTAATTACTGTTAACTTTAAATTGGATGCTTTGGTATGTCTTCTGTTTCATATAATAAGTTCAGTGTTTGTGCAGCCCTGTTGAGGAAGTCTATTTGTGGTGGGACAGAGGGTATCTGTGCGCGCTTGTTGAAAGGACATGCTTGCTTTGCTCAAACGCACGCGTGTGTAATTGTGCAGAGAAGCTCTGTGTGGTCAAACATTTTTCGTGTGCGACTAAACCCTGGGTGTGGTTCTTACTGTTCGATCCCCTCCTCCCTTCGTCTTCCATCCCTTGTATTTTCATGTTCACCATCCCTCCCTCCCTTCCTGTAGGCCAGTCAGAAGAGAGATCTGATGGCAGCAGCTCAGGTTCGGGGGCAGGGTCGGGTCCAGGTGAGTCCTCCGTTTCACCAGTGAGTGACCAAGTTGCACCACTAGGAAATCAGACACACTGAGTGTCGTTATTTTTATAACTAAAAATAAGTGGTGTTTGTAGTTTCATAATAGTAACCCACATACATGCTTTGGAAGATGCATGTATTGGTACCAAAAAATGTAGACACATTCTCCTTATGTGGCGCCCACTTTTGCACCGATGCAGTACATGGGTCTCTGTGTATAATTCATATGGAGATTCTCCACGCAGTTTGCACCATCTTGGCTGGAGGATGGAAATAACAGTCAGACCATGGTCTGACTGGTGGACACTGCGCTTGAGCAGAGTGCTACCTGCTCGTGGTGATGATTGTAAAGCCAGTGCAGTTGAGACATTGTGTTGGCAAAGAGAATTAATATCTGACTGTTCTAAATGTTAACTCATTCACATAAAGCTTTGAAGGAAACTTGCTAATGCACTGTAGAATTGATCTAAATTGAGATTCTGTGATCAAATGTTAATGAACTGGGGGATGTGACTGATTTGATTTTTTTCTTCTTTTATCTACTAGGTGTATTTAAACCCAGTATGTGTAGAATCATAATTTACACAGTTTTCTTTTCAGTTGAATCAAATAAAGCCTTTTATTTATGTAAATGCACAATACAATATAAACGGCTTCACATAGGGCATATACAAAAGCAGTATGAAAGAAACCAGTAAATTTTGAAATATTATGTTGTTTAGTTTATGCAGAGTGGGACAGCACAAATTAATAAATGCACATGATACATACACAAGGAGAAAAATGCCAGAATTAACCAGAAGTCCATTTTCTGTCTGTAATCCCCTGGCAAAGGTGTAAAAGGCTTCATGAAATAGTAAAATAGTCATTTGCTAGATTTATAGAATTTATAATTAAATTGGGAGACCTTTTGGTAGAAATTCGTTGATTCAATAAGAATTAACTGTGGGAAGAATAATGTTAATAGCACACTCTATTATGGAGTTTCAGAAACTTGCCCTTGATTGCTTTAACATCTTTCTTTTAACTTAAGGAGGGAGCCTGGACTGAACTAGATTCATGCAACTAGCAAACGAAAACTGTTCCTTCAGTGTATTGTTTTTCTCTTCACACATTACCCAGTTGCTCACTAATAGTGTCTTCTGTCATCCCTTCTTTTTTACACACACGTGCAACCATTCTCCTCTTCCTTCCCAATGAAGTAACCATGCACTAAAACTGAAGTGGGACATGCGACTTGAATTAAGGTTGTAATTAACGCTTTTCTTTTCTTTTCCAGATAAAATAGCCTTGGAGGGAGTGGTAGTGCAGAGAGCAGAGTGCAGACCTGCTGTTAGTGATAATTACATGAGGCTGAAGAAGTGAGTATTTTTTTGAAACTGTCCATTTGCAATGTTTGATGCAATTATGTCTATACAGGGTAAACTGGGTAACTTGAAAATAGAAACCCCTGTATAATTCTAAGTACACGCTATACCCTTTTTATAATTTGAATAATTCAAGAATCAAATGTCGAATCTTTCAAATTAAAATTTTAAAGATTCTGTAATTACTAAGTATTAATTGCAGAGCTACTGTATTACATTGTATTACATCATACAGTTTTTTTTTTTCATGTCACTCAGTGTACACAGTATATATATACATATGCCATGTATTGCACTTTGCAAGTAAAATAACTGTCATTGTCCAACAGGATACAAATTGAAGAGTCTTCCAAGCCAGTTAGGCTGTCACAACAGTTGCAAAGTCCTGTCACCAACAACTACAAACCTGTGGCCAACCATACGTACAATGTAAGAACTTCATCATGTACAGGATTGTTATGTCTCATTATTTTTTTCCATGTAGCCTGCATGTAAAACAGTTTATTGCCAATGGAAATACTGTTGCATGTTTTTAACTTATTGTTACAAATCATCTATACTTAATGTTACTACTAATCATGTTTTTGCTAATTATCCAAGGGATGATTTACCTATTTCAAGAAATGTCCAGTATTTTCATATTTACGTTGATACAAAATGAAAATGATTGTTTTTAAGGGAGAAATACCTGTTGCATCCTTTAGAAGATGATTGTCATTAACTGTAATGACAGAGTGGTTTACCTGCAAAGCCACTGGTGTAGCTTTGTAATGTGTAGGCCTACATATGACGCCTGACCTGTGTCTGTTTACGTTTTTCTGCAGCTCGAGTATGAGAGGAAGAAGAAGGAGGAGGGCAAAAGAGCAAGAGCCGACAAACAGCAGGTGTTGGACATGCTGTTTTCTGCTTTTGAGAAGCACCAGTACTACAACATCAAAGACCTGGTGGACATCACCAAACAGCCCGTGGTAAGTAAGACCAGAGGGCAACATAAGGGCTTTGGTTGAAGCAGTCTGATTTCAAACAGTACTACTGGCCTCTGTTTGCTGCAGCTTTTTTGTGATAAATTGTTGATTATATGCAGTTTATGCTAGAAAGCTTTTCTTTCTCATATTTCTTCCAGATTTACTTGAAGGAAATCTTGCGTGATATCGGCATCTACAATGTGAAGGGAACACACAAGAATACCTGGGAGCTCAGGCCAGAATACCGACATTACCAAGGCGAGGAAAAGACTGACGAATAGTTCTGACCCTCCCAAGGCCGATAACACCACCTTCTCGTTTGATCGGGTGATCCCTCCCTGACCAGGCCTTGGTTGGACCGCGGCGCTCTCGCCTGATTTCCCGTCATCAGGTCTCAAGACATGCTGGATCACGAGGTCCAGGAAAGGTTGACTTTTACAGGGAGAGGTTGTTCTATCTTCTTGTTATTTTGTAGGACAAGAAGTGGCATTGGGAAATATTGAGGTTTTATGCTCAAGTGTGCACCATCTCTTTTTGATGTGGTTGTGTAAGAACTCCAGAGTACCCTTAAGGAGAAACCCCCTGTGTTTGAATTAGTTGTTCTATCTCTCAGAGGCACCAAGTGTAGCACTCTGATTCTTAGCAATTAGTTATTTTAATGTTTTGAAGCACATCCAGAGGTAGGGATGTGGCATGGTGTCATGGTTCACACCTCAAAAGTGGTGTGTGTTGAGCAAGTTTCTTTTTGTAGACATTTTATAATCTTGACTTTTTGTTGAAATGACACGGGTAGTGCTGTTTTTAAAAACTGAACAGATTTCTGCACCATGACTTAGGAAAATTGAGGCCGAACTTTTGTTGATATTTTAAGTGCGCCACCATTTTTGTCAGCATTTCTAAATTTGTGCTTCAGTTGTCTTTGCATTCACTCATCCTCACTGTAATTTTTAATTGTCATATAAAATAAAGGTGTTACAATGGAAAAAATGAAACTTTTACTTTGCTGTCAGGGTGTTCTGTGACACTATTCTAGTACAAAGTAAATTACAGAAAAGCAGTAACGACAAACCATCCTTTACGATCTGCGGTTTGAGTCCATACTGCTCTGTTAAATTTGTTACTTCCTTAAATTATGCTGTTTGAGATGGCGCCAGAGGTTGGAATTTGTCAGTTGAAACTTCCTGACTGAAAAAAAAATTGATTTCATTGGCAACATTGGACCCTCAACAGTTCAGCCTCCTTGCATAAACAACACACAAGAGTTAAGTGGAAGTGAGGAATCGCACATGACTAAACTTTTTACTTCCAGGATCTTTATAACATTGGTGACATTTTGACATCTATATACAGAGCAAGTTTCATTCTAATATTATTTAGGCTACCAATTTTGTCTGACAGACAACTGCTTCTGCATGAAGTTGGGGTGGATGGATTTGGGCTATTTTCTAAATATATTTAAAATTACAGCATATTTTATAAATTGTATTCTGTAATTATGTGATCACCTCGAGTCACTCAGCACAATTTTGAAATGAAATTGTTTTTACTCTGCAGCCATTACATCTACTTAAAACAGAAACTGCTTGCAACATTACTGCATCATTATTTGGCTTTTTTAGACCACGAGATTGTGTGTGTATGAGGGGATACACTTTAGTTTGGTATATTCTCAGGGCCTGTCGCAGTTGACCAAGTTCGATCAAACCTATTATTTTTGTTATTTGAGCTTAATTTAATTTTTAAGCAGAGGGCAGCAGAAGCAAATATTTTATGGTTGCATTGTACAATGTAATGAATTTGCCTTCTAGCCTACTAGCGAACTTAAATTATTTTAATGTCGTATTGAAAAACTGCTAGAACCACAGTGCTACTGCTATTTAATTCTGTTGTGTTGTTTATTATAGATTATGAATTTGGGTGGATTTTGAGCAATTATGGGCCTAGAAAACAAACCCGTCTGGCAACACTGAGTGGTATTCCCTTGTATTTCTTCCCCAAGTCTGAAGTCAGAAATGTGAGGTCCCTGTTGTCTCACTTTTCAGCCAGTTGCACCACACTGCATGAATACTTTTATTCACCACTGGTTCCAACCATTTACTGATCTGTACAGTCTTATGGTTTCAAGTATAATGTGACTGAGTGTATTCTGATGGCGAGAGTAGCTGAAAATAGGCCTTGAGTTTCCTCAAACTGTTTATTGTAACACACTACATTTTAATTACAGGGTTCAACATTATGAAACAAGTTCAAAATTCACAAATGCTTCTTGGACAAAATCATGTCAGCTTTATAAACTGTATCCACAGTTAAGCAACCAAGCAATTAGGACGAGTTTGTTCGGCAACAGGGGAAGAGAAAAACTGTTCCACTGGTCCAATCTCAGACGTTTGTAGTTTTGCTCATTACCTGCAAGAAAATGAAAGAAAAAAAAAAAAAAACATTTTAAAAAATGCAACAGCACATGAATGTGTCTTGCAACAGTTAGTTTACCTCCAGATCTTACAACGGAGCAAGTAAGTTTCAAAATGTTTTTATACACTGCCAGCTAAATGCATACAAATATTTGACAGTGTTTTGACTAGACCTCCTCAGACTGGAACATAAATTTGATGTACTGATTCTCTAAATCTCCGCTGTCTTGAATGCAAGAGCAGTGTGCAGGAAGCAACTTCTAAGTTTAGTGGATGAAGCAAAAATATCCAGTCACACTAACGGGAAAGCTTAACATGTATTCCTCAATTCAATCTGTGCTGCTACAGAATTTAGCAGTCAGAAAGCGCGAGGAAAGCTCAGTCTAGCATCTCTATGCAAACCCAAAAGCCAATGCAGCCTGCTTCAGGTCTATCAGTGGATGCAAACTCAAGTCAACCCCAACTGTAGACAACATGTCGTGCTCACCTGCAAAGTCTGTCAAATTCTGACCGGCACTGCTCAACAGGGTCTGTTACAGCTGCTGCAATATCTTCTCTCCAGTTTCATCTCCCCAAGGTTGAATTTTGAGACTGGAAAAAGGAGAAAAATACAGTCAGGCTTGTGTCTGGTGGAGCAGATACAGAAACAAATGTTTCATGTCTTGAAACAAGTGATGCAATATGAAGCAGTTCAGGTGATATCACACTTTGATTTATCCTCCCCTATTCAATCCGAGACGCCATGGAAAAGAGGCGGGCAGAAAGCGCAGGGACATTTTAATATTGCATCTGAAATAGTAAAACCCAGGATATCTCACACCAGAGAGCCCAGGCTGTCAAAGATGCAGCTTGTGACCAGGCTAAAAAGGCTTGATCAGTCAAATGGTTGGACTTAAATGTGTGTCACCACTGATTAAACACATTTTACTCACTTTTTCCACATGACTTGATGCAGATGGTAGCTGTCCTCTTGTTTCTCAGACCCATTTTCTCAAGTAATTACACTGCCATGGCAGACTGGTGTTGGCAATGGCCCTGTCATCACTGGGGCTTTCTGCTGAAGCTCAAACACAGCCATCATCCTCCATCTGGCTCATACAGGTGTCCACCACACGGCAGATGATCTGCTAGGGAAAAAAAAGCACAGAAGAGGGGTTATTTGCCAGTTCTGCCTAAATAAAGCAGATACTTTCTATCAATATTGTGCAGGGGTACACGATTGGTATAAAAGTCATATTGCAATTATTTTGACTAACATTGCGATACGATTAGTGGAAATAATCAGTTTTGCATCACAATTTTCATGTTCACTGATAAAAAAAAAAACCCTGTTAAAATCATAATGTGATATTTATTGAGGTCTGTACCAAACTAACATGTTTTCTCTCATCCGTAGAACAAGATTTTATATATATTTTTATATACATTTTATATTTCCATGCACTACTGCAGTACTTGAGTATAATGCTGTTTTATCAGACATTTTTCCTTATTCAAAAAATTGCCATTGGTTCTGCAATTAGGATATAGCACTTGGCCATATCTACATTTAACATTTGTGCGTATAAACTGTGCAACATTAAGATATGAAGAATCTTTTACAATTGAGAATCTAAAATTATCCATGACTGTGGTGTAAACTGAGCTACAAGTTATTTCAGAAATATTAGACTGGTGAATAAATTGCTGAATTCATTGCTAGAATATAGTAGTTAGTACAAAATATAGTGCACTAACGTTGAGGATTATTTGAGAAACCTTGTGTCAGCCTTGTAAACCCTAAATATACGTTAAAGCAAAAATAAGCTCATGTCAAACATAAGGTTCCCATTACAACAGTAAAACCAACTGTGCAAGTTGATTAAATTAAAAAGGGAATCCTAGACTTGGTGAACTCTCGCGAGATTTGCAAGTAAAGTTTATTAAACGTCCATATTGTTAAGATAACTTACGTTTTATATCGTGACAGCGCTCTGGTCAGGATTTAGAGGTTTAGTGATTAAAAAAAAAAAACACATCCGGTAATGTTAAGACAAGATCATTGTTCATCGGTCAATCCGATCACTCTCGCGAGATCTTCTGCGGGTCTGGGGTTCCCTTCTAGACACGATTCACTGTCAACCAATTGAAATCAAACAACCCGCTTGAAATAGCTAGTGTTGAGATGTCAGGTTAACATTTCTCAGTTAGCGTCGTGCATGATTATCTATTTCGCTAACATAACGCGTGATGTTACGCGGGCTAAATGCTGCAACGCTGTTAAGTTGTATGAGACACATTCAGACGGTGACACAAAATGGCACCGGCCCATTTACACGTGTCTATAGATCGAGGTTTTTATTTTAAAACTTAAAACGCTCCGTTAACGGAATATTTTTGTTTCTCTTCTCTTGACAGTGTCAGACGTAGAGAAAATACTTACAACAGAGCATGGCGGCTGAGATGATTGAGCCGCTGAGGTTGTTCTGCATTAAGAAGCTACAGATGACTTTGTGTTTCCTTCCAGTCAGAGTACCGCCGGTGAAAAGACTGGTGAGAAGTCAGTTTCCAGATTAAATAGGTTATGACTCATTACCGCCCCCTTGAGGACAAAGAGAAAGGGGCTGCACTGTCGCCCCCTGATGGTCACAGTTGGAAATGTCTCAGTACAAAACGCGCTGGTGCGTGTGTGGAGTTAATGTTTGGATTCAACATAAATGTTGTAGATGGGTCATTCTTCAACTACGGTAGAATTTGTGTCCTTTGCAGGAATAATAGATACAAAACACATTTCTTGATTTTTTATTTTTGGCACAGTTACTTGACACCAAGAGGAACATACAAAAATTAATTTAAAGGTCAAGTGTTATTTTTACTACATAAACCATGGTTTTATATGTATGGATTGTGCTATACTTCCTTTGTCCCTGGGTCAGATTTTTGACATTCAGTCCCTCTTACTATTGAATTACATTTTGATTTAAAAACTAACTTTACAGACAAATGGTACATAAATACCTATTTTAATGAAACATACCATGTGTTGTAAGATACAGTAGTATTAAATGTCTTTTTTTATAAAAAGAACACCTGTCCCTTGGGATCACTGTCATTTCCATCACACACCACAAAATGTAACTTTAGGGAGGTTTTTTTAAGGTTTGTACACTTGTAACCACGGTAACAGTCAGTCACAGGAGAGCACATGGCAGGAGAGCAGAGCTAGCTCCCTGGAAGAATATGAAAGCTGAAAAAAATCAAGGTAAATATTGCCCAAACAAAGAATATGTTTATTGGTTGTCATTTCCAAACAGCTCATATTTTCTTTGAATTTACAAATAATGATTAAAATAACATTTTATATTGTGTATTTTGTGTATATTTAATGCTAGCTTTAAAACAGAGATTAGCATGCTAATACAACATGAGATTTTTGAAAAAATGTGACACATTGTCATTTCCACAACAGTCATTTCCATCACTTTGTTCATTGTGATGGAAATGACGTGTTGTGATGGAAATGACAATGATGGTGTTATGAATGCTTTTTATTTGGCTTATATCAAGTTAATATAATATTAACTTAAATAATCACACAAAACACTGGATCAACTAATTCATATTGTGTACATAAACTTTAGTGTAGTTAAACATTCATTTAATGTTGGTATTGGAGAGAGCATTAGTTTAAAAAAATGCATATGATAAAAAGTGCAAGGCAGCTAGCACACAGGTTTTACAGCAATCACATGACATTTTATGACTATGAATTTTTCTATTGTGTGCTAGAACTGTAACAAGTTTTACAGGGATGATAGGAGCTGGTAAGGCTACCAGCTTGGCATGGCCCAGCATGGACCTGCGACAGCTCAAAATGAGAGGGGAGTAAGGTCCAACAATGTGAGGACATACTGTGTACTGTAAGAGTCAGGTTGTGTTAAATGATGTGTTTGGATTAGAAAGCCTTTGTCAGTGTCAAATCGTTACCGTTTCAACATTTTTAGGATGGAAAAACCTATGGTCTGAATTTGATTGCCATGAAATGAAGTATTGTAGTTTTGTGTGTAGGTTTTAGCACATAGAGAGCAGGGAAGGAGCAATTGTCTACCATCTAAATGTGCATTAATAGTTAAATGTTACAATGTTAAGACTGTTACTTTGTTTAAGTGAACTTTGTTCAGCAATGTTGGTTGTCACATGTCATTTCCAACACGTGCTGTCTTTTCCATCACATCACACATTTGTAAATAAAATTTATAAAAATAACACAGTCACACTAATAATATTTTGTAGTTTTGAAAATTATGCAGCTATGGCTGCAATTCATATCTGGGATTGGAAAACTCATGTTTGTGTCATGAAAGAACTTCATTGAAAGACTTCAGTAAAACAGTTTAAAGGTGTTTGTCATCTTAACAATGGAAAAATATTGTCCTTACAATCCTGAAAATAAATATATTTATATATTTGGGATCAGTTATGTGTGAAATTTCATGAAATGTTTTGAAAACATGAGTTCTGTAAATAATTTTGTTTGTAAAACACATTTTTTGTGGTGTGATGGAAATGATGATTTCCTCTGAATGTTCGACTAAAATGAGAAAAAATATATATTATCTAAATAATTTCATCACAACAGCTACCAGAATGTGTTTCTACACATAATGGATAAGCAAAACATATCAAAATATTACCTAAAATATGTGTTTGATTTTCTAAAATTTTTGAGACCACATTTGACCATAGTTGAAGAATGACCCAGATGCAAATGATGTTATTGTAGGTCTATGTCGTTTATTTACTCTAACAATAATAAATCAGCATACTTACACACAACTTTGCGAGAACAGTTTACAGGATATTAAATAGACATACAGCTAAAAACACGGACAACAAAGCAGAACAAATATATGTAAACATACAAACAATTTATGGTGTAGCTACATACAGTAGATGAAAAAAATAGATGCACTGGCTATATTAATATTTATAAATCAGCAAATGTAGAACAACATACAGGTGCTAAAAGTCAAATAGTTTTTGTAAACTTCAAACAAAGGCTGCAATGGTGCAAAGAGTAGGCCTACTGAAAAACATCTGGAGTGATGAATGTAAACAGGTTACCTTATACATGCAAACAAACACGCCAATACATGTCTGTATAGAAAGTATTTACACCTTACTCAGATTTGTTATTTAGCTATATGTTAAGAACAGTATTTAAACTGTGATATATATCATTTATATGCTAATTTGTTTGGTAATATAATATATTAGGCGAGAATGTCGGTGTTTGTTTTTTCAACACTTTCTAAAACAAAGATTACATATTAATAAAATGGTCAGACTTGACAGCAAATACCTTAAGGAATCAAATGAATAGGCAAGAATTAATTAAAACAAAGGTGAATATACAGATGTTAATTACAATGTACAAAAAAAAACAAAAAAAACTTTAAGATCACATAGGCTGCTACACTTTATAATCTCATTCCAGTCGCCCCGCCCAGTCTTTGGCTTTATTGATCATTACCAGCATTTTATTTCAGAAACTCCATGATGCTCCACGAGATATTTTCAAAAAACTCCAAGCTTCCCTTTGATAATGTAAGTTAGCTTTTCCATGGCGAGTATGTTGTTGTTGTTATCATTTAAAAAGCTGTCTCTGGGCTATAGGTCAAAAGAAATTAACGGGTTAATTAAATATTAAATCATTAAGGGCACATCATCAAACGTGGAACATAAGGCAGACAAACACGCATGTGCACGACGCGCGCTCCCGACTCTTCCTCCAACACTGTGAGTGACTGAGGAGCTGCAGCACTTCTTAATTGGAGTCCTCCAGTTTGAATGGTCTCCTTCCATCAGACTCCTGTGGATTTATGTGCAGACATGCGAGCATCAAAGAACACTTAAGGTAACTTCAGGTTTCATTTTAAGATAACATCATGCTTTTAAGTGTGATTACCCTTATATGTATTAATGTTTAATGTAAAGAAATGACTCATTACCATAAATAGTTATCACAGTCTAAAAAAATTTGCTAATTAACTCTGGCTCTCCTGCAGCTGAATTAAGAACTAACAGTGGGGGTAATGGTGCCTGAAATAATGTGCTCCTAATTCAAATTAACATTTTGCTTATAGTCTTCCACAGGCGGCAGATAGTGAAGCAACAGCCCAGCTATGTTCAGAGCAGTGTTTGGAAACAAGAGAGAGGGAGGAGGGAAGCGAGGAGACAAGAAGAACCAGAGGCATCCAGGTGAGAAGAAAACTACTGAAACTACCTGTGCAGCAAAACTGTGGCATGTGTCAGCTTAGTGATGAACCAACATTTTATCTTTAGGTTTGCTTTAATGACATTTTATGGCAGTTTTTTATCATATGGATTATGCTTTTTTGGTTCCTCATCACAATATGTATGTCTCATGTTGTGCACACATTAGGTCTTGCATTATTTGATGGCAATATTCAGGTTCTCTTCTCTGGGGTGATTTAAGTAGAGCCATTTCAATTAGCCTAATTCATCAGTGTGTTCTGTCCTTCACACAGTGTCCCGCTGCTTGCATTTAAAGTGTGTCAGGAGAAGTTAGAGTGGGTTAGGCAAACACCCTGACCTACTAAAAAACATACTGAATTTCACATGAATTTAGGCTATGAGTGGGCTACAACTGACTGAGATGAATCTGCACATTTATTAGAAATGTTTGCTCTGAACAAACTGAACATTTTGTGGTATTGTCTGTGAGAAGTGAACTGAAGGGTTTGCTGAACAACTGGAGCATTTTGCTGTTGAAATGAAGCTTAAGATGTTTGTATTTTTCACAGGGGCAAACTTGTCAACTTGCAGCAGCAGTAGAGAGGAGATTTCAGACTGTGCAGTGGAGATAGATGAACATAAGTAGAGCTCAGTATTAGAGCAACCATGTTGCTCATTAATATTTAATAATTTGCTGCTCTGGGAAGCAAGAACAGAGAGGAAAGATGGAGAAGTGTGTCAGTCTCATTAAAGTGATATAGTATGTTTACAGTACATCGGGACAGCTCTGATCTTTTGCAGGGAGATATCACTTCTCCTCAAATGCTTATCATGAAAGGTTTCAAGGCAATGATTCCTCTACGCTTTTGGGAATTATTCAGTAGTATATCATGTGAATTCGTAATATTAGATCATGGACCTCTGAGTTCTCGCAAAAACAGACTCATTTAAGGTAGAAGAAAGTGAATGATTGAATTGTACCACAGGGAAAACTACTGCAATCTGCTCTAACCAATCTAAGTGGCAATAAGGTCTCTGCAATAACCCGGCTTTGTGAGTTCTAATGCATAATGTTTATTTAAAGACATGGTTGCGGCGGCACTTTATTTTTCAGTACACTAATAAGACGAAACAAGATGTACTTTGTATTTAATTAGACCAAAACTAGAAATAATGTGTTCTTTGTCAGATGGTATTAGACAGTTATTAGACTTTATTAGAGGGTAATTTGGGATACATCACAACAGAACTGCACTGTAAACTAAAGTGTGTTATTTCCCACTGTTAGACCCTTATTAGACTTTCGTAGAGGGTAATTTATGAAACATTACAGCAGAAGATTACAGCATTTAAAAACAATATAAAAAACAGAGGTAGAGGAATATTTTATCCATGGGTGACTTATTGTAATACCATAGGCATATAATGTGATTTAATACACTTCAGTTTACAGTACAGTTCTATTGTAATGTGTCCCTAATTACTCAACATTAAAGTATAATAAGGGTCTAATGAAGGGTGTAATACTGTCTAATAAAGAACATATCATTCCTAGTTTTTGTCTAATGTGCTGTATAGTGTTAACAACTTGATACACTTCATTTCCATATTCAGCCAACTCAGTGGAGTGGGTGGATTCGAAGGTCTGGACCCAGACTAGTATAGTATATTGTAAAATAAAGTGCAACCATGGCTGCATTGAGAGTGGACATGAAAATGGTTCAAATATTGCATTGAAATATAATAAGTGTAGCCTCTTTATTGAGTGTGATCCCATTCCTTTAAATAGATGTTCTGGCATCGACAACTTTCCATTACCTCATTCAGCAATATGCCTCCAAGACAAGATATGTTCACTCTGTCGCAGCCTTATGTGAGACATATTTTATACAGCATCTCCCTGTGATATGGTAAGTCTGCTGTAGAGCTGCAGTTCTGTTGAACAACTCTGTCTTTTTATCTCTGCTGAAGCCTTTTAAATTATGTTTCTTTAACCTGAACACACTCCCATCTTTTCATGTACCGCAGGTGGTGAGGTGTACACTCACAGCACCTTGCAGAGGGGAAGCGGCGGCCGCGCCAAACACTTGCAGGGCAATGACGGCGGCTACACCAACAGCCCACTAAAGCTGATGAGACTGACCAAGGGCGTGTCCATCTCTTTGCCATCCTCCCCTCTTCTCCCCCGCCAGGCCGACATAGTCCCCTCCCAGTCGTGCATCAGGTTCACAGGTGGGTTCATTTGAATCACTGATAAAAAGAAATCACGGTCTCATTATGAACAGCTGAGAATGATAAGAAGAAGCCATGCATCAGGGAATATGGCTGCAAAAATAGCAGAACGCTTTCATGGGTTTGCCTTGATTAGCTGAGAGCTTCTGTGCATTCAGCTGTTCCATACTTGTGACAGCAAATACAAGAGCATACAGACTGTACCCCCCGGGCCCAAAACCATGTGACAGATTGTCAGAGTAAATGATTAAACAAAATATCTTAAGGCAAGAGACCCCAGTTAGGAGGGACGATTCTGAAACATGGTATTAGTTTGGATAAAGTCATCATCAAAAATAACTAATGATAATATAAAAGAACTCAAGGTCGACTTTCTAGCTTTTTTTTTCTTTTCCTTTTTTTTTTTTTTTTTTACACCATTTGTGCCAGGTTTCTCAAACCAAATGCTGTCATATGCATCGCATGCTGGAGGTTTTAGATGTATGCATGCAAGTGTGTTATGATACTTCTATCTACACAAATAGCTGCGGATTGTTAATGGTTCAACCCGATCTCTGCAGTCAACTGTCGAATAAACTCAGAAGGACAAAGAAAGGGATCACAAAAAATCTAACTACCTCTAGTCAAACATCACATGTAAACCCTCTCCCTCATTAAACCGAAAAGGCACCACTTTTATGTGGAAGTCCAGTCAGTGTTGATGGGAAATATAGTCAATTAAAGCAATAAATTCCTCATATGTATATTGACCGAGAAAGTTTAGTTCTTGTTAGGGAAATTCTACAAAAGACACAAGAACGAAGTCTGAGATTCAAAAGAGTAATGAAAACTTGCATGCAAGTTACACACAGAGTCTGTAATGTAGTTGTTCAAAGGTACAATGTTCACACAATTCCTGCTGACATTCTCATTCCTCCGGAGCTGTGTATCAACAAGGGCAGATGAGCATGGTGTCCTTGATAACACAAGAGGTTTCTTTATTACACGCTCGCACAGTCATGTCGAACATTCTTCGCACGCCTGCACAATGATGTGCAGCACAGTTACTTCAGTTCACCTAGTTAACCCTGTATATGAAGTATAAAATCATATTTTTCTAACAGTTCTCCTGCTGCAAAATCTGTTGTTGTTACTGCATCCATTGTTGTCACAGTGATTTAGTTGGTGTCAAGGAAGAACGACAGGTTATTACAGTTTGGATATCTCTCTGCCTCTGGGTAGCCAGAGGGTGTCCAAGATGAGTATTTTTGTCACCTAATTCTGTGTTTTGGCCAACAAAGTAATAGCTAATGGCTAGGGTGGTGATACATGGCAACATGGGCACGGGCGTCAGAAGCTTTATATGCATCCTGGTATGTGTAGGCACTGCCGGCACAGCTCCAAAGCAGCGACTCAGCTTTGTTTGGCAATATAGCACACACTGTGGAAGTTATTGATTTAAATTACAACATTTACCATCAACACTGACTGACACCCACATGAAAAGTACTTAATTTTACCCTATAAGACATCTCATCCTTCTCCTACATTTAAAAATCCACAGTCTATGGATATGCAAATATTATTCATTTCAAAAAGTTTAATTGCTGGACTCTACATCTCTCCTCCTTCACCAAAATAGTCCATTCTCAGTGTATGTGCACTGGATGTTTCACGTGTTTACGTCACAAAGTTGTATTCTGGTCCATGACTTGTCTCCAGACTAGTTATAAATAAGTTCACCCAGCCTCAAAGCAAGAAGGTCTTTGGGTCTCAATCCCAGTTCCGGTATGGCCTTTATGTGTGGAGTTTGCATGTTCTCCCCACATTTGCATTGGCATCCTCGGGCTGCTCCAGTTTCCCCCACCATTAAAAACACACACACACATACACACACACACAACACACACACAGAAAAAAAAACATGTATATTAGGTTAATTTCTCCTGTCACTGCCCTTGACCAAAGTACTGGAGTTAGTCCCTGGGCACTGCACAGTGGCTGCCTACTGCTCCTAATGCTTAGGATGGGTTTAATGCAGAGAATATATCATGTCATTATTTACATTGCACTTATAAGATTGTCTATGTGAAAATAAAGTTACCTTACCTTTAATGTTACACGTGTTGAAGTCTGATGTGGAAAAAAACAGCCTTCTAGTACTAGTATTAAACTTTGCACATATCTGCCATATTCTTCCAAGAAATCACCCTAAATCTTACACACTGGACCTTTAAATTCCAAGTAATATGACTGTAAACAAAACATCCTATGTGAATGTTGAAGGAAATATTAATTGTTTTCAAATGTTTTTACCTAAAACAAATACTACTAAAAGTTCTGTGACATTTGTAATTATGTGTGCTCTCATAATTGTCGGAAGAAAAGAAAACAAATTCAATGTTTACTTGGTGGGGGCTTCACTTTAAAAAAGCACTAGGTGGCAGTGTCCTGCAGCAAGTACAGCCATTCAGAAAAAAGGTGCTCTTACATTTCATTGCATGCAGCACTGCCTTGTTTTTCACCCAGTACACAGAACGAACATGACAGGGAAAATTACAGCAAGTAAAAATATATCCTGTCATGTCATCTTCATATTTTTAGCAGTCATGCAAAATCACATATTGAGCTGTATGTTAAACTGCACAGAGTGTTTCTGAGTGTGTCCACATGCATGATCCAAACACTGAATAACCTTGAATGTGAAAATTCTGTGCATTTTAGTCAGTGTTCATAAACATGCTCATCTCCAGTCCTAAAGAATCTGTGCTTCCAAGAACCCTCAGATGTTGTTGCATAAATTGAGACACACCCACACACACATCAATATGAGTGCACCGCTGTCCCTGCTATCTCACACACAAACACACACAAATGCACACACATTAGCAATGTTAATATATTATAGATAAACACCCACGGTACAGTGAATATTGTACTGTTTGCATGCATGCCTCGCACTCTATACATACTGCTTTATACTCCTGGGACACAATTCAAATTCTGCACCACAGATCTCATCTGGGGAGGCTAATCTTCTCTCTCTCTCTCTCTCTCTCTCTCTCTCTCTCTCTCTCTCCCTCTCTCTCTCTCTCTCTCACTTTCTTTCATATCCCTCCTTATCTCCACCCTCTATCCCTCCCTCCCTCCCACCCTGCCTGCTCTCCCTCCCTCTCCCTTCTCCCTCTCTGCTGTGGCCGAAGGACGGGCAAGGAAGCTGGAGTATGTGGATGGCTCTTCCAGCGGGAGAGAACCTCCTGTCTCTGCCTCGTGCCGTGGCAAGACAGACCACAGAGGTGAGAACGGGAGTGTGTGGGCGTGTGTTCAGCATCATGTCTGTTTTTCCAGGTATTGATCAGGGTGGCTGAATGAGAATGAATGGGGTGGAGGTTGAGGGGAGAATGATTGATGAGATCTATGAGGGAAAGTGAGTGTGTGGTTTGTTTTCTAACGGCTTTGCATTAAGTTTGTATGTAGAGACAGTGATGTCCATGTAATCCTCTGTGCATTACTGAGAGTAGGTTTGTTTTATCTCAGTTTCTCCTGAGTCTTTGCTCTGACTTATCTGCATGCAGCCTGTACAGTTAAGGTTAGATTAAAGCAATAACAGTGCAAATACTCTCATATCAGCCAGCTTTCTTTGTGTTTCTGACCACAGGGCTACCCTTAGGCTAAACAGATTTTATGAAGCATCTTCCATCCTGGTTGCCAGGCACCTCTCAGCTTCCCGTTTCCAATGGCAACTGCTAGGTGGTTTGATGAATAGTACTGGACATTCAGTTTGTCCTCATGTTACTCCAGATTGGATCTCAGTGCACTGCTGACTAGATGCAAAGTTTTCCCTCCTCCCCCTCTCTCAAACACACATCCACCCTTCTTCCTCCCCGAGTCTTCAGCGGCTTTTCAAGCTGTGAAGTGAAAAGAGTATCGACAAAGGCTATCACCGGGGCGCCGTGTGGAACAAAAGTTACCAGGCTTGGCTCTCAAAATTGACCTTGATCCTCTCAAGGCTAGGCTGAGCACAATTGGGTTGAATGTAAGAGGGATGTGATGCAGTACCTTTAAAAAGGAGAGCGTGAGGCAGCAAGACAGAATGAGAAAGAAGCAGTGGAGGGAGTGGAAAATGAACACAAAGATGTTTGTGAGGAGGAGTGAGCTGTTCCTGTAATCCGTGATGTCCTGTCATGCTGTTAGTATGCCTACTCAGTATGCATGTTACTCAGCTGATAGCAGCACATAGGTGAGGCGTGAGAACGGAGGAATGTATTGCTTAGCTGCTGCTAAAGCCTGACTCTGCAGAGGTGAGCGTGGACCTGAGAGGAGCCAGGGGGTTGGAGGTCAAAGCATCAGGGGAGCCTTAAACAGTGATAAATGAATGCAGCACATGGCCTGTGTCAGCCAATCTCTCCTGGAGCAACGACGAAGGCAGAGCCAAGGCACTCCTTCTCTCTGCTCCCGAGTCGACACTGAGCTCATTGAAATTCACAACCCGTCTCTTAACTGAGAGCACCTGGCAGGCGTGTGCACAGGCAAACTCACAACCTCACACAACCTCTTGCCGCTGCTGCCTCAACCAGGGACTGGAAAGCCACTGTGCATTCATAATCAGGGCAGCTGGGGCCGTGCTGACCTGTGGATGCATGCATTTCTCTCAGTCCACTGGTGATGCTGCTGGGTGGGAACCTTGCGAGAGCGAGCTGAGCTGAAACGAAAGCGTCGGTTTAGATAGCGGGTTCATCGGGCCTTGGCATGTTCCTATATGCTTGTTAAACGGTGTGACCCGAATGTGTGTGTCTTCCAGATCTCCACGTGGAGCCCCAGCTGGGCTCCTCCCTTTCTACCCAGGAACTGATGACCAGACTATGCTTCTTATTGGGAGAAGTACCATCCGGCACTGCTAGCTCTCCTATGGAGGACAGGAGGGAAAAGAAGGTAGGGCAGCATATTGATTCAGTGGCCCTTTGCTGTCATGTCACATAAAAAGGCGATGGATGGTTTGTGAATCGACCTTCTGTTTTTAGCCCTCACAATGCCATCAGGATCTTAGTCTCTGCTTTAAACATTTAATTATTTCTTACTAAAGATTAGTTGATTGAAAATTAAGTTGCATGCAAAGTAGGGATTTGGGGAATTGGCGTCATTTTGACTGACATTGCAATTGTGATATGATTGTGATATGGAGGGAATTATAATTTTTACATCATTGTTCTCATTTTCACTGAAAAACATTAACGGTGATGGTCAGTGTATTACCTATAATAGATGCCAGTTGGCACAGCCTCAGTTTGGAGAGGCAGAGTGAAGTTCCAACAGTGAAGCTAAGAAATGAACTGCTGTGGACGTTGTCAGCAACAACAGGTATTTTAGCCACTTAAAAAAAGCTCCACCTAAAAAAAAATCAATATCAGGTTAAGTGTATGCCATCTTGGAATATTTTCATAGCTTTACTTTGCTGTCAGACAGCCTTTTCTGATCGGAAACCGCCATCATATGAGCCAAATATTGCTCTATCCAAACCAAACAAACTCCATAGGAAAAATCCCGCAGAACATGGGAGTCTATTGCTATCTTGATCTGTTTGTTTGTGTTATTGTGTGACTTTGGTGTGTTTAAAGGTCTAGTTCAGTTTCACAAAAGTGAAACAATACCACAAACAAGCTAGCAGATTGAGGAAGGGTAAGAGCAACAACATCTTTCTTCTGCAAGGTAAAATTACTGATTTTTTTGAGTTTGGTTGGTTCGGAGAGCAAGGTATTTGGATTGTATAACGGATGTTTCCCGTTGGAAAAGGCTGTCTGATGGCAAAATAAAGCAATGAAAATATTTTAAATATAGCATAAATTTAACCTGATATTGATTTTTTTTTAGGTGGGCGTGTTTTTTTTGTCGCTAAAATATCTTTGGTTGCTGGTGCCCCTCTTCACCTCACCTCCTTCTCCTCTTTGCGTGCCAAATGCCATCTACTGTAACTAATACACTGACTACTGATAAGTACCTTATTCAACCTTGCATCAAATAATCCAAACTATCCTTTTTCAAATGATTATGTGATTTTCATGGGGATCTGTACCAAACAAAGATGTTTTCTTAAGCCATTATAATATGATTTGTAGGCTAGGACATCTCTACCAAACAACAGTATTGAATTTACAATGGTATTTTGACACACATTTCGGCTTTAAAGCTATAATATGTAACATTTCTGCATTAAACTTAATAAAATGCGAGACATATGTTATATATTTTGTGGAGCTGTGTACTTACATTATGCCAAGAGTTTCCAACAATGTTCAAATACAAAGAAATCTGTCATTTATTGAAGATAATGGTTTGTTTCCTACTAGCTGTGGGTTGCTTATGGCCTAACTTCCAGGAAAACATGGTATTTTCGGATATGTCAGAGAGTAAGAAAGGAGTCTGCAACTAAATGTGACGTGAATAAACCTTTAATACATTACCTCATCCATGAACATTATTCCTGCTTGAGTCACGTCCGTTAGATTTCATCTGCAATTCACCATATCGATACGGCGGCCGTAATAAACATATGAAATCTGATATAAACATCATATAAACACATGAAATCTGACAAATCGTTATGATTTTGTCACTTCCAGATTGATCAGCAACTTAAAAGACAATGAACAGTGAAAATCTAGAGGGACATCGGGGCATATTTCAACACATATTTGATAACCCATCAGCTACCATTCAGTTAAGCTAACGTGACCATTTGATAGTGTTATATGATATGTTAGGTAGTAAGGTGTAAATGAGTTCTGAAATATCAACACACACCTTGGACACATTTACTGAAGCCTGGAAGTAAAACTCACTGGATGCAATCAAGCTTGTAATGTAGGCTAATGTTAACTGTCTTGATCTGACCTTAGAAATGTTCTGGTTAGCCTGAGTCACTCACATTATGTGGTGTTTTGCTCACTTGAACACATATTTCTGTGTAATATGATTTACATCCAACACAAAAGTATGTTAAGCACTTTTGCAGTAACTGTTATGTGTGGCAGTAATGATGGCAGTTTCGTTAGCTAGGAAGTGGCTGAATGCTAACGATAGCTGTTGTCTCACGTTAGCTAATCAAATACGTTGTTTTACTTTGAACAATGGGCCGATGTCTCTCTGGATTCTCACTGTCCATTCAGTTAATGGTCAATCAGGAAGCAGTGAATTGATTATTTATCAGATTTTCTAAGTTTGTGCGACTAGTAACCATGAAGCAGTATGACATTTGAGCTTCTCACCCTGAGTGTGACATCAGAGGAAAATGGTTGTCTTGTGAATATGGTGAATTGTGGTGGTTTAACAGTGACAAAAACAACTCCCATGATCCCATGCTACAGCGTTTGTGGTTGCTTTAATGTGATAGAGACTAACTGCAGAACTTCTGTGTTATAGGAACATTGAGTTAAATACTGTGTGAGATTTGAGCATCCAAATGCCCCTTGGAAAAATGGATCAATATATATTTTGAAACATTAATAATTGTGTTGCTATGCCTCCGCAGGGCTCCATTTCTCAGTGCCCTATTAGTTTAACCCTTCTGTATGAGGGTTATTGTGTGTGCTTATGTCCCTGCATCTCTATGCCTTTGTATTGCTCAGCCTTGGCCCATTTTCTCAGCCTCATTCCACCACCTGAGCTCCAGATTCAGTCAGTTTCACAGAGATAGCGAGGCTCATATGAGGAATGTGGGTTGTCCTGGCTAAGATAGATGAGGCTCTGGTATAAAGGGAATAACAGTGAGCTGTTTCAACTCTGCTGCCTTGTCTCCCTACAGTCTCTGTGTTGCAGAAATGTTGCATCAGTAATGAGGAGACCTGAAATGCACGTGAACAAACTGCAAGGATAAGGAATATCGAAGAAATACCACATTTTTTTTCTTAGAAAACGTGTATTTATTGATACAAATCTCTTGGTGTTATGAAAAGAGTTTGAGCTCTTATGAACACTTCACATCTCTTTGATCGCTGCCTTTGTCGGTGAGAGGCCACCTACATTAAAGGACCATTGTGTAGGATTTAGTGAAATGTAGTGGTGAGCTTGCAGATCTCAAACATGTTGTCTCCCTCTTGACTTCCAAGCGTGTAGGAGAACCTATGGAGGCTGTGAAACTTGTGTAAAACATGAAGGGCAGTGTTTGGTTTTGCCGTTCTGGGCTACTACAGAAACATGGTGGTGCAACATGGCAGACTCCGTGGAAAAGGACCCGCACCCTCTGTGGATACCAACGGCTCATTCTAAATAGAATTATTATTTTTAGGTGATTACACACTAATGAAAACATACATATGAATACTATATTCCATTTCTCCCATAGTAAATGTAAAGTAAAATTTAGACACTGAACACTGAATAAATACAAATATCAACAGTGATTCAAAATATTTTGAAAGGCCAGTGAGCAAATCTTCTTAAAGGGACATGGGTAAATACCATACATTAAAATATATAAGGAGTTCATTTGCAAGAACAGATAAACATAATTCTTAAAATTAATAAACCAACAGTTTGACTGATATTCCCCTGAGAGATATCCATTTTTGCAAATGTAGGGCTACACGGAGAGACTAATATTTTTAAGCACTGACCCCCCAGTTGCTGGCCAAAGTAAATTTTTGGAGACCCAAACATAATTTTGTGTAAAACAATACAGAATAGATGATTTAACACAACTTAACACAACCTTCCTTGACAGTGACATTTGTGTTGTCCACTTTTCCCATGAATTGTGATGTGATGTTCCCTGAAGGCATTGTTTCCGATGAAAATTAGCTAGACTTCTAGGTCAGTTGAGGAAATTGGCGGCACAAATCTCAGTACATTACATCCTTAGAAGAGTCACATTCTAGCCACTTAAAAATCCAGCATGTAAGATTTACATTGATCTATTTGCAGAATATGACAGAAATGGAATATAATATTCAGAAGTATGTTTTAATTTATGTATGACTGTCTGAAAATAAGAATCATTGTGTTCACTTGACCTCAGAATGAGGCTACAGAGGGCTGGGTCCTCTTCCATGCCATATTGCAACGCCATGTTTCTACAGTGGCCCAGAATGTACAAACCAAACACTGGCTCTAGAGAAAGCCTTTTTATGTTTTTCACAAGTCCTGCAGCCACAGTAGTTTGTCCCACTCACTTGAAAGGGGAGAGAGAGGCATGTGTTATTCAGTTGGTTGCAATCTACAACCTCACCACTAGATGCCACTAAATCCTACATACTGGTCCTTTAAAATATATGTAACATATATGTGAAAAAGAGGTGTTTTATTTTATAGAACAAATACCCTCAATGCTGCACCTGTTTCCCAGGTTTGGAAGTCATTCTTTCGACTTGTGTTCATGAACTTTTAAGTCATAATGTGGAAAAAACACCGATGCTGCCCCAGTATATTCCCTTAAACTACTAAAATCTTGCTTCACCAGACTAGTTATCAGAGTTAATGCTAATAAATAACTTTTCTAACTGATCTAGGTCACGCTGTGTGGACAGTAATGAACAGTTACAACCTAATACAAATTACAAGTGAGCAAAAAAATGTATATGCAATAGATTAATTAATACCAGTCTAAACAACAACAAACGAATGAAACGAAAAAGAATTTAATTTAAGATTTTAAGCCTCATAAAAATGTGATTTATTGCATGGCTGCTATAGTAGCTTGCAATACATTGTGTAGATGTTCTTTGTATCGTCTATATGCCATTTCTTTACTTTTGAAAAGGGGACTTACGTCAAGGCTCTTCATCAATAGATGTGATATTGCTGAGTTGGAGCTGTGAAAACTGTTTGAAAAACCATCTCAGCTTCTTTCAACCTGCTTCTTATTTTTTAGGCTTTTTCCACCATGGTGATTTACTGTATTCAAAATCACTTTGTATTTTGCTTTTGCATGCAGTTGCTCCACATTGCTACCCAAAACACACACATTTCAACTCCACAAAGCCACAGAAGCATGTCCTTTTAACAAAGAGACACGCACTGTAATGGTACTGTCATCCTATGTCAGATTCTCCATGTCCTGAGACTTGAATATATTGTGGTATTAGATGTGTAATTTGAACTAGTCCCCTCATTCAGGCAGTCTGATGCTGTGTTCATTGGATTTTCAAGACTTAAAATGCATCCTGGCATCTGTGAAAAATGTTCACAATTCATTTCCGTCTTTGTGAAATCATCCCTGTGTGGAACGGAAGAATGTGTGCACAGTGACTTTTGCAGTAAGTGTCTATAGCAAGTGATTTAGTTTTGAACACAGCCAGCCGTCATTATATAAAACTGGGAAAATGACAGCCAGGATGAAAATAACTGGAATTATCATTTCATTTCCCATCTGTGTGCACACAAGCATGCTCGATCACAAACACACAAAACAGTGTGCATGAAGGCAAATACTGTCATAGCACAGCAGCGTGGAGTACTGTTACAAAGGGTGGCAACTGACACTGTTCATTTGCTACACTTTTAAAATAGAATCACTTAGGTATGTTTCTTTTCTTTCTCTCCTGCTCCTCTTTGTGCAGACTTGATCAGGTTGAGTGTGTTTAGACATCTTAAAGGTGGAAGAAGCAGGATTTATCAGTTGCTGTTTGTAAGTACACCAGAAAGATAGTTGATTGGAGCATTTGCCCATGTGCTGTGGGTCCTCTGCAGCAGCTGTGGGTTCATCTCCCACCTGCAGCCCTGCCAATAAGGTCATGAAAGGGCCAAAAAAATATTTAAAAAAGAAAAGAAAGGTAGTTGATTGTTTAGTGTCATTCCCAGACACCAAATATCAATATTTTGAGTTGGTAAAGCGTTCCAAGCAAAGCAAAATAATGAGAAAATAAGAGGTACAGGTGGAGAGCAGGCTACTCTGTTGGTCGTGGGCAATGACTGAGAGATTATTTTTGTTGTGTCTATTCACTGCATTTTGGGAAATCCTGCATAGTTTGCCCTTAACTTTATGTCACAGTAACCCTACTGACAGAGGCGTGGACTCAAGTCACATAACTGGGACTCAAGTCAGACCCACAAATTACTTTAGACTCAACAAAATTAAAAGACTTGCAACTTGACTTGGACTTTAACACCAGTGACTTGTGACTTCACTTGGATTTGAGCTTTTCGACTAGAAAATACTTTCTGCCTTCTCCACAGAGCATATTAAGTGCTTAAAACAGGGACAACAGAAGATAAAACATAAAAAAGCACGTTTCAGACCACTTGAGTGAGTATGGTCACGCACTTGATTGTCTTTCCCCTACAAACACAAAGTAACTTAATCAAGGAACTTAGTTGCACCGTAACTTTTGGAACATGTGATGTTGCAGCAACTTACCAAGTGAGTTGTTCTAGAATGTTGTTGCCAGCACTTTATTTTAAAGGTTGCCACTATGTTGTCCCACCACGTTGCAGCAGTCATTATAAAAAGTGCAGGAAATGTCATGCAGAGGACGTTGAAGAGACGTTGCAAAAATACCATAGAATACCTGTTACGTTGTAACATTTCAACAACGCAGCAACGACTAATAGAAGCATTGTAACTGTAATGGTGTTACAGTGTAACAAATGATGCATCACAATCACAGTGTTGCAGGGACATACTGTGTTTGTAACCATGATTTTTAAATGATTTAAAATCTTCCAACTTCATTTAACATTTGAAGTTGCACAAGGGTTGGAAAGTCGAGGGTCTGAAAATGGTATTACATTTGGTGAATAGCACATTATGACTGTCTTTTACGACTTGGGACTTGAGTGCAAAGACTTGAGACTTACTTGTGTCTTGGAGAACAGTAACTCAAACCTAATTCTGCTCCTTGGTTATGTATTACCACCTTTCTGCTCTCCCTTTTCCAGTGTGATACCTCCGCCCAGGGGGGAGTCCCAGCTCTACTCTGACCTGCAGCACTGCCTCCCCCTGTTCAGAGAGCCCATCGTCCACCTTGAACACCAGTGCTGGAGGACAGCCTGTGTCCCAGCCTTTACCATTACCTTCACCGCACTGCAGCTCCAGCACGAGCCCCAGTGGCACCCTCTCCAGCCCTATACCCTGCCCCGCCCCTTGTCCTGCTCCTGGACCCATCACCGGGAGCAGTCCTGGGCCTCCTTCTCAAAGTCCGACCTCCACCCTGGAGAGCAAGGACAGTGGAATCATAGGTGAGAATTGCTGCTGCGTATCTGTTGGTTAATCTTGGCCAGCTTTTCAAATGACAAGTTCTGATTGGTTTTCACACTAGGTCAAGCATGTCCAGTGTTAGCTACACAGACCAACCACTAATGTTAACTAAACAGACCCGCTGCTAATGTTAGTTACACAGACCAACTGCTAACGTTAGCTAAACAGACCAACCGCTAATGTTGGCTTAATAGGGCGGCAGTGGCTGATTCTGTAAGGACTTGGCTTGGGAACCGGAGGGTCAACCATCAGCATCAGCTAAATAGACCAACCACTAGTGTTAGCTACATAGACCAACCACAAACATTAGCAACGAAGACCAAACAAAAGAGACTGGAATAAGTTTATGGCAATTTACTTTAAGTTTGCGTATGTAGGCCTACATTAAATGCAGATAATTACCACTATTAATCTAAATGTGCATTTGCACACAACAAGGAGAAAATAGCTAAACAAACAATTCATGAATCTACATTAAACTTAAAATATATACATATGTTAGGCAAATCAGTGTGACCATATTTGGTACGATGACTGAATGTAATCAACAGAAAGCAATCAAGTTACATTACTTTATTATTATGATACTTAGGTTACTGACTACATTTTTTAACTTGTAATTAGCAACTGTATCAGAATATATCTTTAAAGTAACTCTCCCAACGCTGAGCATGACCATTCAAAAGCAGAGTCATGCATCACTAGCAGAAATAAAAGACCTAAAATAACATGCACGGCCTAATTTAACTCAATGTGGAACCACTTACTTTATCAGAAATCCCAAATCTGTCTGATGTCACTAAAATGCCACACCCTCCTCATTAGGAAACTAGATGCAACATCACTTGAAGTCAAATGTGTACCCCTACCCCACAGCTAGTTTCTCTTCGTCGCCTGTGCCACTTCAGCCTCAAGGCTTCAGCTCCCTCCTGTCAAAACTGGGACACTGCTGTCTTTGTTGCTTATGGGTCTGATTCTCCTAAAATAGGACACTTTTTTCTCCCTAAATAGAGTTTGTATTTATAGTTAAAATAAAAAAGTGCAAAGGGCTCATCAAGTACAGTAAAACTCATTGATTGATGAGTTATAACAGTTAGGTGTGTTCTCTTGTTGACTGAGTAAACATGATTTGTTGAAGTCGAATGCTTTGCTCAGTTTTGGGTCTTTAGTCAATTTTAACTGATAAGAAAATGCAAGTAAGCAATTCCACGCCATATGTTCTGTTCTTGGCTGCCTCACCTAACCCATATTTTCTTGGTGCTCCTCAGCAACCATCACTAGCTCCTCTGAGAATGAGGAGCGCAGCGCCTCCAGTGAGGTTCTGACTAAAGATGAAGGCCTGGGCGGTAGTGGTGCTGTAATGGGCCATCCAAGCGAGGACCGCCATCCTGGGCCAACCAGGGACAATCTAACAGCCCAACCAGATGAGGCCTTACCTAGGACTGACATCATGGAGCCCAGGACTCCACCAGCTCCGAAAAGACCGCTCCCACAGCACCATTTACACAGCACATCCTCCCTGGTGATGCCTCGTCCAAATTCTGTGGCAGGTACAGTTAACTTTTCTCCTGTGTTCACCTGTTATTCTGCAGTTGACCCTGCCTAAATCCCGCCCCCTTTGGAACCTCTGTCAGCTTTCTCCTTTTCTGTTTCCTGTACTCAGATATGCTTAGCTATGTGCTAGGTTTGTCTGTTTTGAAAACAAAACAACATGTTGAAGATGGTTAAACGGGGGACCTGTAAAAGCAATATATATAGTCACATCATAAGTTAGCTAATGTGAGCAAAACGCTAACTAACTGTCTAGCAAAGTATTGATGTAGCTTAGCAAGATAGCTAGCATTTTGCTATTATTAGCGTTGGGTGTCCATATGGACTCTACTCATGAACACAGCAAACACAACCCTGTTTGAAGACAGCATTTGTCAAATCTTAAGTTAGCTAACTACCTCCAACTACCAAGCAAATCTAAATCAGTCATTAGCTAGTGAGTTAGCCTACACCTGATAGCTAATATTAACAGATCACTAGCTAACTAGACAAGCTACATCAAGCCAGGTAGAATAGGATGACATTTTTTGGGGGATTCTCGCGGGATGTTAATCAGTTTCACCACTGATCATGGGAACAGGACAGGTCAGGAAAAAACAGTCAGCAGGTGCAGGCAGGAGCGGGAATGTCAGCTTTTGCAGGCACTTGACTGTGGATTGGTGAGAACGGGATGGGACGGGAATGAAAATCCACTCCAGTGTCATGCTCTGCCAGTTAACTAGCATTTTGCTAACATTAGCTAACTTAAGATGTGACGATAGAAATGTTGCTTTCACAGGTCTTCCAGCATCATCTTCACCATCTTCAAAACTGTTTTTTCGACATAGACAAGTCTAGCACAAAACATGTCAAAGTACAGGAATCAGGAAAGAAGAAAGTTGACCAAGGTTCTGCTGAGTATCAGCACAGAGAGGAAAAGGGCCCTTAATAGGTATAGACTTCACTTTCTTGCCAAGAATTTAATGAGAAAATCAATACCACCCCAATACATGTCAATTCAATATGAAGCTAGTAGCATAAAGACTGGAAACAGGGGATAACGCTCAGACTGGTTTGGTCCAAGGCTGTGTCTAGAAGGGAACTCTTCAGCACACAGAAACTCGTGTTTTAATGTGACAACACAGGGGTTGAGATCTGGATAGGCTTAGGGACAGAAAATGCCTGGTTATGGTTTGGCAGATCATGGTTTGGGTTAAAATGATCACTCTCGTGAAATCTTTCACGGTTCTGGGGCTCCCTCCTAGACACGACTGGTCCAAAGGGAACAAAATTGGCCCACCAGCACCTCTAAGCTCACTTATTAGCATGTTATATTTCTGAGAAGTTACTGTTCCAGGCCATATTAGTGGATGGAGTGTCTGTAACATCATCCAAAGGTTTCTGAAGAACTGTTGTGAAGTTCACAGTGTGGTGTCTCTGGTTATCGCCATCTTGGCGGAGCCCGACTTGATAAATGCCTGGCTAATCCAAAAATAGTGGAAAGTGGGCGCAGCTGAGGTTGGCTATAAAAATTCACCCCCTGTACAGCTGTTATTAACGGGGAAATTAGCTACAGAGACCAAAACTGTTTTTTGTACCAGTCTGTAAACATGTTGATTTCTGCTAAAGTTGGACATTTTAATATGGAAGTCTGTTGGGATTGACTCGCTTTTGAAGCCGGCTTCAAGTGGCCATTTTCGGAACTGCAGTTCTTGGCACTTAGGCGTCACTTTTCAGCCCCGGGGGTTGTTGGTTGGTGCTGGCCAAGAAATAGTCCCACACGCAAACCCCCGTAAAACCACAAGGTGCTGTTTGCACACTTCCGTTTTTGTACAGATTAGACAAATGAGCATAATGTGTTAATTAGTGAGCTAGTGAGTGAGTTGCTAAAGCTTGCATTATTTTGTAGATGAAGAAGGTTAATGAGAGTTTGAATGTGGCAGCTGTGACCCGAGTGATGAATTAATGGACTGATAAATATTGACTCAATGACAAACTGATTGGATTGGTTGTTGACTTGCCATTTCCCAACTATTCATCCGATCCAGAGAGGAGCATAAATTTTGCCAGATCTCTGCGATGCAGAACTAAACTTGGTTGCACCATGTGCTGCTGGTGCTCTACTTACCACAGAGGCTGGATACACACAGTGAGCAGTACCAGTTAAATGTCCTGGGAGGCCTCCAGTTGTCATAAAAATACCCCCCCTCCCTCCCTCCCTCTCCAGTCACGATCTTTGCTGGTGCACTCGGCTCTTTTTCTTCCCTTAGATGTCAGTTCATTTGTGGTGGGAGCAAAAGAAGAGATTCCCCAAGGAGTGGATTCACAGTAACGCCTGCCAGTTTCTTCTGTCAGCTGGTGCTTTCATTTAGGCGCTCTTGATGAAATTCAGAATAAAGATGAAGCGAGCCACATAGTACTGTAGCCACTGGAATCTTACACCATATTCATGAAAGATTAGACCATGAAGTAACGGTGTACATACACATTATGATAAACAGGAGACCAGAGGTAAATTTAAACTTTAATTATTCCAAGATTGAAAATTTAGTTATTCTATCAGCAATATTGTCAGACTATGATAAAGAAAATCACACTGCATTTAAGACTAAAATGAACAGAGGTTTTATAGTACTTCAAATTTGAGCACAAATACTATCTCAGAAAGTGTATAATGTATTATGTGTAATGAAAATGTAGCCTGTACAATACATTGTATATGCAAAACAGCAGCATTAACAGCAGCAGAGAAAACAAATGAACACAGAATATGTTGATTACAATCTGAGCATATTCCATATATATTAATATGTATAGAAACACAGCTGTTCAGGTTTAATCTTGCAATTAGTTGATGGATAATTTAAAATCTAGAATAGATGGAGGCCCCATCACCCTATGTGACCATGTGCACTGTGCGTTCTCATTAACATGGAAGTAGGTCCGTGTTCTCAAAGATTCCTGAGATAAATGCTGATTGTTGCAAGCACTGGAATACAAAAGGTAGTCCACGTTACCTGCTTCATCACCCCCCTAGTGGGCTGAGACTGGGGCCATTTTGGCAGGAAGCATTGTGCAATCTGATGGCTGTCAGCAGAAGGAGTGCCGCTTTCTTTGTGAACAAGTCAGAGGCTGATGATGCGTAGTAGCTGCATCAACTACAGATATGATGTTTAGTGTTTGTTAGTGAAAAAAAAATGAAAAACACATGCACATCCATGAGCCCAAGGGGATGGGTGGTGGATCATAAAAATACCTTAACAGAGTAGGAAAGATCCGTACACCAAAAAGCTCCCATTTAAGGTATTTATTTGTTATTTGTGTGACGTTTTGAGCTCCAGGCTCTGCAGTCTGAGGAAGAGCCTGCAGCTCAAAACGTCACACAAGTAAGGCAAATAAATACCTTAAACAGGAACTTTTTGGTGTGCAGATCTTTCCTTCTCTCTTCTAGTGTTTGTTAGTGTCCATGCTTTCAGTGTGTTTAAATTAGCCAGAGTCGAAGGAGTCTTGCACTAGAGGTCTAAGAAGCTGCATTGGCAGCCTGTTAAAGGTATTTATTATGAGAGCGGTCAGTGCCACTGACCTATAAAGGCACTGGAGCATCTAGTTTTCAATAATGAGACAATACAGGAATTTTCCACAGTGGAGGGACCAGCTTCGTATTGAAGGTAAAGGAGAAATCTATGATATATTTACTGTAATAAATCATAAAATGATCATGATATGTCAGAGAAATCTCTTCAAGTCTAGCTAATCAACTGGCTGAATAGGATTTGTCCTCTCTTGTCATTGTTAATTTAAGATTCTGGGCTCATGCAGTACTCCTGCAACAACTCTCCTCAACCACAGATCATATATTAAATAGGATTTCAACCTATACTGTCTATATGTCTCCAACTCACTATTTGGACTGCTGTACTCATTTTTGGATGCACAATTGCTACATATTGCTCCTTTAAAGGATTAGCTATACAGTTTGAGAAACATGCTTGTTTGCTTTCTGGATTAGAATTAGATGGCAGGATTGAGATTCCTGTCTGTCCATGAAATGTAAGGCTACAGTCAGCAGGCGGTTAGCTTAGCTTACCCAAACAACTGGAAAAAGGTGGAAACAACTAGCCTGGCACTGTCCAAGAATCTGCCTACCAGCATGTGTAAAGGCAGCCTGGTCTTACCAAATGCTGCATAAACAGCATGCCAATCTTGAGTCATTTTGCCTTATTTTCCTTTTGCTGTGTCAGTTCATGTCCTGTAGTCTGTACTGACTTATGCAGAGACGGCGTTTCATGAGTGAATGTCGTAGACAAAAAAATGTCAGATGACATAGTATCAAGAACGACAAAGTCTGCATGAGCAGGAGGGTTGGGGTGGATAGACGGGTCAAACCAACACAGGACTTTCAGTCAGGAGACTGCAGTCCATATCTCTACAATGAGTTAACTTACATGACGTCCTTAACTTACTTACTTAATTAGCATGCTTATTTTATTTTACAATCTTTTCCCAGACCTAACCAAGTAGTTTTGTGTGACACTTTCACAATGTTAACCATGACAAAAATCACTGTGACAAAGAAGATCACCTGATTATGATGACAGAGGTCACCTGCCTGTTGTTCCCACATCCAAAATAAAATGCGCAGGACTAAACAGCGCTAAGTGACACATGAAAAGCCTAAAATGTGTAGACATGCCATACAAAATATCCTTAAAAGTAGCATGCAAAATACACCATCCCATGTAACTGCTAAGACTCATTAATAACAATTTGTATCTTGTTTGTTTAAAGCTATAGTTAGTAACTTAAAAAAAAAAATCTTGACATATTTGCTGAAACTGTCACTATATTGAGACAGTAGTATGTGAGTCAGATATGTGAAAAAAATCAGGTTCCCCTGACTCCTCGTAGTGCTCTTAATGGATTTGCAAGAATCCACTGCAACAATCAGAGCCAGCTTGCAAACCAGTACTTGACAACCTCAGAATGAGACTCAGCAATCAATACACCCCAAAACAGCGACCTTGGGCGCTGCTGTGATTGTTTGTTTTTATTCAGGCGTGATGGATTCTTACAAAAGCCATTAGGAGCACTATGAGGAGCCAGGGGATTTTTTCACATATTTTCTATCAAATACTACCACAACGATATAGTGATAGTTTCAGCAAATATGACAAAAAGTTATTTTTATATAAGTTACTGACTGTTGCTTTAATCCTTAGAAAACCCAAGTGTTTCAGTAGGTTGCATGCTGGTCCCAGCCAAGAAGTAGTCTGGCATATAAGCCCCAGTAAAATAGTGTATTGTTAACTCTACATTTTTTGTTTTTGCATGGATTAAACAAAAAAGATACATAAATGAGCTTTAGAGGTCCTCCAGGGCTCAACAATAGATTGCCCGCTTGTCTAGGGCAAGTGAAATGCCATGTCGGGCTAGTAACTCTTGGAACTCACTTGTCTGACCAGGCAAGTGGTAAAAAAAAAAATTAAACTGAACAACTTTGCTAAGTGATCAATTGTTAAAGTTACTTAATGCAAAAATGCTGTTTTCAGTTTCTCAAATATGGAGATTTCCCGCATTTCTCTGTTTATTATTGTTTATTATTATCCTCTTAAACTGGATATCTTTGGGCTTTGGGCTGACAAAACAAGACATCATAACAACCTGGACTTTGAAAAACAGTGACATGTTGCCTTGCAATTTGTAAGGGGGCAAGAAAAAAATGACATCGGTCAAGAGGATTTCTGACCCACTTGCCCAACCAAGCAAGTAAAAAAAAACATTGACAATGAACCCTGTCCTCGTGGACAGCTTTTATATCTATGGAGAGAACCAGGCTGACTGTTTCCCACTGTTTCCAGTCTTTGTGCTAAGCTCTGCTAACTGGGTTCTGGCTGAAGCCTTATGTTTAACAGATATAAGAGTGGCATCTGTCTTCTCATCTAATTTTCCACCATTAAGCTAATAAGATAAAGATATTTCCCCAAAATATTTAACTATTCCTTGAAGGTTGAATGGATTCTGTAGAATCAGTATTAGGTGGTTTGCTCATGATTGAAGTGGACGCTGGAGGCTTGGCCCAGTGTTGTGGAGTTGACCTTTAGAGTGATGTAGGATCAACAGTGGTTGTAGGATAATCAATTACACTGAACATAAAGGTAGGCAGTGAGTGTAGGATACGTGGTGGTGAACAGTGTCCCATCAGGCCGGACTGTCAGGGGTGGAGGAATGAGCTGTCCTGGTGTCCCTGACGGTGTCCAACCGGCTGAAAACATGTTTTAAGTCATTCACTGTATCCTCGGTCCACTTAGCCATTTGGCCTGGCTGCCTTTAGTTAGCAGTCTTTCTCATCCCACTCCACACCTCCTTCACACTGTTCTGCTGCAGACTGTTCTTCATCCTCTCACTGTGGATGTTCTTTCAATCCTCGATTCTTCACTTCAGCTCTTGCTTGACAATTACGGTAATTTCCTCCACGTCCACCTGCCTAAAAAACCCTCCTCCACCTGTTGAAAGGGATCTCATGTTCGTAGCGTTCCAAGGTTTATTACACGCTCGTCCCCAATCTATTTTCTTTCATCATAATTGCTGTGTTCACACTGTGATTGATTTGTTTTGCATCAAGGAGTCCTTCATTGTCCACTGGGTACTCTATAGAGCAGGTTCCATGTGCTCTTAACAGCCCTGTAAATTATAATATGGCCTCAGTAGCTTTCGCCCACGCTCTCACGCTGATGCTGCAGGATGATGGACACATGCAGGGAGGCTAGATGTATCAGAATATGATCTGATCTAGTGCTGAAAGGGTGGTGAAACTCGATGTACCATGTATGTTGCAAAAGGAGGTTCAATGCATCTTTCTCCCTGTTCTAGACAAAGAAAAATGGGTGAAGGGCCAGAATTACACGTGTAATAAACATGACACATTGGTTAAAGGAGCACAAACACATTTCATGTTGTGTGGCTCATGTCTGAGTGTAGACTGATTTGGTGATTAGTCATAACGAAGGATGCTTAAGGACGTCGCTGGCCAGCATCTTCAGGCTGTGACCGTAATTGCTGCTTTAAAGCTTTAAGCCTGTAACAGCTCAGGGATGTCGTGCAGCTCCCTCTGAGATTACCAATGTCCAATGCATTTAACATGTATGGTACATGATTATTTATGTGAGCTCGTCATATGTCCAGAAGATGCACACGTTCTTGTCTGCTGCCTCTATGACTGGTCTCTGTCTACAGTATTTTATAGATAAGTGCAACGTGACTCAGGCCTTTTTTTATATCCCACTCTGAAGGGATTAGAGGTAGCAGTAATGCCAGATTTTCAGATTTTACAGAGGATTTTTTTTTCATATTACAGCAATGAATGAATGAAACAGACCAGTCTGTAACTTCCCATTGAAAACAAATTCTTAATACAACAATAGTTTTTCTGTCAGACTCATTTTTCCGTGGGTCTCGATTCTTATTTATAATAATATATATTTCAATGCTATTTGTGAAAATGCAGTAGACACAACCCACAAATATAAATAGGAGCAAACCAATATCATCATAACCCAAGAGTTCCCAATAAGCGTAGACACTTCCGGCTGCAGTGACTCTAATCTAGTTAGCTGGTTCTCTGCCATGGCTGGATTCATAAACCACTTGGATTAGATTCCCCTTCATTAACAGACAGAAAAGGGAACTCAGAACAGCCTAAGACTAGACCAGAACAGAGGTTCTTGACCTTTTCACTTGCCAACTGCCGCAGCGACAGATAAGCAGCTGACCAAGAATGGCATTTTCCTCTAGCAGCCTCAGTCTGAGGAGGGATGCTCATAATAAATCAAGCCACATTTACTACAGAAAAAGTTAACTTTCCGGGACATTCTGGCATGTTAGTTAGTTAGTGTCTGGTTTTTGAATTATATCCATTTTTGTTGTATTTTACATCCATCTGTGTTCAGTCTCCTAGGTAAATCCTGGCAACAATTAAATAAAGGCAAAAACTGGCAAAACAACAACAAAACAAAAATAAATGATAAAAGTAAGATGTAATGCAATGTAATTAAACAGCCCTGAAACTAATTCAGCCCTAATTAAAATGTTCAGTTTTGCTTAGACTTCACTTGTTATATTAAATGCTTAAATGGTCTGGTCGTGGCCTGCTGCTCTTCATCAAATGGACCATGAAGGATTTTTAGCAATAAACTATAATATGAATATGAATTGCATTGTATAGGAAGTGTTTTCCCTGCATATCTAACTCAAATGCCTGTATATTATTGGCCATCACCTTTGTTAAAAATTATGACAAAAATGCAAAGGCATCATTCTCGTCTTGCCTCTTGTCTTTTTTCCATCATGCAGGCTCTGTGCCCTTTTGTTTTATCAAAAGAAAAAAGAGCCAAGAGAGTGAAATGTGCACATAAAGACTGCACAATCTGTCTTTGTGTTGAGTTGTGTGCCAAAATAAACACTGTCATGTGTCACAATCACCTTGTTGTTCCATCTTGGTATAAAGTCTAAATCCCTATGAGCACTTTCATCTGTGAGATTGTGATTTATTTATTTTTTTTTTTCACTTAAACACACGTCACTCTAAAAGGTGCACACACAAACTGTGTAGGCCACACATGTCCTACAGCCTTTGCCACCTTTGTTTCAAAAACCCAGGGAAGAGCCTGACAGGTAATGCTCAGTATACAGTGGTATTTGAATCTGCAAACTATTTTTCTTTCAGTTGGTCTCCAGAAATCTCATTACAACATCTGCACTTTCAACAAATTGGCTGGACCAGAAATTTTAGCCAATTACAAATTCCAACAGCACACCACTAGATAGCAATACAGACAAAATGACTAAACATATTGAAAGATGAAGTATTGAAAAGTAATTTCCACTATAGTATTGATTTTGTACATAAATATATTTTTGGCTACATTCTAAAGATGACATGTTGTAAGTTTAACTTTTGTCCATGTTGACACCACAGCCACAGGGCTGGTTACACCTATTTCAAATGCCACTTACAGGCAGTAGGATATGAATGGAGACAAACTACAAGTAGCCATTGAGAGCTAAAAGATTACAGATTTGAATAGAACAAGTTTTTATTGGTATGATTTTTTAAATGTATATTTATTCATCAAACAAACTGTGAAGTGGGCTTAAAGTCTACGTTAGGTACTCATTAAGCCCATGCCAGACTTTTGACATATTTTAAGAAGTTAAACAATAAAAATATTAGATATTAGTTTAAATAAATTATTGATGCCTCAAATGAGAGATTAGACTTTGATTTTAACGCAAATGTTTTCACTTAAATTGGGGCAGCAGTATAAACTCAAACTTTCATAAATTGCACAATGACAAGAGTAAGCCATTGAAAAAAGGCAAGTAAATGCTATTTGTTAAAAAGGTACCTAAACAGTGTTTACATGCATTTACCTGTATGACTTGTATTTTTCTTTATATGACCCACAATCAAAATCATTTGGCCACCCCTGCTTTATGGGCTGTTTTTAGACATGTGGTTTATAGAGATGTAGGACTGAACTGCAATATATAGAAATATGTTTGTTACATCTTGTCTACAACTTATTTTGTCCAGAAGATATGAAAACATTTTTTGTCCACCACACATTAGAAACACTTAACAATACAATGCAATCAAATTCAAAACCAGCAGACGCTACAGGCCCAATAATGACAATAGAGTTGATTCAACACCTCTTTGACTCCAGCATTGTTGTATTTATTACAAGACTGTTGTATTGCATTTCATTTCCGTGCACAGCACTTTCTATTTTTTGTCACTCAGTGTTTTGCTGCTTAATAATAATAGCAGAAATAGATTATTAATTTTTGCAGAGGACTAAATTTAAGAAGATGCTGATTACATAAAGCCCATTTCTTTATTTTCACAATAGCCTCTGATAAATGTCTTAAAATCTGCAGAAAGTAAGCCAGGCTGACCTGTAAACTCTGTAATCTGAGTGGGTGGATGGATGGGAGAATGTAGGAGTAAACAACTCTTTCTTTTTGTTTCTTGCCCTTCTGCATGACATGTTTTTTTTATTTTATTTATTGTGTTGGCTTTTTACGAGGCTCATTTAGTCATTAGAAGAATGTGTCTAATCCTGTTATTGACAGCTGATACATTTTTGCATTACAGCCGGCGATGAGTTTCCAGTGATTATCACCAATTTGGTGTCCTGATGTGTGAGACAGTATGAAACATTTGGTCATTTCAGACTCTTGTTAGCTCGAGATTACATGACATGAGATGAGTTGTTTTCTTTTCTTTTCTGCTCCTCTTTTCTTGTCTCCTCAAGGGCACTGAGCATTTATCATTGAGAGCAACAACTGTTTATGTCTCGCGTCTCCATGGATACAATAATTGACTCGAGCAATGAATTTGACACTTGTGTGGTATGCATGTGTATCTTTGCACATTTCCTGCATCTCTCTCACACCCTCAGTCCGTTCCCAACCCGCTCTCTCTGTACAGCAACCAGCTCTACTCGCCTGGAGGATTTGAGTTATCTGGACAACCAAAGGGCTGCTGGTGGACACAGGGGCTCCGTCCGTAAACACAACACAGCTGGACGCACAAATGATGACTCCAAAGGTATTTTGTGGCTTAACCTCGGGGGGTGGAATCAGTGTGTAAATATAGTTTGGTGCAGAAACATCTGCAGACCTGTGTGGAATGTGCATGCACTTCCCCAATGTCACTGCTTAAAGGGATAGTTCGGATTGTTTGATGAAGAGGTACTTGTTGATAGTCAGTGTATTACCTACAGTAGATGCCTGTTGGCACACCCCCAGTTAGGAGAAGTAAAGAGGAGCACCTGCCCGGAAGCTATGAATTTGAGTCTTAAGGCAATTATTAAAATGTTTTTGGGTGACGTGTACACAACACAACATAAATTTTGCGGCAATGCACATGGCTGTGTTAGGGCTAATTGTCGTCCGAAACAAACATCCAAATTTGGGCTAAATTTGAACATAACCCGACCAACTAAGCAACGTTTATTTTTGGGCTAAATAAAGGCCACAACGAGCTGAACAGATTTAGCACAAAGACAACATTGAAATGATGTCAAGTGCTGGATGGGTGTGGACAAGGTCAGCAACAAAAGGCGTTTTGGCCACCTAAAAAAGGTCCATCCAAAAAAAATAAAATATCAGTTAAAGTGTATGCTATATTTAGAATATTTTCATTGCATTCACTTGCCATCCACAGCAGTACATTGCTTAGCTTTCATGCTGGTGCCCCTATTAGCTTCTTCTAACTGGGGGCATGCCAACCCGCATCTTATGTAGCTAATGCACTGACTATTGATAAGTATCTTATCCAACCCCACATTAAATAATCTGATGTATCCCTTTAAATTACATATGAATTATCCATTCTCATATACCCTTAACTCTTTCCTTTCACTCCGTCCAGGGAGACTGGTGCCATTCAAACAATCTGACATCATGCTAAAACCGCTGCTGTTCGAAGTCCCCGGTCTCACTGTGGAAACACCTTTCGTTGGCCGCGATTGGCTCTTCACGCGTCTGGAGGAGGTCCTGAGGAAAACAAGCAGCTGTGAGGGACGCGGTGCTGTCGTTGTGGGTAACGCAGGCTCTGGCAAGACCGCTATTATCTGGCGGCTGGTGACACTCAGCTGTCATGGAATGCGCACGCCACAGGGAGGCCCCAGCATCCCTCACAGCCCCGGCTCCTCCCCTAAATGTAAGACTGCTATCTTTTACTCACAGCAGCAGTGTAATTTGTTTTTGCGTTTGCATCTCAAAACATTGGTGTAAGATGAATTGATACATTCTCCTGCATGTGCTCCAGTAAAGCCAGATTCTTGTAAGATACTGGAAGAAATACCACTTTTTGGGAAGGAGTTGGTAACTGGGTCACGCACTCTTCTTTCAAGTTCTCCCCTGAGGTTTCTCTGCTGATTGCAGTTGTGTAAGGGGACTGAGATTGTTGTTGTTGTTTTTTTTTCTTATCATGAGTGGCACTGGAACCGTTCTTTTGTCTGGAAAAAAAAAAGAAACATCTCCTACAACCAGATTTTGCACATTAAATGCATGTTGCACGCTGTGACGTGCTGTTGAGTTTTGTTTTTCGAATAAAATGTGACACACCTGGAGCAATAAGAACAGCCACAAATATAGATTGTGTTGTATCACCTTCTTTCAGCTTGTTTCTATAGTGCAACAAGAAATATTGTTAAGACTACAGGCTGAGGGCAAAGCAGTACAGAAAAGGCAAAAGTAAAACAGTGTTCAAAAAGAATACTGTAGAAGATGAGTCGAAGGCAACGCACACACACTTGTTTGATTTCTTTTGTGGTGCAGGGAATCAAAGCCCCCAAAAATTCACTTCAAAGGAAAAAAAGTCAGTTCCCGCACATACTTATTACCTCTGCATTGATTCAGTGAAAAAGTGCTGATTTCAGTCACAAGGACCTTTCTCAAGACATAGCAATTATAAAGTGACATAGTGCTTAAGTGCAACCCATAATTGCACAATATTCCACAGCTGTGTTGAAGGTGTGTCTGTAGTCACATGTAGCAGCTCACACATTTAAAATCCTCAACTAATCAAGATATTTAGTATTCACAAACCTTGTAATGCCACTATAGACAAAATATGGTACACACACACACACACACACACATACAGATAGATATATAATTGAAAATAAAATAAAATAAAAATACATAATTGAATTTCCAAATTAGTGGGATATACATATATATATACAAGAGCCCAAGTCAGTGCCAGAACCTCTTCCTCTCCCACCATGCTGGTAGGCGGGAGGACGGTCGTGTCTTGAAAGGAACCCGAGACCCACGAAAGATCTCGCGAGAGTGACCCTTTAACCTAAAATATATCCTGCAGGAGAGGGAATTCAGTTGTGAGTGAGTGAGTGAGTTTCTATGGTTACGTTGACACTCTTGTGCTGAAACTTTATCTGGAGTGAAAGTTTTCAAAGTGCAAGTGAGCCTCTCTCACTCCTCCACTCTAGATTAGGATCCTATAGCTTGTAAATACTCTTTCTCTCTTCACTCTTTCTCTCCAGATGTCTGGATTAGGATGGTCCTACATGGAGAAATAAAAGAATAAATCTGTAATAAGAATAATAGTGGAAATATAAATAGAATATTAGTTTTACCCAGTAAATATTTTAATAGTTTGTTTGATTCATTCTAGATATTTTTAACATTTTTTTCTTTAAACATATGATGTTCCTGTAGTGAGTTTGTGATTATTTGGCTAAAGATTTCTCTGTCTACCTTTTATATGGCTTAAGGTGATCTCTTCCTTGCTTGCCGCAAATACTTAGACGATGACGCTATCAATATGCAAATGAGTGTCTGGCATCATTTGACAACTTCTGGCGACTTTTGGAGGAAGTGCTAATTTCTTTCATTGCGAAACAGTTGGCAACATTGACCCAAGTCTGCGTTATGCAACCATAAATCCCAAACTTTGAGGTAATCCATTTACACAAACCTTCAGTGAAAAATACAGCAAGATTCCGTCTCTGGTTTTAAAGGGATAGTTCACCCAAAAATGAAAATTCAGTCAGTTTTAGTCCACAAAACACTGCTGGAGTTTCACAGGTAAACAGCGCTGCAGACTGTCCCAAACAGTTTAAGTGAATGGTGACCAGTTTTCAAATTCAAAAGACAATTGAAAAAACAAAACAAAAACAAAAACATAAAATGCCTCCATACTGCTCATCTGGTGTAATCCAAGTCTCCTAAAGCCACTTGCACGTGCACACCATCACAACACACACACACAGTTCAGATAGTGTGCATGTGAACGTGGCCTCAAGCTCAGGATCTAGGTGAAGATTTAGGCTAAAAACGTAAATGACGAACTCTCAAGTCAACTTGGCATGTCGGGGTTTTAGGAAACTTGGATTACACCAGACAAGCAGTATGGAGCCATTTTATGGCATTTTTATGTTTACTAAATTTTCATTTTTGGGTGAACTATCCCTTTCAGTGGTTTATGAATGCTAACTATCTTCACTAGTTGAGGATCTTAAATAAGTGAGCTGCTGCATTTGACTATAGACACCTTCAACACAGCTGTGGACTATCATGCAATTATGGGCTGACAAAAAGAGTACCTAGATATTTATTTTTCAGCATCATCGCATTATTAATTGATATCTGTACTGTATGTTGTCATTTTGATTTAAGGTTAACACACGGTATAGCATGAGGTTGCAGGAATCCAGTCTCTGAAACAAACACTCTTGCTGCCATCTAATGTGGTTTTGCACAGTCTTGCTTACAGATGCACTAATTAATCGCAGCAGATTAATTGTGTTTCTTCATAGACTTCGCTCCTGACATTCCCGCGCATACACCAGAGACTTCATCTAACGAGTGTAAATGGCAGCTTTGCGTTTGTTGTTGTTGCTTTGTGCTCCGTTCAGGTGGGGATAGGCAGGGAAAAACAGCCTCCAAACAGCCAGCTGACTCCCAGCCCAACCAGAGTGCTGCTGCAGGAACAAGTGATACTACAGCGCAGAGGAAGGAGGCTGTCAGATGCCTCGCTGCCAAGGTACCTCAAAACACACACACACATTCGTTTGTATTTCTACACTTGTGAGGATCTGTAAGTACAAAATTCCGTCTCTAGGCCCCAAACTTAACGCAATAGTTTTGACATTTTGGGAAATGTGGGGAATTCACTTTTGTGCAGAGGGTTAGAGGAGAAGATCAATACTGCTCTCATATTTGGACACTAAATATGAAACTAAAGCCAGGAGGCAGTTAGCTTAGCATAAAGACTGGATGAATCACACATCCTGGCTGTCAAACTTTAGCTACCAGCAGTGTTGGAAAGGTTACTTATGAAATGTAATAGGTTACAGATTACTAGTTACCCTGTTAAAAATGTAATATGTAATGGAGCTATTTTATTTGATTACTTTTTTCATTATTTTTCTAACAGATGTTTTAAACTGGGCAATAAAGCTAGAAAAAAGTCCTAAAACACTAAATTCAAACCAAGCAGGGTAAACCTCAAACTTTATTTTATGTAACTGATTGCAGTTACATTAACTTACCTGTAGATGTTTTCTCAGGTTTGACATCAAGCATTTCAAGCAAACAAGGAAGCTTTACACTGTATAGTCATCCTAGGACCCTCTTGTGATTTCACAAGGAAATTGAATTTACAGCACAGAAAGGGGTTCTTGTCGGACAACATGGCCATCTGCCTTGATGTAGTTGTCTGGTTGAAGACATGGCAGACTCAGGTTGCCTATAGGAACAATGCATGTTGATTTGATTGGCAGACAAGAGGTTTGCAAACAAGAGAATCAAAATTTGAGCACATACTGCCCAATGAATGGAGCCAAAAGATCCTGCATGGTGGAAAGATGCAAACAACAGAATTAATATTTTATTCTTCATTCAAGCTAATAGCTGAAAAAAAATATTCGGATGTAACACCTTTGTAATCACCAGCATTTTTATTAGTAACTGTAAGGTAATTACATTTTTTTCTTGGTAATAGTTAACAGATTACAATTACATTATTTTGTTTTGTTTGTTTTTTATTATTTTGTAATTTAACTACATGTAACTAGTTTCGTGTAAATGGTTACTCTCAACACTGCCAACCAGCCCATCTACAGCTCACTAATTATTACTTCATATCTTGTTTCTTTAATCGTGTAAAAACAACAGTTCTTTGTTTTACAGGTGGTTATTCTCGGCTATGAGCAGTTGCCAGGCAACCAGCAGAGATTCGAGGAAGTTACTGTTCACAGGAGTAACTTTGGCACATAACAAAAATTGTTTTAACACAAAAGAGATATAACATGTTAATGAGCTTTTAGTAACTTTTAGAGGTGCTAATTACCTTTGGACAGAGTCAGAGAAGCTGTTTCTCTCTGTTTCCAGTCTTTATGCTAAGCTAAGCTAAATGGGTGCTTGTGGTAGCTTTATATTTAAATGCCCAGCTTGTAAGATTCAGGCAGAATTGGCAGAATATGGCAGAAATAGAATATATAATATTCATAATTATGTTTTCATCAGTCTATGACCACCTGAAAATAATAATCATGTTTTTGTTACCCTAAAATGAGCCATTAATATCTACAAAGGGTCCTCTTCCCCAGACGCTGCCATGTTGCACCAACTTTTTTCTACAGTAGCCCAATTACTGGCTCGAGAGGGGACCTTTCCTGTTTTTCAGGAATTCCACAGCCACCGTAGTTTCTCCTACAAGCTAGGAGGGGAAGGGGGAGGCGAGCGGTATTCAGTTGGCTGCAGTCTACAACCTCACCGCTAGATGCCACTAAATCATTCAGATTGGTCCTTTAATGAACAGAGTGTTATCAAACGTCTCATTTAACTCTCCACAAGAATGTAAATAACCATATTTTAACATCAGCTTAACAACAAGTTAGTACTGACCAAAATGTCCGCTCTCAAGGCCTAAAATAAAAAATGAAATGAAAAAAATGGTTTGGTCCCCATAAAGATACAAGACTACTCACACAAAATGCACTTCTTTTTTTAGTTTTTATTTTTCTTGCTGCTGAGCCGGCTGCCGACTCACCTGCAGTTATAACAGACTAAAGGAAGAAATTATGTTTACATTATAGAAATGCCCCTGGATTTAGCTTCTTTTTATGGCTGCTTTAATAGCGCTGGATTTTTTTTCCTGCACTTCTCTCACCAGATTTGTGAGTAGCGTAATATAATGCAGCTTCATAAACAGGACTGTAGGGAGCAATGACTGTTAGAAGCCTTCACAAAAGACTGAAGAGGGATCAATTGAAAGTGATAAACACACATCATCGTTGTTCCTGTTTTTAAAGAGCCACGGGGCTGCACATCGGTGACACAGGTTTTTAATGTCAGAGTGTTCCTCTCTCTTTTTGGGCACATGTAGAACATGCTGCTGATTGCATCACATAGATGACATGGAAGCTTCTAAATTTACTAACTTGGCCTCAATAAGAGTTTCCATGGGAACTACTCAGAGTACTTGTGATGGTGAGGATGTTCGCTCAAAAGTAAAATCATTGATAACGTTAAATATGTGGACATCTCATGGTGCAGGGTGGGACCTTTCTACACCCCACAAAGAGTGACTGAGTGAATGCTATTGGGAATGTTTATTTTTGTGCAAAAATTAATTTACTGTTGATCCTCCAGTAAGGCAGGTCCAATTTGTCTCAATGTTTTGTATTTTATGCTGTTTGAAAAAAACACTTTGTATTTACTGAGTGTTTTTTGGAGTAAATCTGCTGTAATATGTTGAATGAAACTCTCATTTTTGAGTTTTATGAGCAGAAGCTCTGTTGTGGCTCACATGATTTCTGCAAATTTCTGTGTTTATATCTTGGTGCTATTTTATTGTACCTGTTATTACATTCTGTGATATTAGTCTTAGATATTGGTTTTCTCCTTTTATGTCTTTTTTCTAGGGATATGAACAGATAAAAAGCTCTGAAAAGATACTGTAAAAATGGCATCTAAATTTGTGCAGCACTGAGTAATTTACTGCCCGAACTGACTAAATTTACGATCAGCACTGGACATCCACATAAAAAAAGTGCCAAATTTTCCCTTTAATTACAGTACCTATATATGTTAGTTTAGTTTGTATACATTAGTCACATTTCGGCGCTGGTCATAACTTAGTCAAAGTGAAACTGCAATCAGCTGACTCTTTAGAGCGATGGTAAGATATCCATCAAGGATAAACTTCCTTAAAATTATTTTTGAAATCATAGAAAAAAGGAAGTCTTTATAAATTCAGATTTTGGCTCATATTCATCAGGTCAGGCTTTGTCTTCAGTATCAAAGTAATCCAGGTGGTTGATGTCTGTTCAGTGTGAACAGGAACTGCTGTAGCCAAAGCAGCTTGCCAAAATGTGGACAAATAGGCTATAGGCTTTACTTTACTTTTGCTACTGTTATACATTACATGCAGCAGTGTTTCCCCTATAGTGTATTTGGGAGGAAATTAAAAAAAAATTTTAAAAATGTGACCCCCCCGGCCCTATCCCCCCCTCCCAAAGCAAAAAAGCTAGGGGAAACACTGCATGCACTTAATGTACAAAATAAAACCACCTTGAGATTGGGCTTCACTTTACATACGTGCACACATACAGCAGGTGTATATATCAATCTCCCTCTTTAGAAATAGCCAGTTGTTGAGCAGTCATGTGTTCCATCATGTAAACATGTTTGATTTTGTAACCACTGAACAGTTGTGGTAGAGTTTGGTTTCCCCCCACTTAATAGTAATTATTTTTCTTGCAACCATCAACAAAATATGCAGTATATGACATTGGTCTATGGTAAACTATCACAGTCTTGGGGTTTATCTGGTCATTTCCTGTTTTTATTTTGTAGTCCTGGTCCTTCCTCATGTGTCTTGACTTCACTTCCTGTCTTCCCTTGTGTCTGTTGTTTTTACTTTCTGACTTTGCCTGTTTTCCCGCTCTTTTTGATCACTGATTCTTTTCACCTGTTCTTGATTGCCCTAACCTGTGTCTTGTTATCCTCCCGCTCCTTAGTGTATTTAATCCTGTGTCTTTCCCTCCTTTGCTGGTAGCTTGTCTTCATTGTGTAGTCAAAACTTCAGTAATTTCTTTGTGTCTCCATGTGGATTTTTTGGACTATTTGTTGGACTTGCACACTTTGGACTTGGTTTGCCTTGTTGATGGTTTTGTAAGTTTTTGTCTGTGTTTTTTGCATTGGTATGAAACTTTGGATCTCACCTTGGATTGTTGTATGTCTACATTTGGGTCTGTTCTGTTGTAACCCTGCTTGACTAACTGTGACAGTCAACAGATGTTCATTTCAAATAAAAACAATAGCAGGTCTTGGCTTTCACTTTTTTCAAAAGTGTATTTTTAGGCAATCCCAAAACATGAGTTGCAGATGGGTTTTAGGTTCAATATTGAGACATCTTGCAAGGTTTATCCTCAGTAATTTTTCACTAGTTTTGTACCAGACTAGTTGTGTTTTTACCTCATGAGAGGATATTGAAGCCTGGCTTAAGTAGGCGGAAACTGGCAAGTGGAAGTCTCAAAAGTGTATGCAAAATGGCTGAGGGAGCTTTTCAGTTTTTTCTCTCGATAGCTTTTTCATGTTTTTTCATAGAAATTTCCAAACCAACTAAACATTCAAAACATGTGAGGTTCCTTCCATTAGACACACCACCTCCAGTTTTTAAAGAAAAATCATGCAATTCTGACTTTTCCCACTGTTAGAATTTACTGTAATATTTCTACAGTATTATACATTTTCACCTGGACCATTAAAGGCCTGAAGATTTATTGGCTGAATATGGTGTATGACAGGCAGTATTTTGTCATTCATCTGCTGGAAATAAAAGTCATTGCATTTTGTTACCTTGTAATGAGCTGTGCAGAGGCCAGCGGTTGTCTCCCATGAATGGCACCATATTGCACAGCCATGTTTCTACATGCTCAGAAAAGACAAATCAAACAGTCTCTCTGGATGTGGCACATGGCGTTTTGTGTGAGTTTCACAGCCACCATAGGTGCTTCTACACACTTGGGAGGGAGAGAGAAAAGAAATGTTTACAATCTGCAAGCTCACTGGTAGATGCCACTAAATCATATATATACCAGCCTTTTAATTTTTAAATTCCAAAGTAATAGTATTGGTTTTTTACAACAGTAGTGGTAGTAGTACGTTTGCAACAAATTCCAACATGACCTCATCCCAATCTAAAATCTCATGGCCGTGCGGGACTGTGTGAGTGGGGTCACGTAGAGAAACACTAATTCACATGTGCAGTGGTTCGCAAACCAGGAGGTTTTTGGACAAACCAACAGAAAACCTGAATGCTGGCTCTAGATACAGTCTTTTATGTTTTTCACAAGTTTCACTGCCACCACTGTTTCTCCTCCACCAGTGATATTCAACTTGTGGCCCGTGAGCCAAATCTGTTCCCAAATGGGGTGCCTGGTGGCCCTTGAACCATTTTCTAATTCACTACAAAAATTAATTGATTGACCCTGTTTTTGACAGGAAAGTGTTAGCACGGCAAGAAAATTTTTATCATTTTATCTGATAAATGTTATTATTAATGTTTGTTTATCAACTGGCCCCTGGCCTCCTGTCATTTAGCAAAAGTTGCCCCTGGGCAAAGCAAGTTGAGTATCCCTGTCCTACATGCTTTGAAGAGAAGCGTGAGGCAACATGTTTGTTATCTGCAAGCTCACCGCTAGATATCCCTAAATCTTACTGGTCCTTCAACAGTTACACAACATTTAGAGCCAAATACAGATATTTTTTGTGTGTTTTCAGTTTTTCACCTTCCTTTTGTCTCCTGTCAGGTGGTGGCCTACCATTTCTGTCAGGCTGATAACACCTATACCTGCCTGGTGCCCGAGTTTGTGCACAGTGTCGCCGCCCTGTTGGCCAGAGCGCCACAGCTCGCCCCCTACAGGGAGCTGCTGGTGCAAGAGCCTCACCTCCAAAACACACTCAGCCTGCGATCCTGTGTCCAAGACCCCATCGCTGCCTTCCGAAAGGGTGTCCTCGAGCCCTTAGCTGGCCTGCGCAAGGGTAATGAAGTCTATTCACACACACACACACACTCACATACACTTCAAGACAAATGTGATATTCAACTTTAAAGACATTTTAAATTTTAAAATAGTATCAGTTTTAAGGTGGAAAAATGTCTGCTTCCCTCACCCTCCAATTAGGAAGCCCGCTGCCATCTCCTGTGTGAAATAGCTCATTAATGACTCCATGATGGGTCCATAGATTATTCTCCCTAGTTAAGGTCAATGATTTGAATCACTGTGGAGTGAGAAACAGATGTTAGGTCATTTACATGGGGAAAGGATGAGTGTTATTTTTTGCCCCGGTGAATCATCAGCATCCCACAGGATTTCAAGGTCACAAAACACTCCGGAGAGGCCGTGAATGTTACGGACACATTAGCCCGCTCAGTTTCTCATGATTCAGACAGTCAGCTAGATTGATGTGTTATTATGACCAGGCCCTCCATGGTCTGAGCAGAGGAGTGTTTTGTCTACTCCATCACTATTAAGCAGGTTAGAAAAAAAAAAATGGAGAGCCCTTGTGCTTGAGTGTATGAGTACTCACAAGCTTGCAGGGATGCATTGACAGCTTAGATGATGTGAAACATGATGGATATGTCCTGTTACGAGCTAATAAACAACAATGGCCTCTGGCCCTTTTCAGCAGATTATAATCAATATCAACAGTTGGTGCTTTTCTCAACATATCCTGTGCTGAAAAACAAAGATGGAGCCATGAAAGGCTTTGGATACAACTATCATACCATCTGTCTTTGTTTCCTTATTACGTGCTCTTTGCGAGGCTAATGTAATACAGTATATCTGGTCTTATCTTGTGGGCTTCAGCCTCTTTTCTTTCTCTCTGTGTCTTCAGAGCGCAGGCTACCTGAAGAAGACTACATCATATTGGTTGACAGTCTTAATGAGGCAGAATTCCATAAGCCAGACTACGGGGACACAATCGCCACTTTTATTACCAAAATAATCTCCAAATTTCCAGTCTGGCTGAAGTTGGTGGTCACCGTCCGGACCGGCCTGGTGGTAAGTGAGATTATTAACATTTCAGCATTATTAGAGATCTTTTAACCATGGTACAACTGTCTCAAAGGGTCGGTTCACCCAAATTACAATTTTTCACTTATCTCTAGTGGTACCTAGCCACTCCAGTACATTTGAGGTGACTGGAATTTAATTTGTGGTCCTCACATCATTGAAATAATACATAAAAACATGCAGCACAGGTTAACCGCTGGCTCACAAATTGTCCATAGGTGTGATTGTGTGTGTGACAGTTTACCGATCTATATTTCTTACATGGCTTCTTTGAATACTCGATTCTGATTGGTTAATTGCAGGATTCAAAGGTCTGCTATTTCTTTATAGCAGACTGTTGCTATGTATAACAGACCGTTGTTACGGAGAACAGATTGTTGCTATGGACGCAGTTCTGATCATAGACACTGGAGGAACAGTAAAATCATTTTTGAATGAAATGAAGACAGTTCCTCTGTGGAAAAAGGGGTGGGTTTTTTTTTTCAAGAGCATGAGATTTTTGTTGCAGGATGACACTGAGGCTGAACAACGCTGATTAACAGCAACATAGCCGAGTATTTTACTGTGATATATCCATGGGTGTACCCCGCCTCTCACCCAAGGAATAAGTGGGTAACACTGTATATAACTGATGGCTGTGTGGCTATGTATTCCCAGACAAAATGTTGAGGTAACATTTTCCACAAACAAGAGACCCTGTAACTCCCAATGAACGACAGAGCGCACTGTGAACAATTTTAATTGGAACTGCTTTCCAAATGGATTAATGGAGTAACAGGGACTATTTTTCTGGATAAATATTTTGTGTGTATTTAGTGTGTTTATTTTGTGTTTACATTGTGTTACTGTGTCATTTTTAAGCAATGAGACAAATCAACAAAAACAGACAAGTGAATTCAGAGACATGCATAAAGAAATGAAAGAAAAAATAAGTAAATAAGCAAAATAAAATAACAGTAAAAAACTGCCAGTTGTGCAGAGTGCTTTAGAGTGCTGTGTATTAGATCTCAGACAAAGACCATGAGAAATTATCTGGCTGAGATACTCATCGCCCCCAGTCTCATATAGGTAAGCAAGAAAATAGATGAAAATTTGAGTTGGTTCTCTATCTGCATGACTGAAATCATGTCAGCCAACCATCTCTGGAAGGAAAGGGGAGAGGGAGATTTCCATTCCTTCAAAATGATTATTTTGGCGATAATCGGCCTCCAGCATCAGGGACTTTTGGGTGGCTTTAGGAAAGCACAGAGTGGATTGTGAGCAGCCGGAGATGGCAAGTCCAGCTTCCATTTGGATGGTTATTTTGGATGGCCTTTGAGTACCAATTGAATATTTTGGGCCAAAATCCAACAAGTGAAGGACAGACAGTGTGAGACAATGTGTCCTCCGTCGCTTGACATCTGTTGCACGTTGCCAGTGGTGAGGCAGAGGGGTAAATCTTGTGCAACCTGGATTCAGAATAGTGATGACGGAGGGCGGCTTTGAACTGGATCGCTTTTGAATTATTTAAATGTGATTTTTAAATATCACAAATGAAATTCCATTCATCTCTGCTGGATCGGGCCGTAGACTCTGGTGTGCGGTGCGTGTGTGAAGTTCTTTTTTGGCACCACTTGTTATTGCCCTTTCAGCACCTAGCAGAGCCTTTAATGCCAGGGGAGCACTGGACACTTTTTGGGATGTAGGCAGAAATCTCAAAACCCAGGCAAATAGAACGATCTGTGACTGGACACCACACTGTTAGAAATAAGGGTTCAAAAAGGGTTCTTTCTGAAGGTCTGAGGGTCTACCCAGAATGGGTTTCTTCAAGGGTTCTTTTGGTAAGAATAAGGGCTCCATTAAGAACCCTTTTCATCCAGAGAACCCTTTTTGGAAGAGAGAGTTCTTCAGGGATTGTTAAAGAAATTTCTTTTCAAGTGTTCTTTGTCCCATTATTCTTGTTCTTGGGATAACCCCCTGGGTGAGTTCTACATAAAACCCTTGGAATATAAAAAGATTCTCAAATAAGCTCCCTGGATGTGTTCTAGATAAAACTGTTGGAATATACAGGAGTTCTTGGTAGAACCCCATGGGTGGATTTTTGACAAAACCTTTGAAATATAAAAAGTGTTTAGGTAGAACCCTCTAGTGGGTTCTAGAAAAAAACATTGGAATATAAAGGGGTTATTGATAGAACCTCCTGGATGGATTCTAGATAAAAACCCTAGAATATAAAAAGGTTCTTGGTAGGATTCTTGAAAAAAAGAAGTTCAAATATGAAAAGGTTCTCAGTAGAACCCCCTGGGTGGATTCTAGAAAAGGCTGGAATACAAAAGGGTTCTCTGTAGAATCCCTGGGTGGGTTCTTGATGAAACCTTACAAAGTGGAAAGGCTCTGGATAGAGCACCCAGAGAGGGTTCTGGGTGGAACCATTACAACACAGACGGGCTCCCGTGGAACCTCTCATAAGGAGTGTATGGGTAAGAACTCTCTGAAAGGATTCCCAGTGTAACTTTTATGAAAGGCTCTACCAGAAACAAAAAAGGGTTCTCCTATGGGGGCAAGCCAAAGAACCCTTTAAGGTTCTAGTTAGAACCATTTTTCTAGAAGTGCACAAGCGGAAAGTGAAGTGAGAAAATAGGATTTTGCATTGTAGGCGAACTCTTTGAGTTTCACCTTGCCTCCTGTTACTCAAACCACAGATGTTTTCCCAGTACCTGCTTCTTTTCTCTCAGCTCCCTGCTGCACTCACGGTGTAGTTCAGAGTTGTGCTTTTTACTGCCATGGTATAGACATTGTGGCTTTTGGCAGCGCTGCTCCCTCTAGTCTGATGTATTTTCTCAATCCGGTTGTTAATCCCACCAAACAGCGGACGCATCTGTCCAGTGCCAAAGCCAAGCCTCCAAATGCTGCAAGGATTACGCCTTGAATGGATGGTAATACTACTGGGAGTCTGCTGGGAGTCTGGAGCTTGACAGCCAGCCAGCCGGTTACATAATTTGATTAGTGTTTGGGAATACACAAAACACATTTCGGGTCATTTTCTTCATGATTCATGTGAAGTCAGTGAGCATTAAATACCAAAATTTAAAGATGAAGAGTGCAGCTATTATAGCCCCCTCCCAGTACCCCCACTTCCTGATTGGATCATCATTCACCCTCTCCCTTTTCACTAGACATTTAAAAAGCTCACTCTTGTCTAACAACCTGAATATTTCACACACTGTTGAGAAAGGGTTAAGTGGAGCACGGTCCGCGACCACAAGTCAATTAGTTGTCGTTGAACTAAAATGTCAGTCGTCGTTAATGAGGAACTGAGCTGCAATAACAGGGTTTTAGCTGGTTTTGGCCGGTGTTGAGCAGTTGAGGATTGCAAGAGAGGAGATGAAATGTGACTCTGAGAGATGCCTGTGAGCAATGTTGGAGCTTGAGTCATTGTCACACTATTTACTGTACTGTATCCCATGGCTCTGCGTGAGTCAGAGGCAACAGCATCTGAGGAACGGGTCCCGATTTTAGTGCTTTTAATTTGTCCTTAGCTAATGCATCAAAGACATGCTGCCTACTATTCTTTTAATAGTGAGGTGTTTGTGCCCCTGTGTGGTTGTAAGCACCCATTTATCACCCATTTATCTGTCTGCAGAGGTGGCAAAAGTACACACATTCTTTATTCAAGTAGTACAAAACAAGATTACTCTTGTAAATGAGTAACTGATTCAATATACCCCTTCTTTACGTTCAGTGAAAGTGAAAAATGTTCATGGCGGTACCGTAATGTTACTTTTTGTTGTTTCTTTTTTGTCTCGTTGCATCTTTTATTTTGTTCTTGTTACGTTTTTTACATCTGTTTCATCTAGTTATGCCATTTTTGCCTTGTTGCGCTTTTTCATTTTGTCACATATTTTACGTTGCTTTCATCTTGTTATGTCTTTTTGTCTTGTTTTCATCAGTTTTGTCTCATTATGTAGTTTTGGTCTCGTTACGTCCTTCATGTCCTTTTCAGCATTTTCATCTTGTTACATTGTTTTGATCTTGTTTCATCTTGTCATGGCTTTTTTGGTTTTTGTCTTATACATCTTTTACATCGTGTTACGTCTTGTTATGTCTTTTGTCTCATTATGTCTTTGTTGTCATTGCGTCTTCTATGTTGTTTTCAAGCATTTTAGTCTTGTTACGTCCTTTACATAATGTCGATCTTGTTATGTATTTTACATTGATTTCTTCTTGTTACATGTTTTAACTGTTTTCATCTTGTTAGGTCTTGTTACATCTTTTGCATTTGCGTTTTCATCTCTTTACATTTTTTTCTCTCATTACGTGTGGTTTGTCTCATTAATAAATACTCAAGTAAAGATATCTAAAAACTCTACTAAAGTACAGTAACAAAGTATTTGTAGTAGTTACATACCACCTCTGTCTGTCTTTTTCTCCTGCAGGAAATCACCACCCTTCTTCCCTTCTCTGGCATCTCTCTGGACATCCTGCCAGACAGCAGCGATCTGGGAGCTGACCTGAGCGATTACATCCATCACCGGGTCAACGGCAGCACCCAGGTCGCTGCTAACGTCACCACGCCGACAGGCTCGGCCCCGATCAGCTGCTCCTCAGCAAGTTCAGCAGCCACCTGTCAACGCGGAGCCACGGCTCCATCCTCTACCTTCAACTGACCTTGGATCTGTTCCACAAAGGCCACCTGGCTCTGAAAGGAGGAAACTACCTGGTGGTGCCTGTCTCCCTGTCAGAGGTCAGACATGTAGAGCATTGATACACAACAAGTAAGGGGTATTTGTACCCCAGGGGTATCTGTGTAGTTAACAGGGATATGTGGGAATATTGTTGATAAGATCAGCTAATTTTAAAAATAGAAATTATGATTTGATTAAAAACTATATAAATACACATATTGAGTCACCTGTTACACCTGAACACTCATCTGGCATTGCTTCTTGTTGTTATCAATGGGTGCAGACCAAAATGCCTCCTGTTACACACTGTTTCGAGGAAACAATCTGAAACCATGGCAAGATGGTGCACACCGTTTTCAGATTGAACATGTCCCAAGCTACCTGAAGTGAACGCAACACGTTGCAATTGAGTATACAGCAAAAACTACGTAGCAAGTAAGCAAAGGTGTCTAAACAGCTAGCTAAAAGTAATGGATAAATAGTTGAAGAAAAATAACGAACAATGGAAGTAGATAGCTAAAATTAATGGAAAAATGATTGAAATAGTAACTACATGTAGTTAAAATAGTCAGCTTATGCAATAATGGATTTAACAGTTGAAATGGTTAGCTAAAGTGATAGATAAGTGGTTGAAAGGAATAGCTAAAACTTAAAGTAATAAGAAAATATTGAAATTGTTACACCTGTTAATGGGTAGTGTGTATGATTATGACAAAAAAAAAGGTTTCGAACCGCAACCTTTCGTGAAGTTATCAGTTCACCTGACTACATAAACTACAGTGCTTAAAAAAAACACATTTTACCTTGAGTGTATTTTTGGACCTGCTCCCCTCATCCTCATCTGGTCAGGTTCACAGTCTAACACTTAACACTTGTCAGTCACCCTGGTGAGCTGTCTACCGTGAAATGGCATCTTGCCTGAGGCTGAATTCAATCAATGCCCATAACATCCCTACACGAGGTACACATGGGACAGCCATTGTTCAGGCATGTTTTTCACATAAAAAGAGACAGTGTGCTCACACACACACATACACACACACTACTCAGATAAATAAAAGATAAAAATGACAACATCAAAGACTTTAAACAAAGTGCCAGAAATAGTCCTAAGTGACTAAAGTAAATGACAGACGCATTTTAATGTTACATAATCACCAGTGTAAAATAGGACAACAGATGAGCAAGTGTTTATTATACACACACAGGACTAGTAAAGTGATGATTTAATGATTGGAGAATGGATGTGGAAAAGCATGCATTAAAAAGGTGAGCTAAAGATGTGTAGACCCAGGAGAAGTTGTGTAGAAAAACGATATGGATCATTTAGTAGAAATCACTATTTAAAGGTCCAGAGGAAGATTTAGGGGGATATATTTAGGGGGATGATGTATTCATAAGTATGTTTTCACTAGTGTATAATTACCATCTGAAAATAAGAATAATAGTGTTTTTGTTACCTTTTAATGAGCTAGGGCTGTACATTTAATTATTTAAAATTATTTGTAATATTGTCAAGTGGAAATTCCAAATCACAGAAGCTACAGTTTTACAATGCAATATAACTACAAGGAAAAATGTGTGACAAAACAACAACTAATGAAGCACTGTAGTGCTGCAGAGATGCCCTGGCCCAGAAATCCAGATGTAAGAAAACGTGACTCCGAAAAACTTAGAATTTCACCTGGATGGGTGTGGTTTTGCATGATGTAGCGGTGCAGGTTTGGTTTGCTCTGTGACTATCTCAGCCTGTGCTCTGAGTTCATGCATACAATATGAGATCAGTTTATTTAACACATGAAGTATGAAGACATACAGAACATACTACTGTATTTAAGTTTTCCCATAATTTGTATATTTGGTCTCATACCTATGTACATGGAAATCGCTAGTCTGCCTTGTAAGGCAGTGTAGGCATCTGTTGATGCAAGATACTAATTTACATTCATATCAGAATACAGACCCCCCCATCTGAGTAGACTTTTGTTGTTGGACATAATTTAGTCCATCTTAATGTCAATATATTTAACACTATTTTTTCAGTTTAATGTTATGATGGACAATTTGAGAACTGATTAACAGTTAGGTAAAAGTCATTTGAAAGTCTATAGGCAAGTCTAGTCACGGTTGCAGCCTGCCAGCAATACACTGAGTAAAAATCCAAGTGTATCTACATAAATCATTTATTACAAAAAAAACCATCTCTGTATGAAGACCCTAACAAATGATTTCAGTATTTTTTTTTTTTTTTCAGGCAAAATGGAATTGTGATGCAAAAATATCATTATCACTAATTGTAAATCAGTCACAGTTGCATCTGTATAGTATTTTTTACCATATAATACAGTCTTGAGTGAACCTTTAGTATTTACAGAGGGCGTGGGTCTTCTTCCGTGGAATCCGCCGTGTTGTGCAGCCATGTTTCTTACAGTAGCGCAGAATGGACAAACCAAACACTTACTCTATATACGGCCTTTCGCATTTTCATGAGTTTTACAGCCACCGTAGGTTCTCCTGCTTGGAAGGGGAGGGTGAGGTCAGTTGCAACTAAATGCTACACACTGGTTCTTTAAAACTCCAAATGATCCATTTTTCATTGTTATTGATATGATATATATTGTTTACCATCAGGGTTTTGCACCTAATACTATAAAAATACAAGTTCCAGGATACCTGAGTCCACAAGATGTACTACTATTATAAGTTAATGTGTGCCAACCTACTAAAGCATTTCTTGCACTCGACTGGCACAATCTGGCTCAGTGCTGCCAGCATACACAGAAATGATGTACACCCCAAAGCATACTGTACACCACTGACATGCCAACTTAGACACACAGTCACAAATTGTCTGACTAATTAGATCAATGTGTAGGAGTTGTTTGTTAGGTTGGTATAATGTTGGATGTGTTCTTACTAATCTAAGCTGTAATCATTTCAGGAAAACTGACAATCCCTTCTAGTTTGACAAAAACAACAACAACAACATCATCATCAACATGTGCTAACTGCTGAATATCTGTTAGGTGTACCTGCTGATGTGCCGTGTGAGCTTTCCGGATAAAGAGGTCTTTGAACGGATACTTCCGGTGCTAAATGTGGCACTGGCGTCTCTGCACCCGCTGACTGATGAACAAATGTTCAGGGCGCTGAATGCAGGCAGTGTGAGGGGGGAGCTGGAGTGGAAGGACTTCCAGCAGAGATTAGACAGCCTGGCTGGATTCATGGTAAGATTCACGATATGACTGTTTGGTAGGGTACATAATGATTCCAAAGGTTTGAATGTTTGTTTTTTGCTATAATTTGCACTGACACCTAGTTATTTAAAGGTTGTCTTTATCTAAAGGACCTGGATTATCTGGGTGGACAAAAGGAGACAACCTATCTAACATGTCAATTAATTGTACCTTTGCATTGTAAGTGATTTTCTGTGTCATTTGTGCTTGAAGGTGAGACGCAGGGATGGCACACGGATGCTCCGCCATCCCTCCTTCAGAGAGTGGCTTGTTTGGAGAGCAGATGGAGAGAGCACAGACTTTCTCTGTGATCCAAGGTGAGACTAAAAGTCAAAGGTCAAACAGCAGAAGATTCTTAAATGTCCAGTATGTAAGATTTAGAGGGAAAGAAATTTAATATAATATTAATATTCATAATCGTGTTGTTGTTACCTTAGAATGAGCCATTTACATTTACAGAAGGCACAGGTCCTCTTTCACAGAGTCTGCCATGTTCCCAGGGCCCTATGTCCCCAGGGCCTTGTATTACCAGGGCCCTATGTCCCCTGAGTTCTATGTTCCCATGGCCCTATGTCCCTCAGGGCCTTATATTGCCAGGGCCCCATGTCCCTGGGTCCTATGTTGCCAAGGTCCTATGTTTCCAGGGTCCTATGTCTCCAGGGCCCTATATTGCCAAGGCCCTATCTTTCCTAGGTTCTATGTTCCCAGGGCCCTATGTTCCCAAGGTCCAGTGTTCCAGGATCCAATGTTCATAGGGTCCAATGTTCCCAGGGCCTTATGTTCCTAGGGTCCTATTTCTCAAGGCCTATGTTCCTGAGGTTCTATGCTCCAGGGTCCTATGTTTCCAAGGTCCTACGTACCCAGGGCCTTTTGTTCCTAGGGTCCTATGCCCCAGGGTCCTATTTTTCCCATATATATATATATATATATATATATATATATATATAGCACATAATGGGAACAGGACAAAGGATGCTATGTTTCCCAGTTCTACATACAGTATGTGCTCTCCCAGGGTCCTACGTTCCCAGGGTTCTCATCTTGACACAACCCAGAATGGACAAACCAAACACTGGTTCTAGATACCCCCGTCACATTTTGCGTGACTTTAACAGCCAATGTAGCTTCTCCACCACACATGAAAAGGGAGGATGGCACAAGGGTTTTGCAATCTGCAAGCTCACCGCTAGAAGCCAGTAAATCCTACACACCTCCTTTAAGATGCACGTACTATAAGTCAGTCGTGAATAAAGTATGTGTAAAAGTTTGTAAATCCTTGTCAAATCAGTCTTTCTTAGCAGAGTGGAACTTAGGCTATTTCTGATTAATAAGCACTATAAATGTGTCTACAGGAGTGGCCACGCTCTCCTGGCCTTCATGTTCTCCAGACAGGAGGGGAAACTGAATCGGCAGCAGACTATGGAACTAGGACACCACATCCTCAAGGCTCACATATTCAAGGTAACAGAAACTGTGATACTGTGTATATAACTTGTTATGTAGGCTTATGACTAGAACGGATTGTACCTAAGCCCGTCTGGTGCTTCTCGATTCCCAAAGGCTTCTCGCAAACAAGATCCTGCACCGTACTGTATATTACTGCATAGAAACACACTAAGACACAGGCAAATAAGCGTTAACCCCTGTCCCTACATCACCCACACACATTAGCACTAACCATATAGATAAACGCCCACGGTACAGTGAATATTGTACATGCATGGCTCGCACTTTGTACATACTGCTTTACTCCTGGGACACAATTCAAATTCTGCACCACAGCTCTCATCTGAACAAGCTTAATCTCTGCCTTTATCTGCCCGTCTCTCTCACACACTCACAGGGTCTGAGTAAAAAGACAGGTGTGTCCTCCAGCGTTCTGCAGGCCATGTGGGTGAACTGCAGCACAGACAGTCTGTCCGCTGCGCTGGCCTCCTTGAGGAACCTATATACTCCTAACATCAAGGTGACATACATGTGCTCTTCGTCAGTGGTTCTCAAACAGGGGTCCAAAGCACTCTGCCTGGGCGTGTGGGAAAAGTTTTCAGATTCATTCATTTAAGTTATCATGATATAAAAAGATTATTTATTTATTTATTTCCAAAATGTTTCAACAAATATTCTAATTTTTAAATCTAAAATAGTTCATATCATTACATTCAAATTTAACAATGTATAACTCTTAATGAATATATTCATATATCTTCCTCCCACAAGTCAAGTTCGCCTCCGTTAATGATGGAAACTGTCTCTCTCTATTATATATAAGTCCCAGGCTAAGCCTATTATTGTTCTTTTTATGCTTTTTATCAAGCATATTTATTTTCTATTTTTTCTATTTTTTCTATTTTATATATATATTTCATAGACACACAATACAATAAAATACAATGACATAAATATACAGTTAGTGGTCTAAAACACAGATAAATAAGGTGCACATGAGGGCTGAGGACTGCAAGATCAATAATCCTCTCGATACAGTCCAGTAATTCTGGTGTGCAAAGAGCAGGGAGATAATGATAATTAAAGTTATATATAATATAATACAATATAATGTGTAATAATAATAATGTAATAGTGTAATATACAAAATATAATATTTTATATACAAATGTTTAGCTAATATAATAGTTAATTAAATAAAATATCTAATAAATTAAATAAAATATCTAATAATAGTACACGATTATTGTATATTATTTAAAATAATCAGAACCTGCATTTTACTATATGTATAAGCACACTCTTGTTGTGCTGTTATGTACTGTATATTCTGTGTTGACATGATCCAAATATTTTTAATGCATATCTAATATCAAATTGATTTAAGCTTTATTGGCATGATGTTTTAGATTTAACATGTTGCGATATCTAATATCTTTCTGATAAATTTCTTTTGTGTTGTTCTTTCATATAATTAAGTAGAATTGCAAAAAAAAAATAGGCTACATTAAATTATTCCAAGGCACATACATAAGGGATCCCTGGTTTATTTTATCTTATAACATCCAAAATATATAATCCTATATAAAGAGATACACTGTTCTGTTTATCTTTTTCATCCTGCAGGTAAGTCGTCTGTTGATGCTAGGTGGCGCTAGTGTGACCTGGTGTACAGAGGTGGTGGGACACGCCCCCATTCTGGCCGTCCACGCCCACCTGGGGCATGTGGAGATGGTTGCTCTGCTGCTTGAAATGGGCGCTCCTGTAGAAGGCACGACTGACAGCGGCATGACGCCACTCTGTCTGGCTGCCGCTGCAGGACACACAGACATCGTCAGCCTGCTGTGCAAGAAAGGGGCCAAGGTCAGTGTCATTTCTGTGCAAAGAGGAGGAGAGATAAATTTGGGTTTGGATGGTGAGACCAGGACATTTACTATGGATAAATCAGATTTAAAGGGATAGTTTGAATTTTTGTAAGTGAGGTTGTATGAGGTACTCATGAGTTGTCGGTGTACGTACATACAGTAGATGGTTGGAGTTTGGAGAAGCAGCAGGAGTACTGGTGCAGGAAGGTAAACAATGTACAGCTGTGGAAAGGGTCAGCACCAAAATATACTTAAGCCATGTAAAAAAATCAAGCCACCTTAAATAATCAATATCAGTTTAAGTTTATGCTATATTTACAATATTTCCTCCGCTTTTCCTCACCCTTAGTCTTTTCTGACGTTAAACTGCCGTTATATGAGCCAGATATCGCTGTCTCCAAACCAACCAGTCTCTATTATACTTATATGTGTGACTTTGGTGTTTTAAAAGGATGGTTCTCATTCACCGAAGTCACACAAAAACACAAACTAACTGGTTGAGGCAGCGGTAGACCAGCAACTCCTGTGTTTTGTGATCTAGAATAACAGAGTCTGGTTGAGTGAGAGAGAAAGCGATATCTGGCTGATATAACGGCGTTTTCCCATTGGAAAACACTGTCTGACGGCAAAGTAAGGCAGTGAAAATATTCTAAATGTAGCATACACTTAAAAATACATGGCTAAAATACATATTGCTACTGACCATGACTACAGCAGTACATTCCTTAGCTTCTGTGTCGGTACATCTCACTGCTTCTCCAAACTGGGGGCATGCCAACCAGCATCTACTGCAGCTAATACACTGATTATGAGTATTTCATACAACCTCACTTCCAAAAAGCTGAACTATCCCTTTAAATCTGTAACAGAACACTCTGTCTCTCAGTACCTCTACACCAGTGATATCCTGGTTTTACATCCACCACAGTTTCAGGATCTATTCTGGGGAGACAGATGACATAAACAGGCCTGATCTAGGCCAGCGTATTCCAGGCACCGGCCAGCACCAGTGTTGTAAGTCCTTCTGTGTGCCCCTCTATGCCAGGTGGGACACGCTGATAAGAATGGCCAGTGTGCGCTGGTCCATGCCGGGCTGAAGGGCCATGCAGAAATCATCAACATCTTGCTGGGCCAGGACTGGGGAGCAGAGATCCCCACTGACCCACAGCAGCAGCAGCAGCAGCATCACGGCAATGAGAGTGTGACTGGGAAATCACAGGCTGCACAGCAGGCAGTTACAGCTGCAGCCAGTGTGGGACATATGCAGGTACGCATCAGCTCAAGGTCCTAATGACAAAAACATTTTTAAATTGATTTTTTTACTTAGAGCATTGCGCCTGCCCTTGCTTGATGGAGAGGATTTACTAGACACGGTTTGCTGTTTTGCTGTGGTCAAGGTCTATGGGCGCTTTGGTTTTCTTTCAGCACAGCATGCCGGCATTACAGAGGACTGTAAAATTGTGTTTTCCTGCAGGTGGTGAAGAGCTTGCTGGACTTGAAAGATGAACAGCTGGCAGTGCAGATGGACGCTCACGACTCTCTCTGGGGAGAAACGGGTACATTTCTCCTATCAGTCGGATAAATTTAGCTTTCTCACCTCTTTCTGTCCATCAGTGTGGGTCTAGAGTCATGCTCAAGGGCTTTGGGGTTGCATTTTAGGCACACTCTCGCTCTGTGCAATGAATAAATATTAAACCGCTAAGTTACCTTTGAATGGAGCTGCAGGAGCTCATTTGCTGGCTTCAGTATTATGACTATTGGATGCTCTGGTTGATATCAAATAGTAGATTTGATTGTAAATAGTTTTTTGTTTCTGCCAGAAATGAAGCATCACATTCTTTATCACACCAAATATCTCTTCCAGCCACATTTGTAGCATCTAAAAAGCATCTGTTATTCAATTGTAATACTTTTTACCTCTATCACAGATGTGATAGAGCAGCCTGCAGAATTCTGTTAGGTCCATTTCCTGAAAGCATGTCAGATGAAGTCTGTATCTCTGCCTGCAGCGCCATTAGAGCCTAATTCTATTACACAGTCCCCTCCAGTGCTGAGATAGAAAAAGTGAGAGCACGAAATAGCCTCTGAAACATTCACCTTTGCATGTACACTACAAGGGTTTTCATGTTTCATGTGTGTGTTTAGTGTTAGTATGATTGGATTACAGTCCATTTGCACAGATAAAATGATCAGTCAGGGATACAAGCTGAAGTCTGGTTACTTAACAAGGGATTTGTACTTTTAAATTACCCAAGTCAGTAGTGCATACTGTGTATCACAGCTTTTAAAATACTCTTTTTCATAAGAACATTAACTCACTGCTTCAGTTTGTGTATTTAAAGGGACAGTTCACTCCAAAATCAAAAGTACATATTTTTCCTCTTACCTGTGGTGCAATTTATCCATCTAGATTGTTTTGGTGTTTTTTGGAGATACTTCTCTCCAATATAATGGAACTAGATGGCACTTGGCTTGTGGTGCCACAATCTTGTTGTGAGCAGTTTTCTGTGGGAACTATTTTCTTTCTACTGAACTACAACTGCCAACTGTATAACTGCACTAGCTAACTCATTGTTGCTAATGTTACATCTCAGCAGAGAAGGATGGATGAGAGCAACTCATCTGTGTACTGTGTTCATGGATAATAATGCCACCGCCCCTGTTTTGGATGAGAACCACTCTAATTTGATTGGTGGCCAAAACAAATTCCAAGGTCCTTGCCAGTTTAAGCATATAAAATAGGTAAAACGTATCGCTGTTTAGCTATTAGAAGCCCAAATCCTGTGGCCAGTCAGGTGAGCAATTATTCTATATGTTTGTTGATCAACGATCTGCATCATTACACAGAGAACATTGAAGAATTAGGGGTCCTTTCAATCTGGCTTCATCAAAGTTTACAAACCTGACACATACAACTACCTTATTGAATGTTCTGGTAATGTATTTCAGACATTTGTCACTTTTTATATTGCTAAGATACTTTATTTTGCTGGTGATTTGTACTGTTGAACCATCTTCCAAAAGCAGGTGTTTTATGGTAGGGTCATATCTTTATTTACAGTAAAAACTTTAGTTTCACCATCACTAAGACTCTCCTTTGATTCACTTCAATCAACAGACACAGTTGGCACAGATGCTACTTACTCAGTAACATCATGAACTAACCTGTGATGAAATGTTTGACACAGACAAACATACTGACTGGCTGCTTTTCCGGTGCTAATTTTCACCCAAATAGGGGTGTGGTTGTTGTACAGACAGTGATGTATGGCTGCCCTCAACTATGCCATTAAAGGGCGTGTCCATTATTTCATTTTTTAGGTTTTTATATTATTCTGTAACTTCCAGTATTGTTCCTTATGTATTTAAATCTGTACATTCAATTTCTGGTCTAAATATGTATGTTTAGGGTCAAAATGCTATTTTACCAAGTCCTTCTGTAAAGAGACTTTGCTTTTGCCTTTTATAATGTATGTTTTTGGCATTTTGAACTCCACAAGCCGAGTGCAAAGATATAGGTATCTCCAAAACTCAGCGATTCACACCAACACAATATAGATGGATAAATAGCACTTCAGGTAAGAGGAAAAATCTGTATTTTTGATTTGGGGGGTGAAATGTCCCTTTAAGGACACAGCTTCACTGACCCTGTTACTATTTTGTGCAGCTGCACAAAGTCACCTTAAACAAAATACCTACCAGACAGGTGTTTTGTTTTTTCTTTGTCTCATATATGACGATAACTTCTCTTTAAAGGCAGCATTATGCAATCGATTTGTTCACTGAAGCGTGTGGCCACATGAAACATGATGTCATTAATCAAGAGTACTAAGAGGACGTTAGAGAATGACATCAATACTTTGCCTCTATCCCCAGCTGCTCAATTAGCTGAAGGACTCAAGGTCCAATATCCATCGTTTGTCAGAGTAACACTGACTGGTTAAGGAGGGTGGAACTTATCTAATGTGAAGAGTAATGATGGGAAGTAATTGTATTTTCTTTCCTCTTGTTGTTGAAGCGGGGAAATAAGAAAGTGCAAGAGTCTTTGATCAATTGTCAGATATCTAGATCTGTGTTATAAGAGAAAATACTGGTGAAATAATACAGTTCAACAAATGAAGCTAAGATATAATATGAAGAGCTATGACAGCTGTTAGAATCCAGCCTTGTTTTTCGCTGTTTCTCACTCCTGCTTCTTCTTCTCTCTCTAAAATGTGTCAATTACATATTCTCCTTCTCCGCCTCGTCGTCTCATCTCTGTGCCGACCCTCTGTCAGTGCTGAGCGCGGCGTCGGGGAGAGGGAGGCTCGAGATGGTTGCATTCCTCCTGGAGCGGGGGCCGGGCCTGGAGATACCAAACCGCAGGGGGATGGTCCCGCTGCTGAGTGCCACCAAACATGGACACACACAGGTGGGGAGTCTGGTCACTGGGGTAGGGTTTTCTCCGTTTAACCTTGTTTTTTTTGTAATTTCTTGGAATAATTTTCTTCCGTTTCTCAGGTTGCAGAGTTGCTCCTAAAGCAAGGTGCAGATATCAACGTCAGCGACAAGCTGGGCCGCACAGCGCTGATGCTGGCTGCCTCTGAGGGCCATGTGAGCACTGCTGAACTCCTGCTGTCAAAGGGTCAGAGTCCCCACCTTCCCCACTAATATCTTAACATGTTTGCTGACTGTATTTGGACTGCAGAACAATAATTGTATCGTTTGTGGCTCCAGGTGCCTCTCTGTCCTCTGCTGATCAGGAGGGGCTGACTGCACTGAGCTGGGCCTGCCTGAAGGGCCAGAAAGGGGCAGTGCTGCTTCTGGTGGAGGCCGGCGCAGACCTCAACCAACCAGACAGACAGGGACGGACTCCTCTTGACCTAGCTGCCCTTAACGGGGACGCAGATACAGTGGGTGTCATGCTGTTGTCTAGATGACATGTTGATCATGGAAAAAAATACAGAGGTCTGTCTATATTTGAAACGTTTAATATTTGTTTTCATTTACTTATAAATTTTCCTACCTAAGAAGATGAATTTTCTTTTCTCCCTTTAGTCGAGGTGCAGTTTTTTTTTTTGTTAAGGATGCCCCGTGAGGCTTGTGAGAAGAATAATCTAGTGATCCATCCAGTCTGATCTAAAAACATTTTTTTTTTTAAAGGATTCATATTTTCTTACAGGTGAGGTGGTGGTTAATTTAACTACTTTCCCTCAGCAAGTCTCCAAATGTCCCACTCTCAAGAGGTTAAGTGCCCCTATAAAAGCCCAGTAAACTAATATGCAGTCAACTTAATCTAGGTTGTCTTTGATTGGTTAGTAATTGCTGCCTCCATTTGTGAGGTTGGTTATAGGCTATTTTGCATTGAGTACAGGTGTGCCTTGATATTTTGGTTTATCCTTTGATGTGCCTCAGGCATGAAAGGTTTGACGACCACTGGTAGAGCTAACTCGAACAGCAGATTAACGCTGATTAAAATTCATTTCTAGCCAAAATAATTACATGATAGTAATGTTACATAACACAATATATGGTCCTTGTGTTTAGAGTGCATGAGGAAACGAAATGCGACTGAAAGAAAATATAAATGCATTTAGTCCTGTTTAAACATGGGGTAATGGTGCACTAAAGCTTCTTGTGGCTTAAATGAGTATTACAACAGCAAATACTTGAAAAATGATCCTGGCAAAACTTTTTTTTCAACAATTCTTAAGGCTAAGTCGTAAACACAGGAGAGAAAACCTTAACAAATGTAAAAATTTAGATCAGAATTAGAAAATGGATCAGAAGACAATATATTATATATATACATTTATAGACCTTGGTGGAGAAGTAGCAAAATAATGTTAATTGTTAAAAGATGATTTGCACAGTACAATTATATAATTATCTCACACTCACAACAACACTTTAAACTATTTTAGGCAAATGAAATAATATAATTAGTAAAACAATTATAACAATCATTTGCAACTGCAACACAGGACGTCAATTAGTAATATCAGTTCATGTAGATTTTAAAAAAAACTTGAATCTGAGCATTTTGCCTCTCATTCGTATAATCTAATTATCAGCAGGACAGTAATCAAAACTATCTGATGATAAAAAAACTAGCATATAAAGGAGCAGACAGCTGTGTTGTTAATGTAGTGGAGCATACAGTGTCTAATCAACCGAATGATTTAAATATCTAACAACTTTTTCATTGCTCAAATCTAACTATAAATGTAATATGTTGCTGTTATTCAGGTGCATTGTCTGGTGGATCATGGAGCAATGGTGGAGAGATCCGACACCAACAGCACCAGAGGTTCAGACCGGACGACTGGTTGCCAGAACCCGGCCTTGGTGGCCTCACTGCTTAAGAAAGGATCCAAGACGGGTATAAACACCACGTTTACCATAACAGCTCTCCAGTAAATTCCACCTCCAGGAATTTTACACTCAACACAAAATGTTCCAAAAGCCATTTAACGTTATACGACACAGTTAAACAGCTCCACAAACTGCAGGGCAGCTTTTAAATTAAGCATAAAAGTTTAACCTTTCTGGCTAAACTCACTTCTGCATTCATATTTGCGTCTGACTTCAACCAATCGAAGAAGACTTAGCTCACTTGGATAGATTTGTGTTCTGTGCATTACTTTTGCACCTGCACGCTCTGCATTTCTTACTCTATAGCTGCCCATTTTGCATCCATTCAGTATAATGTTACTCTCTGTTCTGCAGCAGCTGCAGTTTTACATCCAAGTCTCTAACTGCCTCTTCTCTTCTTTCTGTATCTCCCCATCATCCGAAAGGCTACAGAACGGCTCCACATGATCGATCAGGTACATGATTTATGTAAGGCACAGAGTAAAAGAGACAAGGCGAGACAGATAACAGAAAGATAAATATTTGTACCCCTCCATCAGGTCATGCTACGTGGGCCATGGCTTCCTCCAAACCAGACATTCTCCTCATCCTGCTGCAGAAGCTGATGGAGGAAGGAAACATACTTTACAAGGTGTGTTACAGTGAATGTTAAAGGGTGTCTTGTCAAGGTGTTTTCATAGACTCCAAACAAGGTGTTTTCGTGGATTACTTGTCCACAAATTGATAAAACTTTATAATAACCATAATTGATAAATGGTAAATTGATTAGGGCTGCAGCTAATGATTATTTTCATAGTAAATTAATCAGTTGATTTCTTTTCTGGATTAATCAATTAATAGTTGTTGTTTTTTTTTATGTCAGACAATGGTAAAAAAAATGTCAAGTCAGTGTTTCCCAAAGCCTAAGATGATGTCCTCAAATGTCGTGTTTTACTTACAACCCAAAGATATTCAGTTTACTGTCAGAGGAGTAAAGAAACAAATGAATATTCATATTGAAGAGGCTGAAGCTGGAATCAGGGATTTTTTACCTTTTTCTCAAAAAAAAAAAAAAAATACTCAAACCAATTTATTGATGATCAAAATAATAGTAACAGTACAGAGAAGGGTTGTTTAGTTGAATCTGTTAGTTTGGTCTGCCTGACTCATTGATCCTTTATCTGACTGATGTTTATGCATATTAGAATCTATGGTCCCGACCACGGCCCTGAAATATCTAACTGTGCAGTGTATTGATAAATCCATGGTGCTGTCCGTGGTGCTGAAGTGGCAAAGGACATGTAATTGTGCTTTTTTGCTGTTTTTCTGTCAGTTTTGTCTTGGATCTAAAATATTCTCTAAACTATTTAGCTACATGGACCAAAAGAGGCGTTCATTAGTCACGGATGAATGAAATGAACCAGGTCCATCTCCCCGTTAAAAAATTAACAAATCATCTGCTGTTATAGTATAGGGCCACTGATTGAGCTGCAGTGAAAATGTGTTGTCATTAAACAAACATTACATGGATGAACAAACATAAGGATGGTTATTCTAAAGCTGCCACTGATTTTTATAAAACTTTGTAAATGGTAAATAAATACTGTTTTGTGCATCTATAAACATTATTTGGATGGCCATTATAAAGTTGCAACTCATGTTTATAAAACTTTTAAAACAATTGCTTAATAAATGGTTTATAAATCATGTATAAACATTATTTGAATGTTAACTGTAAAACAACTATTAATAACTACTAAGTTTAATAAACTATCAGTTTACCATTTATTGATGATGGTTATTATAAAGTGTTGTTTTCCCTTCTCTTTTTCCTCTTCTTTTCTACCCCTCTTCCTTTGTGTTTCTCAGAAGGGACGTATGAAGGAGGCGGGCCAGCGTTACCAGTACGCCCTGAGGAAGCTTCCTCGCGAGGGGCAAGGAGAGGAGCTGAAAGGGCTCAAAGACCTGCGGGTCTCCCTCTACCTAAACCTTTCCCGCTGCCGCAGGAAAACCAATGTAAGGCTCACAGCTGTATCAAACTGCTCATGCAGTATTTAACACCGGCAGATTTATTAGGACTAAGGGGATGGCAGGAGGGCTGGAGAGGCAAGGTAGATGGCTCCTTAAGATATATAATTTATCTGTATCGATATAAAAAGATAATGTCAGCAGCCATATAGCTCACTGTAAAAATATCTCAGCTTTTCAGATCTAATTTCATGTCTCGCTGGTAAACAAAATGTACGTGTAAGACCTGGAAGCAGGTGGTGACAAAATGAATAAGTGTGTGCTGTTAGTGTAGAGATAGATGTGTGTGGCCTGCAGCCAGCTTTGGAACCCACCCTGGTGATGACAGACGTCCTAACAGACTGTGTAAAAATGCCATCCTTAGGGTCACTGTGGCCGATGAATAATGGAGCAGATAATGTGATGTGATAAGGTCAGTGTCTCTCTGGCAGACCAAGCACACTCTCCTTCTCTGTGTCTCTACAGGGGGTTATTTACAGTGGACGTGCGAGTGGGCTGGCTAAATCCACATATTATATCAGAATGCAGGCAGTGAGGGCCAGCAGAGAGACTACATGATACCATCATTAAACATTCAGCAGCAACGTTCACAATCTCACATTCAAGGCTGCCATTTTGACCTCACTCTCAAGGACAGAATCACAATGTGTTGGTGTCATTAAATATTCACCTGAGAGTGATGATGAGAGCAGTAAAAAAACTGGCAGAAAAACAAGCTGCTCTCTGTCTGTTTCTCTCCCTCTATCTTTCTCTTCCTGGTCAATAAAAATGATCGCAGCGTGAGTTCTGTTTCATCAAACACGCTTCGATCTTCAGATCCATACAATGAAGATGCAAACACAAACGCTATTTTTATTGGATTTGGCTCAGATTATTTCTGCAAAGCAAACATCTTCCAGTCTAGTCACTTAAACACACAGCTGATCATACAGTGGGTTTGTTTGTTAATGTGCTGCATCTAATATTTTAAAAGGTCCAGTGTGGAAGATTTACAGAGATCAACTGGCAGAATATGGAATATAATATTCATCTGTATGTTTTCTTTAGTGTGAAGTCACCTGAAAATAAGAATAGTTATGTTTTCGGTAGCTTAGAATGAGCTGTGCTCATCCATGGATGGAGTATTGAGAACAGGATACCAGAGGCAAAATTGGCGCATGAGACCCTTAAAAAGCATTGTAACTATAATCAGAACACAGAAAGATGCCTCGAATTGAAAAGAGTTATTGAAATGGAATGACCCTGTGCTCAGGAGCGATTATGTAAGAGTTATTAAAGAAAAAAACAAAGGCAAAAGACAAGGCACAAAGTGCAAGACGCGATAGCAGCAGATTAAAGCCTCAAACAAAGCCTCAAGGAGATGCCGGAGCAAATGAAAGACCAATGAGAATTGCTCTCCCGGTGCATACGCCAATTCATTACAGCTGACACAACTGGATGGTGAGACATAATGAAACAACAAAAACGTGTGTCATGTTTACGTTCTAAGCTAGGCTTCTTCTTGAGTTTTGGTGAGGATGTCTGAACCTAAGAAACTGCAGATTTATACAATGCAACAGGCACACCATGACTTAAAAGCTAGAGTGTGGAGGCATTTTGGCTTCTATGAAGTAGAAGTGAAAAGGGACCTTTACAAGAGCCACACTGTATACAAGTTGTGTCAAACTAAACTGCACCGGTTTTGCTGCCACCATAGGCTCTCCTATTTGCTTGGAAGGGGAGGGTGAGATGAGGTGTTTGCAATCTGCAAGCTCACCACTAGATAACACTAAACCCTACACACTGGTCCTTTAAATACTCAAAAACTAAATGCACTTTCCTATCTGAAAACACAGGATTTCGGCATAGCTGAGGAGTTCGCAACGAAAGCCCTGGAGCTGAAGCCCAGATCTTACGAAGCATATTATGCCAGAGCACGTGCCAAGAGGAGCAGCAGGTACAACCACATTAAATGAAGTATATGATTTCAAAGCAGAATCATTTTGCTAAATGGAAAGTTATTTTTGCGAGAATCAGCAATTCGCCGGGATGGTACATCTCTGCGGCTGTGTAAATTAAGTATTTTTTAAAGTTCCTTTGTTCATTTTCTCTGTACTCCCCAGGCAGTTTGCTGCAGCGCTGGCAGACCTCCATGAAGCAGCACGACTCTCCCCATCCAACCGGGAGATTCGGCGCCTGCTGGTGCGGGTAGAGGAGGAATGCAAACATCATCAGAAGACATCCAGCAACAGCACGACACAAGGTTACAACAGGGACCCTCACACCCACCACCATCAGGCCACAGAGGAGGAGACAGACGTCTATTCACAGGGAAGTCTGGAGAGGCAAGTCCCAGCAGAGCAGACTGATGCAGAGAAGGAGGAAGAGAAGGAGGACGGCGAGGAGGTGAGCCTGCAGTGTGGCAAAAGTCCAGAGTTTTGGCCTCTGAATCCATACGCTCCCAACAGGACTCTCCCTGGAGGTGCGGCCTTTGGTCTAGCAGATCAGTCGCCATGTTTCCCTCAAGAGGAATATGTGCAGAACCAACTGTTTGTGGACCTACCCGAGCCTGTCCCTGCGATCAACAGGCAGAGCCAGAGCCAGAGCAGCAGGACTCATCACCACTGCCACTCCCTCCAGTCAGGGGGCAGAGTCGGGGGCAGGCCTCTCTCTCTGTGCGGGCCCTCCAGCCCTCTCCCAGGCAGACATATCTCCACCTCCCTGAGGCCCGCACCGGTGCTGGGCATTGATATAAGCCCTGGATCAGCCAATGAACACTCTGGACACAGCCCCACCGAACACTACCACCCCATGTCCCCCAACAGCTCCTCCCCACCTGGACCTCTCCACATGTACCAGCCCCGCTCCTCCAGCTTCTCCAGGGGCTCCGACAGACTCTCCACCCACTCTGTGGCTCTGGACGGCCTGGCTCTCGCTCTGGGTTCTGGCATGGAGGTCAGAAGGGAGGGTGGTGGAGGAGGAACAGCAGGCTCAAGGGGCTCCAGCTCCAGTCAGGCCTCCAGTGGGAACCTATCAGACGGTGGCAGGCAGCAGGTGCAGGAACCCCCGTGCCCCATTAAGAGCAGCGGCAGCTTCAAGACAAAACCTGAGCTGAAGCCGCGGCCCTTCATGGGAGTAATGGACAAATCAGTGCGAGTCCAAGGCCAGCAGACCTCCGGCCTGAGCCGACAGGGGCAGTCGTCACCAGGAGGGGTGGAGAGTTTCAGCATGTCGGTGATGGAGTTTCAAGGGTTCAACAGTGATTTCAAACGTGCTTCATTCCAGGAGCAGCTTTCTACAAGTCAGGCCAGCAGCCAGCAGCAGGGCCGGGACTTCGGAGAGCGGCTCCACCAGCGAGAGGCCAGAGGCAACGCGCCCTCCCAGCTACGCTTCCCCGACGGGAGGCACAGACAGGCGAGCCTTACGAGAGACAACCCGGCTCTGCACATGGCTCCAATCAAACCCAAACGCTCATTTATAGAGTCCAACGTCTGAGTAGAGTTTATCGAAGCACAGATACAGGCTGTTTTCAACAAACTACATCACACATAAGGTAGCAAGGGAGACTTGGTTTGACAATGGCTCCCTTCCCTGAGCCTGTTTTGTAGATTTATGCTGCTGCACTGCATTTACAATCTAGAACCAGTGTTCAACTCAGGCTACAACGCTTTTGCTTACATGTCTACAAGCTACACTAGTGTATTCAAGAAGACCAGACATACCTTAAGTAGGGATTTAAAAAAATAAGTAGTTTATTGTCTAAACTTTTAATTTATTCTATCAAATATAGAAGTCAGAGAAAGCTTTGTGCACGAATATAAAAAAAAAACCCTCATGCTATTAGTTGCAGGATATGACCATTTCTATTGTCAAGTGTCTTTTAAAAAACATTTATATTTGTACGGTGTACACTATATTTGCAGATTATATATTTACCTGTAAGTGGTTATCTGTCGGCATTACAGGCTTAAAAAGAAATTACTTTGTGTACTTGAGATTCTTTTTCTTGGTACATTTGATAAAAAAAGGCACTGTATATGACATTGTTGGAAACTTCTTGTCATAATCTAATAATGAATCGATTGCTTCAATATTCACAGTATATGTTATTTATTTTTGCATAGCAGAGAACATATTCATATGAAGTGTTTATTGGTTTATTTGGAAACAGAGAGAGACAAAGAGCATTTACACAAGCAACACTCGAAGATAACAAAACTTAAGAGACTTCTTACATTGCTGTATGTCCATAGTTGTCATATACCCCTTTTCAGAGTCATACTATGGATTACAGAATGTTACCACAGTATTATTGTGGTATAATAAAATATTAATGAAGGACTACATTTCTACATCTACTTCTTTCACAGTATAATCTATAAGATGTTGGTTAAAGTGATATTCCACCCAAAAATGAAAATTCACTCAATATGTACTCACCCCTATGCTGATGTGATGATGGGTGAAGATCTTCAGTTCACAAAACAATCCTGGAGTTTCAGCAGAAAACAAGGTTGCAGCCAAATCCAGTATAATGGCAGTGAATGGTGACCACGTATAAAATGTAAAAAAAAGAACACAAAACAAACACAAAATGTCTCCATCCTGCTCGTGTGGTGTAATCCAAGTGTCCGTGAGCCCCGACATTCAAATTTGACCCCAAAAGACGCCATTTACACCATGTTTTTAGCCGAAATGTCAACTGTAGCCTCTCAGACTCGAGCCAGATGCACAAGAGATCTTGTGATACTTTCACACGTGCATCCATGAAGAGAAGTCTCGCGATACATCGGTGCCATGTTTACATGCTACCTGGGAGGCTACAGTTGACATTTCTGCTAAAAACATGGTGTAAATGGCGTCTTTTGTGGTTAAATTTTAATGTCGCGGCTCGCGGACACTTGGATTACACCACACGAGCAGGATGGAGACATTTTGTGTTTGTTTTGTGTTCTTTTTTTACATTTTATCCGTGGTCGCCATTCACTGCCATTGGCTGCAACCCTGTTTTCTGCTGAAACTCCAGGATTGTTTTGTGAAATGAAGATCTTCACCCATCCTCACATCGGCATAGGGGTGAGTACATACTGAGTGAATTTTCATTTTTGGGTGGAATGTCACTTTAAGTTTCAGAGTGTGTATGGATGATAAACGGTTTCGTCCTTTCACAGAACAAGTTAATTTATCTAAACTGACATTTAAACAAGACATCAACATAAACTACTTGTATGAAAATTTGGACATTGCAATTTATGTTTGTTGCGGATATGTCTTCGTTAATGCCATGAATGTCATTAAAAGCTGGTTGTTAGCTTGTTCAGGGAAGTAAACCCTGAACTACTTTGGCCAAGCACTATTCCCACAGGGTTTGTAATAAGAAAGGCCCCTCAATGTTCAGACAATCTGAAAAATACATGTGTATGTATTTTATGTAAATGCTTACCAGCAGATAGTGCAAATAGTGTTTTCAGTAGGCAGTTGTTTCAGCAAAATAATCAACATTACAGATCTTCAATTAAAGCTCCATTAAGCTGTATTTCTAGGGGTTGTTGGTACTGCTGATCCAGCTGTGAATCAACACCCTAGTCTGGAGCTCTACGTAGCTTTCAGACCCTGTTTTTTGATTATTCAGTAAATTAAAAGGAAAATGTAATAAATAACACGCACAACACCAATGGCCTTTCTAAGCTTTTTTTTTTTTTTTAAAAATCACAAAGCACTTTCGTTTAAAAGCATTTTTTATGATTATCAAGTCAACTAATTTCAAGATTAAACAAACAAAAAAAACATTAGGGTAGCTAGATCACCTGAAAAATTGAACCTGATGAAGATTAACTAATCCAAATGTTGTTCACATGCACTTTTATACTCTTAAATTAGGAGTCTACAGTGTTGTGGACATGTATGTTTTCAGTACAGCACTTACTGAGTGAAAACTCATCTTTTTCACCTGAACAAACCAGAAAATATGGTCATTATAAGCCAAAAGAAACCACTTGTGCGCTACCTGCTTTGTGCTCAATGACCTGAAGCTAAAGAAAATCTGTGACAGGTGAAGAAAGTCATTTAGCTAGGCAGAGAGATCAGTATGCATGTTTCTGAGCCTGAACCAAGCCTGGTTCTCAAACTTTTTCTGGCATGCCCCCCTTAGAACCTGGAAAAAGTTCATACTCCCCTACCCCACATTTTTTTTTATCAGTTATTAACAACAGAGGAAGCAACTAACAAAAAAGTATCCATGTTGAATATTAGTGAAATAAAGGTCAGCATGGTAGCATCAGTTTGTTTTTTTCAATTTTCCCCTCTTAAATCCCTTGATAAATCATATTCATTCAACTTATATTCACTACATATTTTCCCCTCGGTCATCCATGCCCCTCCCCCCACAGTGGCTCTATTCGCCACCAGGGAGGGCCGCCCCACAGTATGAGAACCCCAATGAAAGGTGAGTGAATATTCAACCTGTGATAACTGATTTTTTTTTTTTTTTTTTTTTTTTTTGGCCACTTGGGGGCAGCAGAAACCAGGTGTGAAAACGACGCTGACATATCAACGCCTTTTAAGTTGATAAAGCAAATTTCTTTGGAAGCAGTTGCTTATTTACACACCCAGCAATTACAGAATTGTGTTTCTATCCACCTGGTAAATTAAGTCCAATATTCATTCACTTTTAGGTCCGTTTTTGGTCTCCACCACCTCCCGAGATGCATATCTAGCTCTTTAGATGCCAAATGCTCCACTATGTTCGTTAACTGTGTCTGTTTGCCATTTGGTGCTGAGCAGGTAGTGTACAGTGGGTTTTTACGAGCTCTTCCACTGAAAACAGCACTATAAGAGCAGTGAGGGTGAACCAGAACAGTAAAGTTGCAGGCTGGATGACTAAAATGACCTGAAACTTGCTATAAAGCTTTGTTAATATAACAATATTGGTTATAGCCACTTTAAACTTGCATTCCTCAGGTGGCCAAAGTGAGCACTCCTCTGGGATATGCATAATGCTCTGTACTGTATCTACTTGATGTGTAAGCAGGCAACTGATTACCAACATTTTGACCAATAAAACTTAATAAGCTGAAAGTACATTTACCGTTGCCATGGTTTTGCCTTTCTGCTCCCCAACAGTCAAAAATTACAGCTTTACAAATGGTAACACCCACAGTGTGACAATGCCTCAAATGCAACAAAAATCAGACACATCTGTACCTGACATGCTGTGGCGTCTGTAAGCAGTGTATCCTGGTTTCTACTGTAGGGAAAATATTTAGGGAACTGAAGTCTTTCAGATGCTAGTGGCTGGTCTTCCAGCGGCCGATAGCCATCTTCAGGGTGTGGTTTGGGGTGAGCAGTGTGGTCAGTAAGGGGAGGTTGGTCATGGGGCTGGAGCGGTTCTTGGTGTTGATCCAGCTCTCAATGGCCTCTCTTTCATATGAGTATCCATCTGTTAGGAAGTGTCCACAGTATATTCAAATTACACTGTGAGCTAATCCATTAAAGGGATAGTTTGGATTTTTTGTGAGGTTGTTTGAGTCAGTGTGGTACCTACAGTAGATGGCAGTCAGCACATTCCCAGTTTGTAGAAGCAGAGAGGAGTACAGTGTAGGAAGCCAAACAATGTACTGCTGTGAACAGGGTCAACAGCAAGACATATTTTAGCCACATAAGAAAATCTGTATCAGTTTAAGTGTGCACTATATTTAGAATATTTTCACTGCTTCACCTTGCTGTTTTTTTTCCAACGGGAAACCACCATTTTATAAGTCAAATGTCACTCTCTCCAAAGCAACCTTTGCAACTCCTTTGGCAAAAACAGTAATTTTACCTTGCAGAACACAGGAGTGGCTGGTCTACCGCTGCCTCAATCAGTTAGTTTATGTTTAATATTATTATATAATTATATAAAAACACCAACGTCACACAATAACACAAAGTACTGGATCAAGTCAGCGGCAGACCAGCAACTCTCGTGTTCTGCCAGATAAAATGACTGTTTTTTCCAAAGGAGTTTGGTTGCTTTGGAGAGAGCGATATTCGGTTCATATGATGGCAGTTTCCGTTGGAAAAGGCTGTCTGATGGCAACGTCAAGCTGTGAAAATATTCTACATATACCATACGCTTAACACTAATAATGAATTTTTTTTGGTGGGCCTTATTTAAGGTAGCTATAATATGTTTTGCTGCTGACCCTGTTCACAGCAGCACAATCCTTAGCTTCCTACACCAGTCTCCTCTCTGCTTCTCCAAACTGTGGGTGTGCCCACCACCGTTTACCGTAAGTAATATGCTGACTATGGATAAGTAGCTCATCGACTTCAAAGAATCTGAACTCTCCCTTCAAAACTGAAGAAACGTGAGCAGCCTCTAACTTTTATGTTGCGTCATTATATGGAAACTGGGTTTAGTGGAAAAGGTCTGATCTTTACTTACCGGCAGCGATGACTGGGTCCCTCATCAGCTCTCTGGTGATTGGACAAAGGAACTCATCTGGAATGCCTGAACACACTGCATCACTCTTCAGCTCCTCCACCTTCCTCAGGAGTTTACTGCGCAGGCCAACTGACTCTGCACACACACACACAAGCAAGAGAATAAAGAAGAGAAAACAGACCAATCAAGACTTTGTGCACTCTCATTAAAACAGAAACCACTGGAGCATCAAGTGGAACAAGCTGAACTGACGCAAACACTTACATATACAATAATATAAAGCTGCAATGAGTCGATTAATCAATTAGTTGGCAACTATTAAATTAATTGCCAGCTATTTTGCTAGCCAATTAATCGTTTGGAGTCATTTTTTCAAGAAAAAATTACCAAATTCTTTGATTTGAGCCTTTCAAATGTGAATATTTTCTTTTTTCTTCAGTCTCCTGTGACAGTTAGCCGAATATGTTTGGGCTGTGGACAAAATTAGACATCTGTGGATGTCACCTTGGGATTTTTAACTATTTTCTGACATTTTATGGAACAAACAACTAAACGACTGATTGGAAAAAAGGATAAACAGATTGATCAATCATGAAAATAACTGCTAGTTACAGCCCTACAACAAAATCAATATCAAGGTTAGGAGCTTTTTGTTATTCCTGCATTTAGCACTTTTCACTCTTAGGCGGCAAATGTGAACGTGGGCGAGAGTGAACATGATGGGATCGTCATGTCTGGTGACTGTCTGTCCAATTCAAAGTTGAATACTAATCAGGCACTCGGGGGCATTTTAATTTGATTACTGTTGTGTTAATTACATTGTTTAGTAGAACATGACTGTGGGAGAAATTAGAGGCATTTATTCAAGTTACTCAAAATTAACAAAATGAATGATCTCATAAAAAATAAAGAGCTTGCTACAGCTAAACACAAACACACTTTGTAGAGTCCTCAATCATCTTACTGGTACACTGGGTTTCATTTTGTTATTCTGCCTCTTTAGAAAGAAAGCACGCTTTATTGATTCAACTCCCACCTCTGGAATAATATGCCGTTTCTCTGTCTTTCACTGCAGTGGATAAAACATGTTGCTGCTACTCTGTACTGTTCTCTAAGTTAGTTTTCTGCTTAAAAAAGTGGTGGGATTCGTGCTACGTTACTAAAAACAGAACAATGTGAACACAAGCTGTCACAGCGCTGGAGCTGTGTAAACTGAGGAGTGATTGACAGCGACTGTGGGATGGAAATGACGGCACAGCAATACAACAAACATTTGCTGACAACTACATGACGAATACTGGCCTAGCTGGTAGACATTGACAACACAACACTCCTACTTTAGTGGTTGCAGAAAAAAAGCCATGAATATAAAGTCTGATAAGCCAAATTTTCCCCCCCAAAAAACCCAAACTGACTTGGAAATAGCCAAGAAGGCAAAATGATATTAGGTGTAAATCCACTTTATACCTTATGGGAAATACTGTTTTGGGGATTGGGTTATGTAACTGATGAAGTGCTCCAGATTAAAGTCAGAACTGCTGAAGCCCCAAAGCTGAGTACTTTTGCAGTGCAGCCTAATATTATGTAATCTTGCTGAGTAAAACCCCCATCAACATTCATTCATTCCTTCCTTCACCCTTACTTTAATTTAACGTGTCGCCTTTTATCCTTGTAAATAGGTACAAAAATCCTTCAGGTCCGTGTTAATTCTCACAAGAGACCAGCCGTGTAATACCCATAAGACTGGGTTTATATTCTTAGATTCTGGACAAGGATCAGGACTGTGAGAGAACTACTGGCATTACACTCGCTGCTTGTCTTCCTCACCTATGTGCAGCTCTGACACTAGCGTCTCCTTGGTGAGACTGAGCAGCTCCGTCCCGTCTATGTTGTTGGCCGCAAATTTGGCCACCAGTCCCTCGAGGCCTTCCTCCATCAGCCACGCCGACACATCCTCCTCTGACCAATCGCTGACCAGCAGATTTGATCTGCCTGCTGAGGTCCTGCCTGAGAGGGTGAATCAAAGCAAGACGGTCAGGCCCTGATGACAGCAGCAGCACCTTTTGAAAAATGGCCAGATATTCTCCATGCAAGACTATCCTGGAATGCTGCAGACTAATTATTGATCAGGGGGCTGTGGCCAGCACGGCTTGTATGATAACACAAATAAATGTCTGGAGGTTTCATTGATGCTTTCATTGGCACAAGAAAAGAAAGGACATCGTAGATTACAAGCAGAAATGCTAAACCAGGCCTATTCAATATCAGTTCATTGCTACATGCAATCTTTCAGAAATACATGCATATAAACATTTTATTAAATGGATTTTTTTTTTTAAATTTTCAATTGCATTCAATTGAAGGGTAGTTTAAACTGGTATGAAGCAGGCCAGATTATATTATATGTTTTACATCACGCATATGCACCCATAAACACCCATAAACTTAGAATGTTAGGAGATTATTTAAATAAAATCACAATGATATACTTTTTTTCATATCTATAAACAATAAAAGAGCTGGATTGAGGTCGTTAAATGGCCAGATCTGCCCCACAAGCCACCCAATTGTATAAGCCTGCAACTAGACCAAACTTGGACTTGGCATCCGCTGGTAATTACAGATTATTTTAATTTTTGTGCACATATTGCATGAAGATTGGTGTCTCATTTACTGATTTTTCCTGATAGTTTTTCCTGCACAATGTGACACTCTCTACTAAAGTGAGGCATATTTTCTTCCTTCCTACCATCACTTGATGTCAGAGCAGACTTCTCTGGAACAGAAAAAAAGGAAAAAAATAAGGAAGGAAAAAAGGAATAAGTCACTGTAAACATGAGCAATGCAATGCAATCTTTGAGCAAATGTGCAACACTTGAGACTGAGGAGTGATTCAGGAAAAGAGAGCACTCTTGCACACAACACCTGTCTCCTTCAGCACAAGAATAAAAGTAGTTAAACACATGACGTCTCAACACATGGCTGAAATAAAAGAAACTCGTATTGACGTGCAACTCAAGATTTAACCAACTATGAATGAGTCTTCTTTAGAGTAGCCACATTTAGTAGAAAATATATGTGTCTTAGAGATTTTCTGCACATTTTCAGAGCTGGCAAACAGAAAGCCACCCACGGTTTAAAAGACAAAAGCAATAAAACCTGGTCTGTGAATGCCTTTTTACTGTACATCTGGCGTTATAAAAGCAGCACTTTCTCTTCCGTTTAAATGTCAAGTGTCAAGAAAGAAAAGATAAAAGGAAAACTCACCAGGCATCGACTTGCCACCTTTCCATTGGACACAAGGTGGAGTAACGGAGGCAGACACAAAAATAGATTACAGGAAAAAACAAATGTAATTAATCATCAAAATATTGATGTGACTCTACTGGAATGATGTATGCGTGTGTTTTTCCCACCACAGCTGCTGCATCCATCCTCCAGCCTCCAAATGTTTACAGTCTTGTCCATAGATCCAGTAGCGATTAGCGGTGAAGTCGGAGAGAAAGCGCACGCTGTCACGTACCTGCAGCAGAGGACAGAAAACACCTGGATGCTGCTTCTGTTGACAATGAGGTGAAACTTTCTCTGTATAATAACAGAAAAACTAAAAAAAGAGAGAGATATTCATCAATCAAAGGTATTTAGCTTAGTCTTAAAGTGTGTAGAATTTAGTCCCGGAGCTCCTGGAGACACTTCTATATATTCTTGTATTGTTGAGTTTGAAGGGTATCTGCAGTCGTACGAGGACAGCTACAACACTAATTTTATTGTCTGTGTCAGAATTAATTTACAGGTCCCATTTTTAACACTTATCGTTGCTTTGCATACGTACTCTAAACACTTTACATCTTCATAGACGGTACATAAAAACAAACATAACCGATAGCAGACTATCTGGCTACAAAACAAAACAAAAAAAGAACATTTATTTAAAAAAAAAACATTTAGAATAACAGAAATCAGTGCACACACTCTCGCAGGTAATTCCTAAAGGTTACTTTACAGGCAAGGTTATTTTAGAAAATTAGAGGTTAATTTACTTATCATTTTATAACAAAATTGTATATTGACTAGTTGCAGCATGTTTATGCCGCTTGCAAAACAAAAACAAAAAATTGTGAAGCGCAATAAGAGACACAATGTAGAACCAGCACCTAAAAATCTCGCCAGAGTGTCACAAATCTTGCAAATCGGGGGTTCCCTTCTAGACTCAATCTTTCCAAGCATGTAGGAGAACATACAGTGGCTACAAATATCCTGAGAAGTCAAGAAAGGTCCTATCTAGAGCCAGTGTCTGGTTTGCCCATTTTGGGCTACTGTAGAAACACGGCAACAGTGCAACATGGTGGCCTCCTTAGAAGAGGATCCCCGCCCTCTGCAGATATAAATGGCTCATTCTAAAATAACAAAAACACAACAACACATAACAATTCTTATTTCCAGATGTTATTGGATATTATATTCCATTTCTGCCAGATTCTGCCAATAGATGCTCATAAATCTTACACACTGGACCTTTAATATATCAATTAAAAAGGCAAAGCAAGAGGACTGAAGGGAAACTGAAGGGGAAACTAAAGGGCACCTCCATCTGTGTTCTTTTCTGGGTTTTTCAAATGGAAACTCCCACTCAGACATTACTTAAAAGCACTGACGTAGGTTAGAGCACTGACACCCTCCCCTCCCTCAAGGTAGGGGGTTTATACATAGGAACGTCATTATGCAGAAACCTACGTCAAGTCACATGGGAAAACATTTTTAGAAGGGCTTGAGAAATAACATTTTGATGCTAAAACATACGTACTTCAACTAAAATTTGATTTTTTTGGATTTGAATACATGAGAAGCACTTTTGAAAGTTACAGAATGATATAAAAACCTCAAGAAATAATGGATGATTAAAGATAATAGTGCTTCTGTGACCATTAGATGCTCAAACAGGTCCATTCAAAGCCCTCAGAAACTGAAGCAGCAAGAGCCCTGTCTGAAGCTGCAGTTCTGCCCTCACAGCATTAAAAGGTGGGCACAATACCAGACCTAAATAGTATAGTAGCAATGATGGAAATGTTCTCCATCAGAGGGCCAATTCACTGATGGCTTACCAAAGGCTGCACTAAGATCTAAATAAGGATTGAAATCACACTTTCAGTAGATTCAAGGAAGTCGATGTTAATGAGGACAATCTCTCTAAAACCTAAGCTGGATTGCTCAGAAATGTTGATCCACAAAAAAGCAAGCTGGCGTCTCTAGAAACCTCCAATAGGAGTTCAGTGAAAGGCAGAAACCCCGACCTCGAGATACTCTGTTATTTTATCAGTCTGTCTGAACTCAAATGAGTTTCCTGGAGGTATTTTGTCAAGTGTTTTGATTCACTTTCTCGCCATTTATCCACTTTTTCAACTTGCCGCATCTTCTTCCACTTCACTTGGTGATTTTCCTAAATGACTTTCTTTTGCCCGACTGAAAGGAAGTGAGCTTTCTGCCTTTCAATCACAGGTGGCTTGATGGACTTAAATAGCCTGTAAGTGTGATCATTCAGCTGTGGTTTATATGTGCCTGTATGTGTTGGAGGAGAGACACACACTGACAGCAGTCCTGCCTTTTTCTAAAAATGTTACACACGTTTTGTGACCACACTGGGTTATAATCTGTTAAAGGTACAATCTGTGGTGTCTCTGTGCTCACTACAAGAGACAACTTGTTCATGGTTCCTACACCTTTTTCAAACTCAAATTCACTTAAAATGCACAAAATGCACTTTTCAAGCATTTTCAAGCTTTTCCAGCACCTTACAGCTGTGGTAAATTCCATATATATATATATATATATATATATATATATATATATATATATATATATATATATATATATATATAATATATATACATACCACAATATGTATATATATATATATATAAACAAAGTCGTATTAGATGTTCCTGTGCAATAAACACCCACAATTAGTTATCATTATTCTCCAGAAGGGTGACAACTTAAAAAACACAGAACAAAGTTTCATGTTTTAAAACGTGTTGCCTGTCTGTCAGTGGACTTGACATCCTATACATCCTAGTTATCCAACTTATTTTATTTCTTTATCTAAAAAGGGAACTATTCAGTCAGGGAGTGATTTATTATGAAAGTAATAAAGAATCCTGATTGTTGTAAATGATATCTATTGCTCATGTTTTATATAACTAAACAATTTGTGGTATTGAAATGTGACATCTCATCATATTTGTCCAGTTATGTGTAGAATTAAGAAAAATACCTCCTACCAAACAAAACAGTTCTTGAAATGCAAAATATATCAAGAGTACGACCGATATACCACCAATACTTTGGTTTTGTAGGTTTTGCACGCATCTAGCAGTGAATTTTACTCTTTTTTTTAAAATCACAGACAGAATGAACTTGTGTATATTTCTTAAGTGAAGAGTTACCACCAGTTACAAGCAAAACTGTGTGAAAGACCTTTAAGTGTGAAAATGGTGGAGTAGAAAGAAAGATGTGCAAAATTAATATTGCCAGAATTATCACAGCTTTATCCGTTATCAATATGTTATAATATTTCTGTTTTTTGAAATCACACAGACATAAGCTGTTTTTTGGTGTTCTACCAGAAAAATGTCTATAATTTTGATCTTTTAAATATTCAAAATCTCACAGTGTGAAAGTTGTTATTTAAATTGAATGTCTTGTTCTTTTAGACATGAAAACCACAATATCTCAATGAACTATTTTTTGCTAAAAGACATTACCATTATCAGAGTGTCTATTTACACCCAAGTGGCAATAAACACATGGCAGCTATTCAGCTATTTACACCCAGCTGATGAACGGGTTAAACACAGGAATCAAGACCTGGTTTAAGTCTTAGGTCCCATGTGGAACTAAAAGTCAGTGTTGACTTTTAATTTTTAGACTTAGTTGACTCATTATTTCTTCTCCTTCTCCTTCTCTCTCTTCGTCTCCTCCTTATTCTTATTCTTATTATTATTATTAGTTTCAGTTTTCAGTCACAGTTTGGTTAGGTTTAGTCAACAAAGCTACTTGATTGTGGGTAGACTGTGGAAAAGATCATGGTTTGTGTCCTTGTAGCCAATGTGGATATTTACATTGCAGGCACCCCGGTGCTAACAGCATCTGTTTTAAATTATATCATCCTATAACTGACTATACAAAAGACATAAACAACCACATAAATGTAGGTGAATGTTTACCTCTCATGCTGGTTCAGTGTGTAAAGCAAAACTGCGTTTTTTCTGCAAACAGACAAAGTGTAGCATAATTCAAAATATGAAGGCTATACTATAAATACTTTGATTTACTGCAACAAATCAATAAAAAGAAGACTGAGGTACTCACAGCATCATAGACAGTAACGGTTTTGTCCACAGAGCTGAGGGAAATAAAAAGATAAAACTGTGTAAGGAATGTTTCAAAGTAACAGACTATTTGATGCAGCATGTTCAGATCCACTGTCGTTCATTCAGGAATAAAGCGATCCATGTCTCCCTCCAGTGGTTCCACTGCAGTACTGCAGCACTCTTACAGTTGTCTCACTGGTGGCCTACTTTAAAGTCCTAACAAACAATCTATATTTTACATCAATCTCTTGATCCTGAATAGATCAAGAAATGGACACTGATCTGTTTGAGATCAAGAGATTGATGTTAAATATAGATTTAGCATACGACTTTTAACTCTTCTGAAGGTCTTTGAAATGCGTCTTTTAAGGGGACATACAGGTGATGTTTTAACACATCAAATATCATTTGTATATAATTTACATGCCTGCTGACAGTTAAAGTGTACCATGTCACGAATTTCCCTTTAAGGGACAATAAAGTATACCTTTACCTTTACCTTTAGTTTTCTTAAATTACAGGCAGCTATTGGTTGAAAATTAAATTAAACATGCTTGAAACAGACAAAACTTAAGATTACAGTGAACATTTTGTCTGTTCTTTTTATCAGAGTTGTGTTATTCATGTGTCACAGAGTTTTTAAAGCTCTTCCTTGCTGTTGGTGCAAACACCAACTTTCGAACCAGCTGCACGGACAGCTCAGGGAGTGGTACATTTGTCCTACCGTGACCCTCCCTCTTCAAAATAATATTACCATGTATTATAAATAGAATTTAGACAAAAAGTAAGAATGTGCATACAATTTCTCATACTGCACTAGCACAGAGAGAAAATATTGACTGCCTGCAAAGAAAGAACTTCATCTAAACTTGATATAGGCTTTGGCAGATGGTTGTCAGAAATGTAAAGTACATACGATCTGTATTAAGAGGCTAAAAACATCGAAGGTTGGTGACATATTTCCTTAACCTACCCAGACACCAGCAGCTGCCCGTCTGCAGAGAATGCACAGGAGAGGACTGGAGCCGACTGGGCAGTTAACGTGTGCAGGAGCTGCATCTTATATCCTACAAAAGAGACAAATAACTGTATATTTATTTATACACACAAAGAAGTCAAATTTATGATATTATTTATTTAGCCTGTCCTTACTTGTATGTTCTTTTTATAATGCTTTTCTAATATGGCATGTCATTTGATTCTGTTTTTATTTCGCTGTTGTGAAGCACTTTATAACTATGTTTTGACAGGTGCTCTACAAATAAACTTTACTGTTATTAAATATTCCTTCTAACTGATATCAAACTGACTTTTTTTTTTAAGTTCTTTCTTTTTTTCTGATAATTGGATTGTGCTGTGAGTGATGAATATAACCTTGATTAAAAACACAAAGGATGAGTCAATAACAGAAAGAAAAATCAAGGGGAGCTGTTGAATGCAAAAAAGTTTAAAAAACTATAATAAATTTTAAATTTATGCTAACTCTGTGCACAAATACAAGCAATAAAATAGCTTAGGAGAAAAATGCTTGGGCCGGCAGCTATTCTAGATCTGTTTAAAACAAACTTCACTTTCATTTGGCGGTACCAGTGACATGATATACTGTGTATCAGGCAAATCAGTTACTTTCTTTTTTTTTACATTTGACAAAAGACATTATAAATAAAAGTACAGGAAAAACAATGTACCTTTGTAATCCTACGTTGAAGATTAGAAGTAGCTTGTTGTTTTAATAAACACAATGTTGCATTTAACATTTTTATCATTCAGTTTGATTCTCCTAAATTCCCTATGCTTAAACAGTCTGAGTTAAAACTAAATAAAAAAAAAAAAGAAGAAGAAGTGACTTAGGGCAGGATTGAGGTTGTTAAACTAGCCGGATTCGGCCCACATGCAGCCAGTTGAATAGGTGTGCTGTATATGCACTGATAGATTACAAATTAAATGAAGGGTTGTGCCTCTGAGGCCTGTAATCAGACTGAAGTTAGTTGATAGCGAAACTGTACATATCAATATTCAGCCTCTGGACAACATCCGTATGTGCAGAGTGGAGTTTCTCCAACGCAGAGCTGCGCCTCAAATTATCCACAGTTCAGACTATAACAACATCTCACGTATAACAACATAATAGTCAAATTTTGCATTGTATGGCATCAATTTAACTGCATCTTATCTGCTGAATATACAATGTCTGCAGCACAGGAGCGGTGCACATGGATAACTCAGGTTTACAACATTAGCTGATATGTATATGAGGCTGTAATAATGACGGAGAGGATCATGATCTTTCCTGCACAAACTGTACAGCTCTTTCATTTAAATAGCGGTCAGACTGCATATTTTGCCTTTTATTGTTTTTGTATTTCTTCATGTTATTATCAATTTTCTATTTTCCATTTATGCTTCTTGGCTTGCACTAGTATTTTTGTCATACTATGTTCATTATTATGCACCAAGCAAATTCCTTGTATGTGAAAACCTACTTGCCAATAAACCTCAATTCTGACTCAGAGACAGGGAAAGAGAAAGAACATCATGTAAAGATAAGTCACTCCACCTCCAGAGCTGAACTTGTTAATGGCCCATATTTTCAGGTGACTGTCCTGCCCACAAGACGCCAGACGAAACTGCCCCGACCTCACCACCTGAAAGACAAAAACGAAGAAAAAACTAAAATTAGAATAACCAGTCAAGATGAATTTTACATCAATGTCTGTCCAGACTCATGTAATATACGTAGTGAAGACTTTGAATTAATTTAATAAAAGGTATAAAGTGTATTTTTTGGCAACATGGAAGTTATCACTATACTGACTTGCTTCCAGTGAATAATTTTTAGTGAGAAACATGCTGTCTTCTCTTAGAGGCTATTTTTACAAAGGAGTACAAAGGACTGATAGAGAGCTTCAGCACATGGTGCAACAACAATCACCTGAGGCTCAATATCAACAAAACCAATGAGATTGCAGTGGACTACAGTGCTTCAAATATGGATGTTGCTGCAAAAAAGCTGCAAATTCTAAAACCCAGAAGCACAGATGCACACATTTTCAACCTGGCAGCACAGAAGATCTGTGATTTCAAGGTGAGCACCCACGATTAGTGTCACCACTTAAGTAACCAACCAAATGTGAAATGTAGTGATGTTGACCTTTGACTTTTTGGGTATAAAATGTCATCATCACCTCATCATTTGGTACTACTAAATATTTGTGTGAGTCCAAGTGGATGTCTGTGCCAAATTAGTGGAAATCTCCACAATGTGTTCCTGAGATATTGCTTTCACAAGAATGGAACGGACTGACAGAAAATCCTAAACACATAATGTGCAAGCACAGAGGCATAAAAACAGTCAGCCCTGATGTACAGCAGCCAGTCGGTTGTTATTTTCTTCCACTGTGAAATTAGACAAATGTCAACCAGATCAGCTTTGCTACACTTACCTAATGTGATCTTGACAAACCTTAGAGAGTGGTGGATGTCTATATAATTATCTATATTTTTAAAATTCCACTGTGGACGTTAATGGGCTGAATATGTATGATTGCTAAAAATAAACAAAAAACACATAATACAGACAGAGAATTGTATAAAAAGTTCCTCAAAATACCAAGAAAACTCATCTCTGATGAAATATTCACAGGAAATGCTCAAAATTCATCAAAATCACTTGTTTTATACAAACCTTCTGCAGTTATTGCTCTCACTATTTGGATTGGATTGGAGCTATGCAAAGGCTACAGTTTCATGCACAGCTGATCCTTATTTTTCTTAATTATGACTTATTATTTGAATATTTATTAATAATAACTGACACTAATTTATTTTCTGGTAAATTACTGGTCAAAATGTAATGTCAATATCACGCTCATCTCAGACTACCACATTAATGGCCCTGGTAGTCTGCATTTCAATAATAAAGTTGAAATGTCGAGAATACAGTTGAAATGTTAAGAATATAGTTGAAATACAGAGAAGAACTTAAAATGTTCAGACATAAGAAAAAATAAGTCATCCTTTCTTTATTTTGCATTTTGAGAATGAAGCAAAAATGTCACAAATAAAGTGGAAATACCATGTTGAATAAAAGTTGAAAACCATTTCAATTTAAATCTTAACATTTTGACTTTGTTGTCAATATTTCATCTTGTTCTGGAAATTTCATACCGCAGTTTTTTGGATCAAACGTCCATGTGGCCACATTAAACCGTCATATTGGAGTGATTTCTTAGTGATGTTTTCTTTAATAATGTGTCTTACAATAGCTGTCGCACCTATATTTAATAATAAGTTTCACTGTTCAACTGTAAAACATCCTGCCTCTGTACATGTATCTGTCAAACCTTTTAAAAGTTATATTTGAGGGATTCTTGCTATAAATATTTATGTTACATGTTTATGTGAATAAACAGTATTGATCAACATAAAATTTAAATTTAATTCTCATGATTTCTTTACTGAAATGGTGCCAGAAACACCTCACTAAGTCTCAGTGTGCCATAAGGTGGTGGATGAACACACAGCAATGGTTCTTCTCACCGCTGAGGATGTTGGGAGCGAAGGTGCAGCAGGTGACCCCGAGGTCATGGGCGTTTTTCTCTGCATGGAGCTGGTTCATGTCCAGGTCCCACAGACGCAGGTCTCCATAGGTGGAACCGGTCATGAACACCTGACTGCAGGGGCTGAAGGAGCAGGCAACCAGTGTTGTGTCGTTCACGGCTCCGGTCCTTAACACAACCGACATGTCTTTTTCAGCGTAATTCATCATTATTGCCATCTTATAATAATTCATGGAACTGGATGCTGTCAGGAGCGTGTAAATCATGTCCTTTTGCCAAGATATCAGAGACTTGTACTGTACTGTGCGCCTGTATAATTAGTGGACCTGCAATTACCAAATTAAATTCATTATCACTTAATCTGCTCAGTATTTTTCCAATTAATCTGCCAATCATTCAGTCTAGAAAATGTCAAAACATCAAAAATGTATTGCACAAGGTGATAAAACAAGGAGACAGTTTCGAGAATATACTTCAGTGTGCCTTTTCCCTTTTACAACCCCAATTCCAAAAGAGCTGGGATGTTGTGTAAAACTAAATAAAAACAGAATACAGTGATTTGCAAAAACGTTTCGACCTGTATTCAATTGAATACAGCCCAAAGACAATGTATTTAATGTTGAAACTGATTAACTTGATTGTTTTTTGTAAATACACACTCATTTTGAATTTGATGTCTGCAACAAATTCCAAAAAAATGCTGGGACAGAGGCATGTTTACCACTGTGTTATATCACCTTTTCTTTTAACAACAGTCTAGTTCCTGAATTCTTTAACTGCAAAACCAGACTGTTGTAACACATACAGAATGTGTCTTGACATTGTCTTACTGAATCAGTCGGTCTCAGATGGGCTTGCCTGTAGAGAAGTCAAAGAATTTCTGGATGTTGTTGATATGACAGAGTCTTAACTTGCATTTGTAGATGCAGTGATGAACTGTGTTCCTGAGCCCATGTGGTTCCCTTTATACAATTATTATATAATATGCAGTTTTTAATGCAGTGCTGCCTGAGGGGTCAGAGGTCACGAGCATTCAATGTTGGTTTTCGGCCTTGCTCTTTACATGTAGAGATTTCTCTGGAGTCTCTGAATCTTTCAATATTACTGATTGTAGATGGAGAAATCCATAAATTCCTCACAGTTCTGTGTTGAGAAATGTTTTTAAATTGTTTGACTATTTGCCCACACAGTTTTTCGCAAAGTGCTGAACCCGTGGATACCCCTTTAATACTCAATCATGACAGTATCAGCTGTTACCTGTTGACTGTTCCAAACGGTGTTTTTTGAGCATCCACAACTTTCCCAGTCTTTTGTTGCTGCTGTCCCGACTTTTTAAAAATGTGTTGCAGGCATCAAATTCAGAATGAGTGTATATTTACAAAAAACAACATAGTCTATCATTTGAAGCATTAAATATCTTCTCTTTGTAGCACATTCAATTGAATACAAGTCAAAAAATTATTTGCAAATCATTGCATTCTGTTTTTATCCAAATATCCCCCCATGTATACATATACAGGTCTGGTGATGTACATACAGCATCATGAAATTAGGATTTTCATTGTATATTTCTCTTTTTGTATCTTTGAATTTCTCATAACATCTGTAATGTTTAAAAAATACATGAGAGACGAGAAAATGTTTGATGGGTAAGTGGCTCTTTAATCCAATAAAAGAGATTTTTTTTTTTTAAAAAGTGAAAACATCATGAACTATGATTCTCTTCTAAAAACTTTTAAAACCGAACTCATGCCCTTGTAATTGATGGTCAGTTTTTTGACAATTTATTTTCTGTATTCTCTCTAAAACTGTAAACTATCAACCTTACCTGCGCAGCTGTCTGGAGGGAAAATCCCAGAGAGCCAAAGTGCCATCAGACGCTCCAGAGACCAAGTGTGCAGAGTCAGGAGAGAGCGCGCAGATCCTCACAGGACTGCGACCAGGATGCTCCAGGACGGCCTCGATCTCCCCCGTGTCCATGGACCAGATCAGCGTGGTGGCATCAGTGGAACATGAGGCGAGGAACTGTCCGCAGGGGCTGAAGCAGCAGCAGTGGACACTGTAGCCATGTCCTGACAGCGGAGAGAAGGGCAGCTCTGAGAAGTCCCGGGTGTTGTAAATCCTGATAGTTTTGTCTCCAGAACATGTGGCTAACAGTTTGCCAGTGAAGGTGCACCAGTTGACATCGTCTCGATGGTCTTGTAATGTGCAAATCAGAGATGTCATTTGGACAGCCGGTCCTAAAGTTCACATAGAGGCAATAAGAAAAACATTATATAACAGAAATGATTCATTTTAATCATGATATAGTAACACATTTCATTTCAGTTTATTAAGCAAAAATGCAAAATATTTGCAAATTCTGGTTTCTCAAATGTGAGAATTTAAGGATTTTCTGTTTTATATTTTTTATGAACTCTCTGGACTTGCCAGACCTGCCATTCTCCATCCATCCACTAGATGCCCTCAGACTTTCCACTGACACCAGTCACCTGCCTCGTACATCCACCTGTTCACCTGTTACCCCCCAGTCCATTTCCAGCTGCTCCAGACCAGAACCTGAATCCAAACCCTAATCTGTACCTGCTTGCCTCCACTTTTTACCTTTCTCCATCCCGGTTTACCCATGAATTCCCCTCTGCCTCTGTCTGGACTTGTTACCATTACCTGTGACTTAGCTTATGTATTACCACTTCACCATTAAATCACTTAACCGTTCCTGTCTGCATTTAGGACCTTTTCCTTGCTGCCTGACACGCTTGACAGGTTTTAGACTGATCATTAGACAAAACAAGACATCACTGTGAGCTTTTAAAAATTGTGCAGGGGCATTTTCTGACAATTTATGGACTAACTGAAAATCCAGTGATATTTAAAGAAGGAAAGCAACTGTTAGCCACCCTGAACAGCATTTGAACATTTTCCTTTCACAAAGTTGTGCTTTATAGTGTTATACATAACTGTGATATTTTATTCGTCAAGTCAACCAACACTGCTCCCAGTGGACGACACACACCAAAACTGACAAATTCACTGCAATATTACTGTATACCAACTATGCAATCATTATTTCATCATTATTTCACTCAGCTGTTACAATACAACTGTTAAGTCTGCTAATTGTTTATATTGTTCTTACTGTTTTATTTTCTCACGTTAACAATGCTTGTTTACGTATTTATTGCTTATAATTTATGCTTTTTATGTTTTGTTATGTCCTTGCTGCTGTAATACTGTAAATGTCCCCATTGTGGGATTAATAAAGGATTATTTTATTTAAAATCTGTAAGTAAATCAAGTCTTAAGATCTCTTTCTTCGAATCTCAAGTCCACAGCTCTGCCCTCAACATTTGTGATCACTGGCAGTGGTGGAAAGTAACTCAAGTACTCTACAAATACTCTACAAATTTGAGGTACTTGCACTTTACTTGAATAACTGCATCTCATACTACCTTTTTCTCTAACTTCTCAACAAGTAAATATTGTAGACTTAATTGATGCCAGGGGGAGAGGTCACAAGCTACCTGCCAACAGTATGTAAAATTATTTAAATTAGCTCCATCTTTACCAGCTACAACTTTAAAGTGATGAACACAATAATGCTTCAATAATTATAGTCCAATAATATAATATACATGAAATTAAATGAACTAAAAGCCATTCTGGATAGAGCCTGACTGAGAATGGATTTTTTTGGGCTGATGTCAATACCGACATTAGGCAGTCCAGCCAGTTATCTTTATGCATATACATGAAATCCTAAATAACATCAGGACAATGAAAAAATAAACTTTAACTGGTACTTTCAATGATTTAAATAACTATACATTTAATAAAACACAAATAGAAGAATGTGAATTAAGAAAAATGATCAAATGTACATAAAATGCTGCCTATAAAAGTAAAAAAAAAAATTATGTTGTGTGAACATAAAATATGCTGATACCCATAGCTGTGCTGGGCCAATATCGGGCTGATAATTTTGGCCAACCAATATATCTGATTCTGGACACTGAATACTTTACTTTTGTTTTTTAAGTGCATTTTGTTGCTAATACTTTTGTACTTCTGCTAATATGTGTTATTGCTTTTACTTAAGTAAATGATCTGGGCACTTCTTCCATCACTGACAGTTGGTAATAAACATACATAATAACAAAACAGTACATTTTTTTTAGAGTTTGTCAAACCATCTGTCAGCTTCAAAGTTTACAATTGGCTCATTAAAGTTCAGCAGCAGCCCATGAAACAAGGACAAATTTCCTTTTTAATCTGGAAGAAAAACCTCAGTTTGTCACATCACTTGACAAACAGCAGACAAACAGCAAACAAACAGCAAACAAACAGCAGACAAACAGCAGACAAACAGCAGACAAACAGCAGACAAACAAACAGCAGACAAACAGCAGACAAACAAACAGCAGACAAACAGCAGACAAACAGCAGACAAATAGCAGACAAACAAACAGCACACAAACAGCAGACAAACAGCAGACAAACAGCAGACAAACAAACAGCAGACAAACAGCAGACAAACAGCAGACAAACAAACAGCAGACAAACAAACAGCAGACAAACAGCAGACAAACAAACAGCAGACAAACAGCAGACAAACAGCAGACAAACAGCAGACAAACAAACAGCAGACAAACAGCAGACAAACAGCAGACAAACAAACAGCAGACAAACAGCAGACAAACAGCAGACAAACAAACAGCAGACAAACAGCAGACAAACAAACAGCAAACAAACAGCAGACAAACAGCAGACAAACAAACAGCAGACAAACAGCAGACAAACAGCAGACAAACAAACAGCAGACAAACAGCAGACAAACAGCAGACAAACAGCAGACAAACAAACAGCAGACAAACAGCAGACAAACAGCAGACAAACAGCAGACAAACAGCAGACAAACAAACAGCAGACAAACAGCAGACAAACAGCAGACAAACAAACAGCAGAAAACAGAAACAGCAGACAAACAGCAGACAAACAGCAGACAAACAAACAACAAAAGCAGACACAGCAAAAACAGAACACAGGACAAACAGCAACAAACAGCAGACAAACAGCAACAAACAGCAGACAAACAGCAGACAAACAGCAAACAAACAGCAGACAAACAGCAGACAAACAGCAGACAAACAGCAGCAAACAAACAGCAGACAAACAAACAGCAGACAAACAGCAGAAACAAACAGCAGACAAACAAACAGCAGACAAACAGCAGACAAACAGCAGACAAACAAACAGCAGACAAACAGCAGACAAACAGCAGACAAACAGCAAACAAACAGCAGACAAACAGCAGACAAACAGCAAACAAACAGCAGACAAACAGCAGACAAACAGCAGACAAACAAACAGCAGACACAAACAGCAGACAAACAAACAGCAGACAAACAGCAACAAACAGCAGACAAACAAACAGCAGTAAAGCCTCAGGGATCCAGTCTGCAGGTAACGGTAGCTAAGGCTGAAGCTAACGGTGCTAACGGTTAAAAGTCGTTTTATATTATTCAACAGCGCGGAGAAAACTGTGAAAACAAACAAAACAACCCAAACAAGTAAACTCAGACATTAAACAAAATTAAATCTTAATTTAATGTTAAATACAGCACCGTGTCGTACCTTTCTCCGTCGTCTCTCCCGTGGTTTCGTTGAATGTTGTTTACTTCCTCATCGACCAGCTGACCGTGACGTAACGCGGGATTACGTCACTCCCTTGTGTAATTAGTGTCTGCAGACTTGAAGAGCTGCGAAGTCATTAAAGCATTTCACATTTCACAGACTTTAAGTGTATGAACGGCAGGGAAACTGTACTATATTTTGTAATTTCACTTTTTGTGGTTCATCGTGGTTGCCTATAATCCATCACTCTGCATATCTAGTATTTATTTGCATGATTGTTCTTGACTCCATGATTGGGAACCTCCAAGTGAAATCACAGATGCAGATTGATCCTGCCATTTTAACATAGTGTACTGCATGCTGGGAACTCCAGTGGTGTTTATAACCAATGTACATTGACCTACCTATCATGTGATAACGTGAATGCACTATATGACCTGTACACATGGGCATGGTAGAAAGTACATTTATTCATGTACTTTTCCTCAGTACAGTCCACCTTGACAGACTATGACATTAAAATGCTGCTCACATGTTAAAGGGACTGTTCACCATAAAATCAAAAATACATATTTTTGCTCTTACCTGTAGTGAGGCTTGGGGGGTAACAGATTACATGTGACAGGGTTACATAATTAGGATACAAAAAGTCTGTGAAGGTCTCAGTCATCCAGATCATGGTACTGGTAGAGAAGGTTGTTGTAGACAACTGGACTTGGTAGAGAAGAAGCCTCTTGGATGAGAGACGAAACGTCTTCTAAAACTCTGCCAAGTCCAGTTGCTTTCGACCTTTTCTACAAATACTATACAAAAAATGTAACTGTATTCCATTACAGTTACAGATAAAAATAATACAGAATGGGGATAAGTACATTTTCTTATTTTTTTCTTTCTTTCTTTTCAAGCCAAATGGTGTAATCACTTTTGACCCTGCAGAGGTTTTTGTTCGAGGAGACTCACCCTCAAGTGATATACTGTGTAGCAATGACCCGGATATGAATTGTTTATCTGACATGAAACAAACCCTTATGTCTGATTGTAGTTATCTCTTGGAAGAGGACTTTAAATATATCAATGATCAATATAAAAAGAAAGATGACCTCTCACTTTTGCATATTAATGCTTGCAGTATACCAAAGAATTTTGATTTACTTACACTCTGCCTCTCTAACCTAAATCACACCTTCTCTGCAGTGGGAGTCTCAGAAACTTGGTTAAATCAAGAAAACTGTGACATGTATGGTATCGAGAATTATAATCATGTATATAGATTTAGAACGGATAAAAGCAGGCGGAGGAACCTCTCTGTATGTAAACACCTGCCTAGAGTATAAGGAAAGGCATGATATTGAAAAAAGCTTCATGTCCTTTGGTGAGAGTGTTTTTATAGAAACATATAATCATACTATCATTGGATGTATTTATAAACCACCAAATCTGAGCATCAGTGACTTTAACTCTCACTTGACAGATGTGCTTGACATTGTATCCAGAGAGAGAAAAGACTGTTATATAATGGGAGATTTTAATATTAATATTATAGACTCTGTTAAGAACACTCAAATTCATTCATTTTTGGATACAATGTTTTCACACTATTTTTACCCTGTGATCTCCAAACCAACTCGAGTAACTGAAACTTCAGCCACGCTGATTGATAATATATTCACTAATGTGCATGATAAAAAAATGAATTCAGGAATCCTTTGTATAGACATATCAGATCACCTTCCAATATTTCTCACGACTTCGGCACATTCATTTATTATGGACAATAACTCCAACCCATCTACCTATAGATTAATCAATACATTTACTATTAAACAATTTAAGGAGCTCATTGAGCATCTTTCATGGGATACTGTTTTGGACTTGGATGACCCACAGAAGGCATACACTGTATTCATTAATGAAGTAATCAAATCCTACAATGTTGCCTTTCCTGAAAAGAAGAGGAATTCTAAGTCTCACTCTAAACCAACAAAGCCATGGGTAACCATAGGAATTGTCAAGTCCCTTAGAAATAAACATAAATTATACAAAAAATATCTCTCTAATCCTACTCCATTTCATCATAGGCAATTTATACAATATAGAAACAAATTAAATCATATTATTAGAGGGGCTAAGAAACATTATTTCAGTACTGAACTTTCCAAGTGTAAAGATAATATGAGGGCACTCTGGTGTGTCATTAATAAAATTCTCAACAAAAGAAAAACACAGAAATCTTTTCCCAATGAATTTAGAATCAATGGATCACTAATAAAGGATCCTATAACTATAGCCCACAACTTTAATCAGTTTTTCACCGAAGTAGGACCAGCATTGGCCTCTAAAATTCCTGTGGTCAATGAAAGCCCACTTCAATTTATTACACCACCCCCTACTGGTGGACTTCATCTAAGCCCTGTTACCTGCAGTGAAGTCTCTGAGATATTAGGCTCTTTGAAGAATTCAGCTCCAGGTTATGATAATTTAAGTGCAGAGCTACTTAAAGTGGTTTCTGATGCAATTGTCAAACCACTGACACATATATTTAACTTGTCTTTTTCAAGTGGAATTGTGCCCCAGGAATTAAAATTGGCCAAAATCATTCCCATATACAAAGCTGAAGATCCTGCAATATTTACTAACTACAGACCAATTTCCATCCTACCCTCTATTTCAAAGATTCTTGAAAAGCTAGCCTATAACAGATTACTGAACTACCTTGACAAAAATGAAATATTATACAAACATCAATATGGTTTTAGGAAATCCCGTTCTACCTACATGGCTATCACCCATCTTACTAATGAATTACACAGAGCCAATGATAACAAAGAACTCACTATTGGAATTTTTTTAGATTTGTCCAAAGCTTTTGACACCGTAGATCACCTTATTTTGTTGCAAAAACTGAAATATTTGGGACTGCGTGAGCAAGCATTGTCTTGGTTTACCAGTTATCTGGACCACAGGATACAATTTGTAACTTTCAAAGGAGTGAACTCTCCTCCTCTCACTATAAAATGTGGTGTTCCCCAGGGATCAATCCTCGGGCCATTGTTATTTCTTATTTATATTAATGATTTGTCCAATGTATCAACTCAATTATCCAAAATTTTATTTGCTGACGATACTAGTTTGTTTTTTTCCCACAGAAATCCTAATATAATTGCGAAAATTGTCAATGAAGAATTAGATAAAATCTCTAAATGGTTCAAAATCAACAAACTGTCACTAAACACTAAGAAAACAAATTTTATTCTGTTTAGTAACAATCACAAGAAACTCGACGAGAATATAACAGTGTTGATTGATAATGTTTCAATAACTAATGTTAATTCGACTCGTTTTCTTGGTGTACTAATTGATAAAAACCTATCTTGGAAACCTCATATTTCACTTATTTCATCTAAAATTGCAAAAAATATTGGGATAATTGGAAAAATTCGTTATCTTTTAAACACAAAAGTCTCCCTCAACCTATATTATTCTATGATTTATCCTTTTATCAGTTACTGCAACATTGCCTGGGCCAGTACTCACCAAACAAAACTGCAACCAATTTTTAAGTTACAAAAACGAGCAATGAGGATCATTGCCCTTTCAGCCCCTAGAAGTCATTCGTTACCTTTGTTTCGTAAATTTGGCATTCTCAATATTTATCAGATTAATAGTCTCCAAATTACTCAATTTGTATATGGTTCTTTAAATAAAACACTTCCCACTTTTTTTCACAATTTCTTTTCTCTAAATAATCAATTTCACAATTATTTAACCCGAAAAGCATCCCAGCTCCGGCCACCACAATCACGAATTACATCATCCCAATTTAAGATCTCTTACAGAGGATCCAAGTTATGGAATTCACTTCCTCCCCACTTTGTTAAACTTTCTTATGAATTGTTTAAAAAATCTGTGAAAAATTTCTTGCTGTATCAATAATACCCACCTGATCTGTGTGTGTGGTTGAGTGTGTGTATGTGTGTGTGTGTGTGCACACGCTCGTGTGTGAGAGTCCGAGTGATTTTATACCTTTATGCATATGACAATATTCAATTCAATGTTTATCTAGGGAAGTCCTTTTGTCAAGCCCCTTGAGGGTTTTTAGGACCTCCTTGCATGTTTCCCTTTGGTTTTTTTTTCCTTTTTAAAAGAAGTTCTTATATCAGTGATTGTTAATTTTTATGGTATTTGTAATGTTGACTTTTTAACATGTGCTAAATAAACAAATCAAATCAAATATTTCTGTACTTTCACTACAGTGAAACTATAAATGCAGGACTTTTACCTGTAATGGTATTGGAGTATTTACTTAAGTAAATAATTAAAATTCCTCTTCTGCAACTGCCTTTATGCATGTTAGCATAGCTGTTGTGAAAAATTCTGTTCTTTGAGGTTTGCATCCAGTTTATACTGCAACCTGCAACAGTAAAGAGAGTGGGCCTTCCAACAACGTGTTGGACGGAGAACAGGCCCTTGTGGGTGATTCAGATTGCCACCTGAGAAATATGCCTGTGTTCAAAGAACAACTCAAGTCAAATGGTGCCAATCACAGCTGTGCTGTTATTCAGTACAACAGAATATGAGTGTGATATTGCTTTCATACAGCAGTTGTACAAGCATTATTTTTTAGTATTACTAATAATTGACGACAGATTATGATTTCTTTGTTTATTTAATTTTTTTTTTAACTTTGCCAACATAAATAGTTCTGGACTGGACGGTTGCCAAGCAACACAAACATTTTCCTGCACACTAACATTAGCTTGCTAGCCACTTTGTGTATGTCTAAATGTTACCACAGTAGAGCTCCCCAGCTTAGTTGTCCTGATGGATCCATAAAACTGCCTCCAGGCTGTATTCAGTTCTTCAAAACTTCTTACGAGACTGAAAGTCCATGTTAAATTTTTGAGACTCACCCTGGTGCGAACCAAACAACAAGACTGAGACTGCAAGAAAAGGTGGTAATGGTCCGTTTCCAAATAGACTTTGGTGCAGTTTGTTCATGGTCTGAAAGCAAATGTACCAACCACAGGATTTTATGATAGTGGGTATGTTATTTTTGCTGACTTAAAGAGATAAACTACAAATGAATCCACCTGTTGATTGTGAAAACTGTTCAGGGAATGATCTTATAATTCATCATGTTATCAAATCATAGGCTACATTTGTGCAAATCATTTTGTAGCTATATCACATATGCACACAAGTGTGGGTATTTTCTCTGATTAAAAAGTCAAAAGCTGCTAAAACCGCTGTTGCTGTTGTAATCCCTCTGTGTACTTTGACAGTGATCTCACAGCAATAAGCCCTCAATCCTTACTTCACAAGACACTTCATTTTCGTCCTGTCTCTGGTCTCCACCTGCTAGTCATTTTAGCATTAATGTAATTGTTATTAGAACACCTGTAAAGCTGAGTGATACATACAGTTAACAGTCCTAGTTCTCATGTAATGCCTCCTGTCCAATCAAATTACTTGGTCAGAACTGTGTTATAAAACAGTTTGCACTGTGGTCCGTCATAAGTACCTTATACGTAGCTACCACTGCCCAGCACCTGCCTTAAATGGTATTTAAATGTGAGCGACTATCACACATTGTTTAAGACCAGTTTTACCATTTGTTAGCATTGCTGGGCTTATTTGATAGTAAGGTACTGGATAAACTTTCTATGAACTTAGGACTGTTAAACTTGAAAAAAACATGCCCTTTTGCAATTGTCTACACTTTGAAAGTTAACTCAGAACCAGACTGTTTTCATAAATGCATTCATGATTTCTAATGCGAGAGAATAAACAGGATTAATCCCCAGCATTTTTCGTCAGAAGCAGCTCTGTAGGACAGATGAAAACAAGTTTGAGTCGTTTACGTTGAAAAACATCCTTTTAATAGGTCCGTGCCACACACTAGTGAAAAATAAAGCTCCTACAAAAGAATGATACTTTTATTCCACAATATCTTAAATAAAGTAACTTCAAGTACTCTTGACTTGGGTACAAAAAAATCTAGCTGCCTCCATCAGGCCACAACACACAGCAAGGTTCAACACAGTGGTTACAAATGGCCTTAGGTCCTCTGTATTGTGGCAGATTACGAGGAAATGCATCATGGAAGCATAACTGAATGCTTTGTTGATCCTTTTTTTTTTTCTTCTTTCTTTTACGGTGAGGAATGATTTCTGTGTCACTGTCCAACTTTGGAGGCCTTTGTTGGATTGAAATCATATAAAAAAATAATGTCGTCATAAGAATGAAAACTAAAAACAAGAACATCCCCTACATGCCCCTGTTGGAAGGGTAGGCACTACCAAGATTAAGGATACCACAGTGTTTGCAGAGGATATGTATATACTGTACAAACAATATTTATGATAATGTTTTCATCACGTTCACTAAAATAGAATGCTACAATCATTCTAAGGCATAAACAATATCTTAATATTCTTAAACAATTTTTACACATCGTTCCAAACAAGACATAATATTGACATTAATAAACAGTATATACACATGAATCACCGTTGTCTTAACTGTTCCTCTGCTGTTCCTGTAAATAAATGCAGTTTTACAGTTTGAACAAATGAATACAGTCCTCTGATGCCCCAAAGCACTGAACAGTGTAAACAGTTTTTTTTTTTCTTGGCTTTGTTTGATATTTGGGAGAAAAATTATAACACAAAGACACATTCCTTTTTTTAATTCAAAGCAGTTCAGCTGATTCTTCCTTTTCATAGAAAATGAAGTGGACCTTGATTCATAAATAATTATTACAAAATTAAATACATTCACTATAATACGATTAAATAACAAAAGACTATTTACAGGTAGTGGAAAGTATTCTAGCGCAGACACATCAGTGACAGTTGAGGATTAATTCAGTGCAGTGTTCTGAGACAGGGAATGGTATTGCACTACAACACCCCATTTCTCTGGGACTCTTTGGGGCTTTTATCCCTGTTGTAATAAAATCCAGCGCACCTCATGTAACGACTTCTTTTTTTTTTTTTTTTTCAAGGTGACATCTCTCTTAAGCACACCACAGGTTCCTTATTAAGGATTTGACTACTTCTTCTTGTTCTTCTTTTTCCATCCTGCAAAGCCACATTCTCCATCAGAAAACAAAGAGAAAAGTAAAACCTGGTGCTCCGATATGAAAAGTTGAATGGGTTTATGGGGGAGAATCTGAACAGACGTTTTATTTTTTTTAGTTTGTTTGTTTCAGAAGCTCCGTCCAGCGCTTCTCAAAGAACTTCCTCATGTTATGACCAGCTCGACCAATGTCTGAATTGTCTTCATTGAATTTTTCACAGTTATCAAAGACCAAGTTGACATCAATGATGAAAGTCTCCAGGTTTTGATACCTGAAATAAAAAAAAAAAGAAAGAATGGTGAGAAAATACAACTTACATCAGCAACCACTGAGGACACTGCAGTCATACCCTTGGTATTTTTTCTAGGTCTTTTTAAATGTTTTGATACATATATATTCTGCAAAGTGTTAAATTAAAGAAAACAGAGCAGAAACTATTTGCTGAATTCCATTGCTAATGTCCAAAATAAATATGGCTGCATGTATCAGAAGTCTCTTCTGGGTCATTGTGCTGCTAAAGATTTTGGAACGACAAGATTTCCTTTTGTTGCTCTCTAATGCTGCATTGTCATGTATCAGAATCTTTGAGAAATGAGGCACAGATAAATAGCTGTGTGTCCACTGATTATTACCAAAATGTTTCAGTGATACCTCATTTATCACTTGAATTCACTGACCAACAATGAAAATTGCATCTTCTTTTTATTTTATTGCAAATTAGAATAACACTTAAAGTATTTTATTGATTTTAAAGGACATAATGTATTGGTATATATTTAATTTAAAGACATTTCAGGTTTGTATGTATCTTTTCAACAATTTTATGCAGCTTCTTTGAATCTGTGGAACATGATTAGTAAAATTCCTTTGCAAAGAAATTAGTTTGAATTAAATTGTAATTTCCCTTTCCTCCTTTGTATTGAATGCACCATTTTAGCTGGGTGACGAAACCACCAATTTCCTGGCCATCCCACACCCAAGAGGGAAAAACAAACAATAACAAATGATGGCACTGAAATGATTTCCTACATGATTATTATTAAAATGCATAGATTTATACTATAGTTCTATAACTAAAACTCATGACCTCAGTATTTCTAAAATCCTGGCTACGGCTCTGCATGTACTGCAGTGTAACTAAAACTTATTTTCTAAAAAACACCACTCTGACTTTAAATTCTTGCCAAAGGCCCTGAAGGCTTTGGGTAGAAAAAAACAAACAGAAGTGATGGGGACTTACTGGCTGCTCACAAGCTTCTCACGTATGGTTGAGAAGTCCATCGGCTTCTTGATGACCTTCCTGTAGCCAGGGACTGATTTCAGGTTGACGGGTGTGAGAAAAGGCCATGCATCCTGATGCCGCTCCAACTCAGCAAGGAGTACCCTGTCGCACATACAAAAACACACACACACACACATGGTTAGACACAGAGCGAGAATTTTATTTGTGAGGGGAAGAAGCCTTGGATATCACACTGAGAGGCTTCCTTATACCAGGATTTCTTCTTCCTTTAAATGCTTAATCAGAAGTCGGGTTAATTGAATATTTTCCGTCATTGACTGACTTGACTGACTGAAAGCCATCCATCATTTTGACAGATTAAAATGCTGAGGGTGATCTACTTTAAGAAGCGGTTGCATAGGGTGCAGTGAGGAAGGCATCTTAAGCCATATAAAAATTAGAGAAATATTCAGGCAATTATTACAAACTCACTACAGGGACATCACATATTTCAAGTAAAAAAGTTTTTAAAAAATCAATGAAGGGAGGGAGAAGAAATATCACACAAACTTTTTACATTTACAGAAATCCTGAGGGAAAAGACAGAAGCTGCCTGCCCCACACGCCACACCTGATTGCCCGCACGCAGCCCAAAAGGAGAGAAAGATGCAGTGCTGCTGGCTGAAGAGCAGGGGAATGAATTTGCAAAATTTGTTACAGTCGTTTTTTGACGTCTGAAAAGTTGCTAAGTCTAGCGAGAAAGTGCCAAGTTGGCAACACTGAAATAATTATGATGTAATTATGATGTGGTCGATAAGGTGAGGTAAGGTAAGGTTCACAAGGTGAAAAACAAGGGCATTGATACAAGAGGAGGATTAAGGACAAGCAAGTGGCTAAAATTTTGTTTATCAACAAACTACAGCGCTTTGTGTTGTCAGCAGACCTCCAGTATTGACACAAAAAGTGATCACACGGTCCATGCCCTTATAAATCCATAATCGCAAAGTTTGTTCTATATATTAAATCTCAGCATGGTTGAGCTGCTTTTGAAAGTTAAATGATAGGCTATTTCATTATTGTTAAAAAAAAAAATTAAAATTACTTCCGAAAATAGATGATAATGTATTTTTTACGATCTGTCAAAATGACAGACAGCAAAGAACATCTAAAGCAACCTGTGGCTATTATCAATATTTCTTACACTAACAATGCATCAAATACATGTTGCTCATAGCAACAATCCAACAAAGAATTATCAACAGACTCTGCAAAAATTAATAGCCTCTTTCAGCTCATTGTTTTGGTATTACAGTCTGCATTTGTACTGTTTTGATTCATATTTTGGGTCACAGCAGATGAAAAAGTTCTAAAAAAAACGACTGTACACTACCTGCTCAACACTGAACTGCAGGCAGACAAAGCGACTACCTGAGTGGAGGTGGTTGAGATAAGAAAAATAGAGCTAAAAGAACATGAACATAGGATTTATATTCATCAAACAAACATGACTCCAAATGAATGATAATGTTGCTTCTGGATGTGTAAGTAGACAACTGTTTGATAACAAGCTCACCATGCCAACATAATGCCTGTTTTATACCTTACAGCTTGTTTCTGCTGCCCCCAAGTGGCCAAAAAAAAAAAATCAGTTAATGCAGGTTTAAGAATATTACTAGTACCTGGGAGCCTCTAGTAATTTATAATAATTGTGAGGTTGTCTGTGATCTTAAACTCATGCCAATCTGCCTTGTCTGTAATTTGTTAAGTGAAAATTACACCACCAATTGCCAACCATATTTCACCAAACACAGAGGTCCTGGGATAATATTAGTCTTGTACAAATTGACATCTCGGAGGTTTGGGGCCATATTTTTTTTAACATCTGTTTTCTGTTGTCAGGCAACCGAACAAGTAAGAAATTTTATTGTGGCTCGTAATATGTTGAACAGCTGTGCAGTGAGATTGGCTATATTGATGTTTAAAATGAATGATGAAGACAGAGAAGGTTAGTTGTAAATGTGTATTTATCTTTGTAACACAACAGAAATAGGGCAAAACAACTCTTAACTATATTGTTAACGTCACTGCTAAAGAACAGATCTGGATTTGGATAAAATACAGACATGACTTACGCTGTGGAAATGTGCCACATGAAACACAGACGTCGGGGGTCATTTCTGAATCACATGAGGTCCCCTGGTAATAAAAGTCTCATGCAAATAGGGCTTTATAAGTGAATAAAATGACCACTCATGGGGTGTAAATAACTTTTTAGTGTTGGTAGAAAAGGCAAAATTCGATTTGTTAAAAATTATAAGAGGACTTTAAATTCCAGGGTTGAACCACAAAGGAATGGTACATGCAGATCAAGTGAAAAAAGTTTTCATACAGTCCTACAGTAGATGGCAGCTACTGTTTAGAGAAGGTGATAAATAAATGAAGGATTCGACAGAGAGACAAGTGTGAGCACGCTGGAGTTACATACCTGCATAATCCCAGGTCCCTGTTGTTGTCTCGAGCTGTCTTGGCTCGCTTCACACACCCAGGGCTCTCCTGATTGGCTGCTGGCAGAGCAGGTGAGCTCTCCTCCGTTTTCCTCTTCCTGCTGGCGTCTTTTGCTCCTTTCTTGGGTGTGCTGCTGGCACTGGCTGGGTCGTCCTCAGACACATTCCCCGTTTCCGTTACCCGTCTGCTTCCCGTTCTTCTTCGCCTCTCCACCTTTCTTACCGCCACCTCCTCCTCCTCCGCTGGATGCTACTTGTTTGCTTGGAGGTTTTTTGCTTTTGGGAGACGGACCACTTGCCTGCACGGAGTAAAAAAATGTATTCTCTGAGGTCTGCTGCAATTAAAACTAATACAGAGGTGTCCATTTACACAGATTTATCAGACAAATATTGACCTTTCTAAACTATTGGTTCAATTTGTCATATCTTACATCAGCAATATTATTAGTTTCTTCCCTGACCACATCTACATAAAAACATTCTGTACAGCCTGAAACAGCTTCCAGCTTCTCAAAATTTTATTAGTATGAATATGAATGGAGAGTTTTATTGTCACTTAATGGGATAAAGGCCAAGTCCAGGCTGCGGACGATAAAAGTTGAGAGGAAATGTAATAAAACTTAAGGGGAAAATGTATAATCCTTGCTGTTGGACCTTTGTTGTATGTCATTTCTCTCTCCCCCACTTCCTCTCATCTATCTACTGTACACTAAAAAATAAGGACATAAAAAGCTCCAAAATACTTAGAAACTAATTATTTGAGCACGAAACTGGTTGATTTTTAGTACTTAGACAATAGAGAACTCATAGACATGAAGTATATGTTTTGGCTGTCATATGGATATTTTCCGAGACTTTTAAATGCATGCATCAAACTCTATAACCCATAATCTATTTATAATTTATATTTTCACCTGTGCACTGCTGACATAACATCTGTGCAAAAACTAAATTGTGTAATACATACAGCATTATTTTTTACATTTACATTACTTATTAGTATGATGCACATATTTGAACATAATCCTTACATTTACATCCATTTACATTTTGTTATTTTTCTATTTCTTTATTTTCAAGTTTCAATATATATGTTGTTGTAATATATTGTAGAATAAGGCAAACATTTTGCATACTTTTTATACATTATATATTATTGTTAAATTTTTGTTATATATTGTAGAATAAAGCACATATTTTTACATAATTCATATTTGTTTTATATTTTTGTTAGATTCATTTTCATCTTATATATTGTAGTATAATGCGCATTTTTACTTTACAGTTATTTCATATTTTTGTTAGATATATTGTGGTGTAACATGTTTTTACATACTTATTTGTTATATATTTTTATTGTTGTTATATTTTTCTTATATGTAGTATAATGCAAATATTTTCACATACTTCCTATTTGTTTTATATTTTTGTTATACTATTATTGTTAGATTTTTTGTTATATATTGTAGTATAATGTACATATCTTTACATATTTTTTATCTGTTTTCTTAATTACTTATTATTTATTTTGTGATATTATTTTTGTTACATGTTTTAGTACAATGCAAATATTTTTACATGTTGATATGAATGGGAGCAACTGTTGTGACCCAATTTCCCCCTGAGGATCAATAAAGTACTTCTGATTCTGGTTCTGAAATTAAATTAGAAAGTGTGAATCAAATGGAATACAAGCACAAATGCAAAGTAGGATTCTCTCTCCGAGTGATCCACGATGCATTATAAAAAGGCTCTGATACCTTGGATATGCAGGCCGGGCAGTACCAGTCCCCCTCTGGGATACTGGTGATCTTGGGTTTGTGACAGTAAGTGTGGCAGCCTTTGTCACAGCCGTCACACAGCAGGAGGAGGTCCTCATTATCTCCCTTCCTGCACATCTGACAGTACTAAAAAAAACAAAAACAAGTGCATCCATTAAAATCAAGCACACACTCCCTGAATAGAGTTTGTTTTTAATTAAATATGCAGTGGTTCTATTTTATCTGCCACTGCTCACCACTTTCATGATGGACCTCTCCCAGGCGATAGATTTCTGCAGCTGCTGGATACACATGGCCAACTGGGCAGCACTGCGTACTTCAGTCAGGGCCTTCCTCCACACCTTCATACCGTGGGCCACCTCCTCCTCACCACTGGGAAAAGAAAATGAGGAATGATGGGAAGGTGATGAGAAAAATGTGCACATTTATGTGAATATGTATTAATACATATGAGAAAGCAGTAAACTGTATCAGTTAAACCAGCCGCCAACAAGACAGCTGTCCATAAAGAGCTCCAGCTGTGCAGAGACAGGCATGAGGATTTTAGGGGTGTAAGGGCACCGGGAAGAAGTTCACACCGATTTTTGTTATGTTAAGGGGACGTTCATGCAGAAAGAGTGAAGGAGTAAAACCTGTGTCAGTGTATGCTGTATAGTGGGAGCCATGAGTATGAAAAAACCAAGATTACTGATGCACAACACCATGCAGATGACTGCAGAAAAAAAAACTGTGAACAATGCCTAAAGAAAACATGAAGCTGAGTGGAGTCCCCACCACACCCCACCCAAAAAAGAAAAAAAAAACTGCACAAGACGAAGAAATAAACAAAAAATGCAACAAGCCACCACAAAAACCTGCTGTGAAAGCAGCAAAGACCCTCACTTTTTGAGTAGTATGGGAAACATAAAACAGAGAGAGAGGAAAGGGTCTCAGTGGGAGAGTGGGGGGAGCTTTGGTTGGAGAAATGACCTACCCTTCCCTGTCAGCACTAGTGGATGGGGCGGGGGCAGGGACAGTGACCGTACCCACATTATCCAGCCTGATCTGAATGGTGGTACCTAAGGGGCTCCTCAGGTACCTTCTCTCGATGTTGCGCTCCAGATCGGCCAGACGTGTCACTGCTATGTCCAGCGGGTTGTCCGGGTGACGCATCACCCCGCCCTTCTCCCCCCGCTCCTCCGCATGCTCCTTGGAGTCCTTGGAGTCTTTGGAGTCCTTGGAGTCCTTGGTGTCCTTCTCTCCCGGCGCTGGCGTTGGTTTGGTGGGGGGCTTGTGCTCGTAATACACCAGGTCCTCTCGCTCGGACTGAGGGTCCGGAAATGTCCAGCCCTGCAAAGAGGAAATCAGCTGTTCAGTCTTTTGGCCTCTGATTGTGCTATTCCACATGTTTAAAGGGATTGTTCAGGTTATTTTAAGTGGGGATGTATGAGGTACTTATCAATAATCAGCGTATTAACTACAGTAGATGGTCAATGGTATGCCCTCGGTTTGAAGAAGTAGAGAGGAGTATCAGCACGGAAGCTAAGCCATGTGCTGATGTAGACAGGGTCAGCAATAAAAGGTATTTTAGCCACTTTCATTCATTTAAGTGTACACTACACTATATGTAGAATATTTCCACTGCTTTACTTTGGCGCCAGACAGCCTTTTCTGACGGGAAACTGCTGTGGTACAAGCCAAATATCACTCCCTCCAAAGCAACTAAACTCCACAGGCAAAGTCACTCATTTTACCATTCAAAACACAGGAGCTGCTGGTCTACCGCTGCCTTGATTGGTTAGTTTGTTTGTGTTATTATTTGAATTTGGTGAATCCTTTCTATCCTTTTAAAACACTGAAATCACATGATAACACCAACAACCCTACATCAAATAATCTGAAATATCCCTTTAAACACATTTTTTACACCACTAGCAAAATGTCGCCGGAGATATTTGAGTTCTTGTGTTGGTATTTTACCTTGACCTGCAGGCTGGCTGCAGTAACCTTCCTCTCCAGTTCCTCCACCTGCTGCAGCACAGCAATGTCCATCTCCATCGCCTGCTCCTCAACACACCAACCCCGCACCGACTCCACACTGACCTGACTCTCCTCCAGCTCGTGCAGCTCGATCATGGCCACTAGATGAATGACATGACAGATATCAGTCAGCCACAAATACACAAACGAAAACACCAAACATGCACATGATATTCATTAGACGCTTATATTCCAAGGGTTTTATCTAGAACCCACCCAGAGGGTTCTCCCAAGAAATTATGGTTCAAAGAACCCTTGATGAACCCGAAGGTTCTTCAGAAGTAAACGGCTCTAGGTAGAACTTCAGCTCTTCAGAAAGAAGCCTTTTGAAACCCTTATTTCTAAGAATGTACTACGATAAAAAATAAACTACATTCTACATGCTCTCATTCTTGTTAACAAATCTGAGCCGTGCACAGTGATTCTGTGCTCAGAAGAAGAGTTGAGACACTCACCATCTTTGTGTTTGGTGCAGACCTGGGGGATTATCTCCATGTATTTCTGCATCTGCCTCTGGAGGCCCTTCTCTCTGATGCCTCGGCTGTGCAGAGCATTGACTAAAGCCCTCAGCTCCTCAATGTCAGACACTCGCCACCACCCTGTCAGCATCTCTGAGGCAATGAGCACAAACAGGCATGTAAGCTGGGAGACACTGAACATACATCACTGTAAGAAGGTGCTCCATTCAGCTAGGTTATACCCAAATGAAATTGCGTACAGCAGAGCAGAACGCTCCCTAATCCAATTATATTGGCTTATTCAAGCAAGTGAAAATCTTTTCAGGCAGGTGAATTCTTTTCAATTAAAAAAATGGAGGGTTGATTACGGCTTCTACTTTAATTTCTCTCAATGCTTTTTTTCATCACTCACCCTCTGGAATAGGCCGAGGTGTTGGGTGGTCCAGGGATTTGGGCATCTCCAGTGCAGGAGAGGGCATGGATGAGGTTTTCTCAATGCGAGGTAAAGGTGATTCACTCTTACTGGAGACACTTGCGGCTGTGTTGCCCTCCAGAGAGTGACCCGGCATGGGGCTGGGGCTGTTGCACAGAGGCAGGCTGGGACTCATCATGCCACTGGGCCAGCTTCCGAAAGAAACTCCTAGCAATGAGCCACCTGACTTCACCTGGGGAGAAAAAGAGGAAAAACAAAAGGATGAGGGAGGTGGAAGCAGAGGTGAGCCAGCTGAGTTGATATGGCACATTGTGGCAAAAAATAATTGTAAGATATGATGAAATGCAGCAGCATGAACAACTCAAAATCTTGATTAGGGTATTGGTGTACGGTCACGGTAAGGATCCAAAGCACTCACTGACAAATAGCACATACTTTGTCCTAATTATTTTTTATATTTTTTTAGGCCATGGAAATTCCCAGTAAGTTCCCATCAAGGCTGACACCCAGGTAATTGACAGAGGACTTTGATGTAATAGATTCTCCTTCAATCATAATATCCAGAGTTGATTCCTTATTCAGCCTCAGCTTTTAACCAAACAAGATAGACTCTTTCTTGCTGAGGTGTAGTAGAAGCTTCTCTTTAATCTCCCTGGCTTCTAAACCAGCATTTCCTGTATTCCTGCTTTATCTCTGTATATGCATAACAATTATGATTGAGTCGTCTGCATATAAGAATAAAGTAAGAGTGCATGCTGCTTCCATGTTGTTTATATAGAGCAAAAAGAGCAGAGGACCCAGTACACTGCCCTGGGGCATTCCACAGGTGACTGGCATGACCTCCAAAGGGCATCGGCCACCCCTGAAATCTAGCCAGCTCAATTGCCTACCCTTTATCTTCAAGTATGATTGGTTATCTATCCAAGCAAGCAGCGTGACCTTGGTTTCAACCAAATATTTGATTAATATTTTTGGGGCACCCCTGTCAAAAAGACTGGAAACGCCCTGCTGTTGGCCACTTAAACTTAGTTAAACAAATCTCCAAGTCCAGAAGGACTAGATCACACATATTGCCAAATCTATTTCCCTCCCTATTAAAACTGTAAGATATAACAAATGTGTCAGCGGAACAAGATTTCCTGAAACCACATTGTAATTCATAAAGTAAATTCTGGTTACATATGTGTTCATAAATTTGCTGATGTACAATTTTCTAAATAAAAAAAAAACCTTGTTACACTTAAAATTGAGACTGGCCTGAAATGACTTGGGTTGGATTTACTTATTTATTATTATTCCTCATTTGAGGACAAATACAATGAGAATGTAAATACATGTATGAGATTCTTCTGTGGAATGGTTTATGATAATTGTTAATTTAGTTCATTTATTTATTTATTTATTTATTTATGTATCTTCATTCATTCATTTACTAATCTGGATTGTATAGCTCTTTATATATAATCTCTTGCTATCTCCAGACTTTTTTGAGGTCACACTTTTTAGTAGAGGCTGTTTCTGAATGATTCATTCACACATGTTGGTGTTTGAACTTCACCTGTTTATAAGTTCCTATTCCTGCTGGTCTGTATTACACTGATGATGGCTCAGAGCTGAAACATGCTTTTTTTTTGGCCACAATAAACAAGAAATCGATTTATTGCTGAGTGCCGGTATTTTGTTTGCTTTGTAAAAATATGCTGTACAGAACACAGCAATCTCTGTTTGCGTCTAACCAGCAGCCTCACCTGCAGGGCTGACAGGGGGTAGTTGAGGAGGCCGGCTGGGTGGTGCGGGCTGGCAGAGGCTGAGGCAGCAGAAGGGGTGAGAGGCAGGGCAGGGGACTGAGGTGGGGATCTGGGCCTGGCTGGGGTGGAGGACGCCTGGGGAGACACTCGGGGTGCTCCTGGAGGAGTTGTGGTGAGGGAAGCGAGGTCACAGGGGTTGCGAGGGAGCAGACTGAACCAGTGTCCACTCCTCTCTGTCAGGACTCTAAGAAGCTGGTCGTTGGCTTGGAATGCGAGTTGTGGAGATGGAGCAGGGGAGGAGGTCGGAGGAGTGTTCCCTGGGCTTTCACGTGGGGCTGGCAGGCACGGGACAGATAAAGAAGTTGAGGTTGGGGGAGGGACGTTTGTAGTGTCATTAGTGGTCACCATGGAGGGGGTTGTTGCTACTGCCGGCTCAGAGGTATTGCAAGTGGGGGAGGAGGATGTTACTGTGGTTGTGGTTATAGGAGGGCCCACTGGACTGCCGTTTTGTCTCACATGGGGACTCTCCTTGTCCTCTGCATTCACAGTTTCTTTGCCAACATCCTTGTTGACGTCCCGGAATGTGCACATTTTTGACACACAGCCTGGCTGCTGGTAGAAGAGGGTGGGGGAGTTTTTGTTCCCTTCATGCTCCTTCTCCTCCTCTTTCTGTTGCTCCAGGCCTTGTGTTCGAGGGCTCTGCACATCCATGTTGGTGGTGGACTTCTCCTTCTGCACCTCGATCTCCTGAGGTTCCTCTTTGACCTTGACCTCTTCAGCTGCTCTCCTCCTCCTCTGTCGCTCCTCCTCCAGCTCCTCTGGAGCTGCAGGGAAATGAGAGAATGTATGGTTAATGTAGCTGAAAACTCACCAGCATTATTCTGTGCTTGCTTTTGGAAGATAAGTGGAGTTGTGATAGAATTATTATAGTTTACAGATGCAATCTCAAATTAGTCTTAGAAAATTAAGATAAAATAAAACATCATCAGCATATCTCACACTTCCAAAAACAGCTGAACATGCAGCTAAACAGATAACAGAGGCAAAATGTCTTCCTTCCTCTTCCTGCAACATCAAATCTGTTACTAGGATTTGTATTTTCCATATTTTTTGTGTGTGTAAAATCGTCTATGCAATCAGATGAGCTCATTGAAGCTTCTTAATACATTATAAACTTTAGTGATCATGTCTTTCTGGGTGAAATGGATCACTACAAGCAGATTAATATTGTAACCATTTTTGTTTCTGTCTCTTTATTTCTCATTTCTCATCTGAGATTTCCATCTAATTGACATCTGTGTATTAATTATAAAGAAATGAAATGGACAGATTCATTATTTATTGACTTGTATTGCCTGTTTCAAAATACAGTACAGCTGTACAGTACAGTACACTTTTCAAATTGCTGTGCAAATTAAATTACAGTACTGTGTATAGTTCAAATACACTATAATGCAGTACTGTATCTCAGTGCTGCATCTTGTTGGCGCATTTTTAGCAGTTTATTATAAGCTTTTAGAAGACTACCTTTTTAATTGAGAGGAAATGACATATTACAAAACATACATCTTCTGATAATGCATATAGGAGCAAATATAAATGAAACGAATTACCACACTATAAAGTTTTACTATATTCCTCTCTCAAAAAAAAGAATAATTGAAATGAATTTGAAATGAACTACGCACTGAGAAGAACTGTTACAAACCTACAGTTGATATTGATGAAGAGCTTTTTTCCTCATCTCCAAGGCTTTTTCCAAGAAACTAGCTAATCAGCTGTCTTCATATGTGAACAGCCAACTCTGTCTTTGTATATACACATGTTTAGCTTTTTTGTTGTTAGGAAATGCCTCACCAAACCCTGTACATTTCAAACAATGTATATGTTGCCATGTATGCCAAAATGAACACTGTAAGCAGATTACTTTCTTGCTATAAGCAAATTATTTAAACAGCATTTGTATAGAAATGATTCTGTCACAAGCTTTTTGATCCATACATTCATCAACCTTGTGTGTGTGTGTGTGTGTTGTCTTTTAACTACCTTCTCCACTCTCCATGGCTTCAATGAAGACCCCTCCACAGTGTGGAAGCACCCAGTACCGGCGGCGGTAGCGGTCCTGGCCGTACATCATGGAGCGCAGAGAATGGGATATTTCAAACAGCTTTCTTCTGGTCTGATGATGTTGCTGCAACGGTACAAAAACACACTCTGTGATTTCTACACGTTACTTTGAACTATAGACCTTCAGGAAAACAAAAGACATGTACGCTACCTCATGTCCTTTTGTAATCACCGTGATATATTAAGCATTACATGCTATGTTAATGAGGTAATTTATTAAGCTAATTAATGCCTTCATTAGCAAACAGCCCTATGTCAGCATACATGTTACAAAACACATAATTGTTTTTAAAACAGAGTGTATATTTATGCATTTAGAGGTTGTCGCTATTTAACAAAAATATCATCATTAATTTGGATTTCCAAAACCGAATCTATTATCTATAGTGTAGGAGGTGTTTGTCTTATGTATTGTATGAAAAATGTATGTAAAAAATGAACACAACTTCATCCTGCATAACCAAACAGCAATAATACCCCACGTTCCTGTGGTTTATCTCGTCATAGTTGCTTCCCCTGGAGACTCTTTTTTTTATCTCACTGTGTCCCGTTTTTAATCACACATTATCAGTGTCAACCAACCATGCATTCATTTTCTGATGCTTTATAAATTTATGTTAATGGGTATTAACTTTGTCACAGCACTTGTACATTATAAAGAAGAACATACCTTGGCTAATTTCTCGATCTGCTTCTCCAGCTCCTCGATACTGGTGGCTTGATCGACTTCATCCTGACAGGATAAAATAAGATACATTAAAAGTCTTTTCAAGATCAGTTTCCACAATGGATCTATCGATGAGTCTTTTTTTTTTACCTCATCATATGTCTCCACTTTTTTAACCTTCTTCATTTCTTCCTCCTCCTCATCCTCCTCATCCTCTGCCTGGTCATCACTGTCATCATCGTCATCTTCGTCGTCGTCACTGTCACCGCCAAGTTTCCTCTTGCGTTTGGTGGCAGATGACGGAGTGCAAATGGACTGGTTCTCTTCCGCACCCATACTGGCCTCCCTCCTCCCAGTTCGTTTGGCGTAAATGGTCCTCAGTCTGCGCAAAAACACAAAGGCTCAGCCTAAGAGTGTACAGATAAATTAAAGCATTATTTTCAGGATTAAGGAAAACGTACTTCTTCAGTTTTCCTTCCATGATAATCTTGTCCTTCCTCATGTTTGCCATCTGATCCAGGCTCTTGTCAATTTCACTGCGAGAGGAAACACAATCCCATCAGTTACAGAAAATAATGACAAATATATTGATTAAAAGATACAAGCTTAGAGAGGCTGGCAACTATCTACAGCCAAAGTAAAAACTTTAATAAGCTGGTATCCCGGAGCACAAATTAATTCTAGCATAATTTGCTTACAATCAAAAGGACTCTGCTGCAAATTACTGCTCCCTACTGCAGCTTTATTACGCATTTTCCCCTGCATCAATAAAACATACCATTATTGGCTAATTAATAACTTGGGTGTTAAGCTAAAAGCAATATAAAAGCACATGCAGCGCTAGATGAATATGCAAGTTTTCAGTGTGTGGTTGGTGAATAGAAGTGTTGGATTTCTAATTTTGTGTTTTCAATAATGTGAATCTGGAGGAAGAGGAAGTATTTCAGACCACTTTATAACTATCCAACAATATGTCACTGACTGATTAATAAAGGACTCTACAGTGCTGCTTCTCCTACCTGATAACAGGTTTGCTGCAGGCCAGCTCGTTAGCGAGGAAGCCCAGGATTGAGGCCTTCTGGGCAGGCGTGTGGGCTTGGAAAGCCTTGGTCTTCAGACTGAGGGCCAGAGGGGCCAGGTCTGTGTTGGCACAATGAGCTCCCATGTACATCTGTAGCACCTCAGACACATTATCCCTGTTGATGCCAACGTTGGTAAGGTGGTCCCCAAGCATGGTTTTTGTCTGACAGAGAAGGAAGGATGACAAAAGAGTTGAGTGATGACTTCTTCCTTGACAAATTTAAGTAGAGGGAAAACGTATTATGGATGATTGTAAGTAAAAAAAATCTTAAATACTCTGTGATTACGTAGTCATAAATTTGCAAGGAAAAACTCAAAATTTTCATAGATTAAGGTCACAAATTTGCAAGAAAAAAATCAAATACTCTCGAGATTACAGTCATAAAGTTAGCAATAAAAAATCAATGGAACATATTTTAGGTTTATGATGTAAAAAAATAAAGATATAAATACTAAGAAACTTTATGCATTATAATGCTGTAAAGTCACTCCTTACTAAAACTTATGGATATTGTACTAACTGATATATTTCCTTCTCAGGTGTAACTCTCAAGCCGGTTCCACTGGTTCAGAATTATACACAATGACTCGATGAACTCGCTCACCTTTTGTCCAGGTGGCAAACCGGGATCACAGACTGCCAGAGACAGCAGCTTGACCAGAAGGTCTTGGACGTGTCCCATGCTGTCCCCCACATTGAGCAAGCCCTCTTGTAGCATGCCCAGAGTGGGCACGTCCGTATTCAAATCAAGCCCCAACACCTTCCCGAAGCCTCGCAAGAACTGCATCAGCATCAGGCAGTCAGACACGGCACGTCCCGGGAGGATGAGTCCAGGAATCCGGGAGAACTCAGGCAGAGGCTGGAGAAAGGAAAAGTGGGTAGTTAGGACTGTTCATTTTTTTTTGTTGCTCTCATATGTGTTACTGTGAGAGAAATACATTAAATCAAATTTCTTCCCCATTTTCATCTACTACGGCCAATTGTAATGTGACGTTTAAATGTATGTTGTTTGTTACTCATGTTAAACATTAAAAAGGCTGATATCAATAAAGAGAGAAATACATTAATTCCACTTTCAACAACAGACAGTCATGATTGAGACAAATATGGGAAATGGGAGAAAAGCTGCCATATTGCACATCTGCTGACTGTTATCAAGATGGTGCTTTCCAATTCAAAGTAATGACTGTTTATTTTTTACATTATGCAGTTCCTTCCTTTAACCACTTGGGGGCACAAACCTCCATATATAAAAGTGCTCGACACCATGAGGTCTTATTTCATGTACTGACCCTCAAGAAAATACTCAACTTATTATTAAATAATAATAATAACAACAATGATGATAATAATAATTATAATACCACCCTGCTGCTCTACAATCCATATATTTAGCAGCACTCAAATGAGGAAAAGTTACAGTCTACTAGAGCTGCAATGATTAATAGAATAGCTGTCAACTTTTAAATCAATCGCCAGCTGTTTTGATGACCAATTATTCAGTTTGAGTCATTTTTTACGAAGAAAAAAAAAGTCAAAATCCTCTAATTCACAGTGTGTATGGAACATACTTTTTTGGGGGGGTGATAAACTTAACAACATTTACAGCAGTGATCGGATGGGCTACTATCTCAACTACCTTATGATCAGACAGACACATGTCTTCATTTGGCTTCTTCAGCTCCCTCGCTATCTCCAGCTCCAGCCTGCGTTGCTCCAGTTTACGCTCTTTGTTCAGGCGCTTCTCATCCCTTTTCTCCTGCCGCAAGCGCTCGCGCTCCTAGAGAGTCCAAAATTCAGGGGAGCATTAGGGAGGCAAAGTGTGTGTGTGTATCTGTGTGCGTGTATGTGTGTGAAAACAGACAAGAAGGTTTACTTGACTTTGCTGAGCAGTATTAGAATTCAGCCTAATGCTGCTGTGCATTCAAAGGAAAAGTGCTTGAGGGCCAGAATCCTTTGACTTGGTAAGTGTGTAGAAAAAAAATGAATGGAGGAAAGAGTGCACAGAAAGGAGAGAATGCAGGAATCCATCCAGGGAATAATGACTTAGGCCCTTTTTTATGGAGTGGACTGTGCGTGTGTGTGTGTGTGTGTATTTCTGCGTTTATTTGTGTGCATATGGACTACCTCTGCTTTCTTGCGAGCCTCAACAGCCTTCATCAGCATTACATGTTGCCTCCTCCTCTCCCTCTCCTAGAGTGGCAAAAAACAGAGGCACATTAACAAGCACACATTGTGCATACGGCACTCAAGGTCGACTAAATTTAGTATGTATTAATGTAAAAAACTGTGATGCACTAAATTCAATAGAGGCACCATACAGTACTTGAACAAACACAAACGATGCTTCACATGTATACACTTTCACATGTATGGTGGAAGCATAAGTGAAGAGTACAGTAGTACGATGACAACCAAAAAGCAACACATAGATGCGATACAAAGTAGATGTGATGACAGGCTCAAAAAAGAGAAGCAGCTGGAATCGGTGACGGCGCCTCTAAACTAAAGCTGACACAACAAAAGCAACAAAATGCTGGTTGCCAGAAGACTTCTTACAATCAAAATCATAAATTCTATTACACGAGTCAATGCTAATGTTTATTTGACACATCATTCTCATAATATTTGGTGAGGGACGACAAATGCGAATGGGTGGTACTGTAAAGGATAGCTTCAAACAGAACAGTTCCTCCTCAGTGGTTTTGGCAGCTTAAGTATTAGCACAGTGTGTGTCTGCTGAGGATGAGACATCTATGTTGTTCTTTGGTGCATGATACACAGTCTACTGCGAAAGGGCACAGGAATCACCGGTGACTGACTATCATTTCATTTGATCTCTTTAGGTTTCCCGCTCCACCGTATCAGGCTGTCATTCCCTCTGTGATCCACCAGAAAGACACAATTGCCACTATTAGGGCTTGCCAAGGACATTTCCAGCACATAGTGACTAAAAATGTGCTGTTTGTGTGAGGATTGTTTTGTCAGGCTAGATGCCAAGCACTCTGCTACAATATTTCTGTGTCCTTCTTGGTTTGATTTATCTACAAATGGAAAAACTTCAAAAAGGACAACTTCAAAAAGGACATAAAGCCTGTGGCATTCAGCTTTTTTCCTTAGCTTTCCAATTCATCAAAAACATTGAATATGTTGAGGCCTACTATGATAACAAACTACAATAAATCAAAAGCAATACAATTGCAATGTGATAACCATAAATACTAGGATTATTTCATGTATCTTAATTTGCCCCCCTTCATTGTGTGAAGGTACAGTCTGTGAAACAGATAGGCAGACCTGCGGATTCAGCTGCAACTGACTATGTTTACATGCACACTGATTTTCCACTATTATCCAGAATGTCACAATATTCTGAATTTGATACAGGCCATGTAAACAGCACATTCTAGTTGGATATTCTGAATTAGATCTTATTCTGAATGGAGCATATTCTGATTAGGACATATGGGATACGCTGGTATTATTCTGGTTTTCGGAGCATTCTTGGTCATGTACACAGAGCATTCAGAATACGCGTTTCAGTTGGGTTTTTACTGCAGTTTGTGACACACGGCCTCTTGCCTGTTTACGGTCAGCACAGAGCTGACCGTAAACATGCAAGCTAACAGGCAAGCTAACAGTTTGCAAGGCTTGGGTAGACATGCGTCTGTAAAAAAAAGCCCACATTTCTGGTTAGAGGGAAAATTTGGGAAGACTTAAATTTTTAAGGCAACTTGATTTTTGAGTTTTGAGCACAAATAAAACTTGAAAAGGTTTTACCAATTAACATTGTTTTGTTGAGATAATGTACTTTTCTTCTTTAGATAAACTTAAAATATTTGTGTTTTAGACCTCACTCCAAAAAAAAAAAGTTGAGTGAACTCATTGAAATGTAAGTGAATAATGGTTAATAATTTTAATAATGGAAAATGTTTTTTTTACCTCAAGAATGATCTTAGTCAAATGCTGTAAAAACAAAGAAGTTTAGAAAACTTAAAAATTTCAAGGCAAACTTATTCAATACATTTTTTAGTTTTGAGCCCAACTCAAACTCTGAAGTTTTAAAAAAAACTCTACCAACTAATAATGTTATGTTGAGATAATTTACTTTTCTTCTTTAGATGAACTTGAATCTTTGAGTTTTAGAAAACCCCTAAAACTGTATTACAAAATTGTTGAGTAAAATCATTCAATGAAGAACAATCATTAAAATGAAAGTGAATAATAATTAATAATTTAATATTTTCAATTGTAACCATTTAATTTTCAAAATAAAGTAAGAGAAATAATATTTCAAAACTTAAGAGTTTCAGTCAGTCTAAAAAATCTAGTGAAAGCTGCTGCCTTGAAATGATATGTTTTCTCAACTTTTTTTTCAACTTCAAAATATTACCAAATATATTACCAAATATGAAGATATCAACAGGTTTTTGGATATTGGCAAATATCACAACACTGACCTTTTCAAGAAAATGATTAAATGATTTAAAGAATGAAAGAGGGAGACTATGTCCGCATCAAACGAGTCCACCACCAAAACTTTTAAAATATTGTATTTTGACGCAAAAAAGCATTCATAATTGGAGTATGCATAGCTGCATGTAATTAGGAATATTAAAGGAATATTCATTATCGTTAGCCATGTAAACAGCTTTATAAGAATACTGTCTTCTTAAGAATAAAGGCAAAAAGAGGAATATTGTATGCATATAAACGTAGTCAATGTATATGAGTGAGAAGGGCTACAAGCAAGACAGCCAGGCCAAAAATAAAATGCTACACAGAACCATGTTTGTCCCCATGGTGGAATTGATTATATTGTTGTTCTACAGTCTATCCAGTCTATTTTCAAGCAACGTTCGTGCTGTAACCCTCACCAAACTGCTTTTAAGTATCCCTCCGCCATGAAGACAAAATGATTCTCAGTAGCTGTTTTCATTCTTTGTGCAGAGTACAGGAACAGTGAATGACAGAGAGGCTGGGATGGGGCAGGTTAAAGTCCAGCACTCTGTGGACTGCAAGAACAGATGCACGGACGAACAGACACAAGCTCAATGTCTGGGCCGAAATCGTCAAGCACTCATGGGTAACACAGGCTACTCCAATACAACAGTTAGACAATGTATGTGATGGATGGAAACTCCTCGAGTGCACTTTCAGACAGTGAGTGTGGATTGGCTAGCAGTCTTTGCAATGCATTCTGAATAGAAGGGGAGAGGGGGGAGGATGGGGGGAGGGAGGGGGGGACAGAAGCTGCCTGGCCACCGTGACAGGGTCAGTTGTCCCTCAGGACGAGCAGATGGAGGCAGCATACTGACTCTTTTTTCTCTTTTGTTGGTTTTGCTGGAAAGCCATGCAGAAGAATGTAGTATGACAGCAGCCAGTGCTACACTTAATGCATTGCTATGACAACCATAACACAACCAGTTACACGATGCAGGTGTTAGATGTACAAAAATAAACATACCCATACCATATCTAGTCTATGCCTCTCCAACTCCTGGCAGAGAGAGTTGGCAAAATATTATGGAACAGAAGTAATATCCAATAATACCAATAAGAATGGCTTTAATAAAGAGAAATACTGTAGACTTTCATTTAAATAGATGTTTGCTAATTTACCACATTTATACTCAACAAAAATAGAAACGCAACACTTTTGTTTTTGCTCCCATTTTTCTTGAGTTGAAGTAAAATATCTAAGACTTATTCTGTGCACACAAAAGGTTTATTTCTCTCATTTTTTTCTCCTTGTCAAAGGTACAATCTGTAGCATTTTTCCAAGGTGTTCTTAAACGCACCAGAAAGATAGTTTTATCTTGAAAAAGACATTTATAAGGCACTGAATAGGGCTGAATGAGTAACTGAAATTTTATCAAAATTGCAATATTTGTTGAAGGCAAAATGTGTAAATTAAATATTGTATTCTGCCAAGATATACTGGCCAACACATCATATTATAGAGACTTAAGAAAACATCTTTTCAGTCAGAAAAGCGAGTTGGAGCCATATCCTATTTAATATACAATCTATGGTTGAAGGGAGTTTTTTCTCCCTGCCCCCTCCTCCCTGGACATGAGGAAGCTCAGGCAAGCAGCAGGAACACCGAAGGAGCACAAGACAAGCGCAACATTGTAATTTGACAATCAGAAGCAACAAGTCCTCCACTGTAAGTTGATCACCAATTTATAACTGTCAATTGTCTGTCAATGTAAAGCCCACTGCTCTGAAAATACACACTCTGGCCTTTTATTGTGACTGCACAGCAAACCTGTGCAATATTTTTTAACAAATTTGAAATAAACCTTTTGTGTGCACAGAAGAAGTTTGAGATCTACTTCAGCTCATGAAAAATGGGAGCAAAAACAAAAGTGTTGTATTTCTATTTTTGTTGAGCATATATATATATATATATAGATATATTTTGCTCACACATGCCTGTACTTAAATGCACATAGACACACAAATACACTCACACTCACACACACTCCTGCACATTCCTATTCAAGTTGAAGTTTGAGGTAAATGGTTTTATTCAGCAGTAACTATTACGTTCAAGAGGCTGAGCAAGTTGTAGCGAATGCCTACCTGGTGTTTGAGAATCTCCGCCTGCTGTCTCCTCAACTCTTTCTCCTTGAAGGCACGAAAGAGAAGATGAGGGAAAAATCAATATGCTTCCATTGTGCCAATATCACGAAAATCACTACAGACTGATGGAATTTCAGCCTGTTTCACGGGGCCGCTCTAATTTTATTGCCAACCACTTCTTAATGGAACAAGCCCAACATCATGGCACATATGAAATAATCTGATCCATGTGACTTTTGATTAAAAAGAGACACATGTATGAATATTTATAGCAGCTGTAATTTTATATCTGTATCAAGGGTTTTATTTAAAATCATAAACATACCTTTATGCGTTTTTCAGCCTCCAATATTTTGGCATTGGCGGCTTCTTGCTTCTTTTTGCGCTTGGCCTATGAATAAAGATTAAGGTCAAGAATCACACAGACAGACGTATATCAATCAGTCTTGGGTGAGGGCTCCGCTGCACTTTAACTGATTGTTTGCAGTTTTCTGGTTTGAGCAAAGATTTTATGCTTGTGAATGCCAGTGAAATTTGTAAAACACAGCGAATGAATAATGTATCTCTTTAACACCTAATTGTGAATATGTTGAAGCCTCCCGTTAAGAGTGGCTTGTCAACCGTGTCAACTCAAAATTGATTTAGTCCTGCTAAAACACTTTGAAGCTCCTACAGTATAATTGTGTGCCTGCATATGTGTGTGTGTGTGTGTGCTCATGCATCTTTGCATTTGTGTTTGTGTGTGTGGAAAACAGCACCTTTTTTTTTCCTCGACCCACTTATGCTAAACTGTTACTGTTGTCTGATGAAAAAAAGACTTTTCTGTCCAATTTAAATAAGGTCTGAAGAGGCAGCAACAGCCATTTTAATATTCAACAGCCGTCAACCAAGACCAATTTAGCATTAGTTCCATGTGGAATTATGCCTAAGAAGACGCAACTCCCTCCAATGCATGCTGCTGTTCAGTAATGAGCTTTAGGAAGATTAAAACACTATAGACTGAGGGGCTGGAGCTATCCAGGAATGTTCTGCTTAATCAGAGGTGCTGTTGGATCAGATTCTGTACCTCCAAAATTTGCTGCGCCCTGAGTTCCTTCTCCATCCGAATCTGCTGAATACGCTTGATCTTTTCCTGTGAAAAAAAAAAAAAAAAAAAAAACATAATCTCTTAATATTTTAGACATCGGAAAACATCCGGAGATAAAATCACTTTCCAGCCAGTTTCCAGTTGGGGTGGGCAAAAAGACAGAGCAATAAGTTTAGTAGCAGAAGTAATGATGGTAATTGAAAAAGTAAAAGCTTTAAAGCATCACAAAATAACCATTCAGCATTTCCTGCAGTGAACACGGGGACTACGTGTGTCAGGACACTTAGATAAGGAGCAACGGAGGGAAAAGATTTGTCAGCACACATGTAAAGAACCGACCCACCTGCTGCTTGAGAATCTTGATCTGCTCCTTCTGCTTCCTTCTCTCCTCGGCTGCCATGATAGCTACAAGAGTCAAGTCAGTGTTATGTTAGTGTCTACAAAAAAGAACTACAAATCTGCTCTCCCAACTGTATTCATGTATGGGTGTCTTGCAGATGTTAAGATTTATTGATGCAGAAGGTCTCACAGAGATCATGATGTGTTTACAATAAAGGGTAAGAAATTCTGAGAACTAGATCACAACTAAGATGCGTCAGTCACACAAAACAATAATAAAACATACAGACAAAAAATAATAAACATTATTAAAAATAACAGAAGGTAAAATTATAATTGAAGTCCCTTACTAACTGAAGTCCCTTAGGACTTCAATAATTTTTACTTTATACTACTTTTTGTTTCTTTACAGTCCCTCCAATAAGTTGCAATGATGTGACTGCAACAATTCACACAAATTCAACCAATCTCTGTGAATTCTGCAGGACCTTGCAATTTAGTCCAATCACCGCAACGTTTCAGCAAATTTAATAAACGTAGCTTCCCATACGTCCCACTGACCATAGCAGACCTCATGCAAACATCATGCATACGTCTCAATGAACCAATGTTTTATTATCATTATTATTATTATTATTGTTCTGTATTTTGTGGTTTTATTTCCCCTGCAAGTTGCCATTGATTTTTAATGAATTATACAAAAAAAAACCAACTCTTTTAAAATAAAATTTCATTTGCTGCTGCAATTTCATCGAAAAAACACCTAAAAACAATGCACCATGCATCACAATTTTTTTGAAAAGCTGCCATGAAATCAGGCATTTTATGCTGCAACAATCCAAAAAAGACCATGAAATCCTGGAGGGACTGATTAAAAATTTCAGTTTAACATACTTCAAGGAGTTTTTAAATGGTTACAAAACAGTCCCAGTTTAATATGATGCCTCTATATGACCTACATGAGTAAAAGAGACCATCTTTGAGAAGATTTTTCGTTTCTATATGGTTATTCTTAATGCCTGCCGCGGTTCAGATTCTCCATGAAATCCAATGAAACAAGCCTGTTTACATTTTCCCAGGCAAGGCACACACTTTTAGTTTTAAGATGATGTTGAAAAGTTTCAGTTTTATTTTCTATATTTCTATTTCAGTTTTAACATTTGCTTAAAGGCACTTCAGTGAAGTTTTGTGGAGTTTCTGTTATTCTAAATTTTGACACCAAGATTTTCATTTTTATTGCAAATATATGCTGGTTTCAAATCAGTTATCAATTTTCCTAAATGCTAATAACTGGTATTGGGATTAGCCCTTAAAAAAATCAAACCCCTACTAAAACAAAGGCTGTGATCATCAATATCAGAAGCTTTAGACTGCAGGTAGCAGGTATTGCACTATAACCAGGTCTAAACCCTCCTCTTAACCTGAATTATTAACCTCCACAGAGGCACTGAATTTTGAGTTGACCAGGGACTGTCGGATTTTAGACATGCAGGACAGCTTAGATTTAGGCGGATAGTTTCTGGGTCACCATTGTCACCAAATTCATGCAATGGATCTTAGCTCATTTCCATATAGAAGGAATTTTAGCAGCTGCAAAGTTGAACCAAATAATAAAATAATAAAAGTGATGTTGTAATAATAGCAGCACAGATCAAAATGGTCTCCTCCAGTTTAAATTTATTGGTACATTATACATTTATGAATATATTTCATGTCTGGTTCTTGTTCTGAGTTTAAGTAAGGGCTAAGCACGCAGTCTTGGGATTTTGATTTGATTGTTTATCTTTGACGTTGTGTATAGAAAAACATGCATTGTATAAGCATAATGTTTGGAGCCAGCAGCACGACAGCAATAAAGATTAGAGCAGAAAGAAGATTAAAGCTTGTGCTTTAAAGTGATGAAAATAAATATGTACATACATACAAACAAAGGCTATATAAACAACATGAGTGTCCCCAGAGGCCCTGCTTCACCCATTTAGATCAAAGAGGTTTGAAGTGACCATTCGAAAAACCACTGCTACCATCCTTACAACCCTGAGCTCTTGTTAACAACACAGATGAAAACAAACTTGGGTTTACCTTGCTGTTTCCGAGCTTCTTTGGCTGCGCGTGCCAGCGCCTGCTTTTCCAGTTTTCTCATCAGTTTCATCTGGGCAGGCCTGTCGGGCTATCTCTGCACAAAGGCAATAATCAGTGAGAAATTTCAGGAGACTGACCTTGCACATTTGACAGAGATTGTTCTGAGATTATTCTTTAGGTTGAGTAAAATTTAGACAAAATTAGGGACAGGTCCCCAGAAACCAATGTTTCCTGATAAAGACTAACATATATGATGCAACCTCTCCATGAACAACAAAAAAACAGAGATATATATGATTAAAATATTTCTGCCATGGTATTAACTGACTTTGTCTTATAACTGGCTGATATAAAAGCCAAATAAAAACAAAGTTACATCAAAAAAAGCATGATAACGGTTAGGGGTGGACTAGGAAGTCCACTGCATTATTGTTTGATACGTTCTTTCCCCCCAGAAAATGTCTGAAATTAGTATGATAAATTAGACTATCCATAAAAACAACCCTTAACATATGATTTACACAATATTGACAACAGGCTACCCATGAATCCACATGCAGTCATGCAAGCTAGCCATGAGCTACGTGTAACTGATAAATATTGGCTAATTAATTAGCTGTATCGTTATCCTAAATGTACAGACACTCTTGTGAGCCACAATGGATCGTTTTATAACTTCACAAGCAGACATACTCTCCGCTTCAAAAACCACCAGCGAAAGTGGGTGAGGGTGAGAGAGAGAAATAAATATATGTAAATGCAATATATATAGTCCCTGCTCGGTTTATCAGCTACAGGGTCCATGGCCTGAAAGGCCTGAACGACCCCTGGTGTAGTGAAAATCTGATATAATGACAGCCCCAATCATGCTGATTGATCTAGTAAATTATCAGTGTTTCTACATATGAAGTCGGTGGATTGAACAAATAAGTATGAAGCAGAAAAAATTATTTCTCCATATACTAAAAACACGTCCAGCTGTAACCCCTTCATTGTCCTCTGCTACCTGAATAATGGCTGCTTGATTAATGGCACACACAGTTAGGACAAACATATTTCAGGGCTCATTTCCTCTGCTAACCTTGAGCCTCTAGTTTGCGCAGTAGTTTGACCTCGCTGGGACTGGGGCCCTCGGGTACCAGCGGGTCGGCAACATTCGGGGGCCGTCCCTTCCTCCGCCGGTTACCTTTGGCGGTGTCGCCCGTTGACTGACGGTCTGCACTGGGGGGACGACCCCTGCGACCTTCCATCGCCAAAATACGAGGAATGACCTCCTCTTCCTTCAACAAGCTCCACTGTAAACCCTGAAGAGAGAAGAAAAGTAAAGATGGAGAGATTGGGAAGAGATGAAACAATGAAAAACAAGCTGACAAACATTAAATGTGACTAAGGAACAATTTAATCATTAACTAGACTAATCTACAGTAGGAGTTAAAGTATGACCATGATCATTATATTTCTATAATACACTGTAAAAATCTGGCTAAACAATGTGTTAAATCATCATCTATTTTTTCACTGGCCCCTCAGCACTGAATATGAGTATTTCTTCTATTCTGCTTCCAGTAATACATCTATTTTCTTATTTATCTCTGTGTATCAGACACATAACATGACATATATCACTGGTCACCTGTGGAAGTAATGTCAGCTGATTATTACATTTATCCATGCACAGTGAGAGATCTATGAACTAGGACTACTGAGGCTTTTGGTTGATTCCTATCCATGCCCTGACAGTGACTGCTGCATGAAGCTTTGCCTGCCGCTAGATGAAAAGATGAACAGGGATCAGGGAGAGAGAGAGAGAGAGAGAGATGAAAGGCAGTCACCTGGGGTCCTTCTCTGGCTTCATAGAAGTCACCAACCCTTATCTTTGCACTGAAGCTAAAATTATCACGCGTGATGCCACTTATTCCATTTCTGGATAGATACTACAGAAGAGAAAATAATAATGGCGTTGGTTTAGGCAGGAAAAAAAAATTGCGAAAATTAGCGACATTGAAAAGCAACTGGGAAGGGGACTAGATTGGAGGGAGTTAGGTTACAGTGAGCATCTGTGCAGTGCTACTAATCATTATAAAAGCCAGGGGACAAAAAAAGAGCAAAAGCTCTCAGGGGAGAAAAACGGTTCTGACCTTGGGGTGCACAATTCAAGCCCTTTCTTATTTATCTGTGGCCATGTTCAGCTTTTTACTGCCTTCTGACTGACTAGCAGTGAGTGAATGAGTACACATTTTCCTCTTTTCACCACTACTGTACACTCAAAGGCAGTTCTGACGATTGGCGTACTTGAGCTTTTGATGAGGCAAACAAAGAAGATTATAGACTATAATATTCTGTACAAATAGGGGGCCGAAGCTGTGCATCCCAACACTAACCATTCATCATTTTTTAGGGGGGAGGAGAGGTGAGAAAAGTGACACAAGAAGTGAATCTAAGAATATCATCTCTCACTATTAGGGTCACAGAAAGCAGGGTGGGGGTGGGGGTGGATTGCAGCTGGAGCGATAACACAGATACAATACAACAAACCCTGATACAGAAGCATTTGTTTGAGAAACGTGGGTGAGTAGTGTTGCAATTATTAGCAAAAATAACCTTCTATAATAAACAAAAACCATCCCACCCACAATGATTCCTACTGTAAATCCCTGTTACAAACTCAACTGCTCATCTGGATGCCTCAGAACATTTGCTTCTGTATCATGGATATAAATTAAACTAGCAGCGCTGTGAGGCTGCAGGTACCTTCATCACATCTGGGTACTGCCTTAGTTTCTTGCCACACGGGGCGTAGTAGGCCACCTCGCCCTGCGGCCGCCCCGCCACTGATTTGATTCTTGTTTCTCTCCGCCACCTGGATTTTTAAAGAACGAAAAAACAGCATGGTTGTTCAGACAAACAGTGCATATTAGACATCTGTGACCGTGAATTTAAAAGATTTTAACACATTTTGAAGTGAACCACTGTACCGTAGTGGAGGGAGTATTCAGATCATGTATAATATTCTGTTACAAGTCAAATTCCAGCATTTAAAATTTTACTTTAGTAAAAGTAGGTAAGTATAATCAGAAAATGTGCGAAACATATCAAAAGTTAAAGTACTCTATGCAGAAAAATGCCCCTGCATCTGTTATACTGTTATATATATCATTAGATTACTGTTACTCATGCATTGATGCAAAAGCAGGATTTTTTTACTGTTTACTGTTGATTAAAGTGGGGCTAATTTTGAACGTATAGAACTACAACTAATGATTATATTTGTTATAGATTTATCTGCTGATTATTTTTTCCATTAATTGATTCGATTTTTTTGGTTTGTAAAAATTCTTGAAATAGTGAGAAATGTCATCACAATTACCTGCATAATGCTTGCTTTGTCAAACAAACTGTCCAAACTTCAACATTATCACAAATAACTTAAAATAATTAAAATGAAAAGCGGAAAATTCTCACATTTGTTAAGCTAGTACCTTTAAGTATTTGTACATTATCAAAATAGTTGCAAATTAATTTTCTGTCAATCAACAGGTAGATTAATTTCTAACAAAACATCATACTTAATAAATTCCTTTTTTGGGGTAAAAATCTTAATTTGTAAAGTAACAACTATGTAAAGCTGTCAGATAAATACAGTCAAGTAAAAAGTACAATATTTCTCTCTGAGATGTAGTGGAGTGGAAGTAGAAACTGGAGGAAAACCCTCAAAATTCTACTTAAATTCAGTACTTGAGTAAATATATTTGGTTACATTTCACCACTGCTGCTTTACAAGAGCTTTCTTACTCTCAGCCAGTCTTGTACATACCCCAACTCCAGAGGTATCATCAACTCCTTCTCATCCATCACCCTTTTCCTCTTCCCTAAGCCTGTGAAGAGACAGAGGTCAACCATCAGTTTGACAGCACAACTTATGACTGGAAACCTCACATATACAGTGGCAGCAGCCGAAGCCACTGAATTCACCAGTAATCGTACCTGGCAGATAACCAAGAATAAACAACACGTCTCAAAACTGCATTTACCAGCAACATGTGACCATATAAGTTAATTCTCTACAAAGGTCTCTGGGCTGCTGTATTGAAATCACATAAGAGTGCCCATTTAAACATAGCAGAAGGAGAAAATTACTTACAACAGAGGAAAGACTGGAATGTCTGCTTGGAACATTCCTGGCAAGCGGCACATATGTCCTATTTTCTCTGATCTGAGTAATCTCTCCACATTGAAAAGAGGGCGGAAATTAACCTCGTTGCTGTGCCAAACAACTTGTCAGGGCTCTTAGGCATGTACCTACAGGACCTCAGAGCTCCAGTTAGGCCATGACAACCAACCGCCTCCTTCCTGCCTCCCTGAAAGTAACAACCCCTCTTCACAGTCATCTGAGGATGATGGGTTGTTCTTGCTTTTGGTAAAACAAAACACCGTTATGGCTTTTTTGTGGTACTTAGGGGTGGGCAATCAGACGATTTTAGATGAAGATCGTGCTCTAAGGCTTCCAGAAGCTACTGTTCAGGCAGTATTTATGTCCTGTCTGTTCTTACCTCATTTCCAAACTTCACATAACCTGACTGACTAGTGGATAAGTGCATTGTGCAATCTAAACAAGCCAAGAGAGTGATGCAATGAATGCATATAGTAATATTTCAGCAGCAGTTGGTAGCAAGAATGCTCTTATTTTTGCAAGACTGCAGAGGTGAAAGAGTCAAGTTTTGGTAATTTTACACAAATGAGAGCTGCCTGTCAAAACAAGATACCAAGGTTTCAGACAAGAGAGGATGGAGATACTGCTTTATTATATTGTGCCAACCAGAACAGTTGAGTTTAAAAAAGTTCAGCTTTTGCAGAGAGGGTCAAGGAGAAGTCAGTCATATCAGGCTTGGCTGATATATAAATTTGTCTATTATCTGCATAGAAGCGAAATTGTGGTTCATCTTTCCTAAAGAAGACCGAGAGGCAGCATGTAGACAATAAAACAATGCAAAACAGCAGTGGGCAAAAAACAAAGCCCTGTGGGACTCCTTGTGTTACTGGTGTTGAGAAGGACTGACAGGCCCCCATGATGATGAAATGAGAGTTGTCTGTCAGGTAAACTGTAAACATCCCAAAAATTAGGATAAAGGGGCTGACTCAAACTCCAAAACTGCACTTAGGTCCAGCAAGATCAGAATTCTGATGGCTTTGGTATCAGCCGACATCTAGAAGTCATTGGTTACCTGGATAAGTGCTGTTTCCGTACTGTGACCAGTTCTGAAGCCTGACTAAAAGGGCTCTAACAGGTGGTGAATCGACATGTGGTTAGTGTGCTGCTCTGAATGTGTTTGTTCCAAGATTTTGGCCAACAAGGGCTGGTTAGAAATTGAATTGGAGAGGTCTTAAAAATCAAAATCACTTCCAAGTTTTGGGGGAAAAGGAGTAATACCTGTGTATTTAACGCAATATGGTGTTTTAATGGTGCAAATGGGGAGAGTCATAGGCTTTTTCGAGTCTGGCTTAAATGTATGGAGCATTTCAAAATTGAGAAAAAAGATTGCAATTTAGATTGTGAATGGTGATTGCAATTTTGGCCAGATCACCCACCCCTAGTGGTACTACAGATGCCTGTATAATGAAATGAAAAACATAAGCCTGTAGGATTAGCAGTAAAGGTCATAATTAACCAAATGTTCTGTTTAACATATATTTTCAAAATCTGTTTGTAACTTCTCACATCAACTTCTCCTCTGCTGCACATCACAATCAAAAATGTATTTTCCATAACTTTTTTTTGTAACATGAGATCCTCTTAAAACCCTCCATCCTAATTTTTCAGATTACAACACTTGTAAATGGTTTATAATTAGGTTATTAATTAGGCTATAGACACAACATTAATAAGCTGTTACAACACATTAGATAAAAAGGTCAGCATTACCAGATTCATACACTAAGGCTTTGGCCACATTGTTTACCTTGGCATTTTCAGCATGCATCATTTTATACTTTATAAGAAGGCTCCATTTTAGCAGTTCTCATTAGCAATAAGCAGCAACTGCATCTTCCCAAAAAGTGAGCCCACATTGGTGTATGAAAGCTGTTATGATTTGTTTGTGTTAAATTAATTCATAACCTAATTATAAACCATTTATAAATAATTTTCAGGGCTGTCTTATTGAAAAGTGGTACCTTCACTTTCTGTGTACAGATTTTCAACTACATTACCTAATGGAGAGGCCAGGCTGTAAGAGGAAGAGCCTGGAGAGCTGTGATAGGCCAAGGCACTGGAGCTGGTGACAATGGTGGGAGACTTGATGACCTGTAGGTTGAGAGGGGAGCAGCTGGTGGCGGTGTGATTGGTTGAGGTGTTCAGTAGTTCTGGGCCTTTGGTTAGCCTGCGAGGAGTCGTCTCTTTCTTCGATGATCCAGACGGCAGCAGCTTTGACTCCTTCACTTTCTTCCCAGAGATGTCGCTGTCTGAGTTGCTGTCAGACTCTGAAACGGGAGCCCAGGACACAAAGTGGGTAAGGAGTTGATAGTTTAAAATTAATGAGGTATCAATTCACCAAAACAAAATGCAATTAAATTAATGATTTGTATGGCTGTGTTTCTAGGGTTTCAAATGGATTTCCTAAATGACTGAGCCGACAGAACCAAATGTTAATTTGAGCTGAAACAATTGGCCAATTAATTGATTAGTCCATCTTAAAAAAGGTAACCTTCAACTAGTTATTTTCCAGGCAAAAATACAGAACATTGTGTATTTCCAGCCTCTCAGTTGTTCAGAATTTGCTGCTTTTCTTTATATTCTTAGGTTTTGGACTGTTATGCATATCAAGCAATTCAATGCGATGGCCATTTTTCACAATTTTGACATTTTTTAGACTGGATGGTTAATTGATTAATCAAGAAAATAATCAAAAGTGTAATCAGTAATTAAAATAACTGTTAGTTGCAGCATTGATGTTCATATTCGTAGCAGTTCATAATACTAATAATTAATAAATGGCAAATTGATAGTTAGCTATGAATGTAATGTTTCTGCATTAAAATGTCGAAAAAATGCTAGACGTGTTATATATTTCACTGAGTTGTGTACTTAGATTATCTCAAATGTAGATGCAGCATGCTGGAGTGCAAAACGCTGGAGCATCATAGTATGAAGCATCAGGCCACTGACCAAACCGCTGAATTTGACAAGATGGGAGTCAGAATATGTTGTAAAAATGCCAACTGACGTTTATAAAACTTAACAATTGCTTAATACATGGTTTATAAAGCATTAACATTATTTGAATGTTGGCTATCAGCAAAATAACTATTAACTTAAGTATAAATTAACAATCAATTTACCATTCATCATTATGTTATTACTGTATTATAGGATACCAATTATTATAAAGTGTTACTTCAACATCTTATGACCAGTTCATTATTAAATTGTGAAAGATACTTTTACTAGGAGGTACACAGAGGCTACAAACCTGACAGACTATCATCTGAGTCCTCTTCATCCTCCTCCTCCTCAAGGTCATCATCCTCGTCATCATCATCATCTCCCGAGTCGTCAGATTCCTTGTTAGCCGGGAGACCAGCTGTGGGGTTACATGTCCCAGGGATCCCCACTCCAGGAACTCCAACTCCAGGAATACTAACTCCAGGAATCCCGATCCCAGATTCTCCTCCACGAAACAAATCTACCAGAGACTGTACCAGGTGGTTCTGGGAGAAGCCCTTCCAGGCAGCTAAAGGGTCCGCTTGTCCCTGTCCCTGTCCCAGCCCTGGGGTCTGTCCCTTACCCTTGGGGGTCTTGTTCTTTCTGGATCCATGGCCTGTGGCATGGGGTGAGGTAGTGGGGGGCTGTGACGGAGGCCCAGCCTGGGCTGTTGCTTGGGTCCTGCTCGCCCCTGTGCTCAGATTGACAGGCATCGACCCGCCGTCGGAGTCGCACTGAGGGGACTTGCCTTGAGAGGCAGAGTCTTTGCGAGGTTTGGTGATGAGGGCCAAAGGTGCGTCCTGAGTGGTGCTTTGGATGACTCCATTGGGGTGGTGGGGTTCAGGGAGCCCCAGCAGGGCACTCGAGAGGAAGAGGTTGGAGTGATTGTTCTGGGGCGGAGGAGGCAGAGCGGGTGGCAATGGCGAAGAAGACAGAGACGTCCTCTTGGGAGACTTGTTTGGCCCCTGCTGCTGCTTCTTCAGCTCAGCTGGGAACGTCTGCCCTTGGGACATGAGAGTCTGGGAGTGAAGGAGGAGCAGAGAGGGAGACAACAAGGAGAGGCAGGGAGCCACGGTGGAGGGAGGGAGAGGGAACGGCAGAAAGGGAGGAACAAAGAAAGGTTTGGAAAAAAATTAGAAAAGAAATGGGACAAAGTGGAGTTGCTCTAGCTGTCAGTTCACATCACTGTTGATTGTTTGAGCAGGTGACAAAACTACAATGCTGAACACTGGTACAGTTAACTGTGTCTAAGCCCTTTTTTGAGAAACAAAAAGAACATAAATGCAATAACCAAAGGCATTGTGCTCGGCCAAGTTCACAAAAAGAAGCACCGAGTATCTCTGTAAAATTGTAATTACTTGTCTGCACATTTGAAAAGCTCCATCATCATTATCATCATGCAGCTGGAGCATGTTTGCCTTTTTCTGCACTGATGACAAGTTTGGTTCAATCTGTGTTTAAGCAAAGGCAGGTTAGACTTTAACGTTGCACTTTCAACTGGATGTGATATGAAGTGAAACAAATCAATTTCACAGACCATGAAATACAGTAACAGTGCTGAAACCACAGGGGGAATTTAGCTCGTTGTAAACTTCTCTATACTGGTAAAACAGGAAAGGGGAAATGATTTTCACAGAATAAGCTGATCTCAAAAGGTTTAGCTTATTGATTATTGTGCTATCATTCATATTTCATCTGAGGAAAGGGGATTTGTGCAGTAAAAGCAAAAGAAAAATGCCAATTTTTATACCATTTCATCTCAACCGATTGAAAAACATAAATAATACAGCAGCATGTGTGCAGACACAAAGTGTGCTTCAGAATGGAAATGAAAGAAAAGTTTTAACCATTTTATCTACAGGCTAATCAGCACTAGAGAAAACGTAAATCAGTTAAAAGCTGTTAATACTTAAAACCAGCGATAAAAGAAGTATTTAGATGTTTTGCTTAAGTAAAAGTAGTAGTATCACACTGTATAAATATTTTGACAAGAAAACAAGAAAAAATCTAAAAGTATTAGCAACAAATGGTGCTTAAAGTATCAAAGAATTTTTAAAAAAGACGTTTCCAGACCATTTTTATGGAGAAAGATGGATGAGTTGAACCATTTGAGGAGGCCACAAAAAGACAAGAACACAGAGCTTAATAAGCTATTTATGAAAAGAAGTTTGAACTTGATACAACATATTTGGCCTACTGCAGCTTTAAACAGAGACAGTGTGTTGGACAATTAAATCCACAAGTGTAAGATGTTAGAGAGTGCTAACTTGAGCAAAAAAAAGATAATAGCTAACACGTTTATCTAATAAGACTGCACAGTGCACAATCTGGAAAAAAAACTGTAAGTGCTAAATTAAATTTTGAAGATACTACACTACCTTGTGCAAAGGACTTAGCGCTTTTAGTTGTACAAGGTTGGAGGAGATCAGTGACAAGTAGTTGCAAAGTGCTTGTTTTGAACATCCCTAGCGTTCATTACACATTACTAATTACCTATCTGTAAAAAAATAGTCATTAACTAGAGGACAAAATGACAAAACATTCACTAGTTCTAAACTGTTTCCTCTCCCAAGATTACTTAGCACAGAAACTCAAGACTGTCACACCAAATATATAAATAGAAACATGTCTTGGTAATAATCTAAATGTCTTAGATGTCTAATTGCTTTTTCATGTCCAATCCCAGTGCCCTGAAAGTTTACTCAAACAAGTGCTCAAATCAACTATACAAAACAAATATTCTCTCTGATGTCCAACTACAGTGGAGTTTCCTTAAGGCCATGTTATAATTTTAAACAGGCCCTTTGGAACATGTTTCTCTCTCTGATACAAAATAGCAGCCTCTTGTGAGTGAGAAACTGCAGTAGCAAATCTTATGATTTCACTTTTAAATTGAGTGTACAGCCTCATCAGTAACAGTTCTGTAGCTGTCTGAGAGCGAGCTGCTCGGATTTCGTGTTAAATAAATGTGGTAAATGGCCACCAGATTAAACGAGGTGCTGGTTATGGTGGTAATGATGAAGAAAAAAGAAGAGAGGAGCTGCAAATTTAACTGCACACTCAGCTCCAGTGGATAAATTCATTACTGTCAATTTGTTGGGAACAACTTTGTTGACTAAAGCTGACTGTGCAGCTATATTTAGCTTGTCTCACAGCATATTATGCATATGTTAAGTACTGTGTGTCATTTGTGTGGACATATTACATATTGCGATATCGCTATAAAAGAAATGTCTTAATACCGTAATACTGTGATGATATCTACAGTGATATTACATTTATTATTTAATTGTATCTTATAAAAGGACTGTCACTGACTGCTGTATTGATTTTTTTTTTTCTTGGCAATTATACATGCATAAAACACTGAAAACATTAACTTCCAAAGAAAATTCATACCAATTTTTTGCACATGCTTAGGTCTTGGCTGGCTGCTAAGAAGGAAAGCAGAAGCACTTTAAATTAAAAGTAAGTTTTTTTCAGATACCAATACCAGTACTGAAAAATTCCTTGGATACTTCCTCAAACGCTGGTATCAACATAGGTGAGTACACTAGTCTATGCACCAGTTAGATACCGCACAATTTATTAGCCCCAAAGCAGGACCCTGCTATTTCCAACCAGCGTCCTGTATGTAATTTTCCTTCAGGACGGTGAAGTCATGATATATGACATCCATTCTCTGTATGTTTTACAAACAGGGTTCAATGTTACTGCTTTCTTTTACTTGCCAAGTTGGGCAAGTGGGTCAGAAATCTACTCGCCCACTTGGTATCAATTTTTACTTGCCCACGTAGAAATTGTTTTATTTCTTAGCAGTTATCAAATAACAACAAAGACTTTCCAATTGTAATGTTTAATGTAAGGCGACAATGTCTATAAAATGTCTGAAAATAGTTCTCAGTTTCTCAAAGTCCAAGTTGAAGTCTTTAAATGTCTTGTTTTGTCATTAGAGGTCCAAAGATATTGAGTTTATTATGATAATAAATGGGAAAAGCAGGAAATCTCCATGTTTTAGAAGCTGAAAAAAAATTACTTAAATAATTAATCAATAGTCTAAATAGGTAAAGAGTTTGATTCCTTTTTACCACTTGCTTGGTTTGGCAAGTAAGTTGCTAGACAAACTAGGCCCACATGGCATTTTATTTGCCCTTGGCAAGAGTGGGCAACCCTTAGCCTTTACAAAGGGTTCAACTTGACCCAGGCCATACAACAACAATAGCAATCATATCGTATCCATTAAGGGCTAGGAGTATACAGCTCTTAAATAATATGTATTTTAATGTGCTGGTATCATCTTTGTTTTTTAATATCACAATAAGCATTATTGTACCTTGAGTTCTTGGTATTGTTACATCCCTAGTAGACAAAGTAAAACATTCTTCAACTGTTACTGGGTCGTCTTACCTGTTTGAGTCTGAACTCATTGATCTGCGCGAGTGAAGCTTCCAGCATTTTCCTCTTGTTGGATTTGGCCGAGCCAGAAACAGTGTGCCGAGGTGGCTTCAGCGAGGACTTCTGGGAGCTTGTTACAGATGAGGTCAGACCAAAAGGTTTTGGGGAGGTAGACGGCGGGAGAGTTGAGCGGGGCGGAGAGGGGACAGAGAGAGGCTTCGGGGAGGAGCAGAGGGAGAGGGGCAGGTGCTGGGGAGAGGAGGAGGGCAGCAGTTTGGGAGGTTTGGGAGACGCGGTGTTGGAAAGCGCCTTTGGAGATGTGGTGAGGGCGATGGGGGAGGAAGACGGTGAAGACTCCCTACGGGGCTGAGTGAGGAGTGCCAGGGGCTTTGAGTTGGCAGCCAGGCCAGTGGACTGGATCACACTGAAGTGTTGCTGTGGCCCCTCTATCCGGGATCTGGAGCCGTGCAGGGCCAGCGGCGAGGTTTGGGACAAAGCAGGAGGGGAGACAGAGCAGGGTAAGGGCACAAGGGTCGGCGGGTTGGAGGGGACCTTCTTGTCCTGGGGCTCCCCAGAGACCGGTCTGTCAGTCTTTGCAGTTCCAGTGCCTGGTATCAAAACCTGTGGAGGAAACAAAATAAAGAACTGTTACAAATAAAAGAAAAAGTTTGTATTTCATTCACATTTTTTGGGCAACATTTTAGTAAATGAAGTAGGGATGCTAATAATTAATCATATATTGATTGATATATATATTCAGTTTGTTGTCAGAAAGGAGTAAAGAAACCAGAAAATATTCACATTTAAGATGCTGAAATCAGAGAATTTGGTCATTTTGTCTTAAAAAACTGACTCACACCAATTAATGGGTTATCAAAATAGTTAGCAATTAATTTAATAATTGATTCAAAATCAAGTAATCAATTAATTGTTGCAGCTCTAGTTTGGGTTGTTCTCTCTCGTTAGTCTAGAAATGGCAGAGCCATTTGTTGAATCAGGACAAGAGCAGCTGTTTTGAGCGAGAGCCTGTTTTATTATTCTGTTCGTTTGTGTATCATGAATTAATGTTTCGCATGAATAATGTGCCACTAGAGTTGTTAAAATTAAACTTGAACTGAGAAAAAGATGTGCGTTTTGCATCTTTTTAATAGATAATGACTTATACATTATCAATTGGTGGCGTGTTCGAACTATTGGTTTAAGAAAATGTGCATTTCATTCCAGGCTACGTCCATGTCATTGTATATTTTCTTTTTTAAAAGGCCCATCCACAGAAGCATTTTGGCATGTTTCAACTTCAAACACCTATATTAAACCAATGAAATCAATAACTGCTAAACTAATTTAAAAACATTTGTGTTCATGACAAAATTGAGGCATATGACAACCATAATCTGAGTGTAGAAATAACAGTTAATATTCGGAGTCTGAATGAATAAACTGTAAGAAGTAGATCAAATTGTACTTATTTTGCTATCTTGTTTATTTGTATTACAACGTATTCTTGCTCTTTGTTATATAATATTTCTTGTTTTTAAATCTTTTGTATTGTCTGCTTCCTTGACTCAACTTATTTGTTGTCTGTAGTGTTTTTTCTTTTCTTTTTTCTTCTTTTCTTTCAAAGTTATTGTCTCTGTTATTGCTGTTATTCTTATGTATTGAAAAACAACAACAATAGAAATGTACAATATAATTTCAAGCAAAAGTCACACATAGACAGCAAGGTCAGCAACGCCTATAATCCACTTTGAATTAACCACTGGTAGTCAAGGCTGCTGTTGTTTGTTTTCCTCAGGAAAAGGGTCACGTGATAGGGGCGGAACGAATCAGGGAAGGATATGTTGTGACTGATAAGAGCCAATTAGGGAGCGAACGTGGATGTCTTCATCATCGTTTTCAAAAGTCTCAGTTTCTGCCTCCCCAGACAAAAACACAATCACGCTTGGTGAAAACATAGCAAAAGTCACACGTTTGAAAACAAAAGCGAGTGGATAAAGCCTCAGCTTCACTTCTTCTTTACCTTTGTTTTCTTCTTTGCCCGTTTCTCAGAGTCCGATAATTCACTCTGTTTGTCTTCTTCCTCGTCATCCTCATCATCATCATCATCATCCTCATCATCTTCTGCTAGGTCTTCCAGATCACTGCTGAGGGACCCGTCACTCGAGCTGTCTGAGGATGTGCCTGATTCACTGTTGCTCGCCACAGAAGTGTCTGCTGGCTTCTTTCGTGGTTTCTGAGTTGAGAGAAAAAACTGCAAGAATCAGCTTCACTGTATCATGCATGATGAAGTGACATGTGCATTTCGCATGTCACTTCTTTTCAGAGAAGGCATGGAAATGTCAGGACTGACCTTCTCCTTAGTTTTCTGGATCGGCTTTTCCACCAACTCTGCTGGATTGTTCTGAGGGCTGCTACGGTGACTGTTGGAGGGGTCTGAATTTTTGGTTAGCTTGGTCGATGTCTGGACAGGAGCCGGACTTGCAGAAAAGCTCCCTGATTGTGTTGTGGGAGGACAGACCCCGCTGCCATTCACTGCACCATTCACCCCTAGAAACACACAAGATCTGCTATATTACTAATCAGTTCCATCTTTTCTGAGAACTTTGCTCCGCGGGATAATGAAATATCTGGAACTAAATGCAGAATGAAATAAGGCTAATAAAAATATTGATTTATACATGTATCTCATCAAACATGCTGGCTGCGCGAGGCACAAGCCCAACATGAGTGGTTTACATAATAAAAGATAAATTAAAAGATACTGTGAAATTAAAAGAGTGCAAGAAACAGAGATTACGAGAGGGAACACGAGGGAAAGAGGGGGAGAGGGAGGTTGACAGAATCACTAAGTGAGGACTGAAAGTCATTAAATCTGTCTTGAAAAGAAAAAAAATCTCATCATAGGACAAAGTGGATTTAGGTTGTGGAAGAAGAAGGCGATTGAGATGGTGAGAGAGGAAAGATAGCGTTTAGGTTGTTTATTTTCAGTGCGAAGTGCTATTATCTCGTAAAAAAGGAATTAATTAATTCACAAACTTCAACACCTACATAACACATAAGATAGGGGAATTTTGAGAAATATGGATATGATCAAGTCTATTTTAAATGTTTCTTTATCACCTTCTACTTCTATTTAATTTTGTTGACAACAAATATTCAAAGTTGTGTCAACCTTTTTTTATTAATGAAAATGAGATGATAACTAAATAAAAAGTAATTAATGACAAAAAACAACAACAACAACTTTGATGAAAAGTACTGGCACTTTCTTCAATGAATAAAAAAGAGATGAAACTATTAGGGAGGTGAGTTAGGGAGAGATCCAAGATGGTAGAGGCACACAACAGGATTGTAATGATCTACCCAGGAAGTCAACTAGCATGCACTTGCTGCATGTCTCATAAACTGTACGCAAATGTCAATGTTTGGGAGAAACAGAAGAGTAGACATATGGATAAATTTCACATTTGGTGTCAATAAAAACAAGACACTTTGTAAAACATGAGGAGCAACAATTGCTGACAAAAATACAACAAATCTGAAGCGACATTTCCAGACAAGTCATTCAAAAAAATGAAAGTGAAAGTGTAAAGTTTCACTGTCCTCGAATTGAAACAAACATGTAGCGAAAAGAAGAATTCGTGTTTTAAGAAATGTAGTATACTTAGTGATGATGCAAGAAAGGAGCAGCAATAATAGACCAGCGGTTCTCAGACTTCTTCATGTCAAGGACCCTTAAACTGACACATAGACCATGGACCCCCATCAAGATTTTGCTCCAGGGTCCTCAATCTGATAAGATTTTTGCTTTTAGATTTTTAATTACAAAAAGTGTATGAAACCCATCACCAAAATAGTCAAAAAACATTCTGTCATCGTGTTACTGATGTACAGAAGCCGAGAATGGCCGAACTTCCAATATATTTTTTAAGATCAAGATAATAAATTTTGTTTTCTTGTGATTACAGGCAAATTATTTTATTATCTTGAGATAATCAGTCTTGTTTTCTCATGATAACAGGTAAATTATTTCATTATGTCAAGATAAAAATCTGTTTTTTTCATGATAACAGGTCTATTATTTCATATCTCGAGATAACAAATTTTGTTTTCTTGTGAAAAACTATTATTTAGTTATCTCGAGATAACAGAGCTCATTTTCTTGTGATAATGGGTTAATTTATTTTGTTATCTAACTGAATAATTAACTTCTTCATCTTGAGATTTGCAAATATGGCCATTCTCAGCTTCCGTACTTATGGATGGACCCCACTTTGAGAACCACCGTGTCAGACGTATGATGGGAGAAAAGTGCAGAAGTGTAGTATACTTAATGTAGATGTTTCCTCCAGGAGTATGAGTTTGAAAATAGAGAAACATTTCAATAATGCATTACACTTAACTGAATCTGTTAGATTTTAGTTGGCTAAATCTACTTCATAAAGAAGTAGATTTAATATGACTAAAACTAAATGGCATTTTAGTCAGAAGACAATGATTAAAACTGAATCAAAATTTGCTGTCAGAATTCACACTGTTTCCATGTACTCAATGTAACTGTGAGGATCAATGAGTGGGTCTTCTGGATGAGTGCTGTACCTTTAGGTGGAGCATGGCTATTCTTGCCAGGCATCCTGATCTGAACAGGACTGGCGCTGTGGTTGGGCTGAATGTGAGGGGTGAAGAATGGAGGGAAGCCGATGAAAGAGGGGAGAAAGGCAGCAGCTCCCCGTCCATGGGCTTCAGCAGCTCGCCACCACTCTGTTGGAGAGGAGAGGAGAGAACAGAACAGAAGACGATCAAAGATGCTTTCCCCATTTAGCCAAGTGCTGCTCACAACTCAAAAGTCCTCGTCTTACCAGATAGGGCTCCTAGCTGGGGGTGCGCTGCCAGAGCAGCTGACATGCCCAGGGAACCCAGGCCTCCAAACTCAGGCCTGCCTGCTCCGGCAGTGTAGATGGCTCCGAAGGCTGGGTGGTTGACCAGAGGGAAGGCACTTGACAATGTGGAGCCAATGAAGGGCTGCTCTCCCGCTGCTCCAAACAGACGGCCTGAGACAGATCCAAACCGAAGAGGACGTGTTACAAATGTTTCCAAATGCAATCCATAACAAATGTTAGTTTGTGTCTAACAACACACTGGACAGTGATTCAAAGCAACAAGTGAAGATATGCTCTCAACTTTTGACTGATTCAGTTTTAATGACACACAATCTCTTCTGTTCCGTACAAAAATGTGGCTTGTTAAAGCAGAAATGATGCTGTTTGTAGAATTTTTGACATTTCAGCCTTTCTGCCGAGTCTTCGAAGACACAAAAAAGACCTGCTTCTTTGACAGAAAATAAGATGCTGATTCATTAAGACGGAGTGGTTTGAGTTTATTGTTAAAATCACACATTTCTTTGTTGACAGTTCTTGGTATTTAAGGGGATAATTTTGATTATGTGAAATGCAGTTGCATGAGATACTTGTGTCAACCACAGCTGATGTCAGCCGATACACCCCCTGTTGGGAGAAACAGAGAGGAGTACCAGCATGGAAGCTAAGCAATGGACTGCTGAGGACAGGATCAACAGCAAAGGGTATTTTAACTATAAAAAGTTCAAATATCATTTTAAGTGTGCACTATATTTAGAATATTTTCACCACTTTACTTTGCCGTCAGACGGCATTTTTCAAAAGGAAACCACCGTTATATGAGCCAAACATTGAGGTCTCCAACCAACCATCTCCAACTCCATAGTCAAAATCAGTCATTTGATCAAGCAGAGCACGGTGTGTTATTGTGTGACGTCACACAATAACACAAACAAAATGACAGCTCGAGACAGCAGAAGACCAGCCGCTTTGCATTCTGCAGGGTAAAATTACTGATTTTGCCTATGGAATTTGGCTGGTTTGAAACCAGTGATATTTGGCTTATATAACAGTGGTTTAAACTGATATTAATTTTTTAAGATGTTAAATCACATTTTGCCGCTGACCCTGTCCACAACAGTATATTGCTTACTCTATATCAAATAATCTGAACTATCCCTTTAATGGCATTTTGTTGTTTCAAACCCCTGTTTCAGTTTCACATACTGAATAAGCTGTCTATATCACAGGAGATGAATTCAATACAGGAGGTGAATTTTGCTTTGAACTCTTGTGTCTAAAAATACTCAGCTCTAACTTGATTTTACTATTTGTATATATTTAACAAATCTCTTCTTCCATAAAGTGAATTTTTTGACATTAGTGTACAGCTGGTATGACAGTTGTTTATTGCACCTTTAGCACAACTCGTTGCCCTGTTAGTTATGTATATGTTTATTTGTGTAGACCGAGAACATTGTTCTCAAATTACCTCACTGAGCTCTTTTCATGTACGGACCGACAGGGTGTAAAAACTAGACTTAAACAGCTTTTGAAGGTGTCGTTTCTTATCCACCTGACTATAGAAGAATTAAACACAGAACGGCCGACTCCTATTTGTGTAAGAATTAGTTTCAGATTTAGCTCTCAGTGAGTGCACCTAATTTTAAAAGGCAGCTGTACTGTTTCTGAGCATGACAGACTGACTATTGCTTCGGCGTGAGGCTTGTTTCTATACAGTGAAACACATTTAAATTACAGAGCTTTTTGTCATAATCCAATTTCAGCATATAACTATTTGTGTATTGATATTTCTTCAGTTTAGAGTGTCAGAATATGCCGCAGTGTAACAAAGACGGGATATTGTCAGTGAGAAAAAGAAGTGTGCGTATAAGGCGTAAAAAGCTAACCTCCTTCTATCCTTTTGGCATTCAATTTCAGCACAGAAGAATACTTCATCAACATCATCATCGTCTAGCGTTTTCCTGAGCACAATCATTTCTGGCAGGGGCGACTGCCACGTATTACCTCCTCCCAGAGTCAGATGCAATTTGGTGTGAGCATATTTCATGCAAATTCAATTTCTATTCCAGAAAAAGGAGAGCAAGCCTGCTTGATGCCTCCGCATAAGCCAGGTAATACACATGCAAAAAAAGTGATGACTGAAGAAAAGGAAAGTGTTGTACACAGTGCAGATGAAAATGTCAAACTACTATACACTCGCACACACCACAGAAATGTAAAACAGAGTGACACTGGAGCACAGTGTTTTCTGAACTAATGCAGTCTGAGATCTAATTATCCAGAGGGAGACACAGTGAGGCCAGTTATGTGAGCTCTATACCAAAACACAGAGGCAGACTGTAAATGAACATCCAACTACACTGAATAAAGAGCATTATTGGAACAACTTAAGAAAATACTTCAACTAGTAACACACAGATGAATTAAAGATACCACAATGCATTTTAACTGATTATGAAACAATTTTGATTTATTACTGATGCCTCTATACAGCCTACATAAGCTAACAACACAATCCACAAGAAGATCATAGTTATTCTTAATGCCTGCTACCTGGTCGGATTCTCCTTGACATCGGATGATTTTCACAGTTTCCCTTGCAAAGTTCAGTGAGTAGTACATTAGCTAGTTAAAAGGAACCAGGAGAGGATTCTTATTTTGCTTATTATTAAATTAGATTTTTTTAAAAACTACTGCTTTTGTCCACAGGGGCCTAAAAGAGTATACAAAAACTTAAAACAACCCAATTTGACCAATTCAGGTTGACCATATCTAACACAATACGTTATTTGATCAAAAAATACAATTTTGCAGTAGATGTATCTTCTTTCTGAGTTACCAAGAAAAAATAGCAGGGCTGGGACAATACCCTTATTTCCCGATTTGATACTACCACAATACTTAGCTGCCAAGTTGATATGTATTGCATTTCTCAAGTAGGAAATCTGCAATTTTTGTTTGCTTTTCTTAACACTAGACCATGGGAAAAAGCTAAATCATACATGTGTAAACGCTGTATATCATGAGTTATAGTTACTAAAATAATGAACATCGCATGTCAATCAGCCTTTCATTTCAGAGTCTCATTTCAGCAGCATCATTGCTATACTTCATATTAAAGTGTCAAATAAAATATTTTTTGAAGTAAACTAGCTGTTCCTGCTCAAGTTAGTGCCATAAGGAAATAATAAATAAAATAATATGTAGCTGCTCAATTTGGAGTGTTGAAGCCAGTTTGTTTCCACAGAGCAGGGAGGAAATATATCCTCATATGTATATATATATATCCATAAATGTAAGGTAAATGAAGTAAAACCACAATCATGATGCTAAATTCTGTTAGCACATTAATGAGAATTACAATTACGTGTTAGCATTGAGCTAATGGACTAAGCGCTACTTAATTATATGTATAAAAAATATCGATTCAGCAATCTTTCTCCCACCCCTAGAAAACAGCAGCTCAGCTGCAGCAGGAAAAATCTGGAAGACGTGGACATCATGAGGTCAGACGCACAATAGCAAGGGAAACCTTGCTGCGCTTTCACTGAAATAAGAATAGCAAGTTAAGGGTGTAATTTCAAGTTGTTACAATCAAGTGGACTGCCATCACTAAACCAGAAAGCTTTCCATTATTCCATCTACTAATGAAATACACTTAATACAGTGTACAGATGCATCTCACAGACTATTTTTAAGGGAGACTCAAACTATTTGTGGTTATGTGGCGAGAAACAAAGCCTCGCCAGCATGCCAGCAGTGAGAGAGTATAGCCTTTGTGTTGCCTTCAAGGCCCCTCACCACCACAAGACAGCAAAATCTGCCTTTTGAATGTCATTAGAATATGCTGAATATGTAGAGCCCGCCTTGCCAGCGTCAGCTAGTGGATACGAAGATAAACGACTGCAATGCAACCCCCAGAAAGGCCAGCCACAGCATTCACTTATGCCTGGGGTGCCCACCTCTCCCCCTCGCCTCACATACACACCCCTTTCCTTTCTAGGCATCTGCAAATGCCTTTTCAATATTAATGCAGGCTTCCAGAAGGCGAATAATTAAATCTAAAAATTTGAAGCGAGACAGAAGCACAGGAAAGACATACCTAGGATTACCTACTCTCTCTTCCTCACTCTGTCTCTCCCGCGCCCTCTTTCTCATTCTGTTTCAATCCTTCCTCCACTCTGACAAACTGCACCGCCTGCTTTTTTCATGTTTGGATGCTGCCGAAGGGGGATTAATTTGTTGTTTGTTGCAGTCAATCAAATTTCCACAGACAGATTTAAGTTAATTGCATCCGTGAGTTGATCCCCGAAGAAGAGAGTGCTACAAGCGCCGATCAGCTTTTATTCTCCAAGTGATATCCTCATCAATGACATCGCGACGCGCACACACACACGCACATAAACAGTCCATGCTCATTTTTATGTTCTTCAGATTTTTTTTTCTCTTAAGTGTTACTGGCACATTGGCAAAGGACCTTGAATCAATGCCCGCACGGTCTGTGATGATACTATATCTCTGCAATATGTAATTACTGATGTTACCTGCTTTACACAATACACTTGACATGTTCTTGTTGTTCTAGTTGAGAACGTTTTTCCTTTTAATTATGATACTTGGATGTGGGAAAGTGACGGAGATGACTTTAACTCTTGTGATTCATATGCATGAGTGGAAGTAACAAATTGCAACTACTAAAATGACTGTAATTAAGTCATTTTTTGAGTACTTTTTTGTACTCCAATGAGTATTATTTCAGGACTGTAATTTTACTTGTGCTTAAAGGGACACTTCACCCCAAAATAAAAAATGTGGGCGGGAGACTTTCAGGAGTTGAAAAATGTTATAAAGGGCTGCCATTTGTCAAAGAATTTTTCAAAGTTACCCATCAGTTCATCTTTTCTAATAAAAAAAAAACAACAACATGACATACTGGAGCCACAGAGAGATAAATGAGGCATGATCAGATTTCCACTGGAGTAGAAGATGGCAATGTGCTAGTAAAAATGAGAAAAGGGACAGTTCACCCCTGAATCAGAAATACATATTTTTCCTCTTACCTGTAGTGCTATTTATCCATCTAGAATTTTTTGGTGTGAGTTGCTGAGTTTTGCAGTTATCGGCCATAGAGATGTCTGCCTTCTCTTGAATATAATGGGCCAAAATGGCACTCAGCTTGTGGTGCTGAAAGTGCCAAAAAATACATTTGAAAAATTCAACAGTGTATCTTTCCAGAAATCATGACTCAGTTAGTCAAAATAATCCACAGACTTTGTTGTGAGCAATTTAGGAAAGTAGTTCCAGTAGATTCAGTAACCGACTTCTGGACAGAGACAGTTGCTGTTGAGTTTTTCAAATGTATATTTTTGGTGTTTATAGCACCACAAGCTGATTACCATCTAGTTCCATTATATTCGAGAGAAGGTAGATCAATATCTCCAAACTCCAACTCTCACCAAAACAATCTAGATAGATAAATAGCACTGCAGGTAAGAGGAAAAATATGTATTTTTAATTTGGGGTGAACCGTCCCTTTCACATCTTTGTGAGCACAGCGCTGTCTTCTATTCCTGTAGAAATCTGATCGTGCTCCATCTATATTTCAATGACTCCATGATGTCATGGTTTTTGTTTTGTTTTTTTTTAAATGAGAAAAGATTAAGTATGAACTGTTGGGTAACTGAGATACTTTTCGGGAATGACAGCCCTTTATAACATATTTCCACTCAATGAAGGTCTTCTTTTTCTTGTTTTTTGTTGCTTGTAGCATTGGTTTATTACTGCTCAAACAGTCTTTTCTGATGGGAAACTGCTGTTATACGAACCAAGTGTTGCTATCACCAAACTAACCAACAGTCCACAGGCAAAATCAGTAAATTTAACTCGCACAGGAGTTGCTGGTCTACCACTACCTCGATCTGTTAGTTTGTTTGTGTTATTGTGTGACTTCAATGTTTTAAAAGGATAGTTTGGATTCACTGAAGCCACACAGTATCACAAACAAACTCACAGATCAAGGCAGCAGTAGACCAGCTACTCTCATGTCCTGTAAGGTAAAATTACTGATTTTGCATATGGTTTGTTTGAAGAGAGTCATATTTAGCTTATGCAGTGGTGGTTTCCTGTCAGAAATGCTATCTGATGGCATTGCTTAGCATCTCTGCTGGTGGCCTCTGCGTCTTCAAACTGGGGACATGCTGACCGCTATCTACTGTAGTTAAAGCAATGACTATCGATAAGGACCTCATACAACCCTTAACCCTTGTGTAACCCTTTAAACATGACCTCATTAATAAAGGAACAAATACAAAAAGAGGGCATAATGTGAAAGACGGCAGATCAAGAAAAACCATGACATATGGACTGCAGCAGGTACAGGTGTGGAGAGGTGACTGTAAGCAATTTAGACTGAAGATTTCGAGAAACAGAAACCTCCTTTCCATTCTGAACTTAATTAATCACCTGTGTTGTATTTTGTGTGTATTATGAAAGAAATACAACAATTTTGCTGTACAACCCTGTGTTGTATAATGATAATAAATGTCCTTGAAAAACTAATTAATCTAGTAACTAATTAATCTAGTAATCAAGCACTCTGAGTATAGTTTGAGAATAATACTTTGTACTTTTACTCAAGTATTTTTGGAACACCAGCACTTTTACTTCAGTATTCTAACAGTCCTTGTACTTGAGCACAGATTTTCAGTCCTCTCTCCACCACTGCTTATTTGTGCATGTGTCTATATGTTTGACTTACAGTTCACACAGCGAAGGAGAAGACACTGTATGAAATGAAAAAGAATTGGCTTGCTTGATTCCCACAAAGCGCAGCAGAAGTTCAGAGCTAACAGCCTGCCTCTCAGCATTTCATTTGACGCTCAGTCCAAAATCGCTTATCTAGAAAATCTGAGCACACGTAATGGCACAGAGGGATAAGAGGGATGTATAATGCATAAGGAGGAGATGCTCCTAATGGCTCCTTCTGTGGGGCAACACTGAGGAGATGGAGGACAAAACAAGGGGCTTTATTTTGCTCTCTTCCTCTTCTCGTAACAGAGAGAAAAGACAACAATCATGGAGAGAAAGCTGGATATGCTATTCCCTGCTCTGTGCAATCTTATGTTTATGTGTGTGTGTGTGTAGTATGAAAAAACAGCAAGACATTAAGAAATGAGGAGAAAGAGCATATGAGCAAATGATTCACTCGCTCTCACAAGGGATATTTGAGAAACACACAAACATACACACACTCACACCAAATATACACACACACACCTCTTTGCCTAATGGCTTTGACCAATACATAGAAAGGAGGCTGGATGCCGGACAGGGCTGACTAGACACTGAGTGGCTGACAAATGTTAAATCATGCAGGCAGAGGCGCTCTCTCTCTCTCCCACACACACACACACACACGCACACACACACATGCATGCACAGTGTCGTGCTGAGCCTGACTCTGAGGCAGCTGGAGCCAGAGAGCTGAAGGTTGTCAGGAGACATGGCGAAGCATGTGTGTGTTTCTCACACAAAAGAGCCCCCTAATTGTTTGGGATTCATTAATGCAGCAGCTTTTCAATTGCAACCCAAGCTGTCAGGAATAAAAAAAAAAATCTTTGTAGCTGGGAGAGAGGTGTATTCACACAGGCTGCAAAATAACTGTATAATTAATACTGGAGGAAACTCATTTTTCATGGTAAAGAAATGAGGAGGATTGTGAATGCTATCGAGACATGAAGGTGACCATATTTGACGCGTTTTTGTGGTTACATGGGAACTGTTTGCAGCGTGTGCTGGTATTTTTTTCTTCTTCTGTACACAGAAGATCGACAGACAGAGGAGAAAAAAGTGTTTCTTACCAGAGGTGCTGAGGGTGGATCCCAGTGCTGAGGGGCTCGGGGCCAGGCTGCTCTTAGAGTGGGGAGCAGGGGATGATGAAGAGGAAGAAGAGGAGGAGGAGGAGGAGGAGGAGGAGGAAGAGGCCGCAGGGGAGGAGGTGCGAGCAGCAGACAGGGTGGGCGCAGGGGAGGCCAGCCGCTCTCCAGACTCCATATCTGTCAAACACAATCCAATCAGCAGGGTTACAATAGCAAAGCACACCCACCCGTACACACACGCTTAAACACATACACACGAATGCATACTGTCACACCTACACAGTGTGTTCCTGCGAGCACACGCACGCACACACATCTCCTGACACTTTTCCTTTCACATCTCACTTCCCCTGAACAATATTTCTATTTAGCCATGCTCACTGGCTCCCAGCCTCCATTGATTCTATATGGGGTAGGAGGAGGGAGGATGACATCTTTAAGGACTCTGATACCGGACAACGAAGCAAGTTTTTAGATTTGGATGCAAAAAAAATACCCACACCCGTGCTGAGAGTGTGTTCTGCAATAGCACAGTCAGTTTTACCAAGAACTCAGTCTGCTGAGGTTGAAGTGGGATGTTTGGACTGACAGAGTTAGCAAAAAACACTCAAAACAAAATAGACAAATAACAGATTCTTCACTTTTCTGTCATTCTCTGTCCCTCAGACACACAGAGAAGAATTGTCACAATGCCAGACTTTGAAATTTGGATACACTACTAGTATGAAAAAGCAATAGTCAATACCTCTTTCAATACCATAACAAAAAGAAAAAAGTCCTGGGTACACGAAGTAGGATTTTTTTTCCGTCTTTTTTTAAATTAGGAACCTGCACAAAATGCTGGTACAGAAAAAGTTACTGAACACTTTTTTTTCCGCATGCCAAATTTCAGGCAGAACAATTTCTGAACTGAGGTCTTGAATTATCTTGTTTTATCATTTTGGCAGTTTTGATTTAAAAAAAAAAAAGAATTGAAGTATTGACACTTTCGAGAACCTTACAGGACAGTCACCTTAATCGAGAAGTCACTCTGCTGAGGCTGAAGTAGGATGGTTGGACTGACAGACTTTGGCGAAAAGAGCTCAAAATCAAAATGGACAGATTTTTTTTTGTTTGTTTTTTTGTCATTCTCTCTCCCTCAGACACACAGGGGGTACCCATTCGCACAAACAAACTTAAGAGTGGAAAAGGAGGAAGGAAAGTACAGCCCAGCAGAAGTGGGAAGTACAAATATTTCATTACTGTACTTTAGGAGAATTTTCCAGAATCTGTTCTTAACTTGAGTTATTGTGCATCATTGTGTTCCACCTTCCCAACATCACAAGACCAGTTTCAACCTAAATGGATGGGACAATAAAACATAGAAAAGACCACTCCACCGTGTATCAATCAGTGCAAATCACGCACAACAGATATAACGAAATAAAAAAGATATAAAAGGAGAAAAGGTGAGGTTTAGTTAAATGTCCTTCAGAGGGCTACTTTTTATTTTTATATTTAGAGTACATTTTAAAGCTTGTACTTGAGTAAAGAAGGTGAAACAGTACTTTTTCTAGCATCTATCTTTCCACAAGTATCTGTACTTCTACTTGAGAAAATAATGTGTGTACTTCACTGATTGTGTAACCTCTGCAGCCCTGTCTTACAAATTGTTACAGGCGGTCATGCAGTTTTTTGGGGGTTTTAAATTTCCAAATATTGACTTGCAATGATTCATAATCTTTCAAGGAGGAATTACGAAATAAACTCTGCATGTCTATGTTTGACAACCAGGATCCCTTTACACCCTCTTGATAGAAAAAACACATTCAGTCATTTAAATTTAAGAGCTCTTTGAGGCCTTTTAAAGACAACATTGCTCCCTGAGTCCTTTCAGTTAGAACTGGAACTAAATGGAGAGGCTTTTAGATGATGGGTGCATTAACCAACACGGTATCTTTCCATTATCAGTCTCACAGAGCCGTCATGCCAAGCCATTACCAACCAACCAACAACGTAAACCCTCACAAGAAACATTTGGTCATTCTGCAGCCAAATATTTTACTACACTGTTCAACTTTAATCCCCTTTTGCTTACAACTGAGAACACAGTGTCGCTGTGCCCACACAGCTGCTAACTTCTGCAGCTAAATAAATACAAAACAGTTTCAAAACACATGAATTTGTACACACACAATTCAACCCCCACTGCAGACACACAAACACACACAGAAAATCACCTCCCCTGTCTATCACATCAACCTGACTCTTTTTCTCTCTTCTCCTTTTCCATATCCCTCTGCCTGACACTAATCCCGGACTGAAAATCCCCTTCAAAAGCACAGTTTGCAGATTGTGTTTTACAGGCAGGCTTTGTTATTGTGTCATTACACATAAACAGTCTCTGCCTCCATCTCTCTCTTTTTCCTTTCCCTCTCTCCCGCCACCCCTCCGCCACCCTCCCTCCCCTCCCTCCCTTCTCTCCTCTGCAGTGGGAGCAGAGCCACTGATTAAATCTCTGAGACAAAAGCTGCTATCCTCTGAATATCAAGTATCAGCCTTTCGCCAGGAGCAACACTGACAAGAGAGAGGGAGAGTGGGAGAGAGGAGGGAGAGGCGAGGATGACAAGAAAACCTGCTGCAGTCCACGGGGAGGAGGCTGGTGTGCCATCGGACTTGGGCAGCCATGACTGCCATCGCTTGCTGCAGTGGAAAGATGGTGGTTGTGTAATTATGAGCAAGGTCAAAGGTCCTTCCAGTGGCCTCTCATGCAAGGTGACAGGATGCGGGTTAAAGAGCCAAATTATCAACCCGATCGGCGGATAAATGAACACTATATATTAGCTACAACAATACATTTCTGCCTGAGTGAAGATTTTATTGTAATCTTAACCAAAAACTGTTACCTCTCTGCCACATTTTGTTGCATGAATGGCTGTCACACTCTATGCTCCTTCACTTCTTCGGCTGTCACCCTTTAAATGTCAGGTTAGGGTGGAAAAAAAACATGGAAAAAAAGGATTCTTTCACAAGATAAGAAAGCAAAAAAGAGTGTTTTTTTTCCTCCTGACACAAAATGTAAGTATCATTATAAGTGTGATGAAAATGGAGAGGAGCTGTGGCCCTTCATAATTATCATAATGCACATGAAAACAAAAGGCTCGTGTCTCAGAGGACGAGCAAGCTTATGTGGTGTCAGCTGGTAAGTGAAGCAGATCATTCCCCTACCTTTTCAGAGACGAAGGGAGGAAAAAACAGAGAAAGATGGAGAGGGAAAAAAGGATAAGCAAGACAATGCACTCTGATTTTGTTGTGTGGGGTAAAAAAAAAGACAGAAGAAAAAGGAAAAAAAGTGGAAAAGATGAAGGACAGGCTGTAAACCATTCCTGTCGTTTCTCAATATCTGCACTTAATGTCTCGCCTTGTCAAAACGTGATGATGTGAACAGAATTGATTTCCCCCCTAACAAACAACAAAAAAAGCAATCCCTCCTTTGCAGAGGTGTAAAGCAGAGCTACCCTCCCCCTCATCTCCTCTCATCTCTCACAATCTCTCAAAGGGCCTCTTTCTGGGATGAGAGATGGAGAGAGAAAGGACAGCAGCGGGGGGAAAAAAAAACGACTGTGAGGCAAGTCCATCTTCCTCCGACAACTACAAACTGATCACTTAGTGCAATTAAATCTAATAACAATAATAAGATTGAGCTCAGCAATGTACCACCAAATGCACAGCCACAACAATGATTGCAACAATAATGGAGCGCCGAGGTATTTAAGGATCCAATCCTGACTTAATTATGAGAAATTAAAATGGATTTAGCATCAGAATTAGCTTGATTTTATAGGTAATTAACGGCACACCACAGTGGCGGTATAAGGCGAGCGTTATAATCTCCGTGAACGGCTAAATCAATTTGACTTGAACAACACCGACCAATCAAACACGGAGCGGTGCAACCAGAAACAGCAGGTCCCGCAGATGCAAGGAGAGGGAGAATTTATGCTAATGGCTGAACTATGATTTATAAGATGTGTTCCAGCGCCGGATTCAGAGTCACGTCCACAAATACACCACAGCACCCAGCTGTCAGCGCGTGCAGCTAATAGTGGCTGGATGCAACAGCCCTTCAGGAGATAGTGTAGCTATAAACAGCTCTGCGGTTTTATGATTGCATGTGGCCTTCGTATAGGAGCCTTCACATGTCAGTATCATCTGAAAGGAGAGCAGAATGGTATAAAGGAGAGATGGAGTGCGTGGTGTAATGGCCTGTGCTGCTTGGTATGTGGCCTTACATCATGCATTTGTTTTCTGGTGTTGTATGTCTGTGTTTGTGTGTGTGTAACGGTGCTTGGTTACACGTGCAGCAGTTTTTACAAAAGACTGCCAACACATGTGCCTATAGAAGTGTATACTCTTAGAAATTAAAGTGTTTACTAGAACCATATAGGGTACTTCAGCTGGTTCCTGGTAGAACATTACAAAGATTATACCTAGAACCCAACATAAAGGGTTATACCTTGAACCATCTATGAAAGTTTACACCCAGAACCCCCTATGAAAGGTTCTACAGAGAACCCCTCTATGGTGCAACGGCCAAACTGGAACCCGCTCTGCAGGATCTGCCCCAAACCTCTTTACCATCTAAGGGTGCTAACAAGAACCCATTCAGGTAACTTTTTATATTCCAAGAATTATATCTAGAACACACTCAGGGTGTTCTACCAAGATTCTTTTTTATATTACAGGTGTTATATCTAGAACCCACCCAAGAGGATCTATAGAGAAACTTTTTATATTCTAGGTGTTTTATTTAAAACATATTCAGGGAATTCTACCCAGAACCCTTTTAGATTCCAACAATTTTATCTAGAACACACCCAAAAAGTTCTACTGAGAATCTTTTAATCTTCCAATAGTTTTATCTACAACCCACCCAAGGAGTTCTACCAAGAACCTTTTTTATATTCCAGGTCTTTCATCTAGAACCCACCCAGGGAGTTCTACCGAGAACCACTTTATATTCCAAGGGTTTTATCTAGAACCCACCTAGGGAGTTCTACTGAGAACCATTTTATATTCACCCTTGACAAAAGAGCTCTTCAGGGGTTTGTTGAAATCCTTGAAGAACTCTTTTTTTTTCTAAAAAGGATTCTTTGGATGAAAAAGGGTCCTTAATGGAACATTTAGTCTTACAAAGAGCCCTTGACAAACCCTTTCTTCAGAAAAAGGCTTCTTCAGAAGCAAGTGGTTCTGGGTAGAACCTCAGCCCTTCATGAAGAACCCTTTTGGAACCCTTACTTCCAAGAGTGTGTGTGTGCATGTGTGTGCGTGCCTTAAACTATTCAACCCCCTGTGTGTCTCACTCCTGCCCCTTTCCTCCTCGCCCCTTCAACACACACGCACCACACACACACACACACACACACACACACACACACACACACACACACACAAAACGCACACACACGTACACACAGTAACAGATGGCTGATACTAACTGAGATAATCCGCCAACAGAGTCATCAGCATGGATCAGTGGTAATCAGAGTGTGGACACAATGTCTCTTCTCCAGCCGTAATGGAAGGAGCGCCTGGCGCAAGAGAAGGGAAATGCATTATTCCCCATGATGCCCTGACCCCATTCAAAGACACACGGTGGCTCCCAGCTCTCTTTCTTTCTTCTTCTTACCGCAGCCGACAAAGACTGTATCATCATCGCTGCTTCCGCAACATTCACTCTCTCCTCTGGATCTCCTCACTCCCCGCCTTTTATTGTGATCTGCAACTGTGTCAAACGCAGACCTCTATTTAGTGTCCTGCTCCGAGCAGCTAACGAGACAAAATGTCAACACGGCAAGTGTGTCATGATGAAGGTTGCTGGTGAAGTAGAGGATCGCAATGAGTAACTCACCATTAGCACTTCTTGTTTAATCATTATACAAGAGTCATGCCTTTTTTTCAGTATAGCTCAAAACAAACATACTGACTTGTAGAGCTCTCATGATACCAGAGTTTTAAACTTCGATACAAGATCAAATGAACAATACTCCCCACCTGTTTCAAAGCCATGACAAAAAGAAAAAAACAGTCCCCTGCTCATGAAATAGGATATTTTTTAAATTAAATTAACAACCTGCAGATACAGAAAAAGTCACTGAACACCGTCTGGTTTTGCTGCAAGACAAATTTTAGGCAGGACAATAAAGAATGAACTGAATAAAAGTCTTGAATGAGCACTTGAATCTTTTTTTTTTTTTTTTTAGCTTTGGTACTTTTAATACTATCAACGGTTTCTGGAGGGTTACTTTAACATTCCACTACAGATTACATACAGGCCCTAAAATGTCATTTGTAACGTATTCCATTAGATTATTCAGATTAAGCATTATATTTTAAATTCTTTGGATTACTTTTTGTCTTGCTGAGCTCATTTGTCTGGGCCACTCTCAATATAGTTAACACTTGCTTTTGGGAATGACCTCACTGGAGATTTACTCAGTGGCAGAGCCGCAACTAGCAATTATTTTCATCATCAGTTAATCTGTTGATCATTTTCCTGATTAATCCATTAGATGTTTTGTCCATAAAATGTCAGAAAATTGTGAAAAATGTTGTCAACAATCCAAAAATATTCATTTTACTGTCACAGAGGAGTAAAGAAACAAGAAAACGCTCACATCTGAGAAGCTGAAATCAGAGACCTTGGACACTTTTTCTTAAAATATGACTCAAAAGGACTAGAAGATTATAAAATAGTTAGTGATTAATTTAATAGCTGACAACTAATCGATTAATTGACTTATCATTCCAGCTCTACTCAGCACAGTTGAATAATAATGGCTACAAACAGTAAAGCTGCTTATGCACGCCACACACATTCAAAAATACAACATGAATCATGTCTTGAATAAACAGATTGTATTTGTGGCTAATTAGTGATACATATCTGCTATGTGGCTAAGCTAGTTGGTCAGCCAGTTAAGCAAACTAATAAGCAAGTTGAGACAAATTTCATTTATATACAGCCCAAAATCACAAATAACAATGTGCCTCAGGAGGCTTTACAATCTGTACAACATGCAACACCCTCTGTCCTTAACATTATTCCCTCATTAGCATGACAGCACACTAGCATGACCAAAAAGAACCTGCACTGCATCGTAATGTTACCACCTTCTTCACCATGTCTGTAAGTAAAATTTCATCATATTTACATGCTAAAAACACATTCCTGACTGTGTCCTGGCTGTGTGTCTCCTACACACACACAACTGTTGCACTTTAAATACTTAAATACAGCTTTAAATTGAATTTATATGCTTATTTTAAAAACTTGTATTCAACTTGTATTCACTCCCCAAGCCTGACTGTCAAATGTTAGAATTATATTGTTTTTAAGGATGTGGTATTGAAAAAGTACCGATACTTTGACGACTTTACTGACTTTAATATTATCATTTCCAGTGAAGAAGTTCTTTTGAGAATTGATAATACTTGTCTCATATCCACAATCTCCTCTGGCAGTTACCAGGTGGCAAATTGTCAGTCAGTTCCCATGAATCAGTCATTACTGATAGGCACTACACACACACACACACACACACGTTGTGTTTCCATCATTTCTGGGGACATTACATTGACTTACATTCATTTCCTGGAGGCTACCTACCCATCACAAGTCCCTGCCTAAACCTAACCCTAACCCTGACCTTATCCTAAACCTAACCTTACCCTAACCCTGACTCAAGTCTTCACCCTAAAATTTAATGATTTACATCATGGGGACTTGCAATTTGTCCCCATAAAGTAGGCGAGACCCCACAATGTGAGTGTGTAAACAGATTTGTGTCCCCACAACAATAAGTAATACACACACACACACACACACACACACACACACATACACATATACATATACACACACACACACACACCACACACACACACTCAGAGTGAAAGGTACTTTCTGTGGCAGTTTGTGAAAGTGACATCAACATCTTTCATTTCTGACCTTGTATTGCCATTGCTACGGCACATTGTTTGAACTTCCCCATCTCTTTTTGTGCTTGTATATGTTCGTGTGGGTGTGTGTTTTTGTAGGCACGACATGTGCATATGGATGTGGATGTTTGTACTTTGCATGCTTGTTGGCAATGAACACTAACTGAGCAAGATCATCTTGCTTATAGCAGAGTGCACGCACAAGCTTCGCTTGACCCCTTTTCCTCCTCCTCTTCACCTCCCCCCTCCCCTACCCGCACGCACACACACCGTCAGCCAGGAAATGACATAACCAGGCGTCTTGGCAAAAATTAAGTGACAACCTTTGTCCAGAGTCAAACATCAACTTAGAGAACATTTAAAGAGACAGCATGTACTGTGTGATATGCTACACCACTGGTCTGAAAGGTCAGAACAGAAATGGTGTGAATTATTGATTGATCATCTATAAATGAATAAAAAATGACACAATCACAATTTGTTTAAGCCCAAAGTGATGGCATTGCTTCGTTTGTCCAATACCCAAAATGTTCAGTTTTTTAGAAGAACAGAAAACCTTCACAGCTGAGCGGCTGGAACTAGGGAATGTTTGGTATTTTTAACTGACTCTATTAATCAGCTGATTGTTCCAGCTCTATTTTGGTTGTGGTGTAATGGCCTGTGCTGTTTGTGTTATATCACTTCATGACACTTCGGCAAAAAGACCTTAGAGGTAAAATATGTAGGATTTGTCAACTTCTGTTTCAAAGCACACAAGACAGATTGTTGATTGTTGAATCTCCTTCCCAGGATGTGAAATACAGATGTTTTTGGTTGGTGAAGCATCGTGAGTACAGCAAAATAATGAGAGAAAAAAAGGTGCGGGGCAGAGAGCGGGTCTCTGGGGATGCAGGCACCGCTACACACTTCTGGTTGGTTGAAGGTGATGAGGGATTTTTTTTTTTTTTTATCTGTGCATTGTTTTTTTCAGGAATGCATAGTTTACCTTTAATGAGGTTGTCAGAAGTACCAAAGTATTAATACTTTCAGCTCATTCAAGACCTCAGTTCAAATAAACAAAAAAAAAAAAAAACATTCAAAAAAACCCACTGACTTCGAGACAAGGGAACCGAAAGTGCTAATATGCTAACTACTGTCCGGGTTTTAGGACTCATTGCTTGCAACAACAAAACCAGACAGCGGTCAGTGACTTTTTCTGTACCAGCACTGCTTGCGGGTTGTTAATTTTTTTTGAAAAAGAAAAAAGTTATCCTATAATCCAGTTCATGAGATAAAAAATCTATACTGAACCTCTGAATTGTGATATTTAATGGGATATTCACAAAACTGCATGAGTGCTCCAAAAACTGATGGATGGATTGAGCCAAGGCCTGAAAGGAGTACAAAGAGACAGCATGCCCCAGTGTGGCCTGTCTAGGTGACAACAACTCGAGTGACTCAGACCCCTCCCTCGGCTCTGCTCTTGCCCAGTGACAGATGGCAGAGCAGGGCATGTAGGGGATGGGCACCATCTCTCACCCCGCCTCAGCTAGCCTTGGCAGTGGTGCTGGCCACAGGTCTTATTACAGCCACACCACTGCCTGCTTGCCTGCCTGCCTGCCTCCATGTAACACTGGAGCTTACCACGCTAGAGCTGCTTACTGCCTGCCAGGGCAAAAAGGTAATGATATGGTCCTGTGTGTCGCGAATGGTAGAGCGTGGCGTTAGCATTGAAGAGTTTCCAGCTTCAGTATTCACTGGGCTCTGTCGTTTAAAAAAAAAAAAAAAAGACACATGCATATCCATGTCGCTGTAAGAGGCTTTAGATAAAATATAAAACCAAACGGCATGCCACACGCATTCTGTATATTTTTGAAATGACAAGAAATCAGCTCTTGCCAAATGGCTTTATTTGCCTTTTCAAGCATACTGTAGATGCCAAAGGCTGGAATCAACACCCCTACTCACCATCCATCTCTGCTGGGTTCCCAGTGACAATAATGTGATTTTGGGACATGGTGATGACTCGGTGGAGAGGAATAGGATAGGCTTGTCACTTGTGTTTGATGTCAAACCTATGTGTGACAGAATAGTGTTACTCAGCTCAACCAGACATAGCACTACTCCCATTTCCTGGCCATAAATAGAAGAGAATGAGCCGGTAGAGAGTGTGTGTCTGTGTGCGTGTGTTTGGGAAAAGAGTTTATCTGCATGTGTGTGTGTGTATCTGTGTGCACACAAGTACACCCATATGCGCCATCCTGAGTATCATAAAGTAAGCTCAATAAGAAAATTCCCATCTCTTATGCTCATTCGCATCTGCATCCAGCCAAAGCTAATTATTCTCCCCATGGTAACCTAGCAGGGTCTTCACATCAAAAAAGCAGAAGTGTGCATCAGGCAATCATCCCTGATGAATCTGCCCTTCTCCCTCTGCTAGCCACTCACACTCATCTGCCAGTCTCACTGCTCATTACGCTTTTTCTGCAGACTGAACCAGATCTGCTCGCCACTGGCTGCATGTGTCTACAAGAGTCCATAATGACTTTGGAGCAGTTTGGAGGCACAGAATAACACCATCTCAATGCTTCAGAGAATATATACACACACATACACTCACACACCACATGCATTTGAGGCAAGGTGAGTGGTAAATCAACGCCTGTTGAGGTTATTTACCATTTAGATTACAGACTGTTGTATTTTGCATTTGCTCAACTCCAGTTTTCATAACAGAGCGCCACTGCATGTAACTCAATGCAAAGAGCAAAACTGATGATTTGCAAAAAAGACATACCCCGAGGCCTTAAACACTGAGCTTAGATACTAGGTGCACAACTCACTTCACAAAATACATTCCACATATTAAATACAGCAGCTAAAATTCTCCAGTATTTAATAAGACATTTGCAGACGTCTGCAAAAATCTGCAGAACTAAATCAACTGAAAATGCATTTTTAATAGTTTCATTACTTCCAGGGACATTGCCCACGTAAGTTAGGATAGCACTACAGTACAATAAAATGTTATACTGTGATTACTTAACTGTAATATCTAGTACTTTTTTTGATTTGAGTTTAGAGAGAAAAACATTCATAGCAGGGGTGTCAAACATAGGGCCTGCAGACCAGAACTGGCCCACCAAAGCATCCATCCAGTAGATTAGATTAGATTTTAACATAAAAAAAAGAAAAGAAGAAAGAGAAAAGTAGTAAATTAATTAAATAGCAAGCATTCAGCAGAAGTAATTCACGCTCAAAAAGAAGGAGGAAGAAGTGAATACTTATCAAGTCCTAGTCCCTTTTTTATATTTCATTGATAAAAAATCTGAAATGCTTAAGTATTCCTGCATTGTGCCCCAATTTTTAACAAACACAGCTCAATCAAATCAACAAACATGAACATTCATAACACAGCAAGAGCAAGTAAGCACACAGCACAAATCAGAATCAACCTACACAAGAGCAAAAAATTCCAGACCAGAACACAGTTCTCTGAAAAAGCAGTGAATACTTACTGTATTGTGGTCATATTTCACGATTCTGAACATGGTGGAAAATATTATCAATCAGCAACTATAAAATGATCTGTATCAGATCTTGAAACCATATCTGTGGAACCCTGTTGCTAAGTCATGGCCAAAACATTTGATTTGTAAGTGGTTTCTAAGGCAGGAGATAACTTCTTCTTCTTCCACATTTACTTAACTTAACTTACTTTATTTTACCTTTACCCTACCACTTCAGCTGGTGTTGTGTGGTGATGCAGCATTACTACACAGGAGTGGAAATGTATAGAAAACCAAAAGAATTTCTAGATCCTGACAAGTTGTTTTAATCATAAAGAAGTTAAATACTATATTGCTGTTCATTTCAAACATACATAAATGTTTTGTGCATCTGTAGATCCACTGTGATCTGTATAATGTAATGCAGACATTGTTGAAACTGCAATTATTTTTCTTAAGACATCTCAAGCTGTTCATCATCTGTTTTGTAAGTTAATGGTTCATTAATAGTGAATGTTTTCAGAATGTACTTGTACTTCTTTACACTAAAAAAGGGAAAAATTCTGAGGTGTTGTTATTTATAGGTTATTATGCAATGTCCGGCCCCACTTGAGATCGAATTGGCCTTTATGTGGTCCATGAATTAAAATGAGTTTGACACTCCTAATTTTGTAGTAAGACTGATGCAGAACAGGCGAGCTACAGCAAACTGATGCCTGAAAACAACAATCACTTAATGTGTTACAGCTTTGAACATTTTGTTTTGGACATAACAAGTCGTCTATCTTACATCTTAGTCAGAAGACACCTGCATATCAATTGTGCGCTGTGAAATATCTCTCAGATTAAGTAACTGTGTCCAGAAATACAAAACATCCTGAGATATGAGAAGAAACATTCAAACAGTCTTGAATGTTCACTATGTTAATTCTGAAAATGTTTTGGTAAGTGCTGTTTGATGTATGATTAAAACTGTGGTACTTTGTTATAGAAACAAATATTTTAAATGATGTACCATCCTAATTATCTATAGTGTGTATTTCTGAGCTCATCATGTTTCAGTGTCTATAACATTTCACAAAATTTATTGTATAAAACCATGGATTATCATGGATTTCCTGTTTAAATAGAAATATGTTATCCCTCATTCTGTGAACTTCACATATTTAAATAAATGCCGGAAATACAAAAATACATAAAACTGAAAAACAGGAAATAGCATAGTTATCAGGGAATATCAAGGAAAGGAGAGAGACAGAGAGAGGGGGGAGGGAAGGAGAATGAGCGCAGTACTCCAGATATGCATAATGCAAATGACATGCATGTCAAATGGCAAAACAAACTGACAGTGACAGAACAATGGAAGAGCCAGAGACCGGCAAGCCGCGCTCGAGCAATCGTTGGAGGCCCTTCTGTCCATTTCCATGGGAAGAAACCATTTAGAGTCCGTTCTGTTCAACTGAAACTTTACATGCAGGAGATAACTGATATCACTCTGCAAATGTGACACAATTCAGATAAGTGGTGTGATGGCAGAAATACCAGTAACAAGAGTCTGGATTGATAATGTTGCCGCTGCACATGTGTTTTCCACACAGAGCTTCAGTCCAAATGAACTTTTGTCCTCAGTGCAACTGTCTCTAATTCTACTTTCAACTCTCCCAGACTTTACGACCATTGTTCCAAGTTTTTTTTTTTATATTCTAAAATTGCTGCTCATTAAAGCTTTCCTTCAGACATAGGTTGTACACAATCACGTAAATTTCAACAGTCCAATTATTATTTAGACGCTTTCATACACTGCACATTAGAGGACATGTAAGAGAACACGTGTATTAACAATGACCAACATGGTGCAGCTCAGCTGGCTCATTGGCACAACTTTTCTAGCACAGATATGAAAAGCAACCTTGAATAAAACTTCATATTGAAATTTTTACTGTGTTCAATTGCTGTGACCAGTTACACATAAAGCCAAATGAATGACTAAACAAGCTAACAGCCATTTAAGTTTTATTATTTTTTCAGGCGTTGTTTAGAATATGTGGTCAGTTTATCCATTTGGATATTTGCTCTTACATTTTTGTAATAGGTTTCTCCACTATCCCTGAAATGTACCCTGACAATCTTTGTGTCTCAGGTGCCAATTTTCCTTTAAACAAGACATCCTTATTTTTGAACGCTGGCTTCAGTAGCCTTGCTCCCTCTTCAGAGGCCAAACTGTCAAACTGTCCAGAAAAAATGTGTACAGTTTTAACCTTTGCAGTTTAACATAGTTTGTAATATCAGTTTAATTCATAAATATGACCACGTTACAGTGGACAGTGAGCCATAAACTGTCTCTGGGTGAAACACTATGCCTACATGTTTGTTTACATACATACGGTACAATGTTGGGGAGGAACTAGTTACATATAGTCAAATTACAAAATAAATGTAATTGTAAGCAATTACAGTTACTGAGAAAAAGATGTAATTGAAATCAATGCAATTAAACTACAGTTACAAAATGTCTCTTTTCAGTAAAAATCTAATATAAAGATCTTAACTTTCATTTTGCCTTTTGCATCTCTTCGCCATGCAAGATCTTTTGGCATATTTCCAGAGAAGTAGGGTCATGACATGAATGAAGTAATTAAAAAGGCTACATTACTTTATATTACATTTTAACAGGGTAACTAGTAATCTGTAATCTATTACATTTAAAAAGTAACCTTTCCGACAGTATATGAATGTATGACAAGAATTACCAAAAACAACAGCTCATATCACAAGAGATGATTAGTCGCTCAAAAGAAAATTAATCAGCGTCTACGTTAATAATCAATGATAATGATGATCTTTTAAGTCAGTTTTCAACATCCTTGTTTCAGCTCATTTTTGTTTATTGTGATAGTAGACTGAATATCTTTTGAGTTGAGATGTCAGACAATTATAGGCATATTTTTTTGACATTTTATAGACCAAATGATTAATCAATGAAACAGGAAAACAACTTTCAGATCAATCGTTAGCTGCAGCCCTAAAGGCCTTGATAAGTCATTGTAAAACAACTCCTCAACACATGATCTTTTGAGATAGAGATAAAATACTGAGATAAAATACCATGCGTACATCATTTTTGCTCTTTCGGAAACAGAATTATGCTTATCAGTTTTCTTGAGTTACTCTATACAGTTGTTAATGTTGCTGAATGAAAAGGCTGCTCACATCTGTGTCCTGATGCTGTGTTTATTATCTCTTCTGCAACCCTCCACCTTTACACCTTTCTCCCACCCAGACTCTCCTCCTCTCACTCTGCTTTTTACCCTTTTCTAGTCTTTTGTTGAAATCAACATTAATAACACCTGCACCATAATGACTTCATTATAAGACCCTGGCTTTCTGTTCCAACACAAACAGACAAATGCTAAATGGCAAATGAAGGTAAACATGCGCTTAACCTCAGCCAGTAAACAGGAAAACATGTTAGATGTTTACACAATCCACAGTGTTACATGTGTGTTTGAATACTGAAATCAAGCGGTTTTAAAAGCTGTTGACCAGTTCTCAGAACAATGATCTGGCTACATTTAAGCTCTGATGAGAGAAAATCCAGCAGCATTAAACTCAATATGTCAATCACTTGTATTCCTCTGTTCAAACGGATGCTTTACTTAATGTTAAACATGTGAAAATGACTGGCTGGAAGAGAATGGTGTTGTATTGACAGAGAGGGAGGCAAAGCAGCGGGCAGTCAGCCACTCTGTTCTGCTTCACTGCAACATGGGAGGGAGGCCAGCGTGGACACACACATACACACACACACACACACACACACAGATGTAAAAACACACATACAGGCATGTACACACGCATAGGGGCAAGCACACACTTGCACAAACGCACACACTCTCTCTTCCTCTCGCGCTCTCTCCCTCTCACACACACACTCACTCACACACACACACGCACACACAGTGCAGCAGGTGAGGTGCCAGCACATCACAGCGCTGCCATTTTTCAGTGTCTTGCTCAGGGAGAAGCGCTCTGACATTTTATGAAGCACTCTGCAGAAATCAGCAGCTTGTAATGGCGGCTGGACTGTCACTCCTTTCCACTCTTCACACTCCCTCTATCTCCCTTCCTCACACTGCTTTTAAGATATAATCTCCCCTGATTAGCATAATCTAATCAATTTTTACAAAATTGGCTTTTAATTACAAAGAACAATCTCTTCCTCTTAGTCTATGTTTAAGCTTTAAATATCTTTTAGTATTTAGAAAAAAATGTAAACTGAGGCATGAAGTAAAACACCAGGGGAAGGTTTGAAAATGCCCATCACACCCAAGATTTATGACTAAAGGGTACAAATGGCATAAGTATCAGGAGGAAATACAAATAATTGGGGTTCATCTTTAAATTACAAGTTTTTCTGATAGAATGATTCTGTTCTGACATTATGAACAGGGTTTCTACACATTTTCTAAAGTCAAATGCAAGTACTTTTCAAGAATTTTCAAGGTGCATTTTAAAGCTTTTAATATAACTGTAACTATATTGAAATATATAGAATATCTTAGCAGAATATTTACAATGAAATAAAGTAGGCCTAACAATCATTCCAAGCTGATTGCAACTTCAGATGAAAACCCAGGTAGCCTGTTTGAGTAATGTATTTTTTGTAATTACATTATTACTGCAGCCCTGGAATTTCAGGGATCCATTGTTTGTTTGTTTCAACTTTCTATTTTTCACAAGCAAATAAGTATTGGCAAAGATATAGAAAAAACTAATTATACTGACACAAATTACTGTATTTGAGATTCATTCTTTGTTACACTTTAGCGCAGTTGATAAAGGTTATTCTTAGTCTATAATGGAACACTGATTTAAGTGATAAATTATTCAAACCTCAAAGATAAAAGTCCATCATTTATGTAATGCTGCCTGTTGTTAGTGTTTCAGGTCAGTGTGTTATGACTGATGATGTATGCTTTCTGAGTGGGGACTTTTTATGGTCAGAAGTGTTTTGGTGGTTCAGGTGAACTTTGGAGGGATTAGAGGATAGATTGGAGAGATTAACAGTTTGGCCGAGATGGTAATGCAGACTGTATGAAGCTAGACAACAACATTTATGCTTTGTGACAAAATTCTACAGAAGGGTGACAAATTAAAGGAAAACACAAATGTTTCAAAATGTGTCACCTGTCTGTAAGTAGACTTGCCATCATCTGACTGAGCCATTATAAAACAGTCACTATCACTTTTCAGTCACATAGCTTCATATTACAAACATAATGCAATTACAATTTCAAGCAGTTTCAAGCACTTTATCCAAATTACAAGCATTTTTCAAACCTTGAAAACACCACATTCAAGCAGGATTTCCAGCACCTGTGGGGATGATGTGCTGTATGAATCAGCAAGTAAATGCCCCTCTACTTTTATATGAGATGGTCAGACAAATTTGAAATCTGCTGGTTTCTCACATCTTTATTTGCCCCTTGGAATCATAGCTGCTGATATTACTGTATGTGCTTACTGGAAAGGCCTGATGATTAGAAACCCAGCTGTTAAATATGTCCTCTGCATTAAAAAACAGGGATCTATAACCATGATTAACTCTCTGGCATGTTGTTGTGCCTGACAAGCTCTCTGTTGAGCAATGATTAACAGCTAGTGACTCTACAAACCGCTGCTAGCACATTAACACAATGTTTAGATTAGCCAGCCCCTCATTGAAGCCATTAGTGCTGTAGCTAAGCTAACAGCCGTCTTCGGGAAGCTGGGCAGCCGACAGCCTGTGGCCCGACAATTTACAACGATGACAAAGCTTGGCAAGCGTGCTCTAAACTTTTCCCCCAAAGTTTCACTTAGGGCCGGTACATTTTAGAGTAACTCAGAATAGTATGCCCACAGGAAAAAATGTGATTCAACTTGAAATATGTGGGAAGTGTCGAGGCCAAATCTCTCAGTGTAGGCTACGCTACAAACCTTAAACTAAGCCGATTTCATTAATGTGACATTAGCATTTGTAATGAGAAAAGGGGAAAAAACCCTTGGGACATCTTTGTACTGTTACAAAAACCACACATACACATGCATGCGTATGCCCACGCACACACACAGGCACATAAACACACACAAACACATAAGCCGCAATATCAGGCACTAATTTACATCCATATTACACAAGAATGACAAAATGCAGCCAAAACAGAGAAGAGGGAAAATAGTAATATTTGCGTAGGTTTTAGAGTGAAATATCTCAGCTTAGTCTCTGTAAACTATCTGTGACAGTTAGTAAATCTGTTCAACCTTTACTGATGAACTGAGCAGATAATTCCAGACAAATAAAGCCTGGCATTCACTCCCACTCCACCGCTCCAGACACAAAGTAGGGGAGGAAGACAGAGTCGAGAGCAAATCTCATCACTTTTTTTAAAAGCCTGCCAATACACGTCTGTGGTACTCCCCGACTCTGAGCTCTTGCGATGTGTGACGACACTCCTTGTTTCTTCTTTGACAAAACAACTGCATAATATTAAACTGACTTGTCCTGTTCTCAGGCTCCACAGCAGTCCTGGCGAGCATCTGCATGTTGATTTGTTGGGTAAGTGACTGTAAGGTTTTCATTAAGTCCATATTGAGCTGCACATTTCCAAATTGACCAAAGCAGCTTCAGGGCCTGACCAATGGCTTGATTAGTTTAACTGTTGTTTGTGTGAGACAGAGAAGTTAGGACCTGAAGATAAAGCCTGAAAGCTCGGATTTTCACAGTGAGGTAACACCCAATAATGTGCCACTTTTATGTTTCAGTGTAGGCAATTTCATCATGCTTTAACCTCAATCCTACCAACTAGGGTACCCACAGACCCTGGAGGTATAATTTTTGTTATATCTCACAGGCACTTTATTCTGTCATCCATCAATTTGTTCCTAATGACTTCACATCATTGTTTTCTGTTTCTGTTTTATTTTTTTTTTATAAGACAAATGTATATCAGTCAAAAGCAACTAATTCAGCCTATATAGTTCTAATCCAGACTAAGGACCAAGGTTTATCAGGTTTTTTTCTGTTAGGCCCCCGACTCATTGGAATAACCTCTCTGAGGATATTGGACTGGCAAGTTCCTTATCTTCCTTTGAATCTCTTTTAAAAACATATCTGTGCACTCTTACAGGGCTTTTGGTCTGATTTTATCTGTTAAGTTACTTGTTAAACTGTTTTTTTACACAAGTGCATTCTGTCTTTTACTGATTGTCTTTGTAATCATTTTATACGGTTTACTATTTATATAAGTACTTTTGTTTAATACTATATACAGTTTATATAATTTTTAAATTATTTTTTATTACTGTCTACCATTTTTATTTCTGTCTTGTAAAGTACTTTGCAACTTTGTTTTAAAAAGTGCTGTATAAACAAAGTTTATTATACTTTTATAGTTCATAATTAATAGATGAAACAATTTCAACAACATATATATAATGATAATATATATATAATATATATATATAATATATATATATATATAATATATATATATATAACATATGACAATATTAATTTATGTTTGCCATGTGTCCTATTTAAAGTATCAGATAGTACTGGGAGGTAAGAGCACTCTGTCAGTCACTTTGAAGGAGACAGACACAGATGCAGCAGACAGATTTCCTCTGTCTATGATCATTTTACACAAAATTGTAAAGAAATAACTAAAATAATAATAAAGGCAGCATTGATTACATAACTAACAAAAAAGAAGTAAACATTTTGCTATGATAATTGTTTCTTACAGTAGTTTATTCTTGGGATCCCCCGCAACCCCATTTGGTAGTTCTTGTAGGATAAATATGTTGGTAGGATGATGGTAAGATGATACATACGCCCATAATCAGAGCATATGTTTCTGTCTTCAAATAGCCCTTCATTAAATATGACAGAAGTTATCTTTATTTGATGTTACTGAGGTTCCCAAAAGTATTCCAGTTTGGAGAAAGTCTTGTTAAATTTGTGAATGAGACATTACAGAAATGGGTTGGGGTTGATATATTGGGAAATGTAAACATGTCTTGCTGACAATAAGGTGAGATTTCTGTTTCTTCAGAAGATACATAAAGATAAAACTTATATATCTGAACACATTCAATATAAAACATTGAGTAGTGGTGGAGGGAAAAACATGATGGTTATTGACAGGAGTATTAACTATGATGACAAAAAAAAGGAAAATGTGCACAACCACATGTCACATTATAAATGTGTGGGTGAAGGTCTAATGATAACATAAACAGTGATCTAAAGCCATTTAAAGTAGGACCAGCAGTAAAGAGTCACTGTATCTGTTTATTATTTACTAGACCATTTACAAATGTGTCCCACAGACAGACAGCAGCTTGTATCCAAATGATTTCTCAGTTCGACTCTTCATTTTCTTGCTGAGCACTGAGATGTTCACTTACTTCAGTGACACAAAGCCTTGCAGTGTTTGCTGACCCAAATAATGAAAGTGGTTTATAATCAAAGGATAAACACTGCTTTTTGTCTGATTATAAAAGACAATAAAATTAATGACATACAAACGTTTTAGAAGGGGGTGACATACAACAACCAGAGACGTTGTGGATGATTGGTATGTATCTTGGACCACAAGGCCATCAGGACACCCTAAGTGCAACATATTTTCCTCCATATGCCTGTAATTGCATAAATAAAATCTCTTGCTGAAAGATTAGTGTTTTCTGTTTTTATGACATGGAAGAAGTTTGTTGCAATTGTTATGTAACTTGCAAAAATACTCACAGATGGCAAACATATAACTAGAGCAAAGCCACTTTCACTTGTTTCCAAATTTTAGGTAATGAATTAAAAGCAAGATGCCAATTCAGCAAGATTCAGAAAAGATAAACAGGCCACTGTTAATCAGTTTAACTTTGAGCTCCACTGATCCATGCTTGTTGTTAAAATATTTGTTGAAGTAGCTTTTTGATGGTGCCAGACAAGAACACTGTGAAAAAGCGTACAGGAATTGAGTGGAATCAAGTAATCTTTAACTTATTGTAAATATACAAATTTTATCTGTTCAAGTTAATTCAACTCAAAAGTTGAAGTATTTCTTTTTATGACACCTCAGAACTTATATACATGAACTTTTCTTTTGACTTAAATGATAAGTTGAATGAATGTATTGCACAGAGTTCAATGAACTTATTAAATTAAGTTTCTGAAGAAACATGATCAGCATATAAGCAGACTTCCCGGCATGCATTGCTTTACTTTTTATAGTTTCAAGAAAAAATATATGATGAAAACTCTGTGTCGAATACAGTTTGAGATAAATCTCAGCTACTTGCTTTCAAAACAAAGAAATCACTGCTAACACTGAATTCAGTCCCTCTTCCCCTTTAAACATTAACTTCAATGAAGAGTTGTTGGCTCAACTTAATATCTTACACTTTTTGAACATGTTTTCTCAAGTATAACTGAATTAATATCAAGTTTATTTGACTAGTAAAGTTTTTTAATAAATGTGCTTCAAGTGAACCAAATCAAAACATTTTGATCTTTGCCAGCTACACTATTAAATTTGAAGATTCAATAAGTGCTACAAAAACAGTAAGAAACTTCACTGTATGACACAAACACAGGAAATCTGTGTGAGAGAGAAAGAGTCAAGTCAAGGAAACCCACAATTCAGTGAGCTGAGATTAAGACCAGAGCTGTACAACATGGTGGTCACCACAGTTTGCCTCGAGGCATGCATAATGTTACTTTCACACGGTTTGTTCTTTCCTTTCTTTATTTCTGCCCTGTTATTGTGACATCTGATTCGAAGCTGTTCTGAAAAAAGCTGGTCCCAAAAGATTCAGTGAATAATGTTTGCAAAGTGAAAATGTCACTGGCCAATCCTTGTGTTCTTGTTTCTGTGCGCCTGCCTACCTTTTCGTCATTGTCAAATGACAAAATCAGGTCAGGATATATTGAGCAACACACACAGAATATTACATCTGCCTGGATTTCTTTTTCACCATCAAGAGAAACTATAATTCCAACTAAATATTTTACATGGGTGAGAAAGGCTTTTTATCCTCTGTTGTTTAATATGTGACAAATTTGACACTTTTGCCCTTACATACAGAATAAAAAGATACTAAATGAGTTCTCTAATGGGAAACAGCTTCACTCGACCATTTTGCCAGTATCACCTTTCTGCTGCTCTCTCCAGGACACTTTTTCTCCCCCCCGGGGGCAAATGTAGAAGACCCTTTTAAATGTCCAGCTGTGCCTTTAAAAGAGTTTGTCACACCAAGGATGGGGTGCTTCGAAAAGCTGTGCAGAATATCCACAGAATAGAGCTCCTTTTTTTTCTCTGTGACATGGCCCTATTTCCTGTGTCACCACGCTTCCCCTGCATGATTTCATATAAAAAGTCAAAATATTTGAGCTTCCATTGTTGACTGTGTCAAACGCAGCCTTGACATTACTGCAGTGCAATCACACTGCCACAGGTGGATACACACGTGACCAGAAAACACACACACACACACACACACTGACACACAGAGTTACCTGTGTTAGACTGAGCGTCACCGTTCTGTCACTCTATCTTTTCATGTGAAACTATATCCACTGGCCCATCCTCTGGATCCTAACACTTCCTCGTAGATGAACCAATCACAAAGCTTGACATCAAGTCCCTTTTGTTACCTGATATTATTTAAGGAGGAGCTGAGCAGGGAAAAAAAGAATAGCTTTGGCTCTCACTCATTCTTGAGAATTGGGACAAATGATGTTCTTCCAAAAAAAAAAAAAAAAAAGACTTAAAAAAATATTCATACAAAGAATGTAATTCAAATTTTCTTGTGAAAATTTTACTCTTAAAGATTTATCTATATGAAATATATTTATTGAAATGTTTTGGCTTACTTTATTTATTTATCTTTTTAAATTTCTTAACACCTTAAAATCCTTAAAAATCTAAAAGTGACAATATCTACTAGGGATGCACCAACACCACTTTTTTCAGACCAATTACATGCACAAGTATTTATATTTGGGTACTTGCCAGTACTGAGTATCAATATGAGTACTTAATAATGCCAGTAGCAAGTTACTTTACTAATTTTGTCTTCCCTTATTAAGCTGTAGTTTACTGTGTATATGATATATTTCAGTAGGAATAAATCCACAACATTATAATGGACTTGCAGAAGTTTACTGTGACATATAATTATTTAATTAACTATGCATTTACATGTGTAGTATTTAAGTTTTTCTCTCCTCTAGCCTAAGAGCTAATTAGTTCCTACCTGCCATTGTTTAGGGGGAAGGTATGAGTGTGGTGCCATGTGCAACAGTAATGTTTACCCTGCTGTGAACCCCAAAGAGTGAAGTTGGGTGTCCTGCTGTCAGGCCGTCTCGGTGAAGAATAACAGGAGAATAAAGAAGAGTACACAAACAGAAGTTGTAGTCCGCTTATTACCAAGAAAAGAGGGTTTACAGACTGGTGGCAGCAGTGTTTTTTCTTCCTCTTTGGATTAATTAGTCAAGGCATTCAACTACTTTATGCCCACCAAGACTTATGGACAGCAGCTGGCTGCAGTCTACAGGTGCACTCTGCATTTATTCAGTTTTACATGGACTTGCATGGAATTTTATGGACAGTTGCCAAAGTCACTGTGGTCATTATTGGATGATGTTGAGGACAATGAGTCAATGGCTGATAATGACGGCGTGACCATGAAAAGAGAGCAAGCATCAGCAAACTCCTTGAACTCTGCATCGTGTTGGTTCTTTAGGTGTTCTATCAATTTGCTTGTGTTGAGCGGCTACTTTTCATGACGTGGTATCAGGTGTGGTATCGGAGTAGTTTTATGATTATGAGTATGCAGTACATGAGGACCTGATACTCCTTTTAATGAAAATGTTGGTGCAGATTTTCTGCCAACTTCGTCCCTAATGCCCCCATCTCTGCTCAAACACTGGTAAGCTTTCTGTTTTTTCATTAAATAATATTGCTTTTAGTGTGTCTCAACCAGGGTGGGAAATGAGTACTAGTCACAAGACAAATGCTGGTTAAATATGAAAGTGTCTGGCAGACTTCAGACACACAATAATAAGTTAATTTCTCACCCTGCTCTCAACTATAACATGTCAACTACATACATAGTGCCTCTTAATCAAAGCTAAATCAGAATTATGGTTAAGAATGTTTTTGTTTTGATTAGCATGACATTTTGTCAGCTCCATAAGATGTCAACTCTGTCGATTTTTCATCTGACGGAGTTGACATGTACATTAAATTAAAAATTAAATCACTACAGGAGGTTGGCCTGTTACAAGGTTTAATAGCCAAGAGCTTTATGTTTTAAAATATATTTTCCAAGCATAATGAAGAGTGAACATCAAACCCCCCTAAAAAGCAGTTTAGTTCCAATTTTCAAGAATGAGTGCTCTGTATGAATGTACGCTTGTGTTTGGTGGGTGCATCTCTGCATATGTCAAGATGAGTGGATTCCTCGTGTGGCGAGGCTGAAACCGAAGCTGCCTGGGCCTGTTGTTGATAGCCGTGTCTCACCCACTCACTGCCCCAGAGGGAGTCAGGACCAAGACCACTGCTCAGGGTCTGTCTGTTCACACACATGAAACACGGGCTTGGATTACACAGGGCTCAAATATGACTCATCCCAAGGAGAGGGGGTGGAGAAAGGAAGGCCCTCTCTCTTGTTTTGCACAAATGCACACACACACACACACACTCACACACACACTCGCTGCCCGCCGCAATGATAGCTACATCACAGGCTCAGAGAGAGGACCTTGTGGTTCCACACACCTGCCAAAGACAGATGTTAAGAATAAATCAGAGAGAAGCTCAGACTGAAGAGAAGCTCCACACTGCTGTAACTCCACTAACTCGCTACACAGAACACTAACTGGAGAGCAAACAGCTGCACATGACAACACACACCAGTGATGAAAGTAACAATAGCATGCATGCACCTGACACGCATACAGAGAGAGGCTACAACGTGGTGGTGGGAGAGGAGGGAGTGTTTTCCAGTTTCCGTCTCACAGGCTCCACTCGTATATTTGTGTTGATGTTTTTTTTTCTTGTTTTTTTTTTACCAACTCCTCTCTGGAGCTGAGGGTTTTTAAGTGCAATTGTTCTGGAAGAAGCCAAAATCCTCCAACGACAGACAAACAAGTCACAACAAGGCTGAAAGCAGTGTGGGCGGTTTGGAGAGGAAGCTCTTTTTTTCCGCTGCTGACTAGGTGAATTTCATGATTTCTTCATTTAAATATAGCCACGCTGGGTTATGGAGGATCAACGCGCTCACAAAGCCTGCTCTTTAAGTAGATGTGTTGCACAATAATACACTCAAAAAAGCTATTTTAGGGGACTGTGACCTCTAAATTCAAACACCAACGCGACATCATCCTACATCCTGTCAGTCAGTGTGGCACACTTCCTGGTTCCACAAACCATGTGTCAAAAAAACAGAAAACTTAGATGCATCCACACAAGAGAGCATAGCTTTTGTCTATGCTGGCAGCCATGTCTAAGGGCATCTTTTGTCACTTGTATTTTTTTTTTTTTTAGCCGTTGTCGTCTAACAGGCTGGGAGAGGCAAAGTGGTCTGTGTGTGAGTGTGTAAGGTATGCATGTGTGTGTGTGTCATAAACAGACACCCTTCACGCTTTGTGGCCCAGAAACAGGATAAAACAGTGAGTTAACCAGCAGTGCACTGACATTATCTCTTCTTTGCTGTCCTGGAATGCCAGCCTGCTGTGAAACTCTGAATATGTGACGTCCTGTCACACCACATAATGTTTCTATGAGTATATGTGTGTGTACGTGTGTGTGCCAACTCAGAAAAGGAGGGAGTGTGGGTGTTTTTGCTTTGTCTTCCTGCATTAAAGGCACAAGGCCAAGTGTGAATGTCTAGGTCTTACTACTTCATAAATCTTCAAACACGAGACACCATGAGGCTCACAAGGACTATGAAATTATGTTGGTAAAGAAGTACAAGTCCAAAGAACGGATCAAAAAAAGCAGCAACAAAATAGCTTTGGAATTAAAATCTGCGACAGAAACATGACAAATGTGTTGACAAAGAGTGGATTTATTTATTTTTATATCTTTGATCCAAGAAAAGTTTGCTCTTGCCTGTGCTTACAATCATCGGGCAAAATAAAGCCCAATGCTGGCCCTTGTGATGCCGATGAGTCTAACATCCATGACTCAAGAGGTCAGGCAGCCCATCCAGGCTGAGCATTAGGGGTTAAGGGGATGAAACCAAGTGTGAAATGTGAGAAGACAAGCCAACATGGTTTCTCAGGCAACAAATAGAAAGGCGACAAACATATCTCTGTGACTGCGAGGAACGTGAGGTATGTTAGGAAGAAAGACCGTCACGTCATCCATGATTCATACGAGTGCAAGATGGAAAAGGAATTAGAGTGGCTTTTTGAACTGGCTGAGTTTAGACATGTTAATCAGTAATAGCCTGTTGTACTTCAGACGGGAGGAGTGTGAGCGCATTGCTGTGTGTGCTGTGCGTGTTTTAGTGTGTGTGTGTGTGTGTGTGTGTGTGTGTGTGAGTCTGGCAAGTTCAACGCCACTTGGATTTGAGCTGGTTGAGGCAAGAGAAAGCTCCAGACCAAGAGATAATCCATCTGGACTGTTTCCTTACAAAACATATGGAAAAATGCAGAAGCTTTTTTTTTTCCTTTTTCCGCCCACAATAGCTATTAATATCTCACAGAACATTTGCTCATGTCCCACTAAGGACTGGAATTCCTGCTGAAACACAGTCATCTTGCAGGATTAGAAAGAGGCGGTCGGGTATTTTCACACACTCACCATGTGTATTCTCTAGAGGTGTCACAATTTCAATTCTAAATCAAAAAATCGAGCGAAATGAGCCAAATTTATCGAAATCAAAAGCAGGATCAGAGATCCTTCCGGTGTTTTTTTCTCTCTCTCTCTATTCCCACCCTCTTGCACATGTCCAGCACGTGCCTGAAGAAAAAAAAATCAACAATTCAGATAGACTAGCAGGGAATTGCACCTCCGTTACAGCAGGACTACCCACTGGAAGGTGTGTTTTTAACTGAAGACGACCTTAGCTCAAGTCAAGCTGCTGTAAAGCAGTGAATAAACACTCCATTTGCTATAAATTCTTCCCAATAAAATTCTTTTGTTAATTAAAAGCTTTTATTATGAAGCCGCAAAACCAGGAAATGATGGGTTTTAATCAGCAGTATCTTAACATGACCCCATATGCAGCTGAAACAAAAGATGAAACAGTAAGATAAAGTAATAATGCAGATACCTACAAGTACAACAGTGATGCAGTAGAGAAACTAAATTTCAAACCACAGAGATTCATTTAGAAGCTACAAAAGGACTAAGTTTGAGGGGGTTAATCATGAGTTGGCTGCAGTCTGCGATATAACACCACAGCCTGCTTGGAAGCGGGTCAGGCACACTTTGGCCCTACTTAGGAGATGGTCCCTCTCGGGTGAGATTTGGCTCAGCTCAGCTTGTTATAAGAAATAATGGAAATGCCAATCAGCACATGACCGTTTGACCGTTTGAAAGCCCCAAAAGACGACTAAACCTAACTTACAGGTAGCCTGCTGCTGTGCTTTTCTCTGACGGAGTCAATTGTTTAACTGAGCCTCGCTATCTATTGTCACTACAGTTATCTAGCAGCTCTCAGTGTTTCTGCTGGTAACATTTATTCGTGGTAAGAAGTGATTCACATAACTGTTCACTGTTGTGAAAAATGCAGGACACCATAGTACCATTGCATGAACAGGATTTTTTTATTCCTCTTCTGTGACAGCAAATACAATACTCAGCCTTTCAGTAACTATTATTATATGCTTATCTAGCAATATTACGGATGACTAAAGTTACTAAAAGGGTTTTCACATTAGGTACAATTGCTTCGTACCATGCCTGAGTACAATTGCACCCCAGCTCCACTCCCCTGCTGTTCAGCTTTCACATTAGTGATGATGGTCTGTTTCTAAGAGCACTTGCATCATAATCTAGACAACATTTGTTTAACATTTGTTTATGGTGTTGCTATAGCGTGGCAAAGCCAGCCAAAATCAGAAATATACATATAACAGTCCATTCCTTGTTTTGGTATGGTTCACTTTCACACCTACTGTGAACCATACTCAAGTACACATGAACACTACTTGAGACCACCTTTCACGTGGGTACGGTACGCAGTGTTGACACTAATCGAACAAACTGGACTTTGGGGTTTAGTGTATTCGGATCCCAGCCCGAGTCCCTGATCTGAAAGCCCCGGCAACATGCCGGCATCAGTAATTTAACAGAAGGATTTAAAAATGTAAATGACAGTTTTCAGGGCATAAAACCAATTATCTGTTGATCTTTATACAAATCAAGACTTGATAGTCTACCAATGGCAGGGCCACCAGTGCTAAAAAAAAATGTTTAAATCGAAAATCATATTGAATTGTGACCTTAAAATCAAAAGTCAGACTGAAACATGGATTTGGAGAATTGTGACACCCTTAATATGTATTATTTGTGTGCAATGATGAGCATGTAGTTGCTAATGGCAATACACTCAGCATAATCTTCTGTCCCTCCCTCTCTCTCTCTCTTTCTTCTCTCTCTCTCTCTCACACACAAACACACACACACAGATTTAGGTAAATTGAAGTGACGTAATCTGAACTCTCAGACACGACATGACTTATTCTGCTCCAGTCATTTAAACAAAGATAGCCTTTCTTTGCCGCTTTGGAAATAATTTACTCTTAATATCAACAAGGACTCCTAAATAATCAAACCGACTACCTGACAGGAATTGTTCACAGCAGCGTCAAAAAACCCTGCGTTAAAATGACAGCACTGTAAATTGTTTTAATTATAGCCGACACAGATAACAGCCTGTGGAAACATCAACCTTTTCTTCGAGCCCTCTGCAAGATCCAAACATACAGTATTCCCTGGAAAACGCTGGTTTGTTGTGTGTGTATGAGGCTGAGTGTGTGTGAGTGTGTGCACGCGCGTGTGAATACAATATTCATTTTGCTGCAGGAGGACAATCTATGCATAACAATGAGAGGCGCTAATGAAATCAGCCATCAACCTGCGATACATACATATTAAAGCAGGACCTCAGAGTGTCATTCGCTTAGTGCATCATTTGTTCCCACTCGTTTTTTTCTCGCTGCCACCTGACCTTTAGAGTATGTACCCCCCCTCACCGCTCCACGCTAAAAATAGGAAGTGTACCTGCAGTACTGTGGCATTATGCATACATGCGTGCATGTTTGCAGCATCGCACGGACATGACAATACATTTCAGGATTGATTCATGCATAAGACCAGGAAATTTGTGCTCTTTTGGGATTTAAATATTGATAACTAATGCCTGATTGTGCAAAGTTTAGGGGTCTAACAGATGACACTCAGCAGCTTCACAAATGCTAACCACTGTCAGAGCTATACCTTCAGTATAATGTCATATCATCCCCAGCTGCCAGGCAGGCAACGACGCTCCTCCCTTCCCTCTAAGCATGCTTCACAGCTCTGGTCTCTCTTTCTCTCCCTTCCGTCTCTCTCTGTCTCTCCCTCTAACCCCCACCCCCACGCTGGCAGGGAAATGGATCCCTCCACCTGACAGTGGCCATTTTGAGCCTTCTCTCTCCTCTCCTCTCTATACTCCTGCTTCCTGGTAAACAATGGGAGAGGGATAATTGATCAAACAGCCAGGGAACCCTCTGAGCAGGGGAAGGTCACCGCCCGCCAGCCCAGCTCGCTAAAGGGGGGGGTGGGGGTGGGGGGGTGTCAATATGTGTGTGTGCATTTGTCTTTGTGTGTATGTGTGTATGTGGGTACATGCATGTATTGCTGCATGTATGCATGTGTGTGACCAACTGTGTGAGAGAAAAAAAAAAGACAGAGGTAGAGACAGAAAGAAAGTGGTGTGTGTATAAGTGTGTGTGTGTGTGTGTATAAGTGTGTGAGTGGGGGTGAGGGGGTGTGGGGTGAGGGGGGGTCTCTCTGACGCTCTTGAGCTGCCATTTTTCTTCCCTGACAAAGACTCCATCTGCCACAGAGCCATTTGCTGCCTCCCGAGTCGGCAGAGCATTCCGCACGCCGTGTTCACCTTGATGTCACCTCTACGCGGCTCACGCCTTGCTGACGCTGTACACACAACACACACACACTCAAACACACACACACACTCTAACACATTTCCTCTCCTCTCGACGTATATGCTCATTGTCTCCCACTCGCAAACAAACACACACTTTCAGTTACTGTCATACTATCTTTGCACTTTCTGTTTCCATCTCACACACACAAACACACACACACCACACACTTGCGTACACGCACACACATCAGCGGCCCTCCCTCTCCTCTGCATGGCTGATATCACTGTGCAACCATCAGCGCTGTGCATTGTGGGAGTGTCTGTTGGGGCAGAGAGACGCGACAGGGGCTGAGGGATTCACACGCCTCTGAAAGACAGCCAGAGGGGGAGAGAGGAGGAGAGGCAGGAGGGGAGGGGAGGGAGGCAGGAGAAAGAGAGACAGAGAGATACGGAGGGGGCCGGTAACTGGAAATGAGAGATGGCATTTTAAAGAGGAAGCTGAATTTCACCTGCAATTACCGTAGCTCCGGGGCACATGGCTCGGTTAAGAGACATTTCATTCCAAAGCCACCGCGTATAGCTGCCGCACCGAGCCCTGAGAGGCGCATAAAGAAGGAGGGAGAGGGGAAAATAGAGCGGTGGAAAACTCTCCTCTGCCCAAGATGGCCCTCAGCAGATGCGGTGATGAAAGAGAGGAGGCAGCCAGGGATGTAACTGGTAAATGAAACCCAGCAGAAAAAGCTGGAGAGGAAAGGAGAGGAGGAGAGGAAAGGAAATGAGGACAGATAAAGAGACAGAGGGAAAGAAAAGGGGGTACCTCATTCAGCAGGCCCCAACCCGGCCATCTGCACACCAGACCAGACAGCTGAACTGGGCCTCAGAGAGCACACAAACACACACTCACACACACACTGAACAAAGAGCAAATAAAATCCAATAAACACAGACACTCGCACTCTCACAGTTAAGTACAGGCAAAGCTGGAGGTGTTTAATGATTAATATAATTCTTAGTATTCGTCCTCCTCTTTCGATGAAACCTTGCTCTGTCTCTCTGTGTCTCTTTCTCTCACTCTCTCAGAACTCCAAATGAAGCTGTAATGGTTTCCCCGAGGCTCAATGTCCTGGCTAGTTTCACCAGGCACACTGCTGTGTTTCATAGGAGAAGTGTGACTGCACAAATACAGTAATGAGCCCTCACTGGGAGCTGGGGGCCTCCTGGCACTGCTAATGGCTCCTCTGGACTGCAGCTGTATCCAGGTTACAACCTGGCCTGGACGACAGGCCCGGAGACACACGGGCCCGGCAGGGACAAACTATTCGCAGCCACAGGCACAAGTTGTAGTAAAAAACAGGCCCATAGTGGACTATGTGTTTGGTGTGTGGGTGTTTGAAGCAGGGAGGAAATAAGAGCTGGGGAAGGGGGTTAGAGGACAGGAAGCTGTGGAGGATGTCAAGAGACAAGAGGCCATGGTGGAGACAGAGACGAAGGGATAAAGACAGTTGAAGAGATGTGGTTTGGCCATAAATGCAGCAGATAGACCCAATAAACCTGGAGGCTCTCATAGGGCAACAGCTGGCGTCGGGTGAAAGTGGTCTGTGTGTGTATGTGTGTGCGTGTGTGTGTGTGTCTGTGTGTGGTCTGCTTAATTATCTTGATAAAAGAGTAACACTGCAACACTTACATGCATGTACAAACTAAGTATAGCAAATAATGGCAGCTTTCTAATAGTAATGATACAAATAATAACTACATACTAATAGTCATATTAGCAATTTTAGTCAGGCTTTAAAAAATAAAGCTAAATCTATATAGGCCTATAAGCCTGTTCAGTTAACACAACAGTAAAACCAGCAACGAACAATCAACAAACATAAAATGCAAAATGTGATTGCATACGAGCAGATTTTAAAACTTTAAACCCAATAAACCATGTGACAGATGGATAACAGAAACTGATGTTATGTGGCCAACTTTATTTTGGCAAAATATCATATAAGACATTGTCAATTTTGGGTTTCATGTACGGCCTTACCAGTACACGAAAATTAAGGAAATTTAAAATAGCACAACACAAAGATATGGTGGCATCTCTTGAGAAACAAATTAAACTATTACATTTACGTGCCATGGAATATACATCATTTTAATTGTTAAAATGTGAGGTGGCACCCACACAAGCACCACACTACCTCACACATAATACACACTGTCATTTTGTTTAAAATAAAGTGTTTACATTGTATGTTCAAAGTGTGTGTATGTAAATTTCCATTGCTGCATACAGGGTTTCTGCAGTTTTCAACAAATTATATTTAAGATACGTAGACTCAACTGCTGACCAGAGGTCACTTAACAGAGTTCCTGGACTTGTTAAAGCATGATCAATACAAATTTTCCTGATCCAAACAATTTTTAAGACTTGTCAAAGTCATATTTAAGACATTTTTAGGTCTCAACATCAGATCATTGGATTTTAGACTTTCGAAGGACCCACAGAAACCCCGTGTAAACCAATTACAAACAGGCTTGCATTTGCACTGCAGTTTGCACATGCACATTTTGACATGTGCAAACTGGTTCTGCCTGCTGTAAAGTGTCTAACCTGTCGGAAATATAACAGAAGAGGAAGTGGTTCAGCCCAGTAATTTTCAAGATTGGCCAACATCGCAATGGAAATTATAATAATGTCTTTAAATCTTTAAAGGTCTCAGACAAATTGTTTACTACTACTGACGAGTCCTGTTTTGTTACTGCAATGTTTCTGCACCCCCCCATCCCCCAGAAACTTGTTCATGGGGTAGACATGTGCAGGAAGCGTAGGCATAAGCATCTACATATTCTGATTGGGGTAATATTATGATTATTTTTTAAATATTAGGTTCCATGTAAATGCAGTTATTGGTTGTTAAGTCTCGAACAACTGAAAACAGACTTCGGAACAGTTGCAGGACACTGGAAAAAAGTTCATTTCCAGCTCTGGGCATGGCAATAAAAAATGATATCGTAAATGAAATATTTTCCTCAGAGTGAGCGTGATCTGATTGGTAGGTTGGTAGGTAAGTGCAAGTGATGGCAAAGACTTGGTCATCTTGTTTTCAAACCTAACAGCGAAACAGGCATTAGTGCTGAGTCCAAGGAGCTCAAATTGCAATCCCGTTTGTGTGGGGGGCTAAAAGGTTTGTGATGTATGGGGTCTACTCCTAATGTTTCATAAATTACTGGCATGCAATTACGTTACATTATGACACCCAAAACTCTGCATTGTGTGTCCAACATCTCCTCTCTCTACTACAACAAACACATTAACACACACTCACACATACACACACGCACACAGGCCGCTCCCATTGTTGCCCTCACTCTGGGAAAGCTCACAGCTTGGGTTCTTTAGCTCCTGTTTTGTCTGGCCCTCCATTCAAAATGGCCCCCTCATGACCACGCACATTATCGTCCAGGCAGGCAGCCCCCGAGTGGACTGAGGCTCCCCGGGTGCAAGCAGTGATTCATGGCACAAGGGTCTGTAAAAGAGCAGCCTCGCCCCACGCTGAAGCCCCTTCATAGGGACAAGGAGAGCAGGGGCTGTTTGGCAATGGGGGTGAATCAAAAGTCTGGCTTAGAGGACTGAACCCTGTTGAGACCACGCGGGCCAAGGCAAGCAGAGGGGGAACGGTCAGTGTTTTCTTCTGTGTGACTATGAGGAGAAAGAGCGGGAGTGAGAGTGAAAGAGGCAGAGAAAGAGACATGGATGGGTAAGCCCCAAACTAATTCTGTCTGTTGAATCTACACTGCTCTCTATCCCGAGGACAATCTCTCAGCAGCTTTTTAACAATCTTAGCTCCGAGGCAAGTACAAAGTACTAAATGTTTAGGCGTTATCTCTAACACTTCCCCAATCTAACAGAGCACCAGTTTAAAGGGCACTGGGAAAAAAGACACTGCGAGAAACAAAGAGGGCTCATGAATAAGAGCTGAAAATTGATAGTAGTTGCTAGGATTGATGAAACCCTATTCAGGTTTTTGTGACAGGCAACGAGACACACAAATTCTTTCCCCTCAGGCTAGAAGGTGTAATTTCCCCTTCCACTGTCACAAGAGCCAAGTAAAAAATTATCTGGAGCTCAGTGACTGACTGCTTCTTAGTCATCTGTAATGTACAACATGTATTCACACATCTATCTATCTATCTATCTATCTATCTATCTATCTATCTATCTATCTATCGAGCTATCGAGCTATCTAGCTATCTACACTCTTAGAAATAAAAGTACAAACTAGAACCATATAGTGTTCTTTGGCCTGTCCCCATGAGAGGACACTTTTTAGTTCTGGAGAGAACCTTTTATCAAGGTTTTAGGGAGTTTTACCTAAAACCCAAGATAAAGGATTATACCTTTAACTATCTGTGAAAGGTTCCACCCAGAATCCCCAATGACAGGTTCTGCAGAGAACCCTTTTATGGTATAATGGTTCTACCCATAATCTTCTCTGGGGTTTGCATCCACAACTAAACATGCTAACAAGAACCAACCCAGGGAGTTCGACCCTGAACACTTTTAGAATCCACAAGTTTCATCTAGAACCTATTTAGGGTGTTCTACCCAAAACCCTTTTATATGCCAAGGTTTTCATCTAGAACCCACCCAAGGTGTTCTACTAAGGTTCCTTTAATACATTTTGTACTTCTAATTCTGATTCTCTGATTCTGATATTCCAAGGTTCTACCCAGAACCCTTTTATAATTAAAAGTTTTCATCTAGAACCTTACCAAAGCATTCTAACAAGAACCCTTTTATATTCCAAGAGTTTCATCTGGAACACACCCACGGTGTTCTGCCTAGGTCCCTTTTATATTCCAAGAGTTAATCAGGACTAATGCAGGGTGTTCCAATGAGAACTTTTTACATTCCAAGGTTTTCATCTAGAACCCTCCCTAAGTATTCTAACAAGAACAATTTTATACCCCAAGGGTTGCGTGCAGAACCCACATAGGTGAACCTAAAAATACATGTCATAAGGGCTTCCCCTATAAACCTTTTGTGTTCCAAGGGTTCTATGAAAAAACATATTTTATTGTACAGATGAGGTAAAAATCATGACTAATCATTTTGAAAATATATGTTACAATTACCAACGTTTACAGTGAGAAAACATCTTTTAATACCCATGCTTTTAACAAACTTTGAAGAACTCTTTTTTCCAAAAAGGGTTCTTAATGGAACCCTCAGTTTTACAAAGAACCCTGGACGAACCCTTTCTCCAAAAAAGGGTCTTTTAGATGCAAATTGTTCTGGGTAGAACCTCAGCCCTTCAGGAAGGACCCTTCTGGAACCCCTTTTTCTAAAAGTCTATCTATCAATCTATCAGTCTATCAATCTATCAATCTATCTATCTATCTATCTATCTATCTATCTATCTATCCTTGCAGATCGAGACACTCAGAATAGAAACACTGGCATGCTTCTCCGTTGTAACACACGGTGGGATGCGGATGGAAATGCTGGCCCCACAGGACACACACGTAACACACACACACACACACGCACATAAAGAGCGGACTGCTGTGGGGCTGACGCAAGACTATCTCTGTCTCACGTGTCTCTCCCCTACGGCCGCCCGCTGCTCCTGACCTTCGAGATGTTTTTCTCTCTCCTTCTCCCTCTCCCTTTATTCCTCTCTATTTCACACTCATACAACACACACACACACCCTCACTCACACACACCGCACACACACACACACACACACTCTTTTCTGCACACCTCCCAGCCACTCAGTATTTTGTCATTAAAAGGCATTGCATTTCAAGCTTGGATCAAGCAGATGGGGCTGCGTAAGCATTGCTGCTCCTTCGCACAGCACCTTGGCTTAAGTACAGATAGTCCAACATGCATTACGGCACTCTCCCCTGAACACACACACACATACACACATGCGAACGCACGCACACGCACAACCTTCCTGGAACCGGAGAATCTGCCCGGTTGTGGATGGCTGGCTGTTTCATGTGGGTACTGTGTAGCCTGGTTGTGTAATGCCTATCTGTTGTGGTTGAATACCTTAATACATGCTCTGCAAAACAAGAACACTAAACAGCAGACGAAGGTATTAGTCATTCTCATCCTAATATATTTATTAGTCCTTTCCGGAGACCAATGGTTCGTGCTCTAGTGGCAAAACACTGACAAAAATACTCCCATAAAGTTCAATGGGTTCATAGCACACACAATTACACACACACACACACACACACACACACACAAATACGTGAATGTAATATAATTATATGTACGTGCCATTAGACACATTTCTCTGTCTTTCTTTCATTTTCTCTCAACATTTGCATATTCCTTTGGGTGTTTGAGTTGAGCAGCTCTTTCCTTTTTCCTTCTCTTGTCTTCCAAGCAACAAATGTCAGCTAATTACACCATAGCTGTTTGGATGAGCTCCATCTTTCCCTGTGCTCTGCTGTGCGTGCTCTCTATGGGGCTGCAGGAAAAAGTCAAGCAGCCAAGAAGACACCAGTCAGGAACAGCCAGTGGTGTGGGGGTTGAGCTACAAGGCTAGAAATTGATTCCCCAAGAGAGGACTCATCAATACTTATCATAAATGATACAACCAGCTCGCACCAAGCTGCGGGGGGATATAATGTATCATTCACAGGCAGAGAAGATGAAGCAGTGACGGTTTAGAGCTGATGGAATCAGATCTGGTAACACACAAGGCTAAAGAGGCAAGGCGAAACAGGTATTTCCCTTGCACTCTGCATTCAGTGAAAAACCTTCTTATAAAAGATCCCATTTCATCTAGTGACACACTCACGGGCACAAGGCCATCAAGTCAGGCAGGAGAGAAAAGTGCAAGTCATTGTCTGTGTGTGGAACAACAAACTGCCACCTTGGTGTGTGTGAAGTGAAGCCTTGAGGACGCAGCCGCGCCCCTGAGTACAGCAGGCTCTCACACAGAGACAGAGTGAGAAAACAGAGAAAATGAAAGATAGAAAGAAAGGAAGGGGACGAAGGGAGAGAGGGAGGGAGGAGAGGATTAAAGCTGCACATACACATAAACAACTAAACCCAATCCAAGATTCTAACCTAGAAGCACTGCAGGGCACAGTTAACAACCATTTACATTCAGCGTTGGCTCCGAACAGATAGCGAACTCAAAGGATGTTTATTAGGCGCGTACGTTTCAGACAAATATTCTGATTAGAATGGGAGAAATCTAATTAATTGCTTGATTCACTGAATGAACCCCGAATTTGTAATGTAATCATAACAACTGCTTTTCAAGGGGCTCTTGTTAAATTTAATTGGGGGAGAAAAAAAAACATCCTCTTTCACTGAATGAATGAAAATCAAATTAGGCCTGAAACTGGAGGAGTCTGCAAGTTTGTTCTGGCGTGCCATAAAAAAAAAAAAAAAAGCAGAAGTGGGTGACAATATGTATTTTAAAAACTCACGCATCAACTCTTTTGAAGCACGCGAACATATAGCAGGAGAACAAGAGTGAAAAAGAGGAGACGCATGCTGTGTGTACTCACTGTTAGAGATGTCTTCAGCTCTTTGACATAACTGCTGTAACACCTGGAGAAAAAGCAGAAACAAAAGATCACTGTGGTTCAGGTTAAAAATACAACCTGAGTCAGAGGAATAAAATGTTTTTGATTTATATGATAATAAAACGGTTAAGATTATACGCAGTATTGTGATCATTCTGGAAGCCTGAAGGGGATGAAGCCCCTAAAACTACCTGGATATCAAAGTTACAGTAACACAGCTCAGTATTTGGGGCTTTTTCAGACACATCAAACAGAAAACACAGTGACGTCTGAAACACAGCTGTGGCTGCACACACAAAAAAAGATATTCACACACACACACACACAAAAAAAGTCTCTTTCTCCCCGAGCCCTTTCTTGCAAAACCTGTTTGTTAGAAATGGATCTAGACACTGGAGCTTTGAGTGTGTGGATATTTTCCCCAAACACAAGACAGTTCTTGCAGAGAACCAAGCCTTACCAGCGTTCTCACGCCCATCTCTCATGCATTGTCTCTAAGGCCCTCCTGTGCTCTTACAGCCTGAGTCTAATCTAAGGAGCTCACCAAAACAGACGACACCCTGCTAACGTACAGTATATCGTACATCAGAAAGCGAAATACACACGGACTTAACATCTTTTATTCATGCTAATATACATTTAATCTTGAACTCTTGACTCCGTAGAAGAGTTTTCAGCTGGTATCAAAAAACAGTTCATACTAGAGTTGTCACACCAGAATTTTAAACTTTTATACAATACTAGTAGGGTTCAACGTGGTCCAGTCAGCCAAGTGGGTCCGAAATCTCCTTGCCCAAAGTCAAATTCCACTTGCAAATTGTTTTATTTATCAAATAACAGTTAGTTATCAAATAACAACAAAGACTTAAGTTAATTGTTATGTTTAATCTAGGGCTGCAACGTCTATAAAATGTGAAAACTGCCCATCATAGTTTCTCAAAGTGCAGTGTGATGTCTTTTAATGTCTTGTTACGTCAGTCTAAAACCTAAAGATATCCAGTTTAATGTGATAATAAATAGAGAAAAGCAGGAAATCTCCATATTTGAGAGGTTGAAAGCAGCACTTTGTGTCATTTTCACATGAAAATTATTTTAATGATTAATCAATTATCAAAACTGCTGGTCGGGCAAGTGAGTTACTAGCCCAGCATGGCATGTCACCTGCCCCAAATACCCTCAGAATCTTTATTATTGAGCTCTAGACTAGTATTAATAAAACATACTCAATATCTCATGTCAAGGCATACAAAATAGGCTAATCTTTCTCTGTTTTTTTTGTTTTTTTAATTAACAACCTCCACACAGTGCTGGTACAGAAAAAGTCACTGAACAGTTTGGTTTTGCTATGATGCAAACCAGGTTTAAGGGAGGACAAGACCAAACTGAACAAGAGCTAATTAATTGATTAGTTGTCAACTATTAAATTAATCTCCATCTATTTGATAATTGATTAATAGGTTAATTGTTTTTTGAGAAGTAAAAATTCTCTGATTCCAGCTTCTCAAATCTGAACATTTCTGGCTTCTTTACTCCTGTATGACAATAAACTGAAGATCTTTGAGATATATTTGGCTTCACGAAACAGTTATCAACATTTTTCACCATTTTCTGACATTTTATAAACCAAACAACTAATCAGTCAATCAAGACAAGAATCGACAGATTAATTGAGAGAGAAATTAATCATTATTTGCAGCCCTAACCTGAACTGAAGTCTTGAATGAGCACTTAGTTCTTTTTTTTTTTTTTTTGGGTACTTTCGATACAGATATTGTAGTATTTTAAACATGTAGTATTGAAAACGTATTAAAGTAACCTTAATCAAACTTTAAACCCCTTCATACACATGCACACAGACACAGAGACACAGTTTTTACAGACATTTCCAGAGACACATACACACCAACACCCAAACAGTGTTATAGCGTGTGTGGGTAGCTATCTAACAAGGTTTTGTTGACAGTAAACACATCCATCTGGTCAACAGCAACAGAATCAAGTCTGGTGGACGCTTCATCAGCATGTGATGTGATCAACTATGATAGTTATATATTTCTACTTCTTAGTTTAGTGACCAAATGTTCCACACAGTTTAAAAGAGCATTTATACTTTTTTTTTTTTTTTGGTATTCCCATGGATGTTACTTGTTGGAATGACTGCCATGGTAGAATAAGAAAACGGGTATACTGCAGCTCGTGAGCCTAAGTGGTTTTGTCTTTCTAGAGATCCCCTCCAGTCGTGTCAAAGTCTGTGGCCCATAATGCAATGCACATCTGTCATTACAGCTCAATCTATCACCGAACAGAAATCACCTAGACTGGCGGTGTTGATAATAACAGCTCTCATCGAACTGAAATGGTTCCCTTCATTATCTACACTCTTACACAGACAGACAGACAGACAGACAAACACACACACACACACGCACACACATACATACACTCACACACACAGACTACAGACACACAAATACTTTGATAACTCATCGCAGTGATAATGATAACAGAGAGCCAGGTAGGCTGAATTCATCTTCAGCTTTTTCATAAAGGCCTATTAGTGGATGATTAAAGGATCTCTGCTCATAGGGCCTCAGCACAGAAAATGATTTGCCAGCCACGAGGCAGGTGAATTACACTGGATAAGAAAGCCAGTGCTGTCTGCCATCATTTGCCTGACTGAGAATCAGACTGTTAGTCTATTAACCTCATTTTACTGTAAGATCTTCCTAGTTTTACATCAATGGCAGATGGATAAAATATCACAAAAATATCACTTTTCTTCTAAGTCTCACTGCTGTCTTCAGCTGCAGTGTCCTCATAAATCCTCTAAGTATATGACTGCAACTAACAATTAGTTTCTTTATCGATCAATCTGCAAATTATTTCCTTTATTACTCAGTTAAACATTTGGGAAAAAGTAGAAAAAAAGCTTCATTAAATGCTTTAAAAAGCTCAAGATTACATCATCAGATAGCTTGTTTTGTCTGACTGATAATAAAAAAACCTGAAGATAATTAGTTCACTATCACATAAGACAAAAGAGGCAGAAAATCCTCAAAACTGAGAGGCTGAAGCAAGAGAATGTTTTGCTTGAAAAATAACTGAAATGATGAATCCATTATCACAATAGGTGCAGATGAATTAATTGAATAATCAATTTATCAGCTAAAACTTTATCACCTTAAAGGACTAGTGTGTAGGATTAAGTGGCAACTCACCCCCCTCTTCCAAACATGAAGGAAAACATGTTAAGACCCATGGTAAGACCTTTTAATGCCACCGTTTAATTAAATTTAATGACAATTTTGTAATAAAACTTAACATTCAATGTGACAATATAGGCATGCTCTTCTGAGTAAATACATATCTTGTCAGTTCAAAATTATAAGTGAGGGAAAATTAGAATAACTGGTTGAGTACAGAATATTCCAAATATGTTTATTAGTGTGAAAAACTTATATTTGCCCTTAATGATGTTAATCATTATGTATTTAAGATTTTGCTAAACAGAACTATTTAACTATTTAATACTTTTAAGGACTTTTATTAGTAAATGTGAATTTAAGACATTTTGAGACGTCTGAAGCACCTGTAGCCATCCTGCCACTGTAGCCACAAAACTTAAAAAAAACAGGAAAGGCCCAAACTAAAGCCAGTGTTTAGTTTGTCCATTCAGGGCTACTGTAGAAACATGACGGCTCATTTTTAAGTTATAACCATAATGATTCCTTTTTCAGGCGATTATACACTAATGAAAACAAACTTAGACATATAAAATGCCAAAAGAATATTTATCATCAAGCAAAAGTGAAATAATTACAATTTTATATATTTTAAATTATAATTTTATAAATTATAATTTATTATTTTATCAGACAAGATTTAACAAAGCATAACCTTAATGAGAGAGAATACATGTTATGGTGTTTTTGAAAGTAGCACAATGCTGTTTGTTATAGCTCATAACAAGTGATACAACAAATTATTGCCCTAAGTTATGCCAGTGAACTTGTAACAATCAAAATATCATTTTTTATAATCATAATAATTGCTTTCATTACTGAGTAATTTCTATCTAATTAACTTGAAAGGCAAAAAAAGAAAGAAAGAAAAACGAAACGGAAAAACAGGAACTATCTGCAAAGTTATAATTACCTGTATTTACACTCCAGGCATGCTTGCACATGGGCAGTGTACAACTTAACTGTTATGATGTCTCTCTCTGAATTGTCTTGTTTGGCTTCCCTAATCTTCCCCCTCCCTTACCTCAGCCACACAGATGTTGACTTTAAGAGTCATACAGGCATCTGCACAGGGTTAGATAGATAGAACTAAAATAAATAGAACTTTGGTACCATGCTACAGACACACACAACGAAAGAAAGAAAGTCTTTAAAGGTGATTTAAATGTCTCATTAAGTCAGTCCAACACCCCAAGATATTGAGATCGCTATACTAATAAACAGGGAAAAGCAGTAAATCTCAATATTTTTGAGGCTGAAAACACAATTTTCTGCCATTTTTTCATGAAAGTTACTTTAGTGATTAATTGATTATCAAAATTGTTTATTGTTTTTACCATTTGCCTTACCACGGGCAAATGATTTGTACAGCATTGCACTTGCTCTGGGCAAGCATACAGTCCTTACTGCTGAGTCCTGACTAGTATTAAAAAAGGCCCACAATAAAAAGAAGAAAGAAAGAAAGAAAGAAAGAAAGGAAAGAAGAAGAAAGAAAGAAAGAAAGAAGAAGGAAGGAAGGAAGGAAGAAGAAGAAAGAAAGAAAGAAGAAAGAAAGAAAGAAAGAAAGACAAAGAGAGGTCACGCCATGTTTCATGTGAGCCTTCTTTAATAAAAAAAACCTCTGTTGGTATTTGAGCATGGAAAACAAGTGTACTCTGAAAATACACATATTGAGATTGGCCTAAAATCCCTCGCTTTTTAATATTTGATGCCTTGTTAGAGGAGCGACACTGGTGAGGTGTTTGTCTCTGTTGTCTCTGTTGATCTCTGGCACACCGGGCCCTGTGGGAGTGAGCTAGTGAGACTTGGCCGCAGACATTTTCCTGAAGCCCCCAGAACAAAACAGGCAAGTCTTGACAGTCTGTCCGCCACCGAGTCGTCACACAATCAGTTGCAGGAAACCAATCCCTAAATAGCAGTGATTCATCTCTTCATCACACACAATGCCAGCACACAGTGCACAAAGAAGCTCTCTCTTCCTCTCCCTGTGTCTTACCCTATCTGTCTCAACCCCTTCCCCCCCCAGTGTGGTCTCTCATGCTGCTTAAAAATAAGTGCTTCTCCCAGCTTTCTTTGCTCTGTGATTTACTGGCAGTGTTTAACTGCAGGGCAGCATCTTTTATTGTTACATGATCTGGGGCTGAAAGCTGACAAAATGGAATCTCTGTGCAAGTACCTTTGTATGTGAGTAAGTGTATGTTCAGGGCAAAGTAAGGAGCGGAGCGGCGCGGGCGGAGGAATAAAGAACTTGTGTGAGAAACATTTGTCTAAGTGCAATTCAAATCCTCCCAGCCTCGCGGTGCTGCTGTGTACGTGTGTGAATATATGTGTGTGTTTGTCATTCCACTAAATGGTTTCTTCCTTGACTTGATGGAGCAAGTGCCATCTCAAGGGAACGGGTTCCACCACACACACACAAAGTGAAGCGCTTTGAGACATGGCAAAAAAGCTCAGAACATTAGCGTGATCCATTTGTGGGAGGTAGAATATATATATATATGTGAAATACCAGGCTGGATTGTGTTCTTTTTGTATGTGTACATGTTTTAGTGTTGCCATGATAACTCTTCTCAAAATGGCAGAGAGCCCGTTGCTGCATTAGCCAATCCACTTCCTTTTCTTGCTTTTCTTTTACAAGATAAATCTCATTCACATAGGCAGTCAGCCATCAGCCCCACTGGCTGGCTGATGACTGTCCACAGTTGGAACAATGATATCAGTACAGTATGTGACCAGATCATCACCAGTGGATAATCGGGCTAGCACAGGCCTACACACAACAGGTTCGGTGTATCGTTACAGCCTTGATGATCCATCAAGATGACGTGTGAAGGTCAGAGTAGCCGTGACCAACACAGCTGTCACATCTCCTCCCAGCACCCTCTTGGCTAACTGGCCTTCCAAAACACTCAGCACAAAACACGGCCAACTGGGGAGTGCAGGGGCCAAGGCCAACCGAACATGCCTATGGCCCAGGCAGGGCTCGGACCACAACATGATTACTGTAACTCTCTGGGAGACATATTTATTGTTTTTCTGTCATAAATTCATGAATGTTTAAGTTCATATTCATTAAAACTGATATAGCTATAATATGTAACAGTTCTGCGTTCAGATATTTAAAAAAGCAAGATATATTTTGGAGTTGTGTTTTTACAGTATCTCAGATGCTTTAAACAAAACCCAAAGAAATCCATCATTTATCCAAGGTAATGGTATGTTAGCTAGCCACTAGATGCTAAAGCTTCCAAGAAAACACCTCAGATGAGGAAGGAAGTCGACAAACATGACTCATAAACATCAATAAAACTTAATCCATTACCTCACCAAAGAGCCTGAGTCATGTCAGATAGATTTTCTTCCACAATGGTGGTTGTTTAACAGTGAAGAAAAGAACGCTCATGATCCCACGCAACTTCAGATTCCATCAAACTACATCTTTTGTCTTTTGAGAGAGACCCCTATCGGCAGAACTTACATTTTATGCGTTTAAAAAATGATCAGTGAACAACCAGTGTTGTTATAGGTCAGAAACATCATGGCTGCAGAGAAAAAAATAACCATATTCTGCAAAGATATGGTCGGGGGACTATATACCACTATATCAGCTATCAGTGAGTGAGTCCATCAGTGGTTGTTTTTTTTTTGATTCTTTTGTAATCGCATTTTGCTAACTAAAACAAAGCCTGTAGAGCCAGAATATTTTTACATCTAACTCAGCGAGTTAAGGATTTAGCTTGACCATATCGGAGTTGGTGATTGTTGGAACACTGGAAAGGTGAACCAAGTGCGTTTTATGGTGTTAACAAGGTAATTAAAGCTTGTCTTAGATAATTAAAAGAAAGACATTTGAATTCATTATGTGTTTGGTTGTATTTTTCTTTAGGAAGGAAAATAGTTGTGAGAATATTCTTGACATTTTGTGACTTCATTTTGTTAATTTATTTATCAATTAAGTGAATGTCATATAGTACACACATCTTCCAGCTGAAACAGGGGCACTGACGACAGATCAATTTATATTGTACTTTCTTTTATTTGTTTGTGTATAATGTTGCTGTGCCTTTACATGGACAATGTGATACAATTTCAGTCACTGTGCTGTGCTGTGCTAGCGTATTTGGGCTTGTTTATCAATAGAGTGCTGCAGGAATGAGTCCTAAAACATGCAGATGAGTTAACAATATTATCGTCTTGAAGCCACTGGGTTTTTGAATGGGTTTTGGTTATATGTCTAAAAAAAGGTCTGTAGTTAATGCAAGCTTAAGAAATTTTCACATTTTGTTTTGCGACAAAAAACATGTCTTTTACAGCTTTTACAAGCCTTGAAAAATATGTTGTGGTTGCTAACAAGCGGCTAAATGAGACTACAGAGGCTGTAATCATGACATCAAACGCTAGTCAATTATTTTGAGTGACTGTGGTGTAGTTCGGTCATAGCCTAACATAAGCTTTTTACTTCTGGCGATTGCATTTACACTTCAAAAATCTGCTCATTTGTAAAGATTATCTTGCTGGAAAACTTTTAAGTATCATAAACTTATTTTAGAGCTAATTTTCTACACTGATCCGAAATCCATTGGAAAAAATCCCATTGGCTTTTTGGGGAAGAAACCAGAGTGAGGCTAACTTCTGGGTTGGCTTACAAAAACTTGTCATTGTCTGCTGATAAAAGAGAGAAAATAAATCTTAAATAGAAATGTATGATGCGTGGCCATTATTGGACGAGTGTAATTACAACTACCCTCCATACAGTAGCACAAGATGTGGTGGTGAAGAGGTCAATCAGAGCTGTTTTGGTGTAACAAAATTGCAACTATGACAAGTAAACTGTTGCCATAACCCCGTGATGAACCACATTATGGGGTCTATTAGTATTGTCTTTCAAAATTTAATTCAACACCCAGTATAGCTTCAGTTTTAAATGACTACCGGCTCTGTTGTATAAGAGGAAAAGACTACAGTGGAGCTGTGTGGAGAGCAGATGTGAATCCACTTTGATTTCAATGCCTGTGTGTGTGTGCGTGGAGCTTCTATTAAATGGATCTGCTGTCTTCTTGATCAAGGGAGTCAATAAAGGGCCAGTCCTGTCAAACCCTCGGGGGTAAGTGTGTATGCACATATGTGTCCGTGTGTGTGTGTGAGTGTGTGTGTTATGGACAGAATTTGAAGTACTCTGACAGGTGAGTGATTGAGTGCTTTCATTTCCCTCCAGCGACAACGAGACATGCACACACAAACACATACGTGGTGCACACACACACACGGTGGAGGATGGAGAGAGCAGAGACAGAGCTGTTGTTTCCTAAAGGATGCTGCTCCTGCCTGCATGCTTAAATTAGCTCTAAATGTTTGGATTACACACGGGAGCTCTCACAGAGGATTTAGCAGTCATAGCCTAGAGTCCGTGGTGTGTGTGTGTGTGGATGTTTCCATTTACATTCAAGCGCACGCACAGGCACACACACTCAAAGAGTCCTTAAACAGATCTTGAACATATGTCACTCAGATATCACCCACTATAAACAATATAGCATAAGTTGCATCCATCTAAACTGAGTCAAAAGATGTGGACATGCAATAACGCACACTATTTCATTCATCAGGTTTGTGCAGACTTTTTTAAAAGTGCCGTCTTGGCTTCTGTTGGTGGTGGGGGGAGGATATATGCTCGCAGACGCAGAGACAGGGAGAGAAAGGAGGAGGAAAAAGAGAAGGGGAACGAGGGAGGTCAGCGCCCCCAGTCTCAGATAAAGGCCCTCTCTCTCCCTTCTGCCTCGGCTTTCGAAGCCCCTGCCAGGATCGAGAGGCGTCTCACGTTACAGCTGTCTCTCAGTGTCATCGTTCAGAAAGAGAGAGCACAAGCGGGAGAGGAGAGAGATAGACAGACAGAGAGAGAGAGAGACAGACAGGGAGAGGGGAAAAGCGGGACAATGCCACAGACAGACTGAGCGGGGGCTAGGCTTTCTTAGCTGGACAAGAGAAAAACAACAACAGCAGCAGCAGGTTTGACTGGATGAGGAAACCGTGGGGTATGGCTGCCTAATAAGTGATGTTAATGTTACATACATTTTCCCTATGATGTGGAAGCGTTTTGAAATCACTTAAATGTGCTTTGACCTTTTCAAGACAAATTATTTCGAAATGTGGTGTGAACACAGCTTGTCAGATCGTTTCCTCTACACCACCTGAGACTAACTGAACACAATTTCCCAAGAAGAAAAAGGGGAAATTCATTTTTTAATACCTTGTTTTGTGTCCACTGAGAGAGGCAAGAAAGAGAAACACTCAGAGAAAGAGATGGTAACGACTGCACGGCTACGTGCTATACAGCTTCTGTGGATTAGACACTATAGAGTCACCTCTACACATGAGTATCCATTTTTAACCTGAAAATGCTAAAAACAGCAGCTTGTCCCAGGTTTACTAGTGACTAATCCAATGACTGCTAGCATTTCAGCCTGCGCTACTAACAAGGAGAGGCCATGTAGGTCAGCCCTGAGTTAAAGGGACAGTTCACCTCAGAATCAAAAATACAGATTTTTCCCTTGGCCTGTAAAGCTATTTATCCATCTAGATTTTTTTTAGTGTGAGTCGCAGAGTTTTGGAGATAGAGATAGAGATGTCTGCCTTCTCTCCAATATAATGGGACTAACTGGCATTCAGCTTGTGGGGCTCAACGCACAAAAAAAAAAAAAAAAAAAAAATCAATAAATTTAGCATCTTAATGTATCTCTTTCCAGAAATCGTGAGGAACTACTTTCTTTCTGCATTAGAATCTACCAGAATTTGAATCTACTTTCTTTCTACTAGTAAGAATGGAGTTTCTACATGAAACTGTTCGCAGCAAGGTCTGTGGATTATCTTGGGTAACCAGGTCATGGTTTTTGGAAAGAGACATTGTTTGGAATTTCTAGAATGTTTTTGCTTCCTGTGCTTTGAGCTCCATTATAGTGGAGAAAATACAGGCATCTCTATGGCTGATAGCTCCAAAACTTTGCAAAGAAAAAAATCAAGATGGATAAATTGCATAACATGCCAGAGTATTTATGATTTTTGGCTGAACTGACCCTTTAAGTTACATTCAGAGTGAATGCTTGTTTCTTTTCTGTAACTTTTTTTACTGGAGAGAACTGAAGAATGCCCAGATACAAACTTCATGAAGGAAAAGGGTGCTGCATATGCAGATTTCTTCTCTGTAGCGCTAACTGTAGCGCTTACACAGCCGACACATTGAGAGCTGATTGTACTAGTGTGCTTTACATAAAACATGGCTCTGAACAAATACACATATAGCTATTGCACAGCTCAAAACTGCTTCCCTGTTTGTTTTTCTCTATCCTTGTCATTTCTCGTGGCGTTCCGTAGGAGTTAAATATTTAAAATTCTGGCTTAGCTTGGAGCAGGCTTTGCCAGCACAGCTAAAATAAAAAGCCTTTGTGGCAGCAGTGACCAGATTTTAAATGCTGAAGAAGATCAATAAATGGGGGCTGTCGAGGCGCAATCTCATGCATTTGTGTGTGTGTGTGTGTGTGTGCTGTCCTTATGCGTAAATGCCTGTGTTCTGACAGCAAGTGTGTGTGTGTGTGTGGATGTTTATGTGTGTGTGTGTTTGTGTGTGTCTACGTGCATCTTAACACCCACCAAGGCTCACAGCTCCCCTGCCTGCTACAAGCTATTCTATAGTATCATCAAGAACCCCACTGACCCAGGAGGCACACCAATAGAGAAACCAATATCATTCCCATTCCCACATCCGAAACCTTCTTCCTATTTCTTTTCCATTCCCAGTATTCGTTTTCCCATCTGAGCGCAGCCAGCATGGGTGAATTCTGGAGGAAAGTGTAAATACAGGCCCCTGCTACAGATTGAGAATGTCAAGGTGCGGTAAACATCAAACTAAATAGCAGGTTTTCCAGACCTCATTGCCATTTCCATAATCAAGTTCCTGCTGAAACAAAATGATGGGCACTTACACGAGACGGACAGGTAGGGAAGAAAAATGACAGCAAACATCTTGTTTGGTTTTCTTAGGAAAACAAAATCCCCTAACATCATGTTTATGCTGTTCTAGTTCAGCTAATGTTAGAAGACCCTGAATGTCTCTGTTTCACGAAGCCAAATAACACTGATGTGATTTCTTTTCAAGACAAGAAATGCATTCATTTTTTTGTTTCTTGCCACTCTAATGTTTCATAAAGACCACATTAAATGGATGCTTTCAGCTCGCATAAAGTGATAACCTTCTTTGCTGTGTCTTTAGCACATGAATATGTGATGGAAACAAACAGCGAATTATGAGGACTTTTATGCATGCCGCTCTATGGTTCCACAAAACAAGAAGTACATCTGTATTTTCGCCTCCTCACTAATGCACAAAACAAAAACAGCCCTGAAGTGGAAAAATCATCAGGACCTTTTGAGACTTCATTAAAAGAAACTAGCCTGGACTTTCCAAACAAGGCATCTCTTTGGAGGGGAAAATCAACCTTTTCACCTTGCTGGTGGAAAAACAGGCATCCCAACGAGACAGAGCATGCACAAACAACCTTGACTTTCATCAAGGAAATTCTCACATTGAATGATAAATAGAGGCCCAGGGGACGAACAGCAAAGAAGCAGCTTATCGCCTTTCCCTCCCAAATTTGGCTGCTCTGTCTTCTGTCTCCTGAAAGTCAACACGGGGTGACCCACTTGCACTTTACACTGCTTATTGTGTGGTAATTAATCCACCATATGTAATCCACGCAGAAATGTAGACAAAACTAAACCGGGTGTTGAGTTGTTTAGTCTTAATTAACGGTTGAGAGATTGTTCGTTTGTTTCTACAACAGGAGGCATATGTGCCCTTTCTCATTAGCTTAGTTTTCAAAATATAGATGCATTTCTCATTAGACAGACAACAGGCAAGCATTTATGGTCAAAGATAGCCAGAATATTTGACAAGGCTCACGTTTAAAGTGGCTGCCTGTCACTGAGCATGCACTTTAGACAATTATTTGTGTACAGGACATCCAGTGAACATGCAGTGTTACCAAAATAGCAAGGTAACATAAGGTTAGGTAGATCATCTGAGAGCTAACCAACTTTCCAGCTGAGAGGACATTAACCTGCGAGGCTGTGTAAACACGTATCAATAAGCGAGAAGCCTGCAAGGGCCTGCCACACAAAGCACAGAACAGTAGACATAGACAGACACCCAGCAGCACCAATCTGATCTGTAACAATAAGACGCATTATCAATCTAATGCCTAGAAGCTTTTAGGGCTTTCGCTAAAACATGGCTTCTTCTCGAAGGACCATTAGCCCTTATAGGATTAATATCTACTTCAACAACATCTGTTAAAAGTCCCAAGTTTCTTTGGTGCATTATTTCATTTGTCATTATTGTTTTCTGCATGCGCATTCATACATAAAATGGGAGACGGAGAGGGAGGGATGAGGAAATATGATCAGGACTCTGTCTAACATTAGTTCTTGAATCATTTGGTTAACACAGAGCAGACCTCTACTTCCTCTCTAAATTTCACAGCTCTGTGTCAGCGCTAACATGCAGAGATTTGACAGAGCTCCCAGATGGCCATTATTATCAATAGATTGTTTGTAAGGCTAATTCATCTCCATCTAAACTTAACATACTGACAACAATGACATGAAATGTTTGGATAAGGAGTTATCAACAGGCTGACTCTTAAGCACTTTCTTTAGACCATTAAAAAGTATCTAATTTGTTTAATTTTTCTGTCATTATTAGTTTAGTCTTCTGCCATCATGCCTAAAGCATGCATCATTCACATAATATAAGTTGTCATATTGAAAATACAGCACATATTGTAGCAGAGGATAATGCCATAAAAGCAATGATGGGCTTAAAGGTACACTGTAAGATTTATTGGAAGAATATGGCAGAAATTGAATGTAATATTCATCCGTATGTTTTCATTAGTGTATAATCTCCTGTAAATAATAATTCTTGTTTTTTCGTTACCTTAGAATGAGCCATTTATATCTACAGAGGGTGTGGGTTGTCTTCAGTGGAGGCCGCCATGTTGTACCGCCACGTTTCTACATGGCCAAACACTGGCTCTAGATACGGCCTTTTGTGTTTTGCAGCCACCGTCGATATTGTCTTAGAGTTTGAAAATTATTATCTTGTGATATGGCATAAGTGTTGTCTCTTCCTGGTTTGAAAGGCTGCATTACAGTAAAGTGATGTCATTTTCTGAACTTGCCAGACTATTCTAACTATTCTATTATATTTTTACCCACTTATATAATTATATCCACATTACTAATGATTATATATCAGAATTTCACTGTGCTAATATTTTGTGAAAGCACCAACAGTCATCCTACAATATTGTCACAACATCAAGATTATCAAGATATTTGATCAATAATATTGTGCTATTTTTTTTCATCCATGTCACCCAGGCCAGATGTGTTTGCCAGCTCACTGCTAGTTGCCACTAAATCCTACACACTGATCCTTTAATTAGTGACAGACTCACTCTTAGGGATGCACAACATTGTAATTTTTTCTAAAAATCTCTGATATCTGATCATGTCTATAGTTATTTTTGCAGATACTGATACCCAAAATGGATCTATAAATCCCTGTTCAATTAATATTCAATTTTCAGTTCCTGATAAACTTGTTAAAAACACTGCTTGATTCATCCAGCACTACAGTTACAAGCCCACTAAGTATATTCTGCTGTTAAGGGTCTCTCTCCTACACATAGTTTGATGACATCACAAAGTAGTGTGGGATCATGGGAGTTGTTTTCTTCATTGTCAACCAACCACCATTTCTGATTAAATCTATCTGACATAAATCATCTTCACGGACGGGGTAATATTAAAGCTTTATTCATGTTACCTCACGTTTGTCAACTTCCTTCCCTTCTCTCAGACGTGTGTTTTCCTGGATGTTATAGCAGCTAACAGCAAGTAGGAAACACACTCTTAACTTCAATAAATTATGGATTTCCCTGGGTTTTGACCATTGTTGGAAACATTTGGTATTATGAAAGTACACAACTCAGCAAAATATATAACACGGGTCTAACGCTTTTAAACATTTTAATCCAGTATTTAATCCAAACACTGCTTGATGTCCTGATTTAAGTCATAACAATATGATATTAAGGTTTCTACAATCAGTCAAGGGAATGGTATATTCTGGTATGACATTTACTTCTTGTTCTTGCATTTTTTACTACAGCAGGTGAACCCTTATATACCTACTGTCACCTCGGTAGCCACGAATGAAGACAAGTTTTGGCTGATATCAAAATGTGGGGCTGAGATCAACTCAGTCATCACAAAAGTTTCTTGACACACAAGAGAAGTATCTTACTAGCATTGTCCACTCAAAACAGGGTAGTGGTTGTCACATTTAAAAGAAACGGTGTGTCAAGTAAACACTTATTAACAGATGAATCATCCACATGCCTGATACACTGGACATCACTCTGATATCACTCCCATTATGAGGTGATTCTGTAACATATTTTTAAGCAAGCGTCACCTCACACTGCCGACTTGATCGATATATCATGCGCACCTAATAAATCCCACCTCACTTCATTTTCAAAAGAACGCACACTATGGGTTTCCTCTAAAAAAAAAAAAAAGATAGCCCCATATTCAATAGTAAAGGATTATAGAGAATACAGCCATGTGTGCACATGGGATTGTCTTCTCAAAAGCTGTCCAAGTTCTGTCAGATTCAGCACCCCCAGACACAGAGCTCGTGAACCTAATTTCACCTAATCAGCTTAGTCAATAGCAACCGTTTGCTGTGACTTTGGTAGACATGCAAATAGGGCTTAACTATGTCTATCCTTAATTCCTGAATGTTCAAGTCAAGCGGAAGTCCTCCTTTATCTCTTCAAAAACAACAGTTCCAATTTGAGTGAGAGAAAGAGAAGCAGAGAGACAGAGAGAGAGAATAAAACTCCAGCCGAGAGTTGATTTTTTTTTCTTGGCCTGGCAAGGAGAGACATCTCTGATTTGAGTGTGCTTGAGGTAGCACAGTGTGCTTTCATTTCAAACCAACATGGCAAACAAACTCTGACAGATTTGTTCCCCTTTTTTCACTTTTGCTCTTGCTCACTCCCTCTCTCAAATTATGGGAAAACACAGTGCACAAATATATTAGTACTTCTTGTTGGTTTGTATGTTCAGCTGCAGCACTTGCACACACACACACGAACACACACACATATATATTCAAACAAATCTGCACAAAATGACGCTAACAATAGACAGTTGTAATGGTGGTAGAAAACTGAAAGACACTGTTCCGTCTCAATTCACTGATACCACTAATGGCTTCTTAGCAGCTCCATGAAATCAAGCAGCTGTCATGTCGATGCATCAGCAGTGAGAGGAGGGAGAGCCATCCCCATAAGGACAGAGGCACCGCGCCTTCATGTTTGGCTAAACATCTGCTCCTCTGCACTCCAGCTTTGCAGCAATAAACGGGCAAACAAAAGAGGTGGGAGGTGAAATGATCAGATTTTCCATTTCAAAGCATTTGTTCGGTTTGTTTTCTTTTCCCCTCCTCTTGCTTAAACTGCTCGCAGGACATGGGGAAGAAAGTCAGAGCCCCAAGTTTTGACTCTGAGCTAAAATAACACCTTTTGTAAGATGGATGACAGAAATAAGGTCACCATTGCTTTGTGTGAAGATTCTCCTGTTTAAACTGTTGCAAACCAGAATTACAGCTCAGTCAGGGGTGATTCAAACTGCGTGTGTGTAATGATGACGAGAGATGCATGTGAGTGTGCACATCTTACTCTTGTCAACACGGCAAATCTATCAATCATATGTCAGTTCAACTTTGTGTAAACAACAGTTTACACTCATTTGCCAGCAAATACCTTTTTAATCACATAATTATCTCAAACACCTTTGTAATTCACAGGATGTCTAATCACTGTTATTTGGCAGTGACATCCAGTTACATTTCATTTTGACTGTTCTTCCCTGAACAGGATTCTTGGTAACTGGAGATGGGTATCGAGAACCGGTATCAGTTCCTGGCTGGTCAGTACTGAAATATCGATGGGTTCCTGGACAAACGTTACTGTTATTGGTATTTATGCAGCATTACATAAACAGCGGACAGGGCAAAACATCCACAAGAGTGGGCTCACTTTATTAAATTTAACGCAAATGCAGCTAAATGTAGTAACTCAAGAAACGATTTAACTTATTTCTGCAAAAAAATTATCTTTTCACATCTTTCCATTCCATGTATTTATTTTTTGCACCAAATTATGGCAAATAATATCAATAATAACATTGATAAGTATCAGTATCAGCAGTACATCTGCAATGATAAGTCACTTAATCAATTATCTGTCAACTACTGAATAAATCCGCAACTATTTTGATAATCAGTTAATCATTTTGAGTCTTTTTTATAAAGAAAAAAACGTCCAAGTTCTCTAATTTAAGCTACTCAGATGTGATTTTTTTTTTTCTCGTTTCTTTAGTAATCCATGACAGTGAACTGAGTATATTTGGGTTGTGGACAAAACAAGACATTTTTCACCATTTTCTGACATGTTATGGACCAAACAACTAAACAGTTAATCAGGAAAATGATCGACAGATTGATCAATAATAAAAAAATCACTATCAGTATCAATATTGGTCGCCTATTGATAAAATCCTAATGGCATCCATCCCTATTGGTAGCTAATTAATATCCCCTTTCCCTCTTTCCTTCCTTCCTTCCTCCTCCTTCCTCCCTTCCTTCATTCATTCATGCAGTTGCAAAGATAAACATAAAGCATCACTGACTAAACTTAGAAAGCACATTTAACAACACACTGGGTTAAAAAAATAGACCATATACTTTTATTTAACCGCGTTTGCACCAAATTATCACCACGTCCACCTGTCTCTCCATAAAACACCGTCCTGACATGTCACACTACGTCACTTTATATTTGCTTTTTAAAGCAAACACGTCGCCCACAAACATCTCTTGAGGTAATATTAGCTCAAATCATCGGCGACAATCTAAGAACCACCTTCATGTTCTTTCTAAAAAAAAAACCACAGCCAGGACGCGATACTCGGTCTCGAGTCTTTAAAACTTTGGTAAAACTTGCGAAAAAAAAAAAAAAAAAAAACGTGGATCCATTTCCTTTTAAAGTAGCCTGTGTTTGTGTGAGTGAGAGAGAAGAGAGGGGGGGGGGGGCTTCGGTGGTGGTGGTGGGGGGACGAATTTAAAATAACCAAGATGGCGAGTGGCTTGTTGTTTTGGAAGGGGCAGAAAAAAATGGAGGATATTGTAATATACACAAAGGGATAAATTTCAACAACTCGGCCAAGCGGCTGCTCGCTCGCCCGCACGCCTCTCGGTTTGAGGAAGCGACCGCGATAGCAGCAGACAGGCTGCCCAGCGATACGACTACAACACGACAAGCTCAAACTCTGAGCCGCTGTGTGGTGTGGGGAAAAAAAATAAAGAAATGAATATTATACGTCAAAGTTAATCCGAACCGAAGGGGATATTTGTGTATTTGTCGCTAATTGTTTTTATTTTTCGCGTCGAGGGACTGTTTAAAACTGGATGGATTTTTTTTTTTAACGGACGGGCAGCGAGGACCAACGGCTGTCCGACAGTTAGTTTACCCCCCTTTTTCTTTAAACGTTTGACGGTTACAACATCCAGCACGAAACATACGCACCCAAAACCGACAAAACGGTTGATTTAAAAAAAAGCAACACAAACAACACCATGAACCGTTAGAAAGTTTAATTTCTCCCCGATTAAAGACAAGTTATCAAATAACCTGAGTGAACGGTGCGAAGAGAGAAAAGGAGAGAGGGACACAAAGACGATTCCCACTATCAGGTCACCACTCAGAACAGAAGAGCGAAACAAACAGAGTAAAAAGAAAAAAAAACTTACGGATTCATCAACGTGCCCTTTACTGAAAACACAGACTGAACGAGATACAGAGAAACAGAAAACGAGAAACTATCTATAAAGCAGTTTACACGAGCTGAGGGGAAAGAAAAAAAAAAAAAGCGAAGAAAGTCGAAACGCAGCCAGCTCTACGCAGCTCATCGCTCGTTCTGCGATGTGGGGAAGGAAAACAGCGTCGGTGAAATAAAAAACACTTACCTTTTTTTAGTTTCGACACTTTACTTATTTCCAACGTGGGTTTTTTAGTTCAACTAACACTTCGGCTTGGTCTTCTTCTCGCCTCTTTTTTTCCCCCTTGGTCGGTTTTGGTTATGAAAGAGGTCGGGGACGAGTGATAAAGAAGGGAATTGGGCAGTAATTGAGTCTCGGTGTGTGTGAGTGTGTGTGTTAGTTACTAACAGCAGATTGAAGGAGACTCTTCTCAAGGTTTATTCAGCTCCACTTCAAGGAACCAACCTGACGTCAGCTCACTACTGCCACACAAAGAAAACTTATTATTTGTGCAGCGGCCGTAGTAAAGCGAGGAAATACAGTTATTGACCGTTATTACTTTAAATGCGACATTGTCATTAAGCTGCACAGCGCTGGCAGGAGATGTAGCGGTAACTTTATTTATTGATGTTGTTAAACCGCGCAGACATATGGCGATTATCGGCCACTAGTGTAAACAAATAACATAATAAACAAACAAGGCTGCATTTTTTAAAAAAAATACATTAATTTAGGTTTTCTCACGTAAAAGTAAGAACTTTTATACAACTTTAATCAGTTTTATGAATTATTATTATGTTGCTTGTAGTTTGATTTTTGGCTTTGAAAGGTCGATTTAACCAAATTGCACCTGCATGCAAAGAATATGCAATTGCAGAGGGAAGAAAAGTTTTCATATTTCAGACAAAAACGCTTGATTTTTGTTTTGTTTATGGATTTATTTTGAAAGTAAAGTTTAAGGCTGCAGTTAACGCATTTTTTCATAGTGAATAATCTGTTGATTGATTTCTCAGTGAATCACTTATTTGCAGAAAATATTGAAAAAATGTTAATCGCTGTTTCCAGAAGCCCAAGATGATGTCCTTTTAAGTTTTGTTTTAACCACAACCTAAAGATATTCAGTTTACTGTCATAAAGGAGTAAAAAAAAACAGAAAATATTCACTTTTTTCTTTAAAAAATACTAAAATTTTATTAATTTAATGATAGAGTCATAATCGATAGATTAATTATAGTTTCAGAATTGATAAATCCTTGCAGCTCGAATAAAGTTGAATCAGTTATTAGGACACCTGAAACTGAGAATATTTGGCATTTGTCGTGTTAAATAACTTAAACAGTTAAATAATCATCAAAATATTAGTTGATAGATTTGCTTGAAAAGGTGGATTTAACTAAAAATATGTCAAATTAGACCTGCATGCAAAGATTTTGCAACTTGCAGAGCAAAGAGCACTTGATTTTTAAAGTTACATTCATTATTAGTGCAACAACTGAGAATGTTTGGCATTTTGGATTGTTAAATTACTTAAAATGATTAAACAATAAGGAAAGTAGTAGATGTTTTTCTTTAAAAAGTGGTTTAAACTAAAAATGCATCAAATTATACCTGCATGGAAAGATTCTGGAGCATGCAGAGGAAAGAAAAGTTGTACAAACCTCTTCATATTTGAGACAAAAGCACCTGACTTTTGTTTTCTTTATGGATTTATTTTGAAAGGAATAAAGTTGCGTTCATTATTGATACAACCTAGAATTGGCATTTTTTTCTTTGTTAAATGACCTAAACGATGAAACAATCATCCAAATAGTTGATGATTTGCTTTAAAAGGTGTATTTAACTGAAAATATATCAAATTAGACCTGCATGTAAAGATTTTGCAGCTCGCAGAGGAAAAAAAAATACAATCCTCACTTGAGTTTTGTTTTCTTTATGCATTTATTTTGAAAGGTGCTATATGAATAAAGTCGTGTTCAGTAGTACAAGCTGGAGCTGAGGATATTTAGCAATTCTTTTGCTTGTTAAAGAACTTAAACGATTAAGCAATCTGCAAAAGTAGATGATTTGCTTTTAAAGGAGGATTTAACAAAAAAATCATCAAATTATACCTGCATGTAAAAATTTTACAGCTTGCAGAGGATAGAAACGTTGTCATATTTCAGACAAACACTTTTGTTTAGGGATTTATTTGAAAAGGTGCTATATGCAAAAAGTTGTGCAACCTGGAGCTGAGGATATTTGGCATTTTTGCTTTTTAAATGACTTAAATGATTAAGTATTGTCAAAATAGTTAACAATTTGCTTTTAAAAGTGGATTTAACTAAAATACATCAAATTATACCTGCATGGAAAGATTTTGCAGCTTGCAGAAGAAAGAACACTTGATTTTTTTTTTTTTTCGATGGATTTATTATGAAAGGTGCTATATGAGTAAAGTTAGTATGACCTGGAACTCCGAATATTTGGCTCTTTTTTCCTTGTTAAACAACTTAAACGATCATCAAAATAGTTGTTAAATAATTTTCTGTCAATCATCTAATCGATTATTTGATTGATCGTGAGAGAAACTGAAGGCTTGGTGATGCCAGACCAAGGTGGAATCAAATTTAAGTTAAATCAATTTAAGATTATCATCCACACATTAATATACATTTAAAGAGTTAAAAAATCTATCTATCTATCTATCTATCTATCTATCTATGAAGTAACATTCATTTCTCAACACTGAGTGACTGAAATTCCTTGTGTGCCTCACCATTAACTGACCAAATGATGATCCCTCAGAAGATGATACATGATCAAACAAATACAAATCGGTTTCACACAGGCTCTAAATTAGAAGGCGTTTGCCAAACAAAAACAGAAATGGGACAGATCTTCCTCGGGATAGGATCAATACATTGCCTGGCAAAGACAGCCATCTGTGCCTAATTGTATGCTTTACCTCCTCTTCTGAACACACAATAAGCAACAGGCTGAACGCAGGCCCTCTGACCCAGACTAGCTTTCCAGACGGGGGAAGATTATTTCATTCAACTGGAAAACAACAAGGGGGGTTGGTGGTGGGGGAGTTTTTTTTTTTTTTGCAGATGGAGTGGGCAACTGTTCTTATAGTATGGCCCCACCCTGATGAGGATGAGGATGGGTCAGAGTGGTAGAGCCAGAGCCAACTGGTGTGCATGTCACATCATCAACCCTGCATGGCTGTATCCATTTTAACAGGTATTATACTGGATTAACAAACTGTTCACTGTTAGTTTATAGACACCTCATAAATCACGCACAAACAATGAACTCATTGTTAGCAGCTTGATGGAGTGTTGGTTTACAGGCACATTCATATTAATGCTTCATAAACATTATAAATGACCATAAACGTATCCTGTTTTCTCTCCGTCTCTGCTGTTATGTCATCCGAAAGTGAATGTTTTTTGATGTTATTGCAAGAGTTGCAAAGATGTTACTCAGAAATCAGTCATTTTCATGCATAAAATGAAAGAAAAAAAAAGGAAAAGGTGCTGGTGGGATGGGGTGGAGGTCTGATAAAACATTCATGATCACCCGAGTTTTGGAGCGTGGACACAGAACCTCTTATTCAGCTTGTGGCGTGCAGTTAAAGCCATTTTATAAGCTCGCTCTCCATGTTCTTTGGTCATTGATTTTCTTCTCTGCCCCTTTCCATTACCTGTTGAGATGGGGGGTTTTGCTCTTCTTCAAACACATGCACACACACATCCCTACACACACACACACACACACACACACACACAAATCCTCTCTATCTGTCTCTCTAGCCACTGGCACCCTGGTGTATTTCTCCATCTCCTCCGCCTCTTGTAGCAGGAATGACAGGCCATGAGGAATGACAGTGGCTCTGTTTGTCATACAGTAGCAGCGAGAAGCAAGGATTTTTAATTGCATTGGAGAATCTTCATTAAAGAGAGCACATGGGGGCGGGAATGGGGGGGTGAGAGGGGCTGCATGGGGCGGCGTCGGGGGGCACTCTGAGCATCGTCATTAGGAGAAGGCACTAGCAGCATAGAAGGGTGGGCCCTCTTTGCATGCACACTGAGAATGCCTGCCGTACCTCGGTCATTTGTAACATAATAAGTGCCAGCACAATGACTGCAATGCGAGAAAGCACACCACAGGGAAGGGAAGGGGGAAGGGAGACAGCATGTCTGTCTAAAAGAGGGACTTTTTTTGTCTTGATTAGAAAGTATAATGAGCCACTAAAGAAACAGGAAAAAAAGAAGATCTCTCCTGAGACTGATGGAAAACAAATTAATCTGGTGATTTGGATTTAATTATTATTTTTCTATTAGTCCACCATGCAAAGACAGGGACAGCCGTCAGAAGCGAGGAGCTGTGCTTGCATTTATTGATTTTCGCCCAGACACATTCAGGGAATACAGATTCATCTGCTCTCCTCCCCACACAATCCGCTATGTGGGATTCCATTAACACAAGAAGCTTCCAGCAACTCTGAGATGTTTAATTTGAACACCATAAATGGAGACTAAAATAGTGTTCACGCACAAGAAAAGTGGCCTAAGGATGTCTTTTTATGCAATTGAATTAGTCCTCACTTATTGTTGTGTCCTACATAATAACTATTAAATAAACACCCAATAAATTAAATTAAGACAATGTTCTGCTGCTGTTTAGAATGAGTCGAGCGCTATTGTTCGTCTCTGCCTCCGACATCTTACACCACTACGATAGTTGAGTTTAATTTAATCTTTTGTTTTGGATTAATGTAAGAACCCTGCAACCGGACTGTAATTATTCTTCCCCATGCATGTAGTTTCTCTTCTTTGTAGCATCCTTTCAATACATCAGTAGTCTTGAACACAATGCCTTGTGAGATGTAATGATTTGCAAAGTCAATGATTTGAACTGCCTGTGTGATTAAAGCACAAGGGACCAATTTGCGGCTGCTATATGTAGAATATTGGTGTGCCTCAAGTAGCACTCATATTCTCTCGCTGACATGAAATTCAGCAATTATGCCAGATGAACGCTGTTATTGATTGGTATCCTACTGCTGAAAAAGATTTGCAATAATGTCTTCGAGTGTGTAGACCCACTCGAAGACATTCTGAAAGCCAAAATATACTTAATGGTATATGTGAATTCACGTGACAGTAAAATATGCATGAATCCTTGACATTTAATCCCAGAAAACTAGACGTAAATAGAAAATATGTTCTTTATTAGCCAGTAACAAACCATTTATTAGACTTTATTAGAAGGTAATAAGGGACACATTACAACAAAACTGTGCTGTAAACTAAAGTCTATTATTTCCCACCCTGAGACCCCTAGTAGACTTTATAAGAGGGTATTTAGAGAAACATTTCGACAGAACTGTACTGTTAACTAAAGTGTATTGTTCCCCACTATTAGAGCTTTATTAGACCTTCTTAGAGGGTAATGAGGGAGACATTACAACAGATCTGTGCTGCAAACTAAAGTGAAATCACATGTCTGCCACTTTCCCATTTAAAAACAATGTGAGCCAGATCTACTAAGTTAAGGCCACAATTATATCGGTAGAGGAAAATTTTGTCTGTGGGTGACAGTGGGGAAAAAATACACTTTATTTTACAGTATAGCTCTGCAGACATCTCCAGGAAGCAGGTTCAGGGATGTTACGGTTATTGTTTTTGTGACATTTTTAGCCGTCCTAATGTCAGCCTTATGATTCACTGACAGCTTGTACTTTTCGGTAAATGGGTACAAAATTAACTAGATAAAAAGTGATTTGGAAGATCGACCAAATAATGCTTTCCATGCAAGGTTGACTAATAAACCCCTGCGCAGCCTAAATGAGCGCATTCGGAGAGAGCGTTTATTGTGGTGAATGTAACTGAGCAGAACCCTCTGTTGCATGATGTAATGCACAGAAGGGAGAAATCATCATAATAGCAGAGTAGTAGAGTGACTCATTCGTTGATGAGGTACATTCACACTGTCATTCAATGAGGAGATGCAGCAGTCTGCGTGCACATGTTGTCAGTGTGTGACCGATCGAGAGACAGAAAAAAAAACCCCACACACACACACACACACCACAGAGAGAGAGAGAGAAAGAGCATTAGTATGTTCCTTTTCTGGGAATGAGGAGTCATTTGTGCCAGGAAAGTAAGAAACAAGTCCCAGCCCTACAGTGATGCATCTCTCCATGAAGAATTAGATCACAAGCAAAATGTCACCCCAACCTGAGCAACGCCAAATGACCTTGAATCAAATAAAAACATCTTTTTTTTTACCCCACGTCAGTGTGCATATACACGCGCGCAGAACAGAAAATGTCAGCAGATTTTCCATTTGCTAAATCTGCGCCTAAGTGCAGGGGTTTAGCTAAGGCAATCAACCTAGTATTTTCCTGCAAGTCCATATGAATACCACCCTGGAGGAAACCCTGCTGTTAAATACAGTTAACAACAGTTACTTACTTATAATTTAATCAATTTAAAATAAAGTGGCATGAAATTTCCCTTACTCATAGGAGCCAGAACTTACGAAAAAAGAAAGAAAAAGGAAAAACACATTCACACAAACTGCCATTACTTACATTCTTTGACTCTGTCATTTCTCTTATTCTGCATTTTGAGACAGATGAAGCTGAGGGGATTTTTTCAAGGGAAATGACTTTCACACTTGAATTTCAAGCCTCAGTGCATTACTTTATCATAGTTTACATATAACTGGCGTGGATTTCTGTCTGACAGTGGAGTATACTTTGATAGATAAGTGACCCTTGCACTTTTTCTGTTATCATTACTGAGGTTTTGCTGTTTTTCTCTCTCCTCTGACCCCCTTAAAGCATGGCAATGAACAAATAGACTGTATTTCTTTTTTTTCTTTTTTTTTTTAGCTGATGTCGATTATGGTTAGATTCTTTGGTTTAAAAGGTGAATTTTACTAAAATAAATCAAATTAGGCCAACATGTATTAGGCCCGACCAAAACTGGATTTTTGGGACTGACACCAATACCAATATTAGGGATATATTGGCTGATATTCATCATCCAGGATATGATATACAGAATATAAACATAAAAACACATTTTTTGCAAGGATCCCTCAAACATGGTTAACATTTTGTAACAAAGATATGTAATGGCAGAATATTTTACATTAAACAATAAACTGTATTGTCTAAAATTATTTTAGGACCAGATTTTTTAAAATAATTACAAATAACTGAATTTTTTTTAAAAGGAATAATATAAATATAATATACTATGTATATATTAAGCCTATGTTAGGAAAAAGGAAGAAATCTATACAGAATTTTGCCTATAACAGATAACAAAAAAAAAAAACAAAATCGTGAGTAAAGGGATAATATGCAGTGAGCAGGTCATTACTGCAAATAAACTTGACCCTATGTGACCCCCCATCAGTTACTTACAAAAAAAATCAATAATTTGACACAAATTATTAATTCTAAAATGATTTTATGGATTTAAAAATGATTTTATTGTTCCTCCGAAGCCTATGATCAGAACTGCATCTATAGCAACATCGAAAATAACAGACCTAAGAATGTTTTAACTGACCAATTATAATTGAGTATTAAACAAAGCTGTATAATAAAAAAGGTGCATATCAAACAACATACATGCCAATACGATATATAGGCTGATATAGCCGTGATAGGCCAATTCTGGGCCAATAATATTGACAGGCTCTAGTAAAGATTTTGCATCTTGCAGAGGACATCAAAGTTCCACATTCCTCTCAATATTTCAGACAAAAACATTTAATTTCTATTTTATTTATAGATTTATTTTGAAAGTTGCATTTTTGTTTGTTCAGTGACTTAAATGATTATTTGATCACCAAATAATCGATTATTTCGTGTGAGAGAATCTGAAGGCTCAGATGATGTTGGAGTAGGTTTCTTATTCTGCATTTTGAAACAAGATGAAGCTGAGGGGATTTTTCAAGGGAAACAGCTTTCACACTTGAATTTCAAGCTTCAGTGCATTACTTTATCATAGTTTACATATAACTAGCTTTGATTTCTGTCCACTGTGGGTAACATATATCTCTGACAGTGGAGTACACTTGTGACCGTTGCTCTTTTTCTATTAGCATTACTGAGGTTTTGCTGTTTTCCTCTTTCTTCGCGACCCACATAGAAGGCTTGATATCAGTCATTACCAAAGAGCAGGTGAAACAACTCTCAGTTTGTTTTATTTTTTATTTTCCTACAACAAAGTTTACATGGTCAATTATACATGAATACACTCACATTACTTGAATAATGCATGGTCATTACCTGGAAAATAAGAAACATTATTGTAATTCCATGGAGACTAGACCTACTTCTATTAAAGTCACCCGCTAGTGATTTGTAATGCAAAGGTAAGTACCTTTTATGGGATTCCACTCAAATGCTAATCCACAGGAGGCTCTCGACTCATATTGACAGACATCACTGTTGGCAAAATCATCATTAGAGATTTAACAGTGTTGAGTTTCTGCAGGCGGAAGGCTTTCTTGTTCTTTTTTCAGCAGTGACTTTGACAAGTTTGATTTGGCAGAGAGTTCCCTGAAAATTTGGATCAAAGCATGGAAAAGGAATACTGGTATTTACACTGCGAGTGTACTGAAAGTGGAATTCGTAACTAATCTCAAATTAGCTATGCTTTGTGTTACACGGCCAGCATTTAGTGTGAACACCAACTTTTTTTTTTAGGACACATCAAAGTCATGTGAGCGAGAATTTGGCAGCTTTATTGAAGGGCCGTCATTATGCAACAACAACGCCAGGCAAATATAAAAAAGTGAATCATCTGATATGAAGAAAAACTTAAAGACATAATCACCGGTACAAATAACAGCTTTGGAGGTGTAGTGTGTCTCGAGCTATACAGCAACTTAGAGCAGGAGTTTCAAACTTTTTCATGTCAAGATCCAAACATAAATACACAATAGACCATAGACCACATTTTTAAAGGTTTTTGTCTTAAGGTAATCCCCTCTGAGTGTTTTTTTATTATTATTTTAGGTTTGAAGATAAAAATAGTGGGTCACAATTTATTTTACAGCACACTAATAAGACGTAACAAGTTGTAGTTTGTTTCAAATTGGACAAAAACTAGAAATAATATGTTCTTTATTAGACGGTATTAAACTATTTGTTAGAGCCTTAAGAAGGTAGTTAGGGACATGTTACAACAGAACTGTACTGTAAACTAAGTGTTTTATTTCCCACTCTTGGACCATTTATTAGACTAAATTAAAGGGTAATTTGGGACACATTACAACACTTTATTTTACAGTACAATTCTGTTGTAATGTGTCCCAAAGTTCCCCTCTAATAAAGTCTAATAAAGCTCTAATAAAGGGTTGAATACTTTTGAATAAAGAGGCCTATTATTTGTACTTTTTCATCTATTTTGAACGCAGCTTGTCACCTCTTACATGTGCACTGTAAAACAAAGTGCAACTTAAAAGTCATAAATGTGAGAAAAGTTAAAATATTATATTCCCTTTCTTTGCTGGAGACCCCCTAAAAACACTCAAGGACCCTCGTTGGTTCACACACCCCAATTTGAAAACCACCGACTGGAAATTCAGAATTGCACAGTCATGTTGAAACTGCACAGGCTTTTTTTTTTTTTTTCTTTTTTTTTTTAAGATTTGTTTAAAATTATGAAATGGATCACCAGTTCCTTTTCTGTTGAAATCAACAAGTGTAAAAAAAAAAAAAACTTAAATTTTAAGGACATCTTATATTGAACTTAATTAAGCAAAATAGAAAATATCTCAAGGAAATAAGAGTACAGTTAGTGTTTGCATGTCAGGGAATTAGTGTTTTGACAACATAAAAAGGAGTAATTAAATTAAATTGTGTGTCTGAAAGCTTGCGTTTGGTAAACAGAAAGTAGGGAAACAAGTACACGTTCAACATTCATTACATTCATTACATTCAACTGTCTCTGTTCAAATATATTCTAAGCACATGTCATGATAATGTACTGCTCTTATATAAAAAATACCTGCGTGGACATGTATACTAAATATGTGTGTGTGTGTGTGTGTGTGTGTGTGTGTGTGAAATTATTATTAGTTTGACTTAACATGTGTTTCATATGTATTGTACGAGCTGCCTGAAATATGAGTGGTTTCAACGCCCACACATGACCACATGTGAAGCGTATCTTACTTAACACAAAGTACCTGTGTGTACTTGATGTGGATGCCATAAATAAAAAAACCTTTGAGAGCATGTTTGTGTGAATTAGGCTTTGGTTCGTGCTGCGTGTTGATTTTCATAGCTTTTTGTCTCGTTTCCTACACAGAAATAAAACAGAAAGCATAAAAATCTAAATCCAAAGTAAATTTGATGCTAATATGTCGTATCAAAATGCTACCTATGGTCTAATTATAGACCTTAAGTCTCATTTAAATGCGGAAGAAAAATGTCTACGCATACCATATGAGCTATTTTCAGTGCGTCAAGGCCTTCAAAAATCCATCTATTGAACAAGCTTTCATATTCATCCTAGAGGTGTGTTTGAACTGCGTATAAACCCTAAGAGCTATTATAAAATGTATGAATAAAGACCTTCCTGCAGACATAATGTCCACACGCATAATGGTGGCCAACGCCTGCACTCTTTTTAATCAGCACAGACAAAATTTGGGGGATAGTGGGTTGAGGTTTTTTGTGTGTTTGAAGAAATGTGAGTTCCTGTAAGGATACTGTTTCGATTAAACTTTACTGTACAGTACATTAAAAAAAAAAGATTGTTTGATGTGGAAAGTCTCAAATTAAAGAAGCCCTATTAACAACTTTTCCAAAATTTACAGTACATGAGTGAAGGTTTAAATCTTAAATAATGCCCATGATATTTAAAGGCACAGTATGCAGGATTTGTCAGTTTCTATTTGCAAACACACCTGATAGATAGTTGATGTTGAATTTCCCAGCTCATCAAATACAGATGCTTTGGACTGGTAAAACGTCCCGAACACAGCAAAATAATGAAGAAACTAAGTGTGTACAGACAGAGTGCATGGTTCCAGATACAGACACCATCACATACATTTTAAATCCAGATGTAAAACTAAGCAGAGCTCTTTTGCACAATTAAAAATTAATCTCAGTTCAATAAATCCATGTTTATTTATGTAAACTGAAGTTAAATAGAGTTTGATCAATATGGAGATTCTTGCTTACCCAAATTTAAATAAATGAATAAATGAATAAGAATGCCGTCAGGACATAGTAAGTATATATGTTTACAAGTTAGCTAAAAAGCTAACAAAAAGTTACATTGACGCGAGCTATGAATTTAACAAAATGTTACACTTTTTACTAGCTAGCTATAAAGTTAATAACACATTACATTGTTTGTTTGGATATTTGATTGTTGAGTCTCTCCCAGGTCATAAAAGAATACGTTTGTTGATTGACATTTATCCCTGAAATTGAATACAGTTTAATAAATATGGAGATTCTTGGTTACTCAAATGAAGATATATGAATAGATAGATTAATTAATAAATGAATGGATGAATAAATTAAATTAAAATATCATAAATTATAAATTAAATTATTATATTATTATTTGTAAATGCACCTGAGAGACAGTTGACTGTTCTGTGTAATTACCAGGTCATCAAGTGCTGCAAACACAGCAAAATAATGAGAGAATAAGAAAATTCAGACAGAGGACAGGGTTGCAGGGTTGTTATCATGAGACATAAGTGATGGTTTCAAGAGATTATTTTGATATGAGTCTATACATTGATTTCTTGTCTTGATATGCCTTTAAAAGCAAATTAAGTAGCAAAATGAGAAACATTCATGACTTTTTAATCTAATTGAACAGACTGTTGAGTTCTCACACATTCTGAATACATTTTAGGACAGAATGTTTAAAGATACTTTGGGATTTTTGGCAATTTCCCTGTAAAACAATCTTTAATCCCTCAGAGTAATAACAGCTTGGTTTATCTGCATCGCAAGCTAACATTTGCCTCCGAGCCCAATTGCTGAATGTTTCAGAGTGCTTCATCCAAAAAAAGAAAAAACTTCGTGTTTAAAGATATACACCTCCTTATGGCGCCTAAGAGCACATTCAAATCCCCAGCTTTCCTCCAGCTCGCTGTTGATATCTTGAAACTCAAAACATCAACACTGAGCGAGGAGGAATTTTGAGAATTTATTGGTGTTACTGGTCATAATAACAAAGTGCATGTTTACTCACCTTCTAACTGGCGAGTGAATTCATTATGAAAGACAGGTTTATTGTGGACTTTAACAATTAAGCCTGTTGTATGAGAACTATGAGACAAATGTACAATATGTTGTCAAAGCGCCCAGAGTGACAAAGATCTGTAATACTGAAGATAACATCTGTCAGTCAGCCTGCCACACCTGCATGTTTGAAAGTTTCATAATGAATAATGGCTGTTAAATGAACCCTAAAACTACCACGGTACCAAAGAGAACACAATCTCTCTGAAATTAAATGCAGGTTTGGTGTGTAATAATGATGTAATTTACAATGATAAAACTCTTTATATGCCACTTCAGCCTTTAGGATTATAATTAACAGAATGTAAACTAAATACACATGTGTACCCTGAAGCTAAGTGTTATTCATTTTAAAATTTGTAAATGTGTGTATTTCTATTAGTGTGACTGTGTGTATTTGTATTTATTCAATAATTAACTGCCTCGATTAATTACTTTTATTGGCAAAATAAATTATTCAACAGACACGTTCACATTCAACCGGAGTGTTAATACAGCTGAGCAGCAACAGTGAAGTTACTGAACAACAATAAATAAAGCATTAAGGCTGGGTTGTACCAACAAAGATTGTTTTTATAATTAAAATTAATACAGATTAAATTTAAATTAACTTTAAATTTAAATCTGTTTTTAAATCTCAGTTCAGATTTTACACTAAACTGAGATGAAATCTAATGTAGTACTAACTTTAAACTTTAACTTTCATATAAAGTAGCCATCATGAGTAGATAAACTAGTTGTAGTTCTCTATGTTCACAAGTTTGGTAGCCCTGCCTCTTCCGCTACAAAGACAAGATAGTGACCACTGAGGGCAAGAAGTGTCCAGCATTCAACACTCAACTTTTTGGCCATTTTGATTACATCTGGACACTCGCAGTGCACTTTGTTTTGCTGTAAATATCAATATGAACACACTTATGCACTCAGAACAGGAAGTGTCAGTACCAAAGTACTCAAATTGAGACAGAGCAAATGTTACATTTTGTTAACTTTTTAGCTAGCAAGCTAACAATGTCCCAGTCTGTTTTACTTTTGCCTACTTTTACTTTTTAGATAGCTAGAAACAATGTTATGTTTTGTTAACTTTTTAGCTAACTAGATAACAATGTAGAGTTTTGTTATATATAACAAAACTCAATAATAATCAAAATATATATAAAAAATAAAAATAATTTATTTTTATTAATATAATTTATTGACTCTTTAGCTAGCTCACAACCTTTTAGCTTGCTAACATTCATTTACGTTTGCTTAAGCAAGAACCTCATACTGAGTAGTCAAATCAAATTTTCTTTGTATAGCCCAAAATCACAATTTAGTTGTTGTTGTTGGTTTTTTTTTACAATCTGTACAGTATACAACACCCTCTGACCTCAGGCCCTCAATTAAGGCAAAGAAAAACAGAGGAAACTTTGAGAAGACATACAGAGGAGGGATCCTCTTCCAGGATGGACACACATGCAATAGATGTTGTATGTACAGAGCATATCAACAAAAACATACTAAATACAAATTCTATTTAGGTCCACATTTGACCAAAAGACAGATTTGAAAAAAAAAAAAAAAAAATTGAATGAAACGAAACAAAAACAAAAGAGTCAGGACCAAGTGGTTAAAATACACCATCAAATTGCTCAAATGATCTGCTTGTTGTGGAGCATCTGAAAACAGACTTAGGTGGGCCTGCCTGCGGGGGTGGTCTTTAAGACGGTTTTAGGACTGATGAAAACAGGCCCCGTGTTAATTAATACTGGCAGGCCACTGTTCCTCCTGGCAGTGTGCAGGCAGACATTCTGGCCTGCCCTCAGTGACGCCTGGTCAAAAATAGGGCACCACACAGCACAGTAATGATCACAATGGTGACATCATCTTTGCCTTCAATGTGCTCTCCCCTCAGTGCTCTTCTGAACAAAGAGCAGCAGGCATGCAGGGAGGGAGGCAGATGTCACTTTGTGTCTGGGGAACATTAAGACCAACAAATGTTCTTTGAATCCTTGGAAAAGCCTTTTAGTGGTCGTGTGGGGTGAAAACACTGCTCTGCTAAAAGTCACTAATTGAAAAATGGGCTCAGTCTCCTCACGATTTTTTTTTTTTTCATTCTGTGCGCAACACATGTGAATTAAAATAAAACATGTATGGATTTGTATTCGCCGATTGCAACAGAGAAAACCTTTGGTGAGAGAAGAATGTCCGCAAATAACTCACAAGCATTTTCGATGGTGCCCCTCAAACATGTGACCCAAAGTGTTAACACATGTGGCCTTGCTTTTTTACCATTGTTAGTGATGACTTTAGATCAGTCAGTGTGTTTGAAGCAGGCTGATACACACTTTCATCATCAAGTGGGACAAAAAATTCCTAAGAACACAATTACTGATTCATTTTGTGTCTATGAGATCATCACCAACAAAGATACTGCACTGTTAACAGACAACTTAACTCCGTACAGCACAAATTCCAGAGGTGGGACTCTTTATTTTTATTACCTACATTTTAACACAAATATTTGGACTTTCTACTCTTTACATTTTCAAAACAGGCCTGTTACCTTAGTCTTGATGCATTTAAGGAGAATTATTGATTATGTTTTGTTTTATTTTACCTTCTCAACATCAAGACTGATTTTGACCTTAAATGAATGGGACAATATGACAAAAAAAGACTATTTTGGGGGTAACCAACAATGTATATCAAGCACAACAGACATAACAAGACAGAAAGGACTTATCAAGACGAAGAACAACGTGAAAGACATAACAAGACAAAAAACAGCATAAACTACATAACAATACAAAAGATGTAACACAACAAAAAAGATGAAACAAGACGAAGATGAAAAACTAACAATATGAAAAAGAGAAAAAAAAAAACACTAAAACTATGGAAAAGTAAGAACAGAAACAGCTGGTGGGAATGTCCTACAGAGGGTGACGTCTTACTTTTTTACCTTGAGTACATTTCGGAGCTTTTACTTTTTCACTTTTACTCAAGTAAAGAAGTTGAATCAGTACTTCTTCTTTTACACCGACTTGAGGACAGAACGTGTGTACTTTAACCACCTCTGCATACAACTAAACTCCATACAGCACAAATCTTTGGCTACATTTAGCCTGTGGTCTGTTGTTTGACACAATTTCTAAATGTTAAAAAAGCAAGACAACATAGGGAATTCCCCGGGGACGACAACTTACACTATGCGCTTAGTAAGTTCACTCAACTCTGCTGCATTGCGTGTTTGTTTCCATGACTGTTCTGTTTGATTTACGCTGGAAATAACTCACAACCTTCGTCTGGACGTTCCTTCCTAGAGGTTTCTCAGAAGGCATGGACTCTTGCTCTCTCTGCGCCCTTTAAGACACTGAGCTTGTATTGTAGTTCTCCTATAAACCAGCCTTTTGTGGTATTCATGTGTCTCCACAAACAGAGAAACAGAGGGAGAGGGAGGAAGGGAGACAGAGGGAGGGAGAGAGGAAACAGATTCTCAAGACCTGGACGAGCCGTGGGAAAAGAGGGGTCTTGTAGAGGAAAAGCAGAATGTCTCAGGACATTCCTTTGTGATTACACAGTGCTGGACAAATCCAGACATTCTTGCAGTTATTCTGTGTCTTAGGGCTTGAGTTAAAGTCAATTTCATCAGTGTGAGTGTAAACAGCCAAATATATATATCCTATAGCTGTTGTGACAGTTATATTTTGTGATTTTTAAGCCATTTGATTTGGATAACAGTCCCAACCTGAGGGGAAAGCCACCACCGATTTGCTCTAATTATGCTGTTTTATTCTGCACATCAGGAAACTTTGATTTTGCACCATGCCATGATGTAGGGGAGAGCGGGGCATCTTGTCATCTTTTGTTAACATTAGCGAGCTTAAGATGTGGCCTTATATGACGCTTTTACAGGAAAAGGTTAAAGTTGGCCAAAGTTTGCTGAACTGTTATGGGGTCACAAAACAAAAAGGGGCGGGACTTAGGGGTCTACATCACACGTCACTCTGGCGCAAGTCAGTTGTTTTGGGGCAAATTGTCACATGTGTTATTTACCTGCAGAAGCCTACTTAGCTCATAGCTGAAGCTGCAACATTCAAATAACAGTGCGTTCACTAATATAATCAAAAAGTCAATTTTTATTTGCATTTTGTGAAAAAGTCACCATCTACTATTGCATTTGTGGTAAATATGACAGATGACAGACTGCATTGCATCTTTGCGACGTTAGTTCTGTAAGAGCAGTGAAGAGCTAGTTTTGTGGCTCTATTTTTTACAGGCTGGTGTTTGTTTGTTTTTTGCTGCACAATACCACATGACCATACAATAACCTAGGTGTGAGAGGACAAGTGCCTCTGTCACCTGCTTCCTTTTAATATATTACATATTTCTCCTTTAACCATTTATAACTCTATATTAAAGTGAGAAGTAAAAATCAAAATATTACACAATGTATATTTGTGTACAGGAAATGAAAGCAAAAAGTGTGACAAGATGCCCCGCTCTCCCCTACAGCTGAAAAAAAAAAGAAAAAAAAAAGGAAAAAAAAAAGAACAACAACTCAAACAGACAGGTAGGTATGCGTCTCATATCCACACCACATAAATAGGAGGATTCAAGTAAGAGGAGGGCATTGTGTGCAAATCTCAGGTTACATGCCCATGATCTTAAGCTGCCCCCAGTGGAAAAAAAAACATGTTCCTCCCTTGTCATAGCCAGCATGAATGAGAAACAACTCGGAGGACTGCTCCATTATCATCCTATCAGCAGCACTGGGGGAGGAGAGCTTGTAGTCTCTCTTCACGTAGCAGAATCATGTGTCTGAAGAAGGAAGAAGGAGGAAGATGGGGGGGGGGCAGAGGCGAGTGGCATTGGCCTACAGACCCGCAATTGGGCTGAGCATCCTCCTCCCCAACTCACCAGACCTTGCACTTCCTCATTTGTCTAGGTCAGGCGTCCTTTTTGTCAGCAATTAATCTGCAGCACCGCCCTCCTATATTTATCCCTTTCACTCTCCGTTTCTCCTTCACCTCTTGTTCTGCTGGCCTTGAGTAGATTTACACTTCGTTTGATCACTGTTCACCGTTGTGTACATGCGACTAATAATGGATCCCTGGGCCTTTTAAGTGCTACATTTTTTACCAAGCGTGATGAGTATCTTGTTGACCTTCACATTATTATGCATCTGCTGTGCAACAGTGCTCCCTCTCCGCTTCAGACTGACCTTTCCGGACCCCCTGCACTCTTTACATGAATTCACAGTGTTACAGTTTTAGGTTTTAAATGAATTTTTGATTCAGTGAAAACAAAAAAAACGCAATTTCTGCAACATGAAAAGAAATGAATAGAAGATATGTATTTAGACTTATCTTTGATCAATGCTTCCTGAGGTTTTACTAAATTAGATGTGAGTTAAAGTATGCAAATTAAATGAATGCTGCTAATCCAGGATTTACTGTGATGACGGGATCTACAATGCCTTTCAAAGCAATTATTCAAATCAATCTAATTAAACCTGTTGAAATTGGCTTTAATTGCCTCGCTGACTAAACAAACACTAAGTTCTGGCATGCAAATAATAGAGCAGCTCTCAATTGCTTCTTCCAAGGATGTGGAGGGGGAAAGTGTGAACTACAGCCCCCCCTAGTGGCTCTTACACCCTCCTCTGGCTTTCATAATGACGTCAGCCCTGGACATTACACTGTATATACACTCTGTGTGTGTGTGTGTGTGTGTGTGTGTGTGTGTGTGTGGCATGTGTGTGTGTGTGTGGGTGGGTGGGCGTGTGTGTGCAGGCTACCTTTGTTGCCAATGACCCAGATTCTGATTATTTTCAAGAAGAGTGGGATAATCATCAACAGCAGCAGCATGAACAAATACTACAAATGACAATTAGAGGTCATGGTTCCTCATTGATCCACCTACAGTTTGTAAAGATCTTAAACCATTAGATCAAATGTTTTGTGCTCATTATCAAGACCATACATTTAGATAAACATTCTAAATGCCCCCCCCCCCTTTTTTTTTTTAGAATAGATGGCCTTTAGTGCCTTTGCTGAGTTTGTTACATTGGTTTACAGTCAATTTTAGAATTGGTTTAAACATTTTAATGCTCATTTTTGAGGCTCTTCAGTGTCCAGTGCTCCTAGCTAGATTCATCAGGTCACCTGGAACAGGTTGTCTGGTTATTGGCTGAGTCTCCACAAAAACAGGTGAAACTGCTTTTAGTTGTTATACTCCAAGCTGCTGGATCTTCTGACCTTATCATGTTAGGTGTGCTGCAATGCTATCTTCTTAGTTTAGTTTAGTTTTTATTTGCCGACAGCTATGATTCTGTCTAATTTTGTTAGTGTTTTTAATGGTTTTAATTTGCAGTCATTACAGTTTGAGGCTGCAATCAACAAGTCTGAATGTGCCTGCATTATTGTATTTATTTCTTATCTGCACCACGACGTTACATGATAGGGGTATCTTCAGATGGTTTCAGAGCTACTACCTGCTGTCCTTATTTTTTTTTTTTTTTTATCAATCTAGATATGTAACACCACTTTAAAAATAGCAAAAATTATTTTAAAAAACCAAAACATTTAGTTAAATACTACAGAAACAATAATCACATGCAGCCATATAACTAAGACTCTCACCTAACATGCACATTAGTCATTAAAGGGACAGTTCAACCCAAAATCAAAAGTACATATTTGTCCTCTGGCCTGCAGTGCTATTTATTCCATCTAGATTGCTTTGGTCAAGCTGCTGATTTCTGGAGATATCAGCCGGAGCGATGTCTACCTCCTCTCCAATGTAATGAAAGTAGATTGCTCTCAGGCTTGTGGTGCTCAAAGCTCAGGAAAAAAACAAGACTAGTAATTTGAAAAACTCAACAGCAGTGTCTCTTTCCAGAAATCACAACCCACTCATTCAAGATAATCCACAGACCTTGTTCTGAGCAATTTCATGTGAGAACTATTTTCTCTGTACCAGACTACACCTGCCAACCATATAAACCTGCAGAGGACAGTCTGCTTTACTGATCTCGTGCTGTCACAAACATGGCCATCTCATCCATGAGATGATGCACGCTTCCTTCCGTGTGGTGATATAGCTGATATCTCCAAAAATTCAGCAACTCACACCAGAACAATCTAGATGAGGAAAAATATAGATTTTAGACTGGATTTGGAAAACCAACAGTCACTGAAACAAAGTAACTCTGAATAACCCACAGACTGCAAACAGTTTTCATTAAAACACTTTGTACGGAGACAGTTAACACTGTTCTGTGGATGATATCATCTCTGTGATACAAATCCTTTTGTCTTCAGGACGAGCTGCTAAACTATCAGATGTGTTTTTATGTGTTCATGACTCTCATGTAAAAAGAAACATTTGTTAAGTATTTGGCATTTGCTCAGCAGTGCTGAAAAGCATGTAAGTAGCTGTAGCAAAGTTTTTGCTTATTAATTTTGACTTGTATTTACAGTTTCTCCCTTGAGGCAGTAATTCTGAAAATGTCAGAACGCCATGATGCACGTAAGATGCATTACATGCCCCAGTTTTGTCAAAATCTAATGAGGGGGGTGTGTGTGTGTGTGAGATATCTGTACGTGAAAGACAGATTGAATCTAATTTTTTTTAAAAACATACACACACGTCAACTTTTAAGCCAATACATTCAATTTCAAACTGCTATGATTTAGATGTTTTATTACACATTTTAATGCATGTCTCAATATGGTCATGTCAGATATAAATACAAGCACTTCAAACACAAACTTTGCTGTCTCTGTTCATGCCATGATGGCTTATTTTTTTCCTTTATTAACTGTATAATTGGCTACATCCTCTCTATTCTCATTTTATTTATTAAATCAACAGTAATATATTACAGAAGTCCCAAATTTCTTTTTTTTTTTTTCTTATCCATGTCTTGGCTGCTCATCACATGAGAACTTGACTGGTGTCAGTTTATCAACCTCATGTGTTACAATCATAATAATCACATGTCACATCTCATTGCTGTACCACACAATAAAAATGATTAATTACAAGAAAATATTCTACAACTTAGTAAACTTATAAGTATTCTCACCAACATTTTCTCAAATATCAAAACTGAAAGAACTCAATATTCATAACTGCAGAACCCATTTATATAATATTACATTGACATTTATTTTGTTACTGCAATTTGGGACTTGTATTGTATTTTATTGTGTTATTGATACTGTGCAATTTTTAATTGTTGTTTGTTTTATTGTTGTTTTTGAGTGGACCCCCAGAAGGGGAACAGGCTACACCACTGAAATGAAAAAAAAAAAAAAAAAGAATTATTTATTAAACTATTTACAAACTGATAGACCTTGCATGTGTCACCTTTTAGACTGCTGTATGTAATTAATTAGAGCTGCAACTATTTTCATCATTATTATTATTGTCATCATTTATTATTTTCATCATTGATTAATCTGTTAATTACAATCTTGATTAACTGATTAATTGTTTGGTTTATAAAATGTCGGAAAATGTTGAAAAATGTCAGTCACTGTTTCTTTCATCACCAAATGTCTTTTTTTTTTGTCCAGAAGACATAAGTTATTCAGTTTACTGTCACAGAGGAGTAAAGAAACCAGGAAATATTAACATTAACAGAGGCTGAAATCAGACAACATGGACATTTTTTTCCTTAAAAATCGATAGCTGGTGATATATTTAATAATTGATTCCTCTATTAATCGTTGCAGCTCTATATTTGTTTACCTTTAAATTTATATATATTTTATATTACTTATTAGTTAGATATTCTGATTTTTTTCCCATTTTTGATCTCTTAAACTTGATTTTGTTTTGTTTTTTTGTGTCTCCTTTTGTTTTGTTTTGTTTAGCTTCTCTACTCACACATGCCATGGTTCTTTTAATGCCATGGGTAATGTGCCTTGTTGTTTGTAAATGTATTGTTAAATAAGTGAATAAAAAAAATCTTTAAAGAAAAGATTTAAAAACACAAGATCACAGAGATCCAAATGCCAAAGAACTATAGAAGAAGAACCAAAGAACCACAGAACAGCAGAAGAGGAACAAAAGAAAGAACCCCAACGAGGTTGCTCTTATATGAATCTTGATGGCTGGATGGCTTAGATTAGGAGGCACTAATCAACATGGGAAGAGCTAGGGTTGGATATGATTTGGTCTTCAACAGTTCTGATTGTGCTTATCGATTTTGGTTCTTAGCGGTTCTCTTTTCTGATTCTTTGAGTGTCCCTTCATTCTTCACCAGCAAATCTGTGTGAATACTAATAACCGGATAAATTTTTCCAGCAGAAACACTTTTCTAACACCTGGGGTGGCAGTGTTTAGTCCATAGGGATTTGGTCTGGGGACCCGAGGGTGGCCGATTGAAGTCCAGCATGTTGATACATCCCATTCTCTTCCCAACTCATACCATACCGCCCCTTGGTGTTTCATACCGAAGCACAAGGTGTCCTTTAAGGGCTGTATCAGACGTGGCCAGAAAGTCTCTTTAACTTTTGACTGTTTCTCTTGCTTATCAGTGTGAAATAGTCACAGTTTGGTTAGGTTTAGGCACAAAAACTAGGTTAAGAATAAGTAAGGCAGGGTAGCTTAAGAATAACACCATGTTTTGGGGTTACAAAAGGCAAATTGTATCCACCACATACACATATATAGGGCAGCACGGGTGTGCAGTGGTTAGCACTGTCACCTCACAGCAAGAATGTTGGGCTTTGCCAGGATCTTTCTTTCTGTGTGGAGGATGCATATTCTCCCCGTGTGTGTGTGGCTTCTCTCTGGGTGCTCCGGCTTCCTCCCACACCTCAAAGACATGCAGAGGCACCTTGCACGGCAGCCTCTGCAATTAGTGTGTGAATATGACATGTAGAGTAAAAGTGCTTTGAGCAGTCGGAGGGCTAGAAAGGCGCTATACAAATGCAGGTCCATTTATCATTTAATTGGTGACTAAACTGTGAATGAGCGTGAATGTTTGTTTGTCTCCGTGTGTTAGCGCTGGTATGAACTGGCTATATGGAAAGGATAATGTACAGTGATCAGGTCATTATTGTGAAATAAATCCTGACAGTCTGCTATTTAGAAATAAAGACTTTAAACCAACAGAATCCGCATTCATCATCATTATTACATGGCTTTGTTTGATTCTGATTGGTCAATTACAGCATTTTAATGTCTGTCTTTTCTGTATAGCAGACTGTTCCTACATCTAACAGAACATTAATATCAAGAACAGAACAGTGCTATGGACAAAGTTCTGATCGTAGACGCTGGAGAAGCAAAAAACAACATTTTTAAATTAATATTTTGTGTCAAATTATTGATTTTTGTAAAGTAAGTAGCCGTGTAATAAGCGGGATAATTCAAGACCCTTCAGCTTCATACCGGCCTTCACGCCACCATTACCAATAATAGTTTGCTCACTGTATATTATCCTCAACATATATAAGGCCTTATCATAACCAGTGTTGGTCAAGTTTGGTCAACATTATTAACTAATTACAGTTGCTGGTTACTGCTTTCAAGTCGTGGACCAATAAAACGCAATAAAAAACTTTTGATATTTTTGGTGCCTTTATTGTAGCTCCAACAGGCTGTCAAATAAAGCATTAGTATTAGTAAAAACTGCCTAGCATAGTTAGCAATTCAGGCTAATCTTTAGCTAAATGATTCATATGGTTTTATACAGTACATATGTGTAGACTGTTGGAGTGCAGTATGAAATTATGCCACATTAATCATGTGTAATGACACATTATGGAACTTCATATGCGCCCCAGTCCTGCAGCACAGTAGAATATCTAACATTCTCCGTCAGGGGTGAAGGCTGGGTGCAAATAAAGCCGACCGTGCCGAGAAAGTGCAGATGAAGGTTGCGCATTTTAACAGTCCAATGAAGAGCAGAGGAGGAAAAACTCAGCGCACAACCAAATGACCTGATATCTGAAAACACTCAGTACAGATTGAGTCACAGAAAGATGAAGACATCCCACAGACAACAGAAGGACTGATTCTAGCAGCCATTAGCTTCATCGTGATATCTAAGTATTCTATTAAAGATTGTGTAAAGGAATAAGGCAGTTTTTCTTCTAAACACAGTATAAATGTGAGGAAACAGTTGCTGAAAAATTGTGAAAACACAGAACTATGTAGTACTGGATTGTGGAGTTTGTCTATGTTTTATGATGTCTGTGTTCAGGACTTTCTGGGCCTCCCCTCCCCTCATTCTGCTTATATCAGTTATAGTCTGTTAAAATACAGCAGCTCTCCAGCTACACAATGTTGTGTCCTTGTGCTACTTACTTATACTATATCTGCCTTATCTATTAGTTATATTCCAGACTTTAAACTCCAAATTGTGTCTTTTATATCCAGCTGGATTCTGATTGATGTTTTGGACTGTTTCGGATGCAGCCTTTGCCAATATCCCAAACTCACTGACAAAAATGACAGTGATAATGACTACAAAGCCATGGCACATACAGGACGGTCCGCAGGGAATACTCTGGCACCTCTCATGCTCTTAATAATGCTGGCATGTTGTGTCTTTTTAAATGCCTCATCCACAGATTTTGTAAATCTTCATACACTTTGTAGTTCCTTGTACTTGTTTTGCTTCTAATAGTTTGAAAGTCAGTAATGGCACTGTAAAAAATTGTTTTAATTTAACAAAGTCTGGCCACTTAAAGGTTTAAGTTGACTGAATCTGAAAAGACAAGCTGAAGTAATTTTTACTAAAATTAAATAATAAAGCTTTAATAGCTTTCTGTTGTAGCTGCTGGAGGTGGAGCTAGTTGGAACTTTTTTGTTTGTTGAATCCAGGTCCCAACCAGGTCAGCCCACAAGGCATAGATAAATTGAGGGTCGAGGGATGATTAATGGGAGAGGAAAAAAGAAAAGAAAAAAACAAACAATTCTGTTGCAATGTTGAGAATTTTTCTCTAATCTTAAATTTTTGGTGGGATCATTTGACCATCCATTGAAATGAAACCATGTGAGCAATGTAGAGTTTAAAAAAAAGTATTTGGTGAGCTGTTACAAACTTTTAGACATCTGAAATGTGACTCCGACTACACTCTGCTTTTTGTAAGATGTCTAAAGCTAAAAAGGTTCGAAGCCACTGCTTTCATCTCCAACAATATGATGTACTTTAAAAGCTTGTTATATTATTCATTGTGTTAGGGTTAGGGTAAGGCAAACCTTCATCTGAAACTAAAACCGTAAAATAAATGTAACTCAAGTACCTCAGAACTGCCAGTAAATGTACTTGGTTACTTTCCAAAAAAAGCCCAGCCTTGTATAAACAATCAAAATTAGCCCCACCTATACCACCTACAACTTTAGTGAGGCTTGCATGTGAGTGCATCATTAATTATAATCCAGTGATATAAAAAATTATGTTATAGTTTAGTTTTTTTTTACTTTTAGTACTTTAAGTATATTTTGATGCTAATACTTATATGTTTTACTTAAGTAAGATTCTGAATGCAGGAATTTGACTTGCACAGATTTTTAAAACAGTATTTTTACACTTGGTATTGCTCCTTTTTAATGCCATTATCAATACCTGTGTTTAACCTGCTTATTTCATGTCAAAATGGCTGCTGTGAAAAAGGCCTATTGGCATGACAACATACAGCACATCTGAATTAATCCCAAAGTCATGAAAAATATGATTTGACTTTCTTATCCGAGCCACATGAGGTCGCTGTTTGACTCGTCGTGGAGATTTCTGAGGCGTCAGAGTCGGTTGGTGTAATTTTTTAATCGGTGCCATAAACGTGTCAGTTCTTTTCAGGGCGCATTAATGTAATATAGCTGAAAATCTACCGACAGAAACGTGGATGACCCATGTGCTTAAAGATAATGAACCTTTAATCTAAACCCCTCCCTCTGGCTCGTTGTAAATCACCTGATCCTCCGTGTCAACAGCAGTCAACGCGCTCAGACGCCATCGCTCCTGTTGTGCTAAAACCAACGCAAATCAAAGGTGAGGATGTGTGCCGACAGTTTTCAATTTAGCAGTTTCGTCATTTGCTACTGAAACTTGTCGACTCGGAGAGCATTAGGCAACGTTTAATTTACCACCACGATTAGTTAACGTGACATTTTCACGACTTCTAAACGCCAGCGTATAAATGTCAAGCTAACCAGCTAGGTTACAGCTAACGGAGTTGTCAGAAGGGAACCCTAGATTCGTGAAACTCTCGCGAGATTTACACGCGTTGTTTCTTTATTATACACGTTGTCCAAACTACTTATGCTTTATAATACGATATCACTTTGATTTAAATCTGGTTAAAATGTAGAGCAGAAAATGCTTTGTTCGGGTTAAGGTAAAGATCATGATTTGAGTTAAAATGATAACTCTCGCGATATCTTTCGTGGGTTTGGGGTTCCCATGTATACAATGGTATACGGTGGTCGGAAAACAACAGTTGAACTCTTCCGTTACCCTTATCTGATTGTTAATATTTAACGATAACATTGCAGTAAAACGTCGTGTTGTTTTTTATTATCTTTGGGTAACCGTACTTGTGGCATATGAAATTATTTGTCAAAAAACAACAGTAACGTCAGGGTTCAAACAGGAAACGTTAACGGAAACAACACTGGGGCTCGTGCTGATGCTAATTCTTTCCATTTAAACGTCATCTGACGTGCAGACTGACGATGGTAAGTTGGTTAAGCTAAGTCGCGTTTAACCTTTACTTGGGGTTTAGTAACGAGGAGACGGCTCGTAAATTATCGATCAGCAAAGCGTCCAGAGGCGTCAAGTGGAGGAGACGAGGTAATGTTGGCTCATGTCTCCAGTCAATGACTAAACTGCATGACTTGACTTAGACTTTTTTACTCACAGGGTGCTAAAGTATGACTTATAATGTTAGTTATGGCTGTTAATAGATGGTGATGTTGATGCATGCACATTTGCTCAGGTTAGTCACAGGTCTTGTGGTCAGATGACTTTTTTTTTTTTTAGATAGTTATATTAATTTGAACTTAGCTAAAATCATTGCAATCTAATAAACAAACAGCTCTGTAACAACATTTAGATACATTAGGGGATGTGCAGACGTGCACTTTAATGCCTGCCTGGACTGTGATGATATGACTTCTGCTACAGATGATCTTAGACTATAATCAGAATCAGAAACTGTTTTATTGCCAAGCAGGTTTTCACCTACCAGGAATTTTGTTATGGCACGTTGGTGCATACAAACATAATACAAACATAATACCAAAATTTACATAAAACAATAAGTAGAGCAAGTGCTGTTGGTGAACAGCATAAATAGATTTTTCTAAAAATAGAAAAGAGCATGTATAATAAAAAACAAGAGAAAAAACAAAACAAAAAACAAAGTGACTAATAGTCTTTCGTCACAACAGTAATTTTGGTTTTGTCTGATGTGCTTTGTGCTCTTGTAGAGACTGGCCGATTCTATATTTTTGAGGCCGATCCTGATATTAGGGACTAAAATAATATTCTATTTTCTGATATTCTGTATGTATATAGAATCATGTCTGTGTGTTCTGTGTTGTACCACAAATTGTCTCACAGGAGACATTAATTGATTAATTGTTTTGTCTATAAAATGTAAAAAAAAAAATTGTGAAAAAATACTTCCCAGAGTCCAAAGTGACCCAAAAAGACCCAAAGACTCCTCATTTTACTGTCGAAGATGTCAAAGAAAACCTGCAAAGCCTTACGTTTGAGAAGTTGGAACCAGTGAATATTTGATAATTTTTTACTTGAAAAATGCCTGAATGATTAATCGAACATCAAAATAGTCGAGTCTATGTCCCTCGTGAATGTATTAAAGTTCATTTTAATTGGATGTTATTTCATAGAGGTTGTTGATTCAACTTTATGGTCATCGTGAAGGCTGTGGTTTGTGGTGTTGTTGCATTTAATTGCCCTCATTAACCTAACTGGGTTGGACGAAGCCTTTCTGTTTAAGGCAACACAAGTAAACAACACCACGAACCACAGCCTTCAAAATGACCACAAGATGAACCAATGCTTATCTGAAACAGCTGCAACAGAAACCGAACGTTAGAAACTTTGGGGAGGATGTTTCTGTATTAGACTACATTAGTTTTAGATGCAGCTGCAGCTTGTATAGCATCACATGTCAACTTGTAGTCAACCTCAACAGTTTTTAACCATGATATGCTAAATTTTTAGCGTATTTTTTAGATTTTGTTGTCCTTTTTAAAGATTTACTTCCTAGACAACTTCCATTGAACTGTATTGTTTATTGTTTATTAATAAAGTTTTTGTGTTTTGCTTAATATCTTGTATGTTGTGGCAGGTGGTTTAAAGCTTTAAGTGCTGTTTTGTGGTTTAAAATGTTTCAGTTATCCTGCCTTGGCCTCATTTACTGCTGTTCATTCCAGTCTGACAGGCTGCTGGCTTGCTCAGCTATCTTTGACCACAGGTGCTATAGCTAATGTCCATGGATTCATATCACTACCAGGGTGTAACTCATACTGCACTTCTTTATGTCAGAAACTCTCAAACTCTGCCTTTCAGGTTGGCTTTCAGATTATACATCAATAGCACTTAGGAGAACATCACAATTTTCTTGACTCTGCACAGTGAGTTGGATTTAGTAATGCATCTTACTAATAAATGATCTCAGAAGCATCTCACAACAGTTGTAGAGCACCCTGTTTGCTTACACAAGTAGCGCAGAGTGCTACTGCCTGCTGAAGTGTCATATTCGTGTGACAGAGTTCATAGTCCCTAAGATAGGCACTGAGTTTGATACCAAGTTTACGAAGCAGCGTGGTGGAAAGTTTTTATGTTTACAGACACACCGTCACGTGCACTCCATCAGCAAATCAGACATGCTCACGCGCCATCCCAACAAGCCACGTTACTTACCAGATCGAGAGAAAGGTCTATACTGCAAGGTGTGAACTTTATGCCTTCTCTTTTCAGTGGGTGGAGAATAATTGATGCATTTGTGAGCAACTTCTTCCTGCTTCCTGTCAGCACATCTCAACTGTCACGCAATAATATCTTTGGATTTCTCATCCTCGTATCACAACAGGCAATTCGTGATGGACTCCAGGTCTCGCAGACTTCCTTTTTGTCTGCCCAGCTCAAGGTCGTCCTACACATCAAGTCCATCAGTCTCCTCCTCATCACTGGGCTCCAGTAGATTATACAGTAGAGAGACCGTGCTGAATAATGATCGCTTCCCGAGGGCATCATCGGCTTACAAAGCTGACCTGGACCAACAGGTAGGCTGACGGCACAACCTTCAGGCTTCTTGCACAGAAATCTCTAAAGGCTGTTTTATACACAATGCACACAGCCCTCTGTAAATTTCCCTAAGCATATACAAGTCAAATGGCTGGTCTCTGGTTTGTGGTGTCAGTCTTGTTGTCCTGTCGGAGTGTAACGGTATACAAATTCACAATTCAGTATGTATTCAGTATGTTTGGTTGTTTTTGTCATTCATTTTGAAAAGAATCAAACATTTAAATGTTTGACAGTGGTTCACAGTCCAAAATTCATACTGTAACTGTTAAGGATCTTGAATACTGATATTCTCAATAAAAAAAAAGTAAATAACAAATGTCAGAAATGCTCCACTGTAAGATTCTCAAGGCTTTGACCATGTGCTTAAACCCTGTATTCTTTTGACTGAGTCATGGCCACAGAGATAAACACTCTTATAGCATTCCCTCCACTGTGTTTTTGTTCCATTCCGGTAACGGATGCATTCAGATGTTACATGTCGTAATGTTAAATGATTATATATGATTATATTAAATAAATAAATGTCTTCACAGACAAACCTGACTTAAGTGTTGGCAAACAGTTTGACACGAATCATTGTCTTTTATCACTGTAACTAACTTGGAGGAACGAGACTACATGAGTTTGAATAAGCATGCTAGGCTAACTAGCATGCTACAGCTGATACACAACAACTGGTGCGCCATCAAAATGTTCGGGGTAAAATTCACGCTCTGGAATTTCTATTCCATGTGTGTGAGTAGTAGATATAAACAGATAAAATTACCCATTGGGTCACAGGGTGTGCCAAACCAAGGAAGTCACATACAAATCCATATGTCCTACATGAATAGTTCAGGATGTGTACTGTTACACCCCCATCGCCTTGTATATAATGCTTCACTTAACATGCTTGTTAAAGTTAAGTTGTTAAAGTTGTGTTTGTTTCTTAGCTGTCCTAGATGAACACCAGCTTCATATAATTCAGCCTAGTAGACAAAGGGTGTAGGGTGATGTAGGGTGACAGTGTCAGCTGGAATAGTATTGGTTTAAAGTGATATTCCGCCACTGAGTAATAGTCCACTCAGTATGTACTCACCCCTATGCCGATGTGAGGATGGGTGAATATCTTCAGTTCACAAAACAATCCTGGAGTTTCAGCAGAAAACAGGGTTGCAGCTAGTGGCAGTGATTGGCGACCAAATGTAAATGTAAAAAAAAAAGAACACAAAACAAACACAAAATGTCTTCATCCTGCTCGTGTGGTGTAATCCAAGTGTCCGCGAGCCGCAACATTAAAATTTAACCACAAAAGACGCCATTTACACCAGGTAGGATGTAAACATGGCGTCAATCTTGCGAGACTTCGTATATCTCTTAATGGAAGCGCGTGTGAAAATATTGCGACATTTTGTGTTTGTTTTGTGTGTTTTGTTTTTTTTTTACATTTACATTTGGTCTCCAATCACTGCCATTAGCTGCAACCCTGTTTTCTGCTGAAACTCCAGGATTGTTTTGTGAACTGAAGACCTTCACCCATCTTCACATCAGCATAGGGGTGAGTACATGCTGAGTGGACTATTACTCAGTGGTGGAATATCACTTTAAGTTGGATAAAACAGTCCAGAGCAACAGTAACAGCAACTGCAGTTGTTTGGCCCACATGATCCAACTGTATCTGTGTTGCTATTTCACTTGGGGCTTTTCTCATCTGCCTTCTTAGTGTATTCCAGCGAGAGGGCATTCAAGTAAGCTCTTTTCTTCCAGCTTCCCCCAGGAGCACGGTACAGTAGCTAACGACATTTATCAGTGGTGCATCAGCAGACACGTTGGAGGTCTTTTTATAGGCCAGCCTAGATTCCTTGGCACACGATGTGTGTATTTTAGTCCTGCTTCTCGTCAAGGCTCGTCTGAAAAGATAGTGTTACTGTTGGTTGGGGCCCTGTCTAGTTGTTCTTCTTCTTTCCAGAAGAGTCCCACGCTAGGTGCAAAGACCCAACAAACCCCTCACCTTCCATGATTTAATTTATTGTGTGTGTTCCGGGATGAGCCCCAGTTTAAGATGTGAGTTTAAAGACAAATCCCTGTGGTTGTTTCCTCACTGTGAGTCTCATGAACCCTTACTATGAACTCAAAATGGGAATGTTTACAAGAAAATGAAGTTAGTTTTCTACAGTTACAGGCCATCAAAGGTATGCTGTGGAGTGTCCTGTAAACAAACGTAATGTTTACATGCAGTGTATCTTGCAGAATACACCAACCTCAATCGCCAACATTTCCAAAGTCAATCTTTTGAATATTCTAAAACCTATTGCTTACATCCATGTTAAGGTCAGCTAGCAGTCTTCCTCTCTCCTCCTTGTTGTGTATTTCCAAGTTTCTTGGCACATTACAACCACTAGAACAAGCATGGAACTGCAGGAATCTGTGTTGCGCCACATGCTTGTGCACGAGATGCAAACAAAATGAACTACTCATCAAAACATTGCTCCATAGCGCCACTACCAGAAGACAGGAAGAGTATGTGCACATGCATGAGTGCTAACTAATGCTACATGTTTTACTTTCTCTGCTTTTAAAGAATTCTCGTCTCCTGAGGTCGTCCAGAGACTACAGCACCTCTGACAGCTGGAAGTTGCCTTCTTCTCTGACGTCCTCCAGCAGCAGATCTTATGACCGCCCGTGGGCTGAATCCTCTCTCAACAGCAGGAGCAAACTGGTACTGGAGATGTACTATGTCATTTGTTTGTAGCAGGCAAAATCAAGCCTGATTAAATGTATTTTTTTTCAAACATTTAAACATTTTAGAATAGAGATTAGAGGAATATTTCTCAACAATATCATTGTAATATAAATGTAATTTTTAATGTCTGCCTTTGTTCCCAGAGTGATTCTGAGGGGAGGTTGGGGATGCGCTCAGTTCTGTTGAACGCCACTGATGATGGCGATTCTAAAAGGGCCAAACTGTCATACAGCAACAGAGGACTGTACTCAAGAACACCCAGCACTTCAGTTACAGGACCCACCTATTCCAGTAATGGGCTTAGCAGTGGCAGAGGTACATAAAATCAGACTTATGGAGGTCAAAAACTGTCCTACAAGGACACTTTTTGAACCTGTGTCTTATTGTTCTGATGTGGAGAGGACATGACGATCTAATGTGTTAATTTAAAGTTTGTCCGGAGCGCACCCCCACCACCTGGCTTGAGCTGCCCACTGTATTTCCTCATTTTACTTCGCTCACCTGCAGTGAAGGGCTGAGGCATCTCCAAAATCAGATGGCTGTTCTTTTTGCTGTGTTGTTTGCTCGTTAGCTGTGGAAACTAACACAGATGATTCAGTGTCTATGTTCATTCACAGCTAACACACAAACCTCACCGGGTATTTAGTGTGTAGGATGGTCTGATTCGGCTTCAGTGTGGTTGGTAACAGTAATCAAACTGGGTTGACAGTGGCACATCTGTGCTAACATGAGTGGTTAAATTAGGTTACATTAGTAAAATGTCACCATTACCGCACCACTAAATCAAAATATAATGATGAGTGTTGCATTTTGGGAAACGAAAAAACTATAATAAGCCATGTTGGTGGCTTGTTCCCATATATGCTTGCAGTAATGCAGCAACAGTCAGTCTGATGTGGAAATAACTGGCAGCTTCTGAAGCCATGACACGTCACTAATAAATGTCTTAACTCTGAGTGTAGGTGTTGGGTGTATCAGTTTTGTTGTCAGTTGTACTGCAGCATCAGCTTGCTGATGCTATTTGTAAATTCATTACTAACTCTGTAAAATCCTTTGCAAGTGTTTGGGAAGTTAGCTACAGCAACAGCTAGTTTTAAGCTAGTTACTAAATCACATGGCACCATTTAAAAACTTTTTAAAAAAATTTTAGCAAGTAAAAGTCCTAAATCAAATATGTATAATCAGATAGATGCTGCAGCATCACATAAGCAGTAAAATGCCAAAAATAAATATTTTTAGGAGACCAAATGATATATGAAAGACCCCCTCCAGTAAAAATAGCATTTTTAACCTAGTTAACAAGTCCCTGTGGTGTTTTTCATGTGTTACAAGACATATCAGGAACAAAGTAAGCAGTAAACACCACGTCTGAGGATTTCTTGCTTTGAAACTACAGTGAGCAAGGGCAGTCTAAAAAAAATGGATTTAGTCATGCTGGGTATACGACATCATCAACCTAAGGAACCAATTCCGTCAATCAAGGGGGTGGTGCTATACATATCATTAGTGGTGATGCCCAGCCCACAGGAGAAGCCGGATGTTGCTAGTTACCATGATTAGCTAGCAAAACAGAGGAGAAGCCAGGTGCAGCTAGCTGGGGATTGGGGAGAGGGCAGGGACTACTTGGATTTTCATGAATCCTTTCATACTAAATAAAGGCAGGGTGTAGAACTGCACGCAAGTTATTTGAACTTATTTTGCAGAGAAACATTAGTGACTGGAGGTGAAATCTTTTTTCTTAATTTTAGTTTAGTAACATGATCTTGGCGGAATGTAAAAGGCAGAGGTCGATGGACCAGTGACCTTGAATGCAGTTATGTTTCATGTTGCATTTCAGTGGAATAAGGACACCAGTAAGTGGTTTGGCACACAGAATACTGGAGCAAGAAAAATTAAAGTTGTGTCCCCTTTTCTATTCATTCAATTGAGAATTGATTCCGAATTGAATTGGACAGCAAAGAATCAGAATCAAATTGAATCGTGACATTTTGAAAGACTCCCACCACTATTGTAGATGTAGATATGACTTTATTTATATATATATATGGATATGTATGTGTGTTTCAGATGTAGATGTATTCATGCATTTTAGAAGTGGTGTGAAATAAATGATGATGCTAACATTAAAGTTATTTAATCAAATATTTGAATAAAGTAAGTGGTATGTTGTTTCAACAAGAAACAAGTTCATGTAAGCTTTGCCATTTGGTTCAGTTAGCTACATAAAAGTTGAACCTGGCATTTACTATGTGCAAATACTTAGCAACAACTAATCTCTATGCTAGAACTGCTGCATGTGGTGCAACCGGTTTTAGTTTGGTGATCTGCAAATCTCCACTTAACAAATACTTTTGTTACAGCCAGGCTAAGTTCAAACTTTGAACCAGCTCCACGTGTTAAGTGTTCTGTAAATTGGGAGTGGGTTGTGGAACATAAGTCTATGTACATGGCTTCTGTCAGCAGTAGATTTACTTCTTAATCTATCATAATTTCAACTAGCAGTCACCAGACATGGATACTTATTACAGAAATGTCAGGACACATGAGAAATTGCTGATGATTAAACTGAAAAATTATGTTTTTCAGTCTGTACTGTATCTGGTCTTTTTTATAAAGTGTTGCTTTTCTCAATAACAGTAAAATAGCTAAGAACTGAAATGAGATGTCAAGTCAAATTGAAATTGATCATTCTCAACTATATTAAACTGATTTAGAAAATGAACCCAGCAAACCTCAAAACAGCTTGTCTACTCTTTTGTTAACAGGTACAGCTGAAAAACAAAATGACACGTGTGATTCATCATGGAGCTCGTGCCGTTTACTCTCACGGTCTTCGTCGTCATCTTCCTCCTCAAATCCGCTGCTGTCCAGGAGAGAGCAGGAGACAAAGAACGAGTCCAGTCTCCCAGGTCTGGGAGACAGAAGGATCAGGACTCCTGGATTGACTTCCTCATTGTGTAGGCAAATTTTGTGACATAAACACAGAATACAAATGTGTTATATAGAAGCCAGTCTCACACAAACTGCTCTTTTCTCCTCTCCTTTCAGATCAGACAGACAGGGTTACCTCCACATATGCACAGGGAGCTCGGCCTAAAGAGACATCTTACACTGCCTCTTCCTCCTCCTCTTACTCCTCTGCTGCTAGAGAAAGCTCCCTAAATCGGCACCTCTCCTCCTCCACCTCCCACCGGCCTTCTCCTCTGGTGCGTGACTTCAGTGACAGACCTGCTAGCCGTTACTCCTCCACGCTCCACTCATCTCAGGAACAAACAGGAAACCATGAATCCTCCTCAGATATCTCCTCCTCTTACTCCTCCCGCACCCCCTGGTACACCACTCCCCTGGCCAGACCAGAGGCCACCTCCCTCCTCGGCCGGCCCCTGAAGGTGCAGAGCCGGAGGGCCGTCGCTCCACTCGTCGCCTCTTGTCTCGTCTCTTTTCACGGCGCTCCAGCCAGGACTCCTCCAGTGGATCTTCCAGTGTTCGTTCCCTTGATGATGACAGTCCGTCGACTGGTGGAGAGTCTGTGGACAGTGACGAGGGAGCCAGGGTGTCTAATGTGGAGTCTGATGCTGCTGGAGGGTCGGAGGCGACGTTGGGTGGCCTTAGGAATCGTAGAGCAGACCTCGCCCCTATCCAGGAAAACAACAGCGACAGCTATCGCGGTGGCCCGCCTCGGCCCAGGATGTCGCTGTGGAGAGAGCCCGGTGTCGGCAGTAGCAATACCACAAGCAGCAGCAGCAGCAGTGGCGGAGGAGGCAGCAGCTCCTCCTGGCTCTCCTCCTCCCTCCGTGGCCGCTGCCCTCCCCTCCTGTCTCGCCTTAGAAGACACGCTAGGGACGAGAGCGCACACTCAGCTGCTGGCTTAGAAGATGGCTACAGCCGCCCGCAGCATTTAATTAGGAGGTGGGATCACCTGGAGCATAAAGCATCACAGGATGACGATGACGATGAGGAGGACGATGAGGATGAAGATGAAGAGGAGAAAGAAGAGGGAGCAGTTGGTTTAGAGGCCTTTGGTGCAGGTCGTCCCTGCGAACTCGAGGATGAAACGTTACCTGAACTTGAAGATGGCGCAGTTCAGTTTTCACCACGCCGCAGAGTCGGAGTGTATGAGAACATTTCAGTGTCAGTGGGTCCACTGAGCGCTGCTGAGAGCACGCTGGACAGCCAGAGGGAGAAGACCATCTCCAGTAGGGATCAAGAGAAGCTGCGCAAGATCAAAGAGAGGTAATGGATTTTGATCTTCCACATAATATGCATTTATTACCCCTTGTCCTCTTAGAGAATACTGGTATGTATTAAATAATGTGCTTATAGTGCTTTCACGTGCTCCTGGGATGGTTCTATTTCCCTGAGTTGGGAAGTCATTATTGCAACTTCAGTGTGTTCATGAACTTTTAAGTTTTAAGTGGGGAAAAAATGAATTTTCACAAACACACAGGCACAATGGAGATCTTTGTTTTGAAATCCTTTCATCAGAAACCACACAGAGAAACGTCTGCACTTCATGAAATGACCACGGCATTGATTTGCAAGCTGCCATTTTTAAAAAACTGAGTGAATAAAACAAAATTGTGGTCTGTGCAGGATGTGTCTAGTGATGGCTGAGCCGTACCATGCAGTGATGATACAGCATTAGAAGTGTCTCAACAAAATCTCACTCTCAGACACTTTGATTTACATCTTTCATCCTATGTATTTAACATTTAACAGAAAAGAAGACATTACAAATATGCATATAGTGTTTTTATTGTCCATAGTCGAAATAGAACTTTTGAATGTCATGAGCAACGATTTTTATGACTGTACCTTTTTTTTTTTTTTACTACAAATATACATCAGTTGTAGCACGATGTAAGTCTACACTAAAATTCTTTGTAACTGTCTTTTTACAATCTGTGGCAGTAAAATGTTTCAAATAGTATCTTACATTAAATTAGCAAGTTTGTAATAAAATACTTTTTCTTTCTTTGACTTTTAGCCTCTGGTCACTTTATTAAATAAGGTAGGCAGGCCAACAGTGACTCACTTGATACAAGTCCACCCTGAATATAAAGATTACTAGTAACCCTCTTCAGCTTGGCAAAACATGTTGGGTTGATGGTATAGTAGTACTGAATGCACAGAGATGAAATTGATGTTCACTGTTATCATTAACAAACTTTTATATATTGCATAATTTAGTAACTGTACGTTAAACCTCTGTATGTTTAAGTTTTTATGTACAAAACAGGAGATGCTAAAACTAGGTATGGTACTCTGCAATCGGTGGAACTAAATATCCTCTTTTTCGGATACAGGCTGCTACTGGAGGATTCTGACGAGGAAGAAGGTGATCTGTGCCGAATCTGCCAGATGGGGGAGGAGTCAGCATCCAACCCCCTGATTCAGCCTTGCCGCTGTACAGGCAGTCTGCAGTACGTCCACCAGGAGTGCATCAAGAGGTGGCTTCGCTCCAAAATTGGCTCGGGTAAATACAAACCTCCAGATGCCGTCAACAACAACAAACCTACAAACCACGTCATGTCAAATGAGTCAGTGTGTTGTTTTTTTTGTTTTGTTTTTCCATGTTTCCTTCCTTTAGGCACAAACCTTGAGGCCATCACAACATGTGAACTCTGCAAAGAGAAACTGCGTTTGAACATAGACAACTTCGACATTCAGGAGTTATACAGGACACACGTCCAAGTGAGTCACCATCTTACTTCCTTTAGTCAGAGAATTGAAATTCAACATTTACAACACTGTATTCATACCTTTTTCATTTCTAAATTCATTGTGATTTTATAAGTTACATAATTAATTGATAAACTATCTACAAAAATAGAAAAGGGCCTCAAACACCAGTTTGAGACCCAGACTAATTCACAATGCCAGGAAGGCTAGCATTCTGCACCATCTTTTTCAAAACACTAAATGAGGAAATATCTTTTAACAGTGTTGTTGCTCCGGAATAGTTCCACAGACTTTTATAATGTATGTCAAGCAGCACTGAAAGTACTAAGACATTTTATGTTGGGGTATTCTTTATCTTGTAAACCATCTGCTGTGGGTGTTCTGGATAGAAACAGTTTGCTGACGGGTCTTCTTCTTGCTTTCACAGTCAGAATATGATGAGTTCATCAGCAGCGGTCTGTATCTGGTGGTGCTGCTTCATTTCTGTGAGCAGAGGTTCTCTGATGTCCTTGGAGCAGTCGATGCAGCTGGGGTGAGAACACAGACACACACACATTCACAGACACACTAACCAGATTTACACATTCAGTGCTAATTCAGTATTATGAGTGATCATATCTTCACTAGACTACTCAACTACCTCAACATCGGTGAAAGAGCCATTTGTATTTTATTTCTAGTCTGTGTACATTCATGTTTGCACACTTGAACCACAAACACTCAAGTCAATTCTGATTGACAGTTTGAAAATGTTTCAATGTTTGAAATGTGGTAGAATAGAAATCTTGAAAAGAGAAACTTCTTCCTTTTCTCACCAGTTATTCAACCTGGTGAGAATTCTTCACGAACACATGGACAATCTTGAAAGTATGTTGCTTAATCCTTCCCTCCCATGCTTACGTGTCTGTTGAAAGTCCGTCCTCATGTTTAAAGCTATCAGATTTTCTCCACGTCACAGAACTCTATCTCACGTGTGGTTTTCATTGTTACATTCATTATGTGGCAAAAGAATTTGACTTGACGTCTCTGGATTGCAGATCCCCAGGGCGAAAGTGACGAGGAGATCCGAGACAACAGACCATCTATTGATTTTCTGACCTGGATGACGATCTTGAGGAGGAGTACTAATCCTGCCATAGTGGCAGAATGAGGGTAAAAAAAAACAAAGTGGGTCAGAGGATCTGAAATTGCAGGGCTACTCCACGCCATATGGTAGCTCACCCAGTTTTCACACATGCTTCGACATCGTCTTATTCATCTGAAATGCAGCGGCAGTGAGAGAAGCCGAATGCTCAGAACGCGTCTCGGCTTTTGCAGATATGCAAACTTGAAAATGAACTAGTGCGTAAAATCTTTTGGTTGACACCACCACATTTCTGTTTCTATGAGAGTGCACTTTACTCAATTATAATAAAATAAAAATGCAAGTCTTTTTAACTGTTATACCACAAGTGCTTTAATGTTAAAATGAAACGGCAGAAAGTGAAAAGAGCGCAGGACACAGTGACAAGTACTTAAGTTTTGGTGGCAAGAGAGGCTTTTGGGAGAGACTATAAAAAGTGGTGATTATTCCTTTTATTGTCTGTTTTCTCTGACTTTTCCCACTGAGAATATAAGTTTAAATAAGAACTTAACCCATCAACAGAATTTCTTTGTTTCAGTGTTTGAAATGCTTTATGTATGTACAAATCTAGTTTCATGCTTTCAATTTTGGGAATAAAGATCGAATGCAAACTGTCTTTACTGTTAAGTCTTATTTCCTGTTATACATTGATTTACTTTATTGTTTCAGGCACAATATAGTTTACAAGGTAGGGATGTCACAATATATTTAAAATCCTAATAAAAATGGTCTCAATGCCGTACTCAACTGTGATAAAGCCTGCTGCAATGTTACATGGTTAATTTTTTTGTTTTATGAAAAGACTGCTGCATTGTTTTTGTTTTGCAATTGCACGTAGATTGAAACATTCATTGCCAAAGACAATTCATGCCATTTTCTTTGCACATGCTTAGGTCATGGCTGGTTTTATTTTACTTTATCAAAGAAGGAAAGCAGAAGAACTTTAGTTAAAAGGAAAAATGAAATTATATACAAACAAAATGCTGTATACATCAGTTTTAGTATTTAATAAGATTTTTTTATGCAATTTGTCTTTTGTCTTTTTGGGGAAAAATAAAAAAACCAACATGGACTCAGATTTTCCTTCATATCCTTTGTACTTTTTTGCCAGTTTGGACTTGAAATGGGTCTTAAATTGCATTCAAAGTGGCCTTAACTTGTTGAGACCTGTTGAAACCCTGCCAGCGTAACTCTGGAGCAGGAGAAGTCAGCTTTCTTGGTCAATACAGCACATACTGAGGAAGTTATTGCTTCACTTGACTAAAGTTTACCATCAACACTTAATGGAAACCCACACAAAAAGTTCCACATTTCCCTTTGATGCTGATCCAGTCAGTTGTCTGTGAATAACTAAACAACAGCTCTACGGTTCAGTCTTGTACGTTCTCTTTTAGGGTGAATTTTACCTTTAAAATCCATCTCAAAATGACTTTTTAATATGAGACAGTGAAACAAGTCTCAACCTCATTTCTAACTTAAGCCTGACTAACAGACCTTTTTCACAGCAGCCATGTTCACATGTAATAGTAAAAACAGGTGTTACCAATGATATAAATTAAGGTCAAGCAGTCAGGCTGCTGCTATTGTGCATGTTGGCCTTAGTATCATTGGTAACACCTGTGTTTACATCTCTTATAATAAATAAACAGTCTACAATCATAGCTTTACATCATTACAGTGAAGAAGAATGACAAGGACAAGTCATTGAAGAGGAAATTTTATTGTAAGGATACTGTACCCGATTTCAGCTGACAGATCTTTGTAGGAGTGGTGGGAAAGTTAAAAAAAACACCTTAAGATTTGGTTTACAACTTGATATGAATGGGTTAACAAGCCGTACTGAGGTCGTTCCACAAACTGAAGGGAAAGCTCAGGCTTTTTGACATTCAAATGACGACTCAGAGCATCTTTGGTTCATTCTGTTACAAAACAAACATCATCACATATTTACAAAGCATTCACAGCAAACGGCAGTGCAATTTGAACGTCTTTAAGTACCCTCCAAACTCTCTTTGTGCTTAAACATAGTAGGAACTGTAGCTCCACGACATTATTAAAGTGCGTTCTTGCTCAGTAGTTAAGTGCATAGGAAAGTTTGATGTACACAAACAGACAAATGATACAAACTGGTGTCTGAGACAGTGTCCTACACTTTTTAAACTAATCAGCAGGAAGAAAATTTAAGATTTTTCTCTTTCATCAGTTTTATGTTGACGACTAAAACGTATTGTTAGGTATGAATAAGTCAACTGAATCAGTAAATACATTGAAATCACCCAATCCAGTGGCTTAAAAACTCCCATTTCTTCTGAAGTGATGATGTTAAAGGCACAGTCAGTGAAATTTTCATCAATGGCGAGTGTTTCTACTTGTTTAAAGGCACAGTCCAACTTAAAACACAAATGTATTTTCTTGATTAGAGTGCAGTTTCTCAGTCCAGATAGTTTTAAAGGCTAATTTCAGTATTTTGCAACCTGGTCTTACTATGAATAGAGGGTTTTTACAACCAAAGCAGAGCTGATGAATAGTAAACAGCTTTTACTTCTGTCATTTTGGGCACAGATCCATGCACAGAGAGACAACTTCACCCTAACCTCTGAAAAACATGAAGTTGTCCCCCTCACTGTGCAGTGCATTATGTCATCTATTTATTTATGTTACTGAGTAAATGACATATGTGCCGACTGTGCCAGTAGATCGAAGCAAATGAGCGAAATCAGTGATGATGTAACTAAAGTTTTACTCTGGAAAAAATATGTCCTAACCATCCTACCTTCTAACAATGACACTTGTAAACAATATAAAGTAGGAAGTAACATAGGAAGTGGGGCTAAAACTGACCTGTTTTCTACTTCTCTCAGCTCGTAGTAAAAGTCTGCATAATAAACAGGAAGTCTATACAGCGGTTCTGCTGCCAACTCCAAGTTTTAATGAGATCTACTCCTGTCTCTGAATGAAGATAACCATGTTAAAATCACACTTTTGCAAAGGGAGTCTGGTTAGTTCGCTAGAGCAATAAAACAGCTGTTTCTGGTCAGACAAAATATATCTTACTCTTTAAAAATGGTAAGTGGAGATCCTTTCCTTTCCGTGATGTAAGACACTTAAAATAATCAGTCAGTGGCAAAAACAGGCACTTTTAGTGGACGTACTTTTAACGGTGTGCAGTTGCCCACAGGGATATATTGTAACTTATTTCTTCGTCTGTTGGCTGCAGCGCTCTCCGTCACTACTGGACCAATTTCAAAAACTGTTTGAAAAATACCAACTTTTTACCCTTTAATGTGATTTGCTGAAGCTGTAGCTCAGGCCAACATATGGAGCTAAAGAACTCAACAGGCAAGTGTCTCATAAAATATAACAAAATCTTTAACGACATTCTTTAGTTTCTTCCTTTGGCTTGTGGATAATTACGGAGCGTACTTTGGTAGAAAACAGTTCTAAAATGATTCAGTGACCTCTGGGAAGTAGTGTGGATACTGGAGAATCTTTCTAGAAATACAACACTCCAAGTCAAAGAAAAACAAGTTTTACTGTATTTTCAGGTGAACTGGCCTTTAAAAAGCTATTGATGTATTAAATAATTGTAACCATGTGGAAATCAAACCTTCTGAGTTTGAAAAATAAAACTGGAATAGTTTGAATAAGACAGTATAAATCAATAAATGCACGTTTTGTTTGATAGTTTGGAGTCACTCATACATCAGTGCAATTTAACCCTGTTTATAAGGCTAAAGGGGAGTGTTTGTCAGGCTGCATATTTCTGTAAATCAACTCAAAATGTTTTTACAATCTAAAAAAAAAGAAACCCACAGAACTCTACCAGCCCACTAACATCAATGATCAACATTTACCAGAAAGCTTCAGCCCGAGTATTTACATTAAGTGTAACACTGGACTTGTCATACACACAATCTAAAACAACCCAAATTAAGAGTTTTGGCAGATATTCACAATTCTCCAACAGTATTTACAGTTTTACACATAATTGTAGAAAGTTTGAAGGCTTGAGCGGGATAAATAAATAATTTAAAAAAGGGGAAGGCTGCATCCGCTCAGGCTGAAACGTACTAAAATGCACAGAGGCAGGCTCATCCCCCACTCCCTGAGGCTGATTACTTAAGCAAGCTCAGTCAGCAGCTGTTATAATACTGGTGGCGTCCACGTCGTCTAATGTCCTCTCGTAGCGGACGGTGAAGAGAAGTAATGTTTTTTCTTCTTATAGATGACAAACCGATGGCTAACATGAGAGTGAGGAGGACCACGATGAGCAGGCCGAGTGCCACTGGGGAGCCTCCAGACTCTGAGGAGCAAACGTGAAGTTAGTCAGTCAAATTTTAAAGGGTTTTGTGTTTCCACTGAACAAGATGTCATCAGATTTGAGTTCATACAGATTTTGTCAGACTGCAGACTCTGTGTAAGACAGTTAAAAGTATTTAAACACAATATTTACTGGGATAAAACATGCAAAGTATCTTAACTTTTGAAAAAGCTGGAGCTTTGGTACTGAGATGAATTTGCCTGTTCAATAAAGCTAACACGTTTAATCTGTGCAAAAGCTGAAAGTGTAAAAATGAAATTTGCTGTTTTATATAGAGTATTTCTTAGCCGGGTCCAGCAACTTCCTAAGTCTGTTTTTTTTTTTTTTGACTGTTAACTTTTTACCTTTCGAGAGAAGCAGGCTAGCTGCTTCCCCCTGTTTCCAGTGTTTGTGCTAAGCTAAGCTAACCAGCTGCTGCCTCCAGAGGGCAGTACTATGAAGGAAGCTCGACACAGCCAGGCTTTCTTTGCATGAGTTGGCTCTGCAAAACCAAAAACCCCAGTCAAAGATAACGGGTATCATGACGGGTTAGCTATCAACTTTCTTTGTTAACTTGGGCTTTCTTCTTCAGGCTCTGTGCGTGTACGCATAAAATGGGGTGTTTGGTGAGTCATGTGACTCAGTGAGGGATTGTGTGCCGCCTACTTCAGTCAAGACAAACAAGTCATTCGAATACAGTAATAGAAAAAAATATTACTATATGAATATATTAATGCGATGTAATTCTAATGTGACAACTGCACATTAAACAATTAAACTTGTTAAGTATTTGATACTGTAATTTTCTAATCACTGTTCTGAGCTGCAGTATCATCAGTGCAGACTGGATCAAGCATAAACACATTCAAAGTGTCTGTAGCTGCTTCATTATTATTTTACTGTGCGGATGATCAAGGGTGTAAAATTAAAAGTATTAATATGATCTGAAACAAATGGGAAACGATTATTTTCTGGATCACCACCTGAGGTTCCCATGGCAACGCAATGCATACGGTTTGTGCTGCTGTAATTACATTGCACAGCTTTGTTCTGTGACATTAGATGTGACTCAACAGGTTTGCACATAATGTCTTCCCTCAGCTGACAATCTACCCACTAATCTCGCTTAGTAGTACACCCCTCAGATGCATACGTATTTACAGCAGAGAGTGGTATCTTCTCATCTAACTCTTGGCAACAAAGTGAAGATGTGAATTTCCCAAAATGTCAAACTATCCTTTTAATGCAGTCGTGATACTCACTTGCTCTAGTTTTGCAGACAACACGGCTGTAGCTCGCCTTGCAGTTGACAAACTTCCAGGTTCCTTTATCTCCCACCATCATGACGGCACAGTGGGGCTCCAGCTCCTTCCCCTTAGGCAAGGCCCCAGACTGCCAGTTAGAGTAAGCCAGAGTTGAGCCATCCTGCCAGGAGACAGGCTTACCTGAGAGGAGGAACGAGGAGATAATGAGATCACTGTCTCACAACACAAATGTCACAAATGTGTTTTTTTGTAGGATGCTGAGGGTAATATTTGACACAAATGAATAACAAAGAATTAATAAAATAAGAAAATACTAACACGATTAAAGATATTTGTTAAAACAACATTATTACACTTTTTGGCCACTTGGGCCGACGCAACAAGCTGTAAACACACTGACATATATGGTGATATGTTGTTTGCAAACAGCTGTGAGTCCAATATTCTCTCTCCTCTTAGCTCCGTTTTTGGTCTCTACACCAACTGCTGAGGGAAATATCTGGCTCTTTAGCTGCTAAATGCTCCACTGCGTTCACAAGCTAGTAGCTAACTTTGCAAGCCTGATATACCTGATTTTGCTGACAAAAGCTGCCTGCTGTGGCTGAAAACGATGCCAATGATGATATCAGTGAGACTGAACCAAAACAGTAAAGTTTCAGGCTGCAAGACCAAAACAATGAGTTGAAAGAGTAAAATGCTCTGCAGCACTGAGCTGAGCAGCAGAGCTGGGTGATAATTCTCTGTGGGTTTGTCTCTAGGAGCGCTACATTCGACAGTCCTTTGATCCCTTGCTAATATAAACATATTGATTGTGCGGCTTTAACTGAAATCAGTAGAAAATTCAATAAAAGCAGAAGACTCAATTTAATTTGTTGTTTTGAATCATGAGTTTCCTGATCAAATCAGGTAATGAATGGTCCTGTGGTATGTTTCTGAAACAAGTTAAACACTGGTTTAGGGCTGAAACTAACAGTTATTTGCAGATTACTTTCATGATTAACTGATTGATCATTTAGTCTATAAAATGTCAAGAAATTGTGAAAAATGCTAATCACAATTTCCCAGAGCCCAAAGTGCCAACAGTGCCAAAGACCCTTCATTTACTATTATAAATGACAAAGAAAAGCAGCAAATCCTCACACTTAAGAAGCTGGAACCAGCAAATGTTTCATATCTTTACTTGAAAAATGACTAAGGTGAGTAATCGATTATCAAAAAAGTTGTCATCTAATTTTCTTTAAATCAAATAATTGTTGCTGCTCTACACTGATGTATTACTATTTGTTTTATTTCCTGCTTTGTTTTCTTAATATGTAAACAGAAGGGTCAACCACCGTAAATTTAAATACCTCTGACTCCTAAATTAAGTGAGAGTTACTTAAATACTGAGATTTTCTTCTTATACTCACTTCACTTAAACTCAAGTTAATAATGTTTTTTGTTGCTTTAACATTAAAATTTGTTGTAAACATTGTTGTTAACAGGCCTATATTGTAAATTATGCTCATATGAGAAACATAACAGGCAGATTTTTCATCCAAAAGTCAAAGTCTAAAATGATATGCATGAATATAATCATAATGAAGTAAGCTCTGAGCCTAATTCCACTCACTGCATAATTTTGAAAAACGCCAAAAAGTGGCGAGGTGACATTTTGAGCCATTCTCAACCCATGAAATGATGATTTTGATAAATTTATTATCTAATGTCAATATTAACACCAGCATTGATGTGTTTCATAAGTGTGCAGTACCTCTTTAATAACTGCAGTTTGGAAGTGGAATATTAACTAAATCCCCTACAATAATTTAATATCTCACTTCTATGTTAAATGATGGTGTTTACCTTGAGAATCAAGGACCACGTCGAGCCACACTCGACCGGTGATCAGAGGGTCATCATTCATGTACTTGGACACGAACTCGTTCTCCTCTGTGGTTTTTATCGTCAGCAGTTGAGCATCTGTCGGTAGAAGAAGAAAAAAACAAAAACAAATGGTGTACTACAGTAGCTTCAGATGAATACTAATTATAACCCTCCACACACCAAACAACGACTCACCCATGCTCTGACAGATGCTCTTGGCCTGCTCCATGCTGTACACGCTGTAGTTGTAGAAGCTCATGTTGAAGGCGTAGCAGTGATCCTTGTACTGCACCCACTGGGACACACTGTTGCTCTGAGGGCAGTGACTGGCCTCCGGGGCAGCCTGCAGTCTGGCTCCTGATTCGCAACAACACAGAAACAAGGTGGGCGACAGTCAGAGCCACTCTAACACAAATTAAAGGGATAGTTCTGATTATTTGAAGTGGGGTTATGTGAGGTAGTTATCGCTGGTCAGTTTGGAGAAGTAGAGAGGAGTAACCACCACGAAAGCAAAGGAATATACTGCTGTGAACAAGATCAGCTACAAAATGTATTTTAGCCACCTAAAAATACTGGTAATAGAACTTAATTTTTATTTGTTTTTATGACAAGTCCAAAATGTACCATTTTACCTGAGATCAAGGAAAATATTAATGGTGTACTGATAATGGTCTCATGAGAGCCAGTGTCAAAACCAACCAAATATGACAGTTTAAGGTAATTTTAAAACATAAAGAACAGTTTCTTTACGCTTGATAATGTCAGGTTGTCATGACAAAGACATTGACAGGTTATGTTGTCTTCAAGTTATCATGACAAAGGCATTAACAGGTTATGCTGTCTTGGTTAATGTCAAGTTATCATAACAAAGACATTTTTGGCTTGATCAATGTCAAGTTTCATAACAAAAGCACTGACAGGTTATGTTGTCTTGGTTAATGTTAAGTTGTTGACATCTGCAACACTGTCAACTTTGCATTAGAAATGACATAACTGACATTAAATGATTGTCATAAAAGTTCATAAAGACTGACAGGTGTCATGACACTGTTATGCAATGACAGTCTTATGCCCATTGCTTCTAATAAAGTGTTACTAAAAAGTATATTTTACCGCTTAACTTGCCATCATACACCCTTTTTTGACCTGAAACCGCTGTTATATAAGACATATATCGCTCTCTCCAAACCTACCAAACTCCATAGGCAAAAACAGTAATTTTACCTTGCAGAACATGTTGAGTTGTTGGCCTACAACTCCCACAATTTGTTTGTTTGTTTGTGTTTTCTGTGACTTTTGTGAATCCAAACTAACCTTTTAAAACACCAAAGTCACAAAATAACACAAAAAGTTTAACCAATCGAGGCAGCTGTAGACCAACAACTCCCACGTCCTGCGAAGTAAAATGGATGATTTTGCTAATAGAGTCTGGTTGGTTTAAAGAGAGCGATATTTGGCTCATATTAGCATGGTTCCCCACGGGAAAAGGTTGTCTGATTGCAAGGTTAAATGGTGAAAATTTTCCAACTATAACATAAACTGATTTTTTAAGTGGCCCTGTCCACACCAGAACAAAGCTTAGGTTCATGCACTGGTGCCCCCGCTCCCCGCCCAAAACTGAGGGTTTGTCAGCCTCCACCTGTCACCTAAGTGCCTCATACAACCCCATTCAAATAATCCAAACTTTCCCTTTTGTTCACGGGTACATGTATCCCTTTTACAAAATGGTACAACTATTCTGTAACACAACAAAGCATTCAATGGTGCTGGTTTTCTCCCCTGTATCAATCATTTTCCTTTACCTGTGTTATGAAAGAGGAATAATGTTGTTCTAAATATAAAAACCACATCAGTGTCTTACTCTGGGAAGCAGTGGTGATGGTAGTGGTGTAACAGATGGCTCCGTCTACCAAGTCATTGCAGCTGGTCTGCAACCAGACCCCAGCAGGGGTTACAAAAACACAGCTGGAGCTCTCCGATGAGGAAGAAATGACTTTGTAGTCCAAACTCGTTCCATCGGACCACTCGTAGGGAGAACCACTAACCTGCACAGAGAGACAGGGAGACATGCAGTCACGTTAGCCCATCTGGTTTTCAGATGAAGTGAAATTATGAGCAAAATATTCTGAGGCACCACCATGTGGAAAAAAATACAAATGAGATGTACTTATGATGTACTCATTGTTTCGTAAACTCAATTATACTAAAAGGGACAGTTTGGATTATTTAATGTGGGGTTGTATGAGGTACTTACCAATAATCAGGGCATTAACTACAGTAGATGACGGCTGGCATGCCCCCAGTTTGGAGAAGCAGCAAAACACCATTATATAAGCCAAATACCAACCAAACTCCATAGGCGAAATCAGTAATTTTACCTCATGTAACACAGGAGTTGCTGGTCCACTGCCCCTAAATATGTTAGTATGTTTCTGTTTTTTTTGTGACTTCTGTTTTTTAAAAGCAGAGTTCAGATTCACAGAAGTCACACAATAACACACACAAACGAACAGCTCGAGTCATTGGTTCACCAGCAATTCTCATATTCTGCAGGGTAAAATTACTGTTTTCATCCATGGAGTTTGGTTGGTGTGGAGAGAGCAATATTTGGCTTATATAACAGCGTTCCTGTCTGAAAAGGCTGTCTGACGACACAATAAGGTAGTGAAAATATTCTAAATGTAGCATACATTTAAACGGAGTACTTTGCTTAGCTTCCATTCTGATGCCTTCCTCTATTTCTACTACTGTAGGTAATACACTGACTATCGTTAAGTGCCTCATACAACCCCACTTCAAATAATCCAAATTATCCCCTCAGAATGCACAGGTTTGGTGAAGCAAAATTCTTACATCCTGGTTCGATAGGCCGATCCAGAGCGGGAAGCCGTCTGTCTTTGCAATGAGATTCACATGTGAGCTGTGCTGGTTGTCGTGGACACTCGCCAGGTGACCTCCACGCTGGTCACACTCTTCCAGAGCCTGGTACCAGCTCAACTTTTTGGTCACAACCTCATAAGTTAAATTTCCATACTTTTGGAAATCTTTGGACGACTTGCTGTACTCCTGTTTTGGATCTTGAGAGGGAAGGATTAAAAACGTACAAGATTCATTTTGAGCACAAAATATTTTCACCATCGTTAACAATACAGGTCAACAAATAAATATGGATTATGATGTAAAGTGTGATACACCAACCGTTGTCCAATTTGCAGGTCACGATTGTCCTTTGTTTGAACTCTGGGAATAATTTTGGGTTCGTGATGAGAATCCAGCTGCTTGAAATGGTGAGACCAGCCATGAATGGTTTGTCCACATCTGGTCTGCCTTTTGCCCAGTTAGAAAACTGGACATATGTGCCATCGTGCCACTTCATCTGGTTATCTACAGCAGAACAAAATGATTATCAACTCTGGCATGATGCCATGAATAAGCCCACACACTATGGACCAGTATCAGTGTTGATATACAGAACATGTTATTGTACAAGCCTGAAAACACTGTGTTAAGTAAGGCTGTTATTACACTATACAAACAGAGAAAAAAAATATTAAAAAATTGTAGTGTGCAGATCTCCCCCAGGCAACAGATGGTGAGGAACCTGCTGCAATGTCATTACAACAGCCAACAGCCAGATGTAACCAGTGGAGATTTGCAAAGTTTTAAATAACTTTTTTTAGTATAGTATAGTCTTGTTTTCGTTAAGATGCATAAAATAGTGGTACGGTACTGTAACTGAATGTCCTGGTTCACCTGACTGTATTAATGGGGAAACAATAAACAGGAGATAAGTCCAAACTTTTCCATTTTTACATTGTTATTCATTTACATGACCTGGATGTCACAGTGGAACTTGTGGCTATTCATGAGGTTAATGTTTTTGCATAAAAGCTGATAAGATCGTCCTCAGTAACTGAATTTAATTACAAGAAGAAACCAGTATCATGGTCAATTACTCATGTTTATAACAAACCACATTTCATGAAAATCAGTTCAGAATTAAGTGAGTTACAATCGATTTTATAGTGAAGTCTGCATCTCTTATTAGCGAATCATTAACACGCCAATATGGTGACTGCACAGATGCAGAGTGGAGATGGCAGCATTACTGATGCTGATTTTGAATGATATATTATCACTGGCTGTGTCTCCCTCCAAATATCATGTTTTGTTTGTCTTACAGCAGTGGAAAAAAATGTTAGCTCTAAGATGTAAACCCACCCAGTCTCTCACTTGTGCACAATGGCTGACATCCTTTTTGAACATTATACTCATGAAACAATCTATAGCCAGAATACATGGGGTTACAGAAAGGACTATTCAGGCAAGGACCTCTGCAGCGGCAGATGTTAAAGCGATATTCCACCCCAGAACAATAATCCACTCAATATGTACTCACCCCTATGCCGATGTGAGGATGGGTGAAGATCTTCAGTTCACAAAACAATCCTTGAGTTTCAGCAGAAAACAGGGTTGCAGCCAAATCCAGTACAATTGCTGTGAATGGTGACCATGGATAAAATGTAAAAAAAAGAACACAAAACAAACACAAAATGTCTCCATCCTGCTCGTGTGGTGTAATCCAAGTGTCCGTGAGCCGAGACATTAAAATTTAACCACAAAAGACGCTATTTACGCCGTGTTTTTAGCCAAAATGTCAACTGTAGCCTCCCAGGTAGGATGTAAACATGGCGTCGATGTATCGCGAGACTTTGTAAATCTCTTAATGGATGCACATGTGAAAATATCGCGATACATCGACGGCATGTTTACATGCTACCTGCTACATGCTACAGTTGACATTTCAGCTAAAAACATGGTGTAAAAGGCGTCTTTTGTGGTTAAATTTTAATGTTGCGAATCACAGACACTGGGATTACACCACACGAGCAGGATGGAGACATTTTGTGTTTGTTTTGTTTTCTTTCTTTACATTTTATACGTGGTCACCATTCACTGCCATTGTACTGGATTTGGCTGCAATCCTGTTTTCTGCTGAAACTCCAGGATTGTTTTGTGAACTGAAGATCTTCACCCATCCTCACATCAGCATAGGGGTGAGTGGATATTGAGTGGATTATCGTTCTGGGGTGGAATATCGCTTTAAACAGCTGCTGACTTGAACATGTTGCATGTAAGCCATTATGAGGTATGAAAGTGCCTTTTGCTAAAAGACTGTCACTTTATGAATTTACATATTGTGAAATGTAGAACTAAGGTGGGAGGAGGGGAGGATACTGGTCACCACAGGGGTGGGGGTGTTGAGGGGCTTGACCTTTCATGGTCATAGTGGGGTAAACACACATTAATATTACATCTACTGTTGCAATATTGTTGTTCTACTTCCCCTAAAATAAAAATAATTGGTAACAAGAAAATAAGCAGCAGCATGGTCAATTTCTAATGTTTATAACAAACAATTAAGAGAGTTGAAGTTGATTTAATAGTGAAGTCTGTGTGTCTTACCTGTTTACTAGTGAACCATTAACGCACCAATTTGGCAGCATAATAAAAAACATGATTTATTCATTCACTTATCTTGTATCATGCCTAAATTTAGTGGATGATCACATATCAGGCAGGGAATTAATCTGCACATGCTCCAATTTAAGATGAAACAAAACTTTTCTATGGTATTCCAGTAATATATGGGATTAGTTGCGGACAAAAGAGACTATACCATAGGCTATACCATATATATGTTAACATAGTCTGTCCATAGTTAATGATCCACACTCCTCTGAGACTTTCTGTCACGCAAGAACTTGTATCAGATCAATATTAGCAAATAGCGAGTTTAGGTATCAGGATCTGTATTAGAAGACAAATGTGGTGCACCCTTATTGCGCAACACCTACTGCAGCTTGAAAAACAAAAAAAATTGAAATACATGTCCCATAAAGTACCTACATGTAGTGATCACAGATTTATCCATTAAATAGAAAACTGAATATAAATAAATAAATAATACAAACCGTTTTTGCCTTTGACGAGCCCCAGCCACACAAATTGGACCAAGTTTTGAAATGGTAGGAGCTGCTGCCTAATGAACTCATTCTCCTCTGCATTTCGGATGGTGAGGATGTCTGCATCTTTATCTGAAACATAAAGGCATCATCATCACCATCTGTTACAGACATCTGCACTTTTGTCATCACTGTGAGTTTTTGTTGATCTATTCTATACACACCAAATCTATGACATATATGTCCATCTTGGGAGAGAGATCAATCCTCTGTTTCTGAGGTTTCTGAGAGTTTTTCCCTATTAAAAGGGTTTTTTGGGAGAGTTTTTCCCTACTTGAATTGAGGGTCTAGGGTGTCGTATGCTGTACAGATTTTAAGCCCCTTGAGGCAAATTCTGATTTGTGATATTACACTACATAAATAAAATTGACTTGACTCACAGGAAAACCTCCACATAACAACATGTGGCCCATGTCGTAAAATTCTTACGTAGTTTTTTGCAGGTGTCTAGAATCATTCCTTGGTCAAACTGCTCCCATCTGGAGGCCACCAGCTGGAAGGAGTAGCAGTTGTTCTTGAATGGGATCCAGTTTGGACCATTAATCTTATGGGGGCACTTCACTGCAACATCCTCTGGTGTGGTGATGGTCTCGTCTGTAATACATAAATTTACATTTTTTCAGATAGTTTCAAATTATTAGTATTTGCAAGCAGACTGCCACATGTCAACAGAAAGGGAAGAAATTTTAGAGGAGATGAACCCTGTGAAGTCTTTGAACCACAAAAATAAATAAAGATCTAGTGGAAGAAGAATTATTATTATTATTAGGAAAACAAAGATGAGCAAATTGTGTCTAAAAAGCAGCTTCCCAGCTCCCTAGCCTGGGTTTCCTGGTTATTTTGACAATAAGGGGTTTCTGAACAATTTCCAGGACAGAAATGCTCGCCATCCAGTTACCAAAAAATACAGTTCTTACAGAAGTCTCCAAATATCAAATGTTTTTAACACCAAATCAGATAATGATGTTCCTTGAGGCCTTGATGTCTTAATGTGGTATAATGAAGGGATTTCTGACTTTTGAATTTTTGATTTCCGACTGAATTTTTATCAATTCTCGGTGGTCAACAATGTTTAAATCTGTGTAATAAATGGTATCATTGGAATGTTTTAAGTCCTTATGCACTCTAAACTTTCAAAATTTTAAGTGCCTAACCAAAAGAGAATATTTATTAGATTTATGACTGGGGAGGGGCATGACAAAGCAGTTATGCTTAGAGCACCCAAACAGCCAGGAGGGGCTCTGCTTGGGCAACAGTAAAGTTCAACAGTCCCAGGTTTCTAAAAGAAAAATGATCAGACACTTAACTCAATAAAGTCATTTGTATCAGACTTGATACATGAGTCTCTGAGTTTCATGCAACCTGAGACATGTTTTCTGTTCTCTGGTGGATTATCAGTGCACTGTAGGCGGCAGCCAGTCTGTGAGGGAAAATCCAACATGGCTGCCTTCACCTACTTGCATGTTTTTGACAAAAGTCAGCAAAGTTACAGTAAGAATAACAGTTATATTGTTACTAATAATTCAATATGAATATTTACTAACTTGAAACAACCTCTGATCCCTTCATATATTGTACCTTATTTTATAGTAATAATTATATTATAGTAATTGTAATTGTGTTGACAGGATATTTTATCTGTGAATCTCATCATTATTCTAATAAATTTCATGATACGATCTGCATTATACCTGCCACAAAGACACATTAACTGTTAAATAAACTACTTAAAGATTGAAAGGCCATCTTAAGATAAATTTAAAGTGAAAACTAAGATATTGATATGCGTTTTTTATATATGTAACCTGCGCTCATAATCACTTGTAGGTTGCAAACAATCAAAAGCAAGTGAGCACCTGCTATTAATTGTCTTTTTAATTGATTTTGACTAAAACAATTCCTTGGCTATCATAATCTGTATGTTGTATTTACTAATACAGATTATATTGACAAAGCAGTGTTGGCTGACCACAAGGTGAAATAAAAAGGCTCCTGACTGGCAAAAAAAATAAAAAAATAAATAAATAAAGAACCATAAGAACTGAAATTTTCCAAAAGCAATTAACAATATTTGTTTTTGTTCCTAAAACACAAATGATTGTGATCAAATCAAATATGAGACAAACAAAATAATATCATATATGCATATTATTAACATGGATTAAATAAATTAAAAATATGTCACAATAATAATCTCTTCACTCTCAACTAGGTTTTTAAATCTCCTCTACAACAGACTCTATATCCTGTCACCACAGATGAGCAGCAGGGTTTTAAATTTAAACACAGTGCAGCATTTCACCCAGTTTTGTGCATTTTTCTTAACCATGGTTGAAAATGTTAACAATTGATTAACTGATTAATCAGGAATATTTAATAAGATACAGAACGTCCTGTTTTTTTAAAAACTGTTTTCTAATTCAACAAATGGGGGCATATTAAAGCCATGTGAAATGAGGTGCAATCACTGCCATTTATAGACTATTTATAGATTCATTATCAATTAATACATTTTTAATTTACTAAATTCTTAATGGTAATTAGTCAATTAATCATTAATCATTAAAACCCCTAGCTAGAACTGAAACAGTTATAAGCCCTTTTCTCCACCACCAGGCTGTACAAATGCAGCCGCAGGAGAAGAGAATTAGTTATTAAATTCACAACTATTCCTAAGAGAAGGTTCCCCAAATCTCATTATCTAGAAACAATGTTCTATCCATCACCGTTCTCTCCCACCACCAGCAGGATTTCACTGTTAGAGGTATTTCTGATTATCTGTAATGAAAAGCTCTACTCACTGTGTGGTTTGTGGCAGATGGCGCCTCCTAACTCTTCCTCACACTCGGTGGCCCTCCAGAAGCCATCAGTGTCCAGGTACACACACGAGCCACTGTTGGCATCAGAGGACCAGCGACTGAACACGGTGTGACTGTGGTCAGTCCAGCGGTAGTGGATCCCTTCCTGAACACAAAACGAAAGACAAAAGAAACATTTTTTTAAGAGAATCTAAACAGATTAAAATAAAGGCAGCCCTCCTCTGGTACACTTACATCTTCACTAAAGAGTCCGATCCACATGGGTGTCTGAGCACGGCTCACGTTCACAGTGAGGATGGCCTGCAAGAAGGTGTCGGCCACACTTGCCAAGTCCATATTGTTATTTCTGCACTCCTCCAAGGCCTCAAACCAGGTGAGGTTTTTGGTAAGCAGGAGGAAGGTGTGATTATTGACGGTGAAGGGTTCTGTGGACACACGGGGCTCCTCAGGTTTATCTGAAACAAGTAAAGCTTTGTGTTTAAAGAAGTTGTGAAAACAAGATTTTTTTCCTTTTTTTCCCCCAAGAATTTATTTGTGGTGGCATGATGGCGGATGAGAGAGTAGCAGCAAATGACTTGTGCACAGTTTTTAATTTTCTCATGTTTTATCTAAGTTCTTGATAAAATACACAAAAATTACAAAAACTTGTTTACGCATACTTCGGCATGTCACCTGGTGACAAAGCTGTGGTCTGCTGGACGCAGCCAACACTCACGCTCAAGAAACAGAGAATCTACAAGCCATGATGCAAGAAGTGTTGGACTCAAACAAGAATAATAACAATAATAAAAAATAAGATGCACACAGGCAGTGAAATTTACAAGACTGTAAATGGTTTGAAGAACACTGTCAACACTTCCCGAGAAAAATCTGGGAGAAATATCTAGAAGATAGATTCTGATAGTTGGACATCAATCTGGCAGAAAATACATGGAATATTGAAAAAACACAATAAATTTCAAGAATTTAAGATAAAAATAATGAAATGCGTTGGCACATTTCAACAGGAGAAAGGCCTGTTTTTCATATTATATGTCAAAATCTGTGAGCATTTTGGAAGAAAAGCTACTTTTATTCTATCTACAATTATTAAAGAAATGATTAAGTCAGCGATACTCAACTTGCTTTACCTGGGGCCCACTTTTGCAAAATGAGAGGAGGTCAGGGGACAGTTAATTAAGAAACATTAATAATAACATCATTTATCAGGTAAAATGATGAATATAATTTTCCTGCAGTGCTATTAGGTGGGAACGCTGCTCTGAAGCGTGATGGCACCTGATATTAGCAGCTTTGCATACAGCAACTGTCATTTAGCAAATTGAACAGTGGTTTAGAATTAGCATGAGAAAATCAAGTTAAATTCATCTGTCCATTTTTCATTGAATTTCCTGTTTTCATCTTCGACCTTTCCACATTTGCTGCCCGCTTTGCCAAGAGGCAAATCCAACCAGAGCAGGCCCACACAGGTCAGCCATAGCTAGAAATTAACAGGCAGACGTTATAGGGGCTGGACCCTGGGAACAACAGGGTGAGTCAATTTATTTTAATTGTGAATTAGAAAATGGTCTGAGGGCCACCTGGCACCATATGGAGGCCCAGCTTTGACCCACGGGCCGCAAGTTGAGTATCTCCCTCCTATGTTATGCATTCTGAATTATATGGACGATAAAAGAGGGCCACACACTAAAAAAAAAAGTCTGTTGGATTATGAATACAAACATAGTTAAAGCCGCAGTATGAAATGTTGGAGGTGGTGATTTACCTGCATAGTGCTGGCAGATGGACAGATGATGATGATCCGCGCAGGAGGAATAGTCCCAAGTACCCAGCATGGCAGAGTTTGGGTTATTGATCATAAACACACACAGATCCAAACTATCTGGATCCAGTGCCTATCAGAGGAGAACAAAAAACTACAATCAAACATTACACTGTACATTGAAAGGTGGTTAAGCCTTTTTTTTCTGTTTGAACTTTCCTAACAACACAATGAAGAGCATGTTTTTTACCAATCTTCAGTTTGTGGGTATATGCAGACTGGATAAAGATAATGCATGCTAAGCACAGTCTTTTTTACTCCACGTTAGGGTTGCAAATTTTGTGCATTTTCCTTAATGCTAACTACTAATCAAGTGATTAATCATCAATAATTAATAGGATGCAAAACACACAGTAATGCATTGGCCAGCTTATGCGCAGCTGCCTCTGTTGACACAAAATGCTTTATACACCTTTTTTATACATATGCTGTCGTGCTCCCTAAGACCTGTAAGCAGACTTTGAGGTTTACATAAAGAAGTGAAGATAAGGGGAACTTACATTGATTTTTATGGACCTGTGCATGCCCAGCAGCAGGGAGTTAAAATTGAGGTAGTCAACCGGGGACTGGTCCATCCACGCAGGATCATTACGTCTGATTTTTAGACCAATCCATACCTTTTCCATGTTTGTCATGCCCGGCAAAAGAGTGGTGATGAAGTCTTAAACACACAGTACAACAGTTCTTTGTTTTCAAAATAGCATTTCGTCTGTGAGAAACTAATATTTCTTATTTGACTCTTTATCAAACATAAGAAAACAGGTTATTCAGCATCATGTGAGTCAGTGACGGGCATGGTAACCACCAAACAGAACCAGAACAGCAGTCCTCACCTTGCTCCACCTGATCTGATACAGACACCAGGGTTCCCCTCACCGACTGGCAATCCTCATTGGCGTACTTGAATGTCACAGGCTTCATGCTCTTCATCAGTGTGTAGCACTGGAAAAAAAAGACAACAGGATACCAATCATTTGAGAAAAAAGTGAATCTTACGTTATTGTGCTATAGTCCAGTGGTTCCCAGCTTTTTCCCTTCTGGGACCCCTTTTCTATCACTGAGGAAACTGATGACCCCTGACTAAGTGACATATCTTATGGATATTTCATATTATATTCAATGATTAGCAATAATAATACAGAGCAACTGTTAAACCACATAATGAATGCAGTCACTGTAGGAGGTTTGTGTAAACTAAACAATTTGAACAAATATTAATCAGATTATTTTCTGTGAATGTTGCATCAGAGATCAGTTTTCCTGATATTTTGGAAGTTTTTACACAATGTTTTTAAAAACAATAAAACTTACTTAATAGGCTTCTTTTTTTGACAAATTCAGTATTTTCTCCTCTTTGGTGGTCTTAACTGCATACTTTTCTAATGCTTACTTTATATCTTAAATGAAAATATAAAACTCAAAAATTAAAACTCAAAAATTTAAGTTTTTTTCTTTAAGTGGATATGATCTCACAGTCACTCAGGGAGTAAATACATCTTGGTGTAGTGATGATTTTAGAAAAAAAAACACAGCTCTGAAGTTCCTCTGGGTTAAGACAAAACATCTGATTGTCTTCTAATGCATCAAAATGTAGAGACAGAGTTGCATGAAAGAGTTTCCTTTAAAGTGTCAAATCTTACCATCCTCTTATCTTAACTCTAATCTGTCTTTATTTTAACAGCACTTATGTCTTAAATGATGGTAAGACAAAAAGATTATAAGACAGTAAGAACAGTAATTCATCTGTTTTACAGAGTCTTGTAATTTCTAAACTGTAAATGGAGTATTAAATGTGTTGAAGAATCAGACCTTATTTCTGAAGGGCAGAGAGTTTTTCTCACAGGGCAGTCCTCCAGGGTGAGGATCCAGAGGGTTTATCTCCACAGACGTGACGTTGTGTTTCTCACACACAAAGGACAAACGCTGCCGGCAGCTGCGCCAATACTCTGTAAGTTAACACAGGATAGTAAAATTGTGTTTTAGTAAAAGAGGCTGTAAGAATACCTATTAAAGTAAAGTGCCTCACAGCTTTTTTTTGCTCTCTTAAAGGATTAAAGTCAGGTTAAGTCAGCTTTTTTGTTTTGTTACATATTTTACATTGTTTTCATCTTGTTACGTCTTTTATGTTGCTTTTTGTCTTATTGCATCTTTTTTTCTTGTTACGTCTTTTAAATTGTTTTTCTTCTTGTTGTGTCTTTTTCATCTTGTTACGTCTTTACTTCGTTTTTCAACTTACTGTGTCTGTTTCGTCTTGTTTTTGCCTTCTTATGTCTGTTGTGTTTGACACACTGATGAATATGCCCAGAAATCGTCTTTTTTGTGTGGTACTGTCCCGTCCATTCAGTTTGAAATCAGTCTTGATGTTGGGAATGCGGGGCGCAATGATGCAAAAGAAAATTAATCAATACTTCCCCTCAAATTCATTAAAACTAAAGTAAAAAGCCTGTTTTGTAAGAATTAGAAAATACAGATATTTGTTTTAAAATACGGGGAGTAAAAGTAAACAGTTGTCAGAAAAATAAATACTCAAGTAAAGTACAGACACCTGAAAAATCTCCTTAAGTACAATAAGTATTTGTACTTAGTTACTTCCCACCTCTGATGGTCTGGCTCTGCTTTGCCCCAAGAACCCTCAGATCAAAGAACTGAATGTTGTTGGAACAAACTCCCCTTCAACATTAGAACAGCTGAGTCAGTGCTCCAGTTTAAAGAGATTTTAAAAACCCACCTGTACAGACTGTCTATTTAAATATTTAATGTTGTTCTTTTATATTTTGTTTTATCTTCTAACTCCGTTTTTAGTAAATTTTCTGTGCATGATGTTCTGTAATTCTTTTTTCTGTGAAGCACCTTGTTAACTTGTATTTTCATTTTATTTCATGGATTAGACCTACTGGAAGCTATCAGTCCGTTTGTGTGCGGGCTGAACCGGGTTTTTATTTAAGTTTGAAGTTTCATTTTGGCCAAGAAAACAAATAAATGAGACATCATATATTAAAGGCATATCGTGGATTCCCAAAGCTGTGCGATACCAATACTGAAAAGAGACTTATTTCAAACTTTAGAAATGATAAAAGCCAAATGTAACTGTCATGTTCTTATTCATACGGATGGATTTCTTTATATGTTAAGTTTCACTGAGTTAGAAGTTGTTTTGTGTCCAAACAATATGGTTAATTAAAGAATATCCATAATCATGCTCAGTGGCATAGAAACACTACAATGTTCACTCACCTGGAAAGAAGTTTTCAGGACTGATGGAGGTGCATTTGCCCAGAAAAACTGAATGATAAAAGTACATCTGGGCGTGCCTAAAACAAACATTATTTCAGTCAACCTCAACATCAACACAGGAAGCTTCATAAATGTATGCTTGATATACAACATGAACAGCCTGTGGGTGTGACTGTAGTGGCTTACGTCATGGGGAATATCAGTCCAGGCTCGCTCAAATCGATCCACCAGTTTTGCTTGGCAGAATCTGATATCTGTTCAAAACATGCAAACATTAATACCCCATATAAAATAATTCTGCAGTCAACTGTATTACCTCTTGTCTTTTAAAAGCATTTTACAGAATGTAATTATTTGGTAGCTCTCCTGCACGTCCATAAGGTTTGAGGACTCACAAGAGACAGAATAACACCAGAATGGCCCAAATTTATGCAGCAGGCTTGTATTTCACATTCTTGGAAAAATAAATTTGGAAGTGAGCTTTAATGAACTGTGCCACTACGCTTTTATGACATTGATGTTTTTATTGTTTTAGTGGTTGGATTGGAGGCATGAGTAAATGCTTCTTTTTTCTTGTTTTTTAAACTTTATTTGACTGCTTTCAGCTGTATTCTCATGAAAAACTGTCAGCTTTCCATGACCAGAAGATTGTGGAAAGAATTTCCTGGGTCATTAGGTTCCACAAACCAGCTCTGGATGCCCGTGGAGAGAAAAAATGTAAACAGAGTAAACTGCAAAAAGGGAGAAACAGACAGGAAGTTCCAATTTATTCAAGTTTTTTTTAAACCCATTTTGCTATTAACTGCACAGGCATTTTGTGAGCTCTTAAGTATCCCAGTTAATATGACCTTAATGCATACACAATTGAATTAACTGATCATGTCAGCAATAGAAAAACATTGAATTTGGTTGCTCTAACATAAGCTGCACACATTAGCATGCACCAGATAGTCCAATTTAGCCTCGGCCGTCAAGAAAATGTCACATATGTAGCCATCAAGTTCATAAAACCATTTTACATATGGAGTAATAGGAGTGCTATAAAAAGAATAAGTCTGTAAGAATAAGAAAAAAAAAGTGCAAATATAAACAGGAATAAATAAAAGAATTACTAAATGTGGAAATTCTTTTATATTTTGTCATTTGGCTTAATATTTCCACATTTATTTATTTCTCTTTATTCTACGGGAAATATTTTATTTTTTATGGCACTGCTATGACTCAATATTTAAATGGTTCCAATTTTAAAACAAATTAGCTGGAAAAGTCATCCGGAGACAGTTTTCAGCCAACTGAAGCAGTTTTTGCAGTAGCATAACTACAGCTGATTAAATCATTTCAGCAGACAAAATCAAAACAAATCGTTGTCTACAAATGAGAAACCTGCTTTCGTATACCTCTATCTGAAATCAAGGACCCATGGGTTAAGAACAGTTACTGCCAATTTTTAAAGGTACATTATCACCGTAACCTGTCCGAGAGCTAAACAGGAGTATCAACAGTAACTAACAGTCACTTCTGCCTTAACTTTATGTATGTAGTTTAATGGTAATATCACATTTATAATGTCTCTATTTATGATTTCTCTTCTGTAATTTATCTGCTTAATGGACTCATACCATGTTTGTATGTGTATTAAATGTTGTATGACAATTGTTATTTTCATTTCTTTTGAGTAATGGATTGACCAAGACTGATATGTGTGCGGTGGTGGAACACAAAATTACAAAAGGACTGAACAGTCTCTAGTCACTTACGGCCTTTAATTGCTCCTGGATCTTTATGACAGCAGATTGGCTAACGGGTGCAGCCAGTTTGCTGTCATTCGTGCTGCAAAAGAGCTTGGCCTCCTCAAAAGTTAGCTTAGGCTCATCAACAAACCAAAACTCTGCTCCATCTATGAAGACAGATGTCTCGTGGTGCCCAACTGAAATACGAAGCACACACGTCCAAAATCATGTTAGACAGCGACAACAGACATATTACAGGAAAACGTTCACTCAAAAAAAATTCTGGCCGCTGACAGATCCAAATTACAGACTCAAAAGAGAATCAGACGTTCAATTCAGACTAAATGTGGTCATTACCTGGATTGTACCACTCTGGGATCTTTGGTGTCTTTCCTGTTGAAACACAGACAAAGAATGAGTTAGGAGCAGAATATAAACAAAAGCATACAAATAACAGTATCATTTTGCAATCCGGTAGAATTATGCTATATAGAACTGAACAAATAAGTTATCAACTGTGTGGCCTGAAGCAGTCTTGATGTTTACTTTGTGGACGCATAAACACGACAGCAGTAATGTTTATATGTGAGGTCTTACCGCGGGGTATTTGGCAGACCCACTCGAGCTTGGCGTCACAGTGAAATGGTGTTGCGTAGAAGGGAGTCGGGGGCAGGTCGTGGAGCAAAAACACAAACAGGTGTTTCAAGGTGCTCTTCGTTGTCTAATGAGGACACAGATTGTTTGCACAAATATTATCATAAAGAAAAGCACTTTCATAACTGTGGCACTGCAGATGTTATTTCTCCCTGTACTTCAGTGATAGTTTAGGGAGAAAATGTTTCTCTCTCTGACAACACAATCTCTAACTGAGACAAACTTAATGAGAGTAAAGGTCAGAGCCTGAGCGGCGAGAAAAAAAAAAGTACTTCGTAATTGGAGGGCAAGAGGGAATGAGCTGGCACTCCCTTCTGTCTGGAACACAGGAGTCAAATAAACAAAGATAAATTATCATCACAACCATTTGAATGTTATGGCAAATAACAAAAAAGGAACCACTGTTAACACAGCTTGTAGGACGTGAAATCACTGAGTCAATGGGAGCGGACTTCAGTGTTTCATGACTCGCACAAACAGCTAAGCGAACGGCCTTGATTCACAGGTCAAGCTGTATTTTGTATGGATAAGAAGATCTCAGTACACTAAATTTAAAAATAAAAACATGCATATAGATGAAGTAAGAGAAAGACACGAGCCTATGAACAACAAAAATACATAACTGGAGTATGGAAACAAGAGTTTATTTCTCCCTTTAAGTCTCCATTTGTTAGTATAAATCCACCCAACCCACCTTGAATGCAGTGCAGTCCCGACTGTATTCATCATCCTCGTGGAAATCGGGGTGTAAGATATCCATAGATACCTGTTATGGACACATTGAATAAATAGACTTCACACTCAGAGATAAATTACTAAATCAATAAAATTTGGCTGAAAAGAAGATTTTCTCCTCAGCCAATCTTAATAATCAATCAAAGAGGGAACTGTGTCAAAACTTCATTATACAACCTTGTTGTAAATTATGAATAAATCTCCTTGTATCTTTGTAAATGCAATACAGTGCAATAAGACAACACATAAATAAATGCAAATAAATAAAGGTGCAGTTTCAGTCGATATAAAAAGTCATTTAATCCTGCACAGACATTTCCTATTGATTTCAGTGAATTTTACAATGCTATAAAACACTGAACAATCTCATGTCAGAAATGGCAACCTTATCACAGTGCTACATAGCTCAGTGGTGCTAATGTCACAGCTCAACCAAGGAGGATGCCATCATTATTATTATTATTATTATATTTACATCCAGTGCTGTCACAAGTATGAGCCTCTTGTTCACGCTTCCTTCTACAGTGATACCGTTGGTGGGTGTAGTTCAATAGGAGGAAAATAGTTCCTGCATAAAGCTGCTCACAGCAAGGTCTGTGGATTATCTTGAGTAACTGGATCATGATTTCTGGAGAGACACATTGCTGTTGAGTTTTTCAAACATTTTTTTTTTGGTGCTTTGAGCACCACAAGACAAGTGCCATTCAGTTCCATTATATTAGAGAAAATCTCTACGGCCAAAGGAAGAAACATATAAAGGAAACAAAGGAAAAACACGTTTTGTTTTTGTTTTTTTTTGTGGGGGGGGGGGGGTTGAACTGTTCCTTTAAGATAAACGTATACTATATGTTTTCTCACAACATGTTAAGGAGGAGTTTATGGTCAGCATTATACTCACAGGCTCGCCATTGCTCCACTGCCAGGAGCGATCGGCTGGGTTTCTCCTGTTCAGGCCGACCCAGAAGTACCGATTATCACTGCAACAAGAACACCAGCAAACCACTGTCATTTAACCTACAGATAATTTAAAAAAAAAAACCCTAAAGCACTTTTAAAAGGGGTGTCGGCATCTTATTCTTAGATACAAAATTTTAACAAGCGTGAAATACGAGTCAAGAGATGGTCTGTTCATTTTAACGTGTGAGTGAAGTGCTGAATGTTTTGATGAACAATGAGAGGAGGATGAATCTTGAGGTATGTGACTATATAAAAAGAAACCAACATGTTTAGCTTTCATCTCTCTGTTTACTGACTGGTAGTGCCAGTCTGACAGGGAAGTATTATCACCCATGCAGTGTGTATAAAGGTTGAAGCAACAATCAGTTTTGATTTGCTCATGTCAGAATGCTACAAAATAAACAATGTCAGTTCTAGTTTTGCTTCAAAGAAGGAAAACTTTTTACAGTGCTTGTGTGCATGTGTGTATACCTGATGGTTTCTCTCATGATGCCGTGCAGGGCCCTCATCTCAGCAGTGTTTGTGAAGCTGGGCAGGGTGGCTCCCAGAGCCTGACAGAACCTCTCAGCTTCCTCCCAGGAGCGCTTCCTGCTCAGCCTCTCCTCGTGAAACACCTGACAAGAGAAGAATTTGCAACAGCTAAGAACATCAATTCAACTGCCATCAGATCGTGTCATTTAGAAAGAGGAAGTGACAATCTGTACAATAAACAGGCCATCAAATAGACAAGACAGACCATCATTTTGATTGGCCCAATGCAGAAAGCAGCTTCGCTAATAGATATTTAATATTTATTTTGTAATAAAATAAATAACTTGCTGAAAATGGAAAAGGGCTTATTACAGCCCTTGGTCTTGAAATGACCTGCAGGCGAGACTCAATCTAGCCTCCCACATCTCTCTAACCAGTTTTAAATAAAAGCCAAGTTTAGTTTTTACTACAAAATGTTCTGGCTACAATATATAATTCATTTTGTCATACACTTTCTGTGATGATTTAACCTCTAATCTGTAATGTCTGGTTTTGTTTTTATTGTATGGATGCAATCCTTATGTACACTAGATGTTTAACTCTGCTGCCTTTTGATCAGGTCCTCATTTAAAAAAAGATATTTCATCTTGACTGGTTTTCTGCTGGTTAAATTAAAAAAAAAAAAAAAGGATAATACTTTGCACAAATGATGAGATTTTGGAACGATGTTAATAGATTTTTCACATTTCACTTCTACTAAATATTACTTCATTGCTTCTTTTTTCTATTCCTGTGATGCACTATTCTGTTTGCCTTTTATTTTGAGTGACTTGTGATATTTTCAATTAAAAGAGGGCTTCAATGCTTTTGCAGTGCACTTTTTTAACACTGTCAAGGCACAATTTGAAACAAAAAGTACCAAAATCCATGCAGAATAATTCGAGATAATGTCTTTCTTATTCCATGCATTGTTCTTCCTTGTCAAAACCTGGTGCCTACATTACCCACAATGCAACTTGACCACAGACAGTTCAGTTAGAGATTTCGGTGTGTTATGCTAGTAGCAGCTAATGTAGCCTTGAGCAATCACGCAGAGATGAGGAGTTGACCACAGAGATCTAGTAAACTCACTAACTTTCACTTTTAACCTTGTAGTCTTCAGCCCCAACCAATGCTGCCTCACATGACATCACTTGAGGCTGCAAAAGGCTTTACAGAACTTTTTTATTTCTTTATTTTTTACAATGCAATGCATGCAATAGTACTCCAAAGACTTAAATGTGTAATATCAAAGCAGTTTTAACTCCAACTACAATTATCATCATCTTTGACAACAACTATGGCTCCAACTGGTGGAAAACGTCAACACTCAATGCTTTCAATGACACAGTCACACACACACACACACCTTGTAGCAGTATCTGATGTTTGGTCTGGTCACCCATCCATCAGGACAGGTTGCGTTGGGGTTCGGCTCTGGTTCTGGGGGTGGAGGAGGACTGAGGTCTTTTTTACAGATGGTGCCGGCCTTATTTGTGGTGCAGTTCTTCACCTCCCACTTGCCCAGAGGTTTAGCAGTGGAAATTACAGCACAACCTCCAGGCCGATCTGAAATACACATGTGGATGAAAAACGTTAAATCTATTAAAGGAAACTGCTAAGACAGTTATTCTTTAACCAATACAAATCACATATATTTAATGTACAATATATAATCATAGTTTGACAACTAGATGAAGAAATCTGTTTTTTTTTTTGGTTTTTTTTTAGCTTAATAAATATGAAAATACAGGCTTTTTGTCCTGGTATACAGACTGACAGAATGATTTGAAGGGAGACAACATTCAGACAAGGCTTCAGTTTCATGCTCTGCATGGCATTGTACCTGCATTATTTTTATGGTGGGGCAGGTTTTTAACGAGTCTAATCTATTGATGCATACAGAATCTACATGATACTAGTTTCCTGTTCTAGAGGATTTGAAGCTGTGGTAAAACTCTCCATAAACACACACACCTGTGACTGTATGACATGAGTTTTACTGCCCCAAACAAATAAACAACCAGTTGGATTTTGAATTTGAGTTACTACGTGTGGATGGGTGGCTGAAAGAGATGGAAATTAATGACAATTAATAACATAGTTAAAAAGACTATGTAGTTGTTAAAACAAGGCTACTGCCACTGCCACTGGGAAAAACAGGAAAGGTAAATCCTATGGCGTCAGCAGTTATGTTGCTCTATGTGTGGAGCTCAGAGAAAATGTCATAAAACATCCCAACACCAAACACACCCTCAAGCAAAAAGAAACAAGGCAGCCTACAGGGAACCACCTGTGTCCGGTCGCTTTGTTGGAGAAATACTGCTGCCGCCCCATCCACCAGCCTTTTCTCCATCCAAAGTGGACAAACTACATCAATGATCCACGGTAATTTAACGATGTAACTTCAGCTAGCTTGCCTTGTCTGTAAGTTGCTGCATCTGTGTGTTGCTAGGCAACCATTCTGCTAGATGTCACTGAGGAGTTTCATTGCATGGCGGAAGAAATATTATTTGTTTTCGATAAGTTATTGAATTTTTTGGTGCTGTGTTTACTTCATGAAACCTTGCCTGGTATGTCTAGTAAATATTTCATAAAAGCCAATAAGCAATGCAAGGCCATAGTTTACACCACATCCTGCCTCGTAACATCCTGGAACCGTTTTGAAATCACTGTAAAACACGGCCTTGTGTGGCTTCTTGCTTCATAATGCATTATTAGATCAGTAAATCTGAACCTCCACACCAACCAACATACTCAACTAATCAAAGGCAGCACACTATAAACTACACATTAACCATGAGTCTGTTGTGGCATGGTTAGTCCTCCAGCCTTGTGGTATTCCTGCATGAGGCACTGAGTATAGCAGCAAAATATGCAGTGTGGTTTTTGTTTTTACTAACCTGGTTCAACCCAGCCCCAGTTGGTGTATGTAACCACACCCGGGGACCCATCCTGGCTCACCCACTGGTACTCCCCTGTGTTCTTAATGTCCTGCAGCCCGATCCAAAAATTCTGAGGCCCCTTGCTTATCTGCTCTCCAAGTAGACGGCTGATAAAGGCCTGCTCAAACCTGGACAGAACAGTTAGTTAGAAATAGCAGTCTTCTATTGAAATGGTGTGAAATATGTGGGCGACAACTGACAAACAAGCAGTACAGTCACCAGCTGAACAGACTCCTACCTGTTTCTTATAGTGATGTCACAGCGATCTTTAAAGGACACTTGTTTGGTGTTCACTTGGTAGCAGGAGTTGCCGTGTCTCCTCCAACCCTGTGGGATTGAGAGCAGTAAAATTTAAGCTACATTTAAATCACAAGCAATTGCATTCTTACATCTCTTCTGTTCTGAAACAGATCTGACTTTAGTCCCTTTATCAAACCTCGCCAAATGTCATCTGACCTTGATAGCAAATAATCAAATAAAATACACACTTGCATGGCTGCCCTGTTCTTTTTCATAACATGATTATTGCTGACGCATGCAGACAAGTCATGCACAGGACTTCCATGTGTGGGGGGACAGATATCAGTTGCCAACATAGATACATGAATATATATAAAAACCCCAAAACATCACATTAGAACCAAAATTCATTCGTAAATAAACAAATAACTGAGCATTAATGTGCATCTTGTCTTTGAGTCTAGATTTAAATTACATGACAATGAGCTCATACTGTCAGTTGCCGACAAAATTTAAAGAGGTACCGTGTTTGCTGATCTAGAACCTAATGTGACAATACATCAATGCTGGTGTTAATATTTATATTTCCTAATAAATTCATAAAAATCTGCACCTCATGTGTTAAAAATGGTGCAAAACACCATCTCCACTTTTAAATCATTCTGAGGCTTGCAAGGCCAGTGCTGACACAGAGCTGATCACTTGGAACTGCTCAGCATTTTTCAGTTGAAAAAAAAAAAAAAAAAAAAAAAAAAAAGCTTAAAAGACGACTATGTTCACTAGGCTTGGGCAGTATCAAGGTATTACCGTATACTAGGGTATTTCAAAATTTTGACGGTATGAAACTCAATACCGTCATTGTCAATTAAGTTATCTTAAACATTCTGTAGAAGTTGCAACTGTTTTTATTGATGGAAAATAAAAACATAAAATGAAATGAATTTATTAAAACAGGGAACTTAGCCAACAGAATAATTATTTAGAAGTAGAAAAGAAATATTTATCTGGTCATTTCTGCTCTATATCTAATCCATTAATGATAACCAGTGGAATAGTCAAAATATTACAATACACAACGTTCTCTTGAGATGACTTCTTCCAACTACAAAAGCAGTTTATCAGCCACATGATGTTATTCAATTACCAGTTGGCGACTACAAACTGTACATGACCTTCATTTAGCCCAGTGATGTGTCACTATACGCCACGTCAAAGTGTCATTTCTTCCTAGTTATTCATTACTTGTTTGAGCCATAAGTATTAAAACCAAACGAGACTTTTCTAAATTCATATCAAGACACAGAATTGTAGGCTAAACACTTTCATACATATTACAATGACGTCTATCACCGGTAGCTCAGTTTTTATGTTGTTGTTGTTGTTTTTTTTTTTTACACAAATACCATATACCCCGGTGAAATGTCAGAAAGTATGAAGGTATGACAAAATAGATACTGGGCAATCCTAATGTTCACCAATGAAAAGACATTAAGAATTGGTTCAAAGGTAAAAGTAATTTTACCAACTACTTGAAGATGTTGATGGTGCAAATGAAAGCCTATAGTTACTCTGGGAAATACATTGAAATTTTTCAGTTGACAGTCAGAAAAATTATTTGGCACAGGTAGATCTCAGACCTAGGTCCCCAGGCTAAAAGTCCTGTGATCAAACCACTCAACCGCCACCACTTCCTGTCCTCTTAAGCATCTTTGTCACACTTTATAGTAGGGATGCGCACGATTAGTCGACTATACGATTAAACGTCCCCTCCCTCGCTAGTCGGCACCAGAATTACTAAGTCGTTTAAACTATTTATGAATATTTTAGTCATGTACATGCCAGTTATCTGTCGCCTCTAAGATTTTATGCAGCCGCCCGCCACTAGTCGGGGCTGCCGCACTGTCAGATGTCAGCCTCTCTCACCCAGCGTGTACGCCCCGATCACCTAGGCAACGCCGGCTGTTTATATCAGCAAAGTCAGACAGATGACAGCTTGTAAAACCAGCGTGGTTTGGCAGTGTTTTAATCTAGACAATGTAAATAATGTTGAATGTAGACTGTAACATAATAAGCTGATATACACTCACTGGAGAAACATGTGACCACATTAAGCACAGACACAGGTATAAACCTACAAGCGGAGCTGCTGCTGCTAGCACTGCTGACATTAGCCACACTGTGTAGCAGACTGGTGGCTAACGTTACCGGGTCGTTTACCTGCAGACGCTGTGATCCTCTTCGGTCTGAAAGCATTTAGGTGAAGCATTTATTGATTGCTGTAATGTTTTGTAAGTTAATGTGTACAGTTTGTATTGCATATTTAGCGCGCATAGCACACATTTCAGCGGCATTTAAAGTATGATTTGGCAATTGTTGACTGTGATTAACGGCTTCAAATGGCTCTTAACATGAACAGTATTTTTTTCGGACAGTGTTTAACATTATAAATTAATACATTTTGCTCAATTTTAACTGCTTTCTGACTGTTTTCTTAGTGTTAGACTAGTCGACTAGTCTAAATTAAATTTTGCGTTTAATCGACAGGGAAATTAGTCGCCAGGAACATCCCTACTTTATAGTACGTCCCAGTACTTCAGAATAGTCTAAGTTGTAACCAAAATGCCAAAGTACTTCGCCATGTGCATTAGGCTACAGCAAAAAGCATTATTTCTTTATTTTACATTAAGAACTTCACCCATTATGATGTCCTGGAAGCTTCTTGTTGGCAGCACACTGCCTGTATATTTCACATTTATGACATTTTACATGAAAAATTGAATGCTCTGAAATTACGTCTTCATGTAGACCAGATTTCACCAACTAGTGAAATAAGACTTGGGAGAAATGTCTTCAGACTAATCAATATAGTCTCTCCTTCAACCTCCAGCTGAACAAATTATCAGTATTCTTAAACAGATTTGTGGTTCATGACATGTTGAAGTTGTAAATGCATTTCAGCTGGTTAAAAAGAGGGTGAACAGAGGTCTTAGACTGAATATAAAGCAGTTTTCAACAAGAAATTAGCATTGAAATCCTGGTTGGTGCTCACTGGGCTAGCTGTTACTGCTACACTGAGCAGTGTTCAGTGTGGCCCTCTACAGTGGTTGTTCTGTGCTCTCCCATCCCGCCCCCTTTCTAAACCACTCGCCCTCTTTTTTGCAATTTTTCAAAATTATGCAGTGGGTGGAGTTAGGCTCAGACCTGGGCGCAAAGTTACACTTTAACATGTAAGGCCAGCCGCAGGTTCCCTTAGAAAATCATTTAAACAATACTCACATCTTCATAGCGACATCCGTGCTGTACTGCTGATTCGTTGACCTCTCCTTTCTTCTGACACATAAAAGGTAGCTTCTGTGTGCAGTTCCCAACCCGCCAACCGTGATGCTGTGGAGAACAGACGCAGGTTTGATTCTGCAGGCCTCATACAAACAAACTCTGCAGCAGATCATAAGAAGACAAAACAGAGCCTTGGCAGTACACATAGTCCCCACTCATGCCCAACACAAAAAGACTGGATACAACGGGAGGGTTTGCACAAAAATGCATGCACTCACACCCACATCAACACACACACACACACACCCACATCACACACACACACACACACACACCTCTCCAGAGTAGAAGACACAGCTGGGAGTCTGAGTGGGCTGGACTGGTTGGTCTGGGTCCCAGTAGGTGAAGGTGACGGGCTCCTGATCAAACCACTTGAAGACTGTGGGGCTCATGCCGATACCGATCAGACCGATCCACACGTCCAAAAACTGGCCATCTGACGGACCATAACACACGTGAGTACATCACTTTATGGAAATGTTTAAAATCGAACAGTCAGAGCAGACATCTGGTGAGAGAAAATGTTCAATACAATCCTCGTTCCCATAAGGCAGAAGAGTGAAAATCAAGTTATTTTAAGAAATCCACCTACTCAAGTGATTTCACCTCATCAAAGAAAGACGACTACTTCAGGACTCATTGCCAAGTAAAATAACATAACGACCTTGAAAATGAGAGGTTTACCTGCGTGGAAACTAGTGCTGACCATTTCTATGCTGTCGATGGAGTGGAAGTTGGCCAGAGAGCCTTCTACTCCTGAGGTGTTACAGTACAGCTGGGCCTCTGTAAAGTTTCGGGGTTCGTCCTTGAACAACTTGTAACACCAGCCGTTCCATGGGACCCAACCTTCTGCACACACCGTTTCTTTATATACAGAAGACTCTGTAGAGAGGGAAAAAGACAGATAAAGAATTAATTTTATCGATATATCCCAGATTCACCGATTTGGCTCAAAGGGCTTTACAATTTATTGGGAGGAAATAAGAGAAACAGAAGAGCAACAGAGGAAGGATCTTACTTCCAGAACAGACAACTGCTCTCATTTGTACATATAAAGGAAAGCACCTAATATGCTTAATGACAACAACAGTCAAAAACTAAAAAGAAGAAGCAGCAAAACTACAGCATCGCTGAGTGTATTTATGTAAATTCTGGGCCCACTACTGGGAGTCAACGATCATGCCAATTCATCCATCATTTGGGTTAAACACTCGTTGTTGGTCATGTTGGATGTGTTGTATGAATCTACGGGCTGCTCACAAAGCTGCCTTGTTTATAGCCATGCAACAGTGTGGCTCTGTGGATGGCAATGTTGCTTTGACAGTCCACCACTTTGGTCCGGAGGGAAATTTCTCAACAACCATTGGATGAATTGCCATGAAATTTGCTACAATTCAAACTACCTGGAAGATAAATTCTAAGGACTCACTTTTCCTCTAGTGCCACCATCATATTATTCACTGTGGCCATGAAATGTAGTACATACTGGGATATCTCAGTTCATTTTTGATTTCAAAGGGGTGTTGTCAGTGGGTGCAGACCAAAATGCCTCTCCTCACTTGGAGAGCCCTAGAACCAATCAGAGCAACAAAACGTGACGTAGTGCCGAGTGGCACATCCAAGTTGGGGTAGCGTTTGGTAAAGAAAAAAAAGATGGCCTAATTGAAAACGTTTTCAAATTATAGCTAAAAAAAATACACTAAAATGTGTTTCTGAAAACATCTGAGGTGAGAAACAGGCAATATAGATTGATTCATATTTGATCAGGGCAGCCTAGTTTGACAGAGCTTTGTGAGCCTGACGCGTTACGCTAGAAACAACACAGGTTTGTCATCATATCAAACCCATCCCATAATAAATAAATGGCTGTGATTGGCCTGAAGCGATCCAGGATGGGTGGAAATCTCTCTGAATGGGAAGGGTGGTCAAACGTATCTGCCAGGCTACTTTGGTATATAACCAATAAGCTGTTATCAATACAAGTGAGGGATGGGCAACTTAGTTAGATGCAAATGGTAAAAAGGTAGTGGTAGGTTTGCTCTATGTGCCAATATTATTTGTTATGTGAATAGCAGTAATATTTCATTAATCAATTCAGTAATATTTCAGTAATACTTGCCCTGGTTGTTTCTATTATTTTGATATTGGAGTGATGATTATACTTACCACTGACAGTGAGTGAGCGATATAATATGTAATGCCAGTGTTCATCCTGTGTGTATTTTATTTTCCTTCTTTTCTCTGTTTTATTAGATTGATTGCGATTTTTGCCTCATTCTTGCCTTATTTTATGAGTTTTATGTTCTGTGTCAGGTTATCTTTATTGTAAAGTAATAAAAAGTGAATCACAAAAATAAAAAAATAGCCAAATCTGACTAAACATTCAATGCCAATTAGTCTTACTTAAATATGATTCAGAAGAAGACTGAGAGCAGAAAGCAGGGGAAGCAGCTGACCTACCTGTTGTAGCTGTGTGAGAGGCGTTGACGCTCTTCTTGCAGATGTACGGCAGCCGTTTGTTGCACGACTCAGATTCATAGTTGCTTTTGGAGTTCAGCACACCACAGTCCGACTCAATAATCGTGGAGGTGGATGGCATTCCTGTCAAACACATTCCCACACACAATAAATAAACAAATAAACATAAAATCACATAGTGGCTGTGACAGCAGAGTAGAGGAGTGGCATTCACCTCTTGCTTTCTTTCTGGGTTTCAGCCTATCAACTGTATTTCACACCGAGAGGTGAAATGAAAGAGGCTTCTCATGTTGCAGTAACGGTTCAACACAGTGCAGCTAATAGCAACACTGACATGTTGCAAATTACTGCGACCACACAGAGCTCATATCAGTAGAAGGCCAGATGGCTGCATTATCCTTAACATTAACACTGCCATGTAAGAACAACACCAGCAGAATAAACACAGCAAACATATCACAATAGCTAGAAGGTTTTATAAAGCCTTCCATTCAGTGCTATTAATGGGTTATTCAGCAACACTAACAATCCCAATGCCACTCTGTGTCCAAAAACCAGGCACAATGAGCTTCTTTTCAACACTGGCCTCATTGTTTCTCTGACTGACACCAAGTCTCAGCGTATAGACGGGCAGTGACAGCAGCAGACGACAACAGGAAGCAGGTTTTGGTGTGCTGTGAGGAGTAGCAGGTGCCAGAAGCAACGGAAACTGGTTTACTGTGGTGAGGCAGATGCTGTGTCTACAAAGCTGCAAAATCTACAGGATATACTGTACATCTTTTAAAAATCAGATCTGTCGAGCCTCTTTTTTGTGTTTACTTGTCATATAAAGATGCTCTCAGAAATGGGGAAAAGATCGGAAAGATAAAAGCATCATCACCTGTTTCCCAGCGCAGGACGTTGACGGGGGAGCCATCTGACCACTGCCAGCCCTGAGAGGTGTCCAACTGGTGAAGGCCGATCCACATCCTCTCAGGCATTCTGTCCAGGCCGTCCCGAACTGCACCATGCAACATCACACACAACACAGGACAAAGTAATGCACAAGTTTAAAAAAAAAAGAAAAGATAAGATAATATGATAACAGGGTAACTGACTTGTAGAACAACATACAGGGTACCTCCATGGTTCTTCAAGTTAAATTTAAGACTTTTTAGACCTTTTTATTACCACTTAGAATGAAATTTGATACCAACTTGACAGCCATACCGGAAAAAAGTATTAAAGATATAATGGAAAATCAGTACATATTTTAAGCCCTAGAAAACAATTATTTACAAAGCACATAAATTTAGTAAAAAAAAAATATTATAACACGCACATTGATATCGCCGGGGACAGGCTTAACCTACTCGTATTTTGGATTCTACTGCCACTTAAAAAATAGCACTTATTGGTTCTTTTTCATTACTCAATGGTTGCTTTTTAAAATATATATTGTTTTAAAAAGGAATGCATTTAAAAAAGGATTAGAACTGAATATTCTAAATATAATTAAATGTTTTTTCCAGAGCAGCAACAGTAATGTTTACAGCAGCAAAGTCACTAGAAAAACTCAATAATATCTCACTGGAAACAAATCTGAAAATGTCAATTAAAGTGTGAAAAGTGAAGTTTAGAAAGAACGAAGAACACAGATACCAGTCTGTGTCTCCGTCCTCCTCCCACTGCTGCTGATGTCATTTACTGCCTGGTCTGTTGATTATTAAGTTTACAAGAATTATCCAAATTTGAAGATACGTGGCAAATCAAGCAAAAAGATTACATATAGACAGCTTTTGCGTTTGCTTGTTTGTATCAATTCGCTTGTGTAAAACAGAGCAGATGACAGAAGGTGGACAGCGCAGGTTAAAACATCGCTGTCAGCATGTTTACGCCTGTTGGACAGGTGTGTTGATAAAGTATTGGATTTTTTAGTCACAATGATTTATTGCATTTACTTTTCACTTTACTTTTTCACTTTACTGTCTCCCACAGCAACCTCTCTGCTCTGCGGCTCACTGACTTTGCTGTGTGTCTGTGTGTGATTGTGTATGTGCAGAAGCGGGGGAGAGGCTGCAGCATGATAATCATTTACACCAAAACATTATATACTTATTATTTATGATGTTATGGTGTAATCCTACAAAAGAACAAGAAAAAATTAAGACCTTTGTAAACAAAATTCAAAACTTTTAAGGCTTTAATTTGTGCTTTTTAAATTCATAATATTACCCATAATTATTTATCATATTTTCATATCATATACTAATTATTCATCACCATTTATCCATAATAAAATGTAATATTTTTGAGACTCTGCAGGTACCTTGAACATAAAAAAAACACAAACACAAGGATGCACAATAAAGTAACTAAGAAGGAGCGAGGGGAGGAGAGTGGGAGAAACATTCAACAGTCAGGCGGAAACTGGGACATAAAACTGTCAAGAATCACAAGTGATGAATTAAAAATCCATCAAGAAGTGTCGGCTCTAAATCTCACTGACAGCCGCTGGCTCATAAATGGAGATGCTGCTGCTGCCCAGTCACACATGTGATGTGGTATTCAACTTCCCAAATTATGTTAGTGGCCACAGTGTCACAGATACAAAGACGCGGTTCCAGTTGCAACAGCTGTGCTGTGAAGCAGAACTAACTTAAAGTAGATATAAGTGATTCTAAAGAAAGAAAGATGATTGCTGAGTCTCAATGACAGGTCATGAAATATTGAGATTTTGGAGATGAGACTAAACAATACAGCTGCAACAATGACTATTAATTTAATCACCAGCTATTTTGATGATAGATTAATCATTTTGAGTCATTTTTTGAAAGAAAAAATGCCCAAATTTTCTGATTTCAGTTCCTCAAATGTAACAGAAAACTGCATATCTCTGGAATTGTGGACAAAACAAGACATTTCTTGGACTTTGGAAAACAGAGATCAAAATATTTCACCATTTTCTGACATCGCATGGACCAAACAACTAATCGAGTAATCAAAAAAATGATCAACATGTAAATCAAAAAATTGCTAGCTGCATCCCTACTCGACATTCAACTATCTTACCATGCTGAGATCAGCCAAAGTCTCCAGTAACAGCAGAGGTCTAGTTTTCTCTCAGACCACTTGAATTACATTATGCTTAAAGGTGATTATGGAACGTTGGCACAATCAGGCCAAAACTAAACCGCCTGCCATAGCTTTAAGATCATTTTGCCGATGATACTTTTACTTAAGTAATGTTGAATGAATGCAGGACATTCACTTGTAGTGGAGTATTTTCACAGTGTGGTACTTATTCCTAAATAAAGGATATGAATAGTTTGTCCTCCGCTACTGCTGTAATCTGGTTTTCAACTTCCTAAAACAAGTTAGGACTACAGTGTCACAGATAAGAGCACAGCTGCAGCAGCTGTGCTCTGAAACAGTATTTACTTAAGAACATGAGATGTTTTGGACTGCTAGCTATGTAACATCCTCAAGACTTATCAGCTTAGATGATAATCATGCAAATTCCACAAATTTAAAAAAAGACAGGGCTCTTGCTGTGTTTTAACATTTCTAAAGAAGTGCTTGCGACCCACACACCCAGAGAAGGACTAAAAGTTAAGGTCTGGAATGCATCCTTGAGCCAACAAGACTCTTTTGTTTACTTTTCAATATATTTCTAGAGCTTCCTAACTGTACTGCAACTGCATTCCTGGTCTACTCTATTTGTATTTGATTTCATTTTATGTATTTTGTTTTATTATTTATTTATTTATTCATTTTATCTTTTTTTTTCAATCTAATTTTATTCTGATTTTTAATGCTTATTGTTTTAAATGTCATTCTAATGAGTTTCTTTGCCTATGTAGAGCACTTTGAATTGCCTGTGTTTGAAATGTGCTCCATAATAAAGCAGCGCTGCCTTGAACGTGCCAAAATTGCTTTCGGTTTTCTCTTTCTAATAATACATCCTAGGCATGACACTGGAAAACCAACAGCATGATAAACAAGGTCTCAAAAAAGAAGAAACAAAGAACAAAAAGAGGAAGAAAAAGTAGAAAAGAAGGAGTCTGTTTCAACATCCAAACTTAATTGCAGCATTTCTAAGAAGTCAAATGCCACCTTGTATGACGAATGTATGGTAATTACCAACAAATCCAGAGACGGATGATTTGCAGAACAACTTATGAGGCTGTTCTCCTACAGTAAGTGAGATCATCTCTCCGCTCACACCAGTAGATCCCCTTCTTATTCTTAGCCACTCTAGCTCCACCTTTTCTTTTCTTTTACTTTCACTTAAAGAACATTAATAGTGAAAAACAAGCACCAAACCAACGAGGAATGAAGAAGTAAAACAGTGAACAAAGTCATTTAGCAGTTGCACTCGCCATAAACATAGTCATAGTGTGGTTTGTTCTGTCTTGCTAACATAGAAATGGCAGTAACGGCGACCCACTTGACATTTCTTTGATTAGCAGACCCATTCGTTGCATAAGGACAGGCAGATAAGAACAACTGTTCAGAGCAAGAGCATTATTATGTTATTATTCTGTTTGTTTCAATTGTTTGTGCCTCATAAATTAATATTTCACATATTGCTTCAATTACACTTAAAGGGATAGTTCACCCAAAAATGAAAATTCAGTCATTATCTACCCACCCTCATGCCAATTGAAGGTCAGGTTTAACTTTTTAGTCCATAAAACACTGCTGGAGTTTCATAGGAAAACATTGTTGCAGAATCTCTCAAACAAATGAATGAAGACCAGCTTTCATACAGAAAAAACAACCGAGAAACAAACAAACAAACATAAAATGCCTCCATACTGTTTGTCTGGTGTAATCCAAGTCTTTTAAAGCCTTGACAGGATGATCACACACACATCCAGTTCAGACAGTGTGCATGTGCACATAAACGTGAAGATTTAGGCTAAAAACGTGGCGTAAATGAGGTCTTTCAAGGAAACTTGGCATGTTGGGGCTTTAGGAGACTTGGATTACACCAGACGAACAGTATGGAGACATTTTATGTTTTGTTTTTTTTTTTATTTTAGTTGTTTTCCTGTTTTCACTGTTTTCATGTGAATCTCCAGCAGTGTTTTGTGGACTAAAAAATTAAACCACACCTTTAATCGGCATGATGGTGAATAGATAATAACTGAATTTTCATTTTTGGGTGAACTACCCCTTTAAACAGAAAAAAGATGATCATTTTGTACCTTAATTAACCTGATTAATTATCAGTTTTTTAACATGTTCAACTATTGGTTAAAGCACAGAATTTGCACCCCTATACTGAGACAAAACATTGTTTTTAAATAACTGATTTTTGTATGATAGGAGAAGGAATGCATTTTTCAAGCCCACTGACAAAATAAGAAAGCTTATATGATGTCATATTTACTATCTATTACTACTACTATCATCTATCTACTATCAATTTAATAAAGATAATTCCTTATATTATTCATATCAATAAAAATCTTAAATCTCTTTTGTTTTGTTTGGCGTTTTGCACTGATAAAATAGATGTTTCTCTTTCTGTCCTGTGTCCTGAAATAGTTTGTAAACCAAACAGACGGTGCGGAGGTCATCCTCAAAATGAAACAGTTTCCTTCAAAGTTCTCAAGCAGTGTAAACACTTGGGAGACCCAGGTCATTTGATATATTTAGATTAGGATTTATTTTTTGTCATTATTTCTCTCAGGGCTTAACAATAAGGCTTGCCCACTTGCACAGGGTAAGTAAAATGCCATGTCGGGTAAGTAACCGCTAACAAGTAAAACAATTTGAATAGGGGCAAGTAAAAACTGACTTGGGGTTAAGTTGAATTCTGTCCCTCTTGCCCCACCACACAAAAGAAAAAAAAGCACTGATGTTGAACCTTGGCTTAAGGAAGCATTCCTCTCATGTCAGAGCATTTGACTGTGTGGATGCTGGATGCAACATGTCCAAGCAGAAACATTTATCAATAAAATGTTTCAATTCAGTTGATACTGATAATTATTGATCATGTTTAAATATTTCCAATAAGGACAATGAGAGAAGAGGTTGAATTTAACCACTTTATTTATGCATCTGACTCGTAGCACCTTCCATTATCAAGAGATATGATAGGCCATTTATGAGCCAGGGTGTGTTTGTTGTGTGCTTTTATGGCAGATTGCATTTAAGTAAACGTTTTATTGAGCAATTTTCTTATTGCTATTGATGAAGTATCTATTGCTGATACATATTGCTATTGTTTTATCGCCCAGGCCTAAGTTGATGACTTGTTGTTTTTGATTTTTGTCAGCTTATGGGTAGAGAAGAAACAAGAACAGATGTAGAAGAAGAAATAAAGAGTAAATCAGTCTCACATGTTTTGGAGTGGAGATCATTGGGCCCGGTCACACTCAGCAGTTCTGCTCCCTGACTGCGACATGAATCCAAAGCTTGCTGCCAGGTCACCGCGGCATCAGAAACAAACTCATAGCAGGATTCCCCTTCTGGCCCTTCAAACAGAATCTCACAACCCTCCTCTGCAAAGTCAAAGAGACAGTGTGAGTTTAAGTATCTGTGTGTGTCATTTCAGTTTGTTAAGGTTGGATGTAATTTATCATAAAAAAGATTACAAGGAGAAAATAGCTTTTACATTTTATATCATTAATACCATAATAAATTATCTTACAATAATGTCACTATTTTCAAAAAGGGATGCTGAATGACTCCAAAGTCAATGTGAAATGGCCAAAAATTTGAAGATATAAAAGTACTACATGCCAGGTGTTAGACAGTATCCCTTCTTTCTGTCTCTGTCAAAGTCCGATGAGGTGGCGCACCAGGTCAGTCCGGGCAAATACGCATCTGGGAGGCATCCATGATGCCACTTGCCATCGTATTTGAAGGGGAACTCACAGGTAAGGCTGGGAGAGTTCCCACCAGTGGTGTGGACAACTGCAGGGAGAGGAGAAGAGAAAGTCAATGATCTGCTACAAGCTTCTTGTGTTTGTGTCAACCAAAAACATGCCAGGACAGTAATTTGTTGAATTTGAAATTTGGTGTCTTGTTGCATACACCAAACCACTTGTTCTTCTCAAGATGCACAAACAAAAGCATTAACGTCACTAAAATGAGACCAGAATTAACTGATGCCAGTGGGAAATTTATGTTTACATGCACACTAATTTTCCTCTATTATTCCAAATATAACAATTTTCCGAATTTGATACGCGTCGTGTAAACAGCACATTTGGAATATGCATGTCAGTTGGGGGTTTTAGCGCAGTTTGCCACACGCAGCCTCTTGAGGCAGTCAACTCTGTGTTTTGTAAACAAACCAACTGGCCACCAGTTTGTAAAGGCTGGGGCAGAGATGCATGCTCAAATGGAAAGCCCACATTTCTGGTTTAGAAAGAGAAACATGCCTACTTTTAAACAATGAAAGACTTGGATATCAACAGGTTTTGGGATACGTACAAATATCACAACAGCAACCTTTTCAAGAAAGTGGTTGAAGCAATGAAAAAGGGAGGCTGTGTTCACTCAGCGGAGTATGAATGTAAACTTTAATGTAAGTAGACTGCTCGTTTTCACTAGCCAAGTGAACTGCTTAGTAGGAATGTTGTCTTTTTCAGGAATAAGGACAAAAACTGGAATATTTTGTGCATGTAAACTTTAGCCAATGTTGGACAGATATTTGTTTATTTCTGGAAAACAAAACCACAAAGACAGAAGACCTTTAAACATAGTTTCATGTTGGATTTTTGCAGATGGAAGTGATGAAACACCACATCTAAGCCTGCACCTAGGTTTCTACATACTGTAGGCACCGCGCCCAAGACTTACATCAGATCCTGTGTGTTGGTACACAAAAGGAATGACTATGAACAAGGAGAAATAACATTCTACATCAGGGGTCAACCAGTATGGGTTTTTTAATGACCAATGTCCATACAGTGCCTATAGAGCAGGGTGGCTGATAGGGTTGAACTATTTGGAAGAAATATCTAATTGTGATTATTTGGACTGATACTGCAATATTAGTGGGAATGACAATTTTTACATATTTTTTTTCTAATTTTCATTGAAATACATATTAAAATGATTATGGTGTAATTTTTGCGAGGATCTGTAACAAGGAAAGATGTTTTCTTAAAAGTACAGTCAGCAGGATTTGTCCGAGTTGTTTGTAAATGCATCAGGACGTCAAATACCAACGTTCTGTGTTGGTGAAATGTCCCGAGCACAGCAAAACAATAAAAAAATAATATGGTATTTGTAGAGACAGCCAGCACCACACACGTCTTGTGGGTCATAAGCAATGTCTGAAAGGGATAATGTCATATGAGTTTATACATTGTTTTTTTTTTAGGAAAATGTTGCAGAATATACCTTTAAGTCTGTAGAATATGATGTGTAGGACACAACATCTCTGCAGAATGACAATAATGTATTTAAAATGGTATTTTGACACACATTTTGCCTTTAGCAAATACTGCGTCGCCTGTGATTTGAAACTTATATTAGCCCATATTGCGATTTCAATGAATTGAGCGGCCCTCGCAGCTGATTGCTGACCATAGACTGTATATAGAAGTGGACGGAGCCTTCGTGACGTCACCCATTGGTTTCTGAACACCGTTTTGAAGCCTCGAGTTTCAGATTTGGCCAGCGCCATTTTGACAGTTTTGAAACCGGATGTGAATATGATTGGTTGAGACGGTGGAGCAGGGTGGGAGCATAGACAGTATAGTCTAAGAGAGCGAGTGAGTGGCACTACCATAGGGCACTACGCCTGTCAATCATGAAACCACGCCCCTAATTATACAGAACTTTAAGCCTTAATATAAAATCAACGAATGACTTATATGAAAATTCAAGTCTGGTTCAGTGAACATGGTGGGGGATATTAGCGATAGAGACCAAAATCGTTTTTTGACACGGGCTATAAATATGTTTATTTCAGCTGTAAAGTTCGGCATTTTAGAACGGGTGTCAATGGAACCGGGCTTCTTTTTGCAGCCAGCTCGCGCGCCCCCTGCTGGATTTCGGTGAGAATACAGCGTTACTGCACTTCCGCATTGGCTTCATTTTTCGGAGCCGGAAGCTCCGTCCACTTCTATATACAGTCTATGTTGCTGACATATAATGCTAATATCAAAACAAAGAAAAGTCTTGGTATTATTCCTTTAAGATAAGATAAGATAAGATAAGATAAGATAAGATAAGATAAGATAAGATTTCACATCACAGTAGCTCAAGCAGTACAGATAGAAAGTGACAATAAGATACTTATAAAAATTAAGATAAAAAACAGAAAATATGTATATACCTATCAGATTTAAAAATATAAGATCTGACTGATTAGTTGGTCTATCACTATTATATATTGAGCAAGTAACAAGTGGGCAAAATAAGAAATCAAAATTGTCTTGTCTGCAGAAAATCTTATCAGAGGAGATGTGAAAATGAGTTGTTATTTCAAAGACAGAAAGCAACAGAGAGAAACAAAATAAAACAAAATATCATGTAACAGTTTTAACTCATATATATATGCTATATGTGTGTTCAAAATAATATATATTATGTAATAATAATAAGTTAAAAACCTTCTGAGACCTGTGGGTTTTTTCCCCAAACCAATCATTGTTAAGAAGGAAGAAGGCAAACTTTACTAATCCCTCTTACATGTTTTCACTTTTGTTATTTTTACACGTGCAGGCCTGAAATACGCACACACGCACAAGCAGGGCCTACAGACATGCATCAGTGGAGAGGTGTCTGAGGGAGGGGGCTGCCCCGAGTCAGACGCCTTGGCAGCACCCTGGAGGTCAGTTGGGACCTAGTGATACTGTAGGTATCAGCTTTCATATTTTGGCAACAATTCCTATCAAAAAAAAAATTATTTGTTTTGGTTATCTGAGCGAGAATCACTGTAACTTAATGCTTCTGTATGTCTTACAAACCATAATCGACAAGAAATCAGCAGTTCTATCAGAGTCAGTACGTTACCACAGTCAGTGGAAAAATGTGGTTTACTGACTTAAAAGTATTCAAAAGTCACACTGTCCCCGTGTACTCTTATGAATAATTCTGAGTGTAATAAGCTGAAAACATAACTGTATTTTACATTCCTAACATTTCTTAAAACGTGTTGGTATTAAATGGGCATGACAGTCATGTGGTAAGCAGTATCTATCAAACAAAAGTGAAAGCTTTTAAACGGTACTGCACCACACAGAGCTGCTGCAGATCTCTGCACAAGCATCATAAAGTGCACTCAAAGGACTTTCCCCAAAATTCAGAGAGGCAGCTTTGACTCTGAGGTGCTTTTGAAGTATTTGGTCTTAGTAGCTGTCAGAGGAAAGAATCTGACACACCATGTTGCGAGCATGATAGAGTAATAACTGATGGGAATGAAGATAACCCACGCGAAAGTCAGCCTGGTTTTAAAATGTGCAAGAACCTGTTTGGTCAAGTGACACAGAGCCAGAGGAGGTGGAACCTGTACACACGAGGGTGTAATGAATTCAAGGAAGTGGATACAGTTTAATGTGTTACACCCAACCCAAACTGAATTTAACCTCAAGCATCAGTCAGTTCTCCTCAGAGCTTCATAATGGACTGTTTGAAGATCTGCAGTAAGAAGCATTTTTTCTCTCAAACACTCTGAGAGATAAAGGTGCAACCTAGAACCATAAAGGGTTCTTCATCTTGTCCACATAGGAAAACCCTTTTTGGTTCCAGGTAAAACCTTTTAAAAAGGTTCCCCTTTAACCCTTTCAGCAAGTTCGACTTAAAACCCAACATTAAGGATTATACCTAGAACCATCTATGAAAGCTTTTCACCCAGAACCCCCAATGAGGGATTCTACAGAGAACCCTTCTATGGTGTAATGGTTCCACCCAGACCCCTCTCTGGAGGTTATAACAAGAACCTTTCCACCTTCCAAGGGCACCAATGAGAACCCACCCAGGGGGTTCTACCACAAACTTTTTTATGTTCTAAGGGTTTTCTTGACAACACACTCAGGGGGTTCTTCTAAGAACCTTTCTATATTTCAGGGTTTTATCTAGAAAACATTCAGGGGGTTCTACCATGAACCTTTTAATACTCCACAGGTTTCATCTAGACCCCACCAAGGGGGTTATGCCAAGAACCTGTTTATATTCCAGTGGTTTTATCTAGAAAAGAATAAGGTGGTCTTTAGGGTCTTATGGGTTTTATCTAGAACCCACCTAGGGGGCTCTACTGAGAACCCTTTTGTAATATGGTACAAAAAACCCTTGATGAGCTCATGATGAAAAGGATTCTTTGGATGAAAAGGATTCTTAATTGAACCCTTAGTCTTACAAAGAAACCTTGACAAACCCTTTCCTCAAAAAACAGTTCTTCCGAAGCACCTAGTTTCCGGTGGAGGCTCAGCCTTTCAGGAAGAACACTTTGGAACCCTTATTTCTAAGAGTCTATAAACTAAATGAAACCACCCTCACCATGGTACGACTTCTGGCAGATGTTTTCCTGGGTTCCTCCTCTCAGCCAAGTATCAGTTGTGTCCCGTTTGGCGGCAACTTTGCCATCACTACCCACCAGGCCCATCTGGTAAATGGTGAAAATGACTCCTTCCACGCAACGCCAAGCCAGCAGATTGTCCAAGCCACAGTCAAGCAGGGACAACGTCTTGGTGGGGACGTCTAACGCCAAGCAGGAGGATGTGCCCACGTGGAAGAGCCGGTGACCCGAACCCCACTTCCACAGCTGGGACATGCTGTTTGAGTCACAGGAGGCGAGACTGAAGTCTTTCGAAGACCGCACAGCCAGACACTTCCCTGTGCTCGAGTGCTGGATGGTGAACGCATCCTCATCTGTGGCGATGGGACAGACACAGAAAACATCACAGTTAAAAAAATGAGTACATATGATCTTTTTAAACCACAAATGCAAACTCACAAATAAAACCCCCTTGATAGAACAATGTGGCTCAAATTACTTACAAGTGACAGTAACAATCTAGAACATTAGGATCATTTCCTCTGTTCTTTCAGGGGACTTTTGGGAGGTTTTAACAACAATGCAGGAAGTCCACATTCTTACCACAAAAAAAAAAACCTTGGGAAGAAAACTGGGTCTGAGAAAAATAAAATAAATTAAAAACATGTTTGACCATTATCATATTTTCCAGGCGTGTCTTTCAGTTCTTTCACATTGGCAAAAGATAGCCAAAGAGAAACAGAATTTTGTTGCTTTTTGCATTTGTCATACCTGGGCAAAATCCCAGATAAAGCTATGACATGGGTTGAATATCTCTTTAAAATGTGACTGCTAGCAAGACATTAATCACAGAGAAATGGCTGCAAGTCCAATGACCACTACCTAAACAGTGAAATAAAATGACTAAATACAGTATATTATTTTAAAAAAACTTTTTAGAGTTATTTATAATTATTAAAAAATTCCAGGAAAAGTTAACTGCTTCGATGACATGATGTCATTCTGGACAATGAAGTTTATTATTAAACTGTAAAATATCCTGCCTCCATTACATATCTTTGTCACAAATATTTGATAAGCACATTTAAGGGATCACTCCGATATCAGCCGATATATCGATAACTGAATGTTTTACTCCCTAATATTGTTATCAGCACTGGCCCCAAATATCCAGTATCAGTTTAAATTTAACTACTGCATGTTTAGGCCAGCAAATAAAAATATAAACCAAGCACTGATACGGCTTTGAAACAGTATTTAGATCTTCATGTTGAGAAGTAACTTTTATGAAAAATATATGTGCAACTCCAAAGTTACCCAAATGAAGAAAGGTGGACAATAAGTAAGTACATATAGTATTATAACCTGGTTAAATACTTATGAGTGACTACTAAAGTTAATAAATCTTTTTTATATTTCATTAATTTTTATTTTTATTTTGGTTTTAACTTCTGCTTTCGATTCAGTTTAGTTGCAGTTTCTACAGTTGGTTTGCACATTTTAGTTCAGTTTTTTATGGTTTTATTAATATAATATGGGGCGTACTTGTCTTTTAATTAATTCAGAATAGGTTTCCCAACTACAAACCACAACACCATGAAGGAAACTGGCTCTGTAAAGTGCACAGACATCCCAAAGCCTCCTAATACTTCCTGTGTTGACAAATTTGACCACACTGACAAAGACTAAAACTGAAGACATTTTATTTATTTTAGTTTTGTAAGTACATAATATAGTTTCAGTTAGTTTTCTTTTTTTTTTTAAAATCTTTTTTCTAGAATCTATTTGAGATCTAACTGAGATGTTTTCCCACACTTTTTAGTCTAGTTTTAGTTAATTTTATTGAACCTGGCGTCTGCAGCAGAACATGAAGCAGATAAAATCAGCTGGCATACATCCACAACCTTCCTACGCACACAGGCTTTTTGCAAAAGAAAGCATTATCATACTGCAGCTTCACTGTTATTGCAGACGTTAAAGCTTGTGTTAATGCACTACTGCTGATAATAAACAGCAGCTGACATACATAAGAGCTGTGTACAGATGTAATGTGTGAGAGCTATAGGAGAGGAGGAGGATGAGGTGCAGTGATGTGCAGGTTGACCTGTCGAATATAGTGTGGCATCCATATGTCACACTCCTGTGGGGGGGGATGGGAATTGTGTAAGAACACCACTAATTAAACTAAACGGTTACACTAAAAGCTGGTTTCAACTTGTTGTGGTCCAGCAGGTTTGCAGCTATTGTCCTCAGATTCATGTCGCGCCTCTGAGGACGGAGTTCTCACCCGAATGAGTGGAAAGTGAACAGCACAAAGGGTTTAGTCAATCTTAAAGTATAAAAAGTTACACTGACATGAAAGCGGAGTATGGGCGCTTGACGCAGATAACTTACCAAAAGCTTTAACGTCAGCCGCCGCCGGTGAGCAAGTCCCCGAGAAAACAGTCAACACAGTCAACAAACAAAGACAAAGTGTCGCCTGGGAAATGTTCAGCATGGTCACTGAAGGCAGAGTGTTTCTGTTGGATTCATAAAGAATCAAATAATCGGTCCTCCCGGAGTGTTCAGCGGTGAATGTGGGCCGATCGATCACTGGACTCCAAAGCGAAAGTGGACAGATAACTAACCTTACAGCTAACCCGCTTCTCTCAACTGTCAGCTGTGTTACACACCAGAGCCCCGCTCCGACGACACAGGCCACCGCGAGCCGCAGCGGAGGAGACTTCCGGTCTGATCTACAAAATAAAACCAACTGGTCAACTGGGAAAATACGTAACCGAACTAAACTAAACTAAAAAAAAAAAAAAAAAATTAACTAAAAAAAAATAATAAAATAAATAATAATAAAATAACAATAAGTAAGTAAAGTAATAAATAAATAAAAAAGTAAATAAAATAAATAAAATGAAATAAAATAAATAAATAAATAAATAAAATAAAATAAAATATCAAAAGTCAAATTCATGACCTACTAAGTAAAACCAACCAAACAATAAATAAATAAATAAACAAAATAAATATTAGGTTAAAATTATGACACATTGGGTTAAAAAATTATAACCTAATAAGTAACGAGTTAAATGAAATTCATGAGCTACTGAGTAAAACCAAACAAAATAAACAAATCAATAAATAAAGGTAGTTTATGACCTACTAAGTTATAGAAATGAGAATAAATGAAATTCATGGGCTACTAAGTAAGACCAAACAATCAAACAATGAGTAATAAATAAATAAATAAATAAATAAATACGATGAAAAAAAGTAGGTTAGTCAAATTCATGACCTAATTAAAACCAAACAAAAAAAATCAATAACACAAACAAAAAACAATGCAAAAGAAAGCAACTTAATACTAAATCAAATTATGACTTAATAAAATGAAGTTTAGCTGGCTCTCTAAGTCAAACTAATTATGGCATATGTCGAACTAAAAAAGAAAAAAAAAAGATCCTGAATCAACCTTATGAATCACTGAGTCAATTAAAATATTATTAAAAAAAAAATATGGGACACAAATGTGGGAAATAAGTCAAAGTCATGACTTGCTGAGTCAAATGAATTTGTGACACAAAACTTAAATCAAATAAACGTCAGTCAGTTATATAACTTTGACTCAATCGCTCACAGCTAGTATAAACAAATAACATGTTAAAAATTTGACATGGTGGAAATTGCTTTTCAAATATTTAAATTATCTCAGTATTCTGTTGTTATTAGCCAACTGAACTCCTCTGTGAATAATTGCCATTTATTGTAGCAATCTTCTTTAATGTTGGTTAACTGCTCTGTATTGCGCCTTAAACAAACGGGTGTCTCTCCTGAAGTGGCATTATGGACACGCTGGTCCGAACAGCAATTTTCATGTGACACCTTATTTTGAAGGCTGGTCGCTCGTCTTCCTGTTTCTCCTTTGTATTTTCTGACTCTTTGCGTCGGTGCCCTCCCTTCACGTTCCCGAGAGCCCGGAATGTTTCTCCAAATCACGCACGTCACGCCCACTCGGTTGTTTCCGTCAACTAAAAACACACGCATATTTTTTTTTCATTCACTATTCCCATTATAACTAACAGCAGGACATTAATTATTTAGTGGAAATTGTGTTTGTTTTATTTGTGAAAGTAGCAGCTACCTGTTATGAAATATTAATGGCTTTACATCCTGATGTCAGATACTGTAAGAAACTGTCAATAGCTGCACTTTGATGTCTCATTTTTCCTTTGTTAGCTGCTGCCAATTTGCTGATATCTTTATTTAGTCGATCCAATAGCTTGAAGTATTTTATTTAGATCAATTAAACATAAGGTGATTATAATATTTTTTTCACAACCTAAAACCTAAAAACACAGCAAAGGCAATATTTGTGGTCTTAAGATAATTCCAAGCATAATATTCAAGAAACAAAGATAAATTATCTTGTTGTTTTTTTTTAAATTAAAAAACCTTGACCTACTTGGTTTAATCTGTCAGTAATATTATCACCTACAGCCCTCAAGGAGTACTTATTTTTAAAGGAGCCACTAAAAACTGACCTTAAAAGCCAAACAGCAGTCTATTTTAAACTTTATCTGGTTGTTCTTATTCACATACTGTAAATATTTTAAGATCACTTTATAAGACTTTTCTTATAATATAAAAAGTAAGACACTACAAAAAGCCATAGACAGATGATGATACAATGGGCCCCCAGCTACTGACATGTAAAAGGCAATTTATTGACTATTTGTATTTGTTTGTATCTCTTTGTAGTCATTTTGCATCTCCCCGTAGCTTTGTGTTTCTTTGTGGCTGCTATGCCTTTTATGTAGTCCCTTTACATTTCTTTGTAGTTGTTTTGTGGTCATTTTGGGTCTCTTTGTGGTTTGTTGGATGGTATTTCTATGAGTCCTTTGATCTCAGTTATTTTGTAATGAGGATGTTCCAAGAAGAAATGTGAAGTTATGGTCACAGCCTGCTGTGAAATTCTTCAAAAAAGTGAAGTCATTCATGGACTGAAAAGGGGAACTCCAAGGCTCAGTGTAAAAACTGATTTTGTTAGGCCTAACTTCAATTTATTAAAACAAAAAGAAAATTGTGCAAAATACATCTAATAATTTGCTTTGCATCAGCCAACAAAAGTGAACAAGAGTTACAGTTAGCCTTACACATTTTCTGTTAGTTTTAAACACACAAAAAAACCTCTCATATCAATATACAGCATGTATACTTAAAAAAATACAAAAGTAATACTGACAAAATTGCTGTACCACATGTGCAGCTCCAACAGCTCCTGAATTCTGACTGAAATATACAAAATTACATCACAAATATGTGTAATTTATTTTTTGTCATCAATCTGCATCTTATTCATCACGATAAACATAATTTTTTAACCTTACAAGTAAACAGGCCAAAGATTTTTCTTCACCTGTTCATATCTTAATGAATAAAACCTTTTTTTATACAATTTATTTTTTATTGTTTACCAATTATAAATCCTCATACTGCAGGATCATGACAAACATGAAGACGGGGTTGAACCAACAAAGATGAACAAAATTAGGTTTGAAATGAACTGATCCAGATTTAAAATAAACCAGAGCTCTGTTGCACAATAAAAAACTAAGTTTGGTAAATCCAAGTTTAGTGACATAAACTGTAATTTAAATCGAGTTTAATCAAGGAGATGCTTATCCAAATTAAAATAGCTAAATAAATAAAAAATAAATTTGAATACTAAAATGTGGGAAAACCCTTATCATTTGGCTGCTCTGTATTCCTTAACAAAACAAAAATTCCAAAACAAAACATTGCATTGTCTGCTAGCTATCTAAGAAGTCAAAAAAAATAAAAAAAAGTCAAAATGTTTGCTGGCTAGTTAAAAAGTAAAAAAAAAAAAAAAAGTCATATTGTTTGTGCTTGCTGGCTAAAAAAGTTCACAAAATGTTACATGATTTGCTAGCTAGCTAAAAAGTTAACAAAACATTGCATTGTTTGATAGTTAGGTAAAACGTATACATATTGCTTGCTAGCTAGCTAAAAGTTACAAAATGTTGCATTGTTTGCTAGCTAAGAAGTAAAAAAAAAAAATGCTAGCTAGCTAAAAAAGTCAGTTAGCCTAGTTAGGCAACTCATAATGGCTAAGAAGAGAAGCTCTAATTTCTCCTCCTTTGAAAAAGCTGAATTAATGGAGCAATATGGCCAGATAATAAAAAAATTTAAAAACGGACAACAGCACAGTCAGGAAACTGTCAGACTGTTTTAACTGATAGGCAGCTATTTTAAAAGTTAAACCTCCTCAAGAGTAAGTTTAAAGTTAGTTTGAAGTTTTGCTGCAACATAATTAATTTTAATCCAGGTTTAGGTTGAAAACTAAACTGAGGTTTAAAGAAAGGTTGAGTTTAGTTCAAGTTTAGTTGAATCAAACGATGATTTAATTGGGTTTAAAAATTAATCCTTGTTGGTGCAACCCAGCCTAAGTGTTCAGTACCTCTTTTCACAAGTTTATAAAATTAATTTATTTATCTAGCATCCCTTCTTCAACATTCTCATTTATGTGAACTCTGTTTGTCTAGAAATTACATCGTGGGGTCTTCAGTGTCAACACCTTTCCAAACATCTTCATTGAAATGACTCGAACAAATGAAAACTGCAGAGGAATCCTTCAAACACATTCTCAAATTAAAACTCGACATGTTTGCCGTCTTCATCTCACCACTGTCCTGAGGAGTCAGCGTCACAGCTGTACAGTGTCATGTGGCATTCGTACCTGATGGTGAAATGGTGAGAGACAGACAAGACAGAGAACGTGGGGGAGAACAACAGAAAAGGAGTCACTAAGCGCTATTCTCCTGAGTGAGCCTCCAGGTCCGCGATCAGCACATTTCCGTCCGACTCTGTAGCCTGTGAGCTGGTTTGTCTGTAATAAGCGCTGGCCAGAGTGGGGAGCCCCCGAAAACGTGAAGAGCTCCTCCTGTATACAAACCACATGGCTCCTGCCAGCAGGGCAAAGATCAGTACAGCCACCAGCACTGCAGCGGTGATGATACCATGATGTAAACCTGAAACACACATTTGGTCATATACTGTAACAACTAATTCAAATCAAACTTATTAGAGAAATGAACACTTGATTTTTTTTTAGCTTGGCCTGTGTCTCTTATGCTAACATGGAGTGTGCAGGGTTTATGACCTATACTGCAGCCAGCCACCAGGGGGTGATCAAGATGTTCTGGCTTCACTTTTTGCGTCTAGATGTTAAAAGAAAAAATGTTTTAATAAAGAAAAGTGGAGAATTTAATGAGACAGTTCACACCCAAATTAAAAATTTATGTTTTCCCCTGCCCTGTGGTGCTATTTATCCATCTAGATTTTTTTTGGTGTGAGCTGCAGAGTTTTGGAGATATTGAATATAGAGATGTGTGCTTTCTCTTCAAAATGATGGCACTAAATAGCGCTCAGCTTGTGGTCCTCAAAGCGCCAAAAAATACATTTGGAAAAACCAGCGTCTCTTTCCAGAAATCATGACCTGCTTACTCAAGATAATCCGCAGACCTTGTTGTGAGCAGTTTCATGTAGGAACTTTTTTCTCTCTAGTAGAGAAGAAAGTATAGACACTGGTTTTGAATTTTCAAATTATTTATTTATTTATTTATTTATTTTTTTTTTTTTTTGGCGTTTTGAGCACCACAAGCCGATATCTCCAAAAGTCTGTAACTCACACCAAAAAAAAAAAAAAAAAAAAAAAAAAAAAAAAAAAGCACTGCAGGCCAAGGGGGGATAACTGTTCCGTTAATAGTTCCAGCTTCCGACAGATTTTTTTTCTTTTCTTTTTTTTGGCTAAAAATGGCTTGTTGAAAGTAAAGACTGAACCCTGCCCAAGACTCACAAAACTCTCACAAGATTTGTGCACATTGTTTCTTTACTGTGTTCATTGTACAAACTAATTTCGTCGTATGAAGTGACCACACTGTGGTTAAGATCTGTTTAGATTTAGGGACAAAGATACTTTTAGCTGGGGTTAAGGAAAGATCATGGTTTGGTTAAAAAAAAAAATCTTGCAAATCTTTTGCTGGTGTGGTCTTACCATCCAGACATACGTTTGGGGAGCTGTCATGTCAACATGTGAAATGATGAGCTCATGCTTATTGCACCTATAGGACACAAACAATCGTCTGAAGTGTAAATACCTCCCATTAAAGTGCACTTTACCTTTTAACGGTTCCACTTCCACCTCTGTCACTACATCTGTAAAGGAACACATACATACATAAGTTCAATATGGTTTCCAGGGTATTCAGACCACATCGTGTGGAAAAAATCAGTATTTGTTTCAGCTTGAGATGCTGGTGGTCTACAGCTGGTGGCAGTGAATTTTGCTTACAGCACCTTTAATTAACATTTCCAGCAATTTTGTCCTCCTTGTGTCTGTGTGTCGCTCTGAAACTCAGCATACTATATAACTATAGCCTACTCTAGAACTTAGTTTGACTAAACATCAAAACATTATTGAACAGCAACTTTGGCAGATAGCACTTATACTCTGAATAAATAAACACATCTTTCTGCATGCAGTCACAAATGTAGGCGTGCTGCTGAAGTTTTTCCCAGGCCTCTTTTGGGGATTGACAGAACTGTGATTTTTAAATCTACAAGAGCTGACAACATGTAAACATGACACTGACGTGGCGTCACCTCTTAGGTTGTTATGGCCATCTTGTTTGTAAAACGGCTGGTTATTTACACATCCACTTGATACAGAGCAACTTTATTTGCAAGTTGTATTGCTGAAACTTGACAATTGTCACTCTTTCACCCTTATCTGACTCTTAAGCTCCACTATCACCCCTTTTCCATAAACATGTGCTGGCCTGGCTTGGTTTGACTCGGCACATCAGCCCGGCACAGCAGGAATTTGCATCTCCATAGCAACAGGGACCTGTTTCAGAAAGCAGAATTAACAAACTCTGAGTCCAGTGCTGAACACTATCCTGACAAAGAGTTTTCAGGTTCCAGAACAGCTGATCAGAATTTACTGAGTCAACTCTGAGTATGTTCACTCTGAGCTAAGCGCATGCATGAAAGCCATCATCAACGGATCTCCAATACTGTGATTCACCACAGCAATGGATAAATAAAAGACCAACCCTCAATTTGAATCCAGTGGAGCCAAAATATAAAATGTGAGCCAATACTAACCGTGATATTTATCTTAAAAAACAAGAGTGGTAAAAGGAGCCCAGAAATTATCACTATCATATGTTAGCACAGTCCACTCAAACATCACTCACCAGAGTGAATTTCCTTGATAGACGATAAAGTGGCGGAATATGACTGTAAATTACATTTGATTTTGAAATATATGTATCAGCTGTAACCTGATGGGGACAAAATACAGGTGACAACAACTGAAGATGAAAGTATGGATCAAACAAAAAAGACAAAGTTTACTTACAGACCTCTGATTGTAAAGTCAGAGTCTGACCCAATAATAATGATTCTGCAGGTGTCTCAGTTCAAAGTGACTGTAAATTTCATATATTTTGATTTATCTACTTTATTTAAAAAAAATGCACAACAGCATTTGATATTTCAATATGAAATGCTGTCAAAACACATGAAAAACACATGATCTCCACTATATTCTTCACAATAAAAGTCCTCTGTTATTTTGTTATCTAAAAGCTTTTATTATGAAGCAGCAAAACCGGGAAATGTTGGGGTTTCATCAGCAGTAACCTAACACAACTCCTATTGCACTGAAAGTGACCACAAAACAATCAAATAAGGCAGATACCAGAACATAAACACTGCAACACAAGAGAGAAACTAAATTTAAAACTGAAATTGTTCAGCTAAAAGCTACAAAAGCACTGAGAGTTGAACACAGACAGACTTTTTAAAACCTCTTGGTTGGGCTCGCTTTGGCCCGACTCCAGAGGAGGTTCACTCGCACAGCTTGGCACATTAAAAGTGGTAATGGAAGAGCAAATCAGTGCTGTATGGTTTGACTCGCCGCAGCTGAAAGCGCCAATGGAACAGCCTCCTTAGTTCACTAGCTAGTTGCTAACTGTGTCTCCTGTTTGGTGCTGGGCAGGTAGCATACACTGGGTTTATCAGAGATAAACCAAAACATTAAAATTGTGGGCTGGGCAAACAAAACAATCAGTTTAAAGATGCTGAAATGTTCCATACAAGTAGTCAACTGTTAATATAAAAATATTGACAATAGCCCTTTAAAATTTGTGGGTATGATCACTTGAACGCTCCATGCAATTGTGCGTTAGTCTCTGCAGAAAGCCATGCCCCAAAATAAAGTAAATAAAGCCTTTGCTTTTGTGGCTCTTACCTGATCTTGTTTACACTTGACACATTTTTATCCACACAGAGCTTACTGCTAATTCTTTGTTATATATATTTTTCCACTTTTTAAAGGTCCATTGTGCGAGATTTGTAGGGATTTATAGGCAGAATAGGGTTGAAATTAATATAACATTCCTTTGTGTGTTTTAATTAGTGTACAATCACTGTTATGGAGGCCACCATGTTTCACCGCCATGTTTCTACGGCAGCCCAGGACAGACAAACCAATCACTGGCTCTAGATACGGCCTTTCTGCAATTTCTTCTAAACACTTGGAAGGGGAGGGTGGTGTCAGGTGTGTGCAATCTGCGAGCTCATAGCTAGATGCTACTAAATCCAAATCACTGGTCCTTTAATTTCAGCCCTGTAGCACTGTGTCTGAGGTAAAGGACCTGCAGTTATAGAAGGCTGACAAATATTCAAATGTTTTATTAGTTCAACACAGGGGACCCACTATTCTTTCAGAAGGCCCCTGAGTTCCACACTACAGCCCTTGATTCAACTTACTTGAGATGGTTTTGCAGACAAAGCCAAGCCGCTCGGTGCAGCCTGACAGGTGCCACACGCCGTCAACCACCCTGGTGGTGACACAGGTGTCTGCAGTCAGCAGCCTGGAGTCTGGAGCTTTGCTGGGCCAGTTTGTATAATCCATAGGTGAACCATCCACCCAGGCCATGGAATCAGCTAAAAGCAGAAGTCATTTAATGAAATGGAATTGCAGGTAATTGTGCTTATCTGATGAATGCGACAGAGTGATGGATTCTTACTGTCAATATTGAAGTACAACCCCAACCACACGGTGTGGTGAAGAAACCCCAACGACCACAGCTGCTCCAGAACAAAGCGATTCTCTTCCTCGCTCTCAATGGTTAAGATGTCTGAGGTGTTGACTTGAAAATGAAAATAACACAACAAACTCACAACTTCTGTGCAGTTTAAAGGAATAGTTTGGTATTTTGTGTAGGAAACTGTCTTCACATTCTTGATTTTTGATACCACCCTTGCACTTTTACAGCAAATATGAAGCTACAACCTGCAGAATGTTAGCTTAGCTTAGCATTGAGACTGGAACCAACTAGCCTGGCTCTGTCTTGTTGTCACTGTGAGGTTGCCAGGCAACGATCAGACACTTGATTCCTCATTTCTTTGCAAAAATTAAACAAAGAAGCTATTACATGTTAATTACAGAGCTTTAGAGATGCCAGGATAGCAGTTTCACCCTGCTTTCATTCTTTTTACTAAGAAAAGCAAACTGCTGGCTGTGGCTTTACATTTGCTGTGCAGACATGAGAGTGCTACTGATCCTTTTATGTAATTCTCTACAAGAAAGCAAATAATGATATTTCCCGAAGTGCTGATTTTTCCTGTTAAAAACAAATAATATTTTTTTAGGTTAAGCAGGATTTTGATGTTTCTATCTGCCGTATTTCCTCTAAGTGACATTTCTAATTATTTCAGAGCAGCTCCCTCATTTGACCTGTAGGGGGAGTGTGCAATCCATGCTGCAGATTAGAGTGATGAAGCAGCCAATTCTTTCATTTAATTTTCTAATTTTCAATCATGATACTGAATGTAACACAGAACTTAGAGAGATAATAGCTACTCAGGTAATGAATGACCAAATTTACACCTCATGAATGCCTACCTTTCTGCCTGCAGTGCTCCCTTGACTCATCAAACGTCAGTTTCTCCACCACAGGCTCAAAGTTGTAACAGCCTTGTCCAAATTTCACCCACGTGGAGGGACACGCCACCTCGTATGAGATAAACGGTTTATTGCCTGTGAGAGAGGGCAGGACAAAGGCAGAAAATTGTTACAGTAACAGAAACAGCTGAAGAGATGCAGCATCCAGCGCTCAGATTTTAAAGTTTCACTGACTTGGTGGGGGAACATGACAGAGGGCTCCTGGTAGCAGAGTTTCACAGTCAGCTCTCCGCCAGCCTCCGCTCACATCCATGTACACACACTCTCCCGCCACAATGTCTTCATCGTCATCGGTTGCGTCCCAGTGCGTGTACACCGTGTCACTGCCATCTGACCACTGATAATTGATGCCACTCTGCAAAGAAGCACAATGCACCAACATGTCAGTGAAGAAGGTGTGTTGGCGCTCAACACTTCATTAGAATAAGTTACTGTTACTGCAGCGCTGCATGTCAATCTCTGCATGCACAGCCATTTGATTAACAAGAATTAGCGGTAATACTGCTATTCTAATTAACCTAATAGGGTTGCAACAGTATGAGATTTTCATGGTACAACAGCATCTTGTAAAATATCACGGTTTTACTTTATCATCAAATTACACAATTATTATTATTATTATCAGTTACGACGACCCTTGAATGAAAAGAGAAACATTTAATTATAATTTAAAATATTTAAAATGTCCTGACAGACATGAAACTCTGTCAACTTTTCAAAATAACACTATTATGGTAGAATTCAAGACCATAGATAAGTAAATATACATGTTACATACATGATACCCTGAAAATTGAACTTGATTGTTAGCTTCTTAGCTAAATCTACGCATTTATGTGTATGTGTAAATTGCAGTGTCGATTAATGTGCACTGTCCCGGGTAAATAAATACATACAAATGTTAATTTTCATAGCACAGTACACTGTGATTCCAATATACAGCTGCAAACCTATAATCTAATTTTCAAAAGATGTTTTTAAAAGGTCGAGTTATTCAAATAGATAACAAAACGATCTTAAAAGACGTTGCCATCCACATGTATCTCTCTGATTGTATTGTTCTTTGCTTTGTTACATCTTTTGCACATAAGCTCATTAGTTTAATTTCTTTCTTCTTCATCAAATTCTGGTGTTTGTATAATACCTGCAGATTGGTGTCATGTAATATTGTGTCCTATGTAAACAATAAAAACAAAATTTGAGAAAACTCAATTTCAAGGCAGCTAGCTTCACTAAAGAAGTCAAACTCAAACTCTTACAATTCTGAAACAAACTAAAACAAGTTTTGCTGACCTATAATCTTTTGTTGATTCTCTGAAAAATTTGTCTATTAAGTTTTAGTAAAACATAAATAATAAAAAGATAAAAAGAAGCATTACAAAATGCAAAACTCAAATTAAAATATTTTTAACGAAACTACATGCTGTTTATTTAATTAGGTGCATATTTCTGAGGGGTTTGTCAGCTACTGATTCACCAGAGGTGACGCACACCCAGTGATCCATGAAGCAACATGATTAAAAGCACTCATAACAGTTACCAAACAATGACAAAAACACTGCATGTATTTGTTAGTTCTGAATTAGGGTGGTTGCTGTATTAATGAGTGTAATAAAATTCAAAAGAACAGATCTGGTTTGGGTGGTTCATGAGACAGAAATTGAACAAGATCAGGCAGAGAGAGAATTAGTTCAGTCACTTCCTATGTGCATTTCTCTCCATGACTAAGACATTCCTCCACAAGGACTCAGCCATACTTGAAGCCAAATGACTGTCTGCTGGGAAAGCACACATAGAAAACCTCTAAACGGGCAAAAGGCCAGGGGAAAAACCCATGTGAGGCATGTGAGACAACTGTAACAGGCCATCACCTGGCATCAAATTAAATTTAAACATATTAGGTGTCCATTTAAATAATCTTTCAGGACCTTTCTTTGGAATATTTTACTTTGTATTACCATGAGTAACATCATTTCCTTTTATAAGATTTAATTGCAAACTGTTTTGCTCTAACTACAAGCTTTCTGTGTGTACCTATTACTCAAAAAGAATTGAAAATTTTCCATTTCAGAGAAATTAAATCTTGCCAGCTGGTGCATCATTGTACAGCAAAACTCAATCAAATATTATGATCTTCAAGGATCATTCAAAGACACAATATGCAACAACATGTAGACTCATTTAAAAATATGACCCTTTCAATCATCACTTATGATCCAGTAGAAGTGAGTTGTGGTGTCTGTATCTGCAAAGACCCTCCCATCTACACAAACTTTCTTATTTTGTCATTACTTTGCTGTGTTCAGGATGATTTACCAACCCAAAGCTCTGGTGTTTGATGACCTGGGAATGAGACTCACCAATCTGCTATCTTTCTGGTGCGTTTACATAATGTCAGATCCTGCGTATTCTATCTTTATTTCTAGTGTATTTTGATGTCATTGTGCAAAAACTGTATAATAGCATTTCAGCATATTGTAATTCAAGCCGCCAGAGACAATCTAGCCTGTGACAGGAGACTTTGATTGTTGATAGCTGATTGTTGAGTCTCCATTCCCGGGTTATTAAATGCCGACACTTTGGGTTGGTGGCTCCCAACAGTCAACTGTCTTTCTCCAAAATAGCTTACTGCACCTTCAAGTGTTTAGCTAGCTACTTGAACTAACTGCCACACTTGCCAGTTTTTGGGATGTTGATGACATGCTGACATGGACAAACTATGCTGTTAGTAAAGAAAAAAAAAAGAGAAGGCATATGAAAAACTAGTGAGCTAAAAATACATCCCATGCATGCAGCTGTGTATTTTCTCCAAGTCATGATTCGCTGAGAAAGATGAGAAAACCACTCTCATGTCTGTCTGTTAAATATGAAGCTACAGCCAGTCGATGGTGAGCTTATAGTGCATTCTGGAGCTCCTCGAATGGCCCCATTTCCAGAATTAGAAAGTCGCTGATCTGACTTTGGTGTGTTCATGTGCTTTTAAGTTATGGTATATAGGGTATGTTATATTTTGAATTCATAGGTCACTTTATGTGGACAGCAACTAGGATTGCGTACTGAGAGCTGGTTCTGAAACAACAATTCTTAAGGAATCACTAAGAAACTGACTTTTCAATTCCGCTGATCGATTTCTCCACGCTGATGTTCGCCTCACACATTGCTTCAACAGCCACTGAGTTACGCCGCTACAGTAAAGTATTCACTATCATAATCTTTGCCCAGTTGCTGGGGATAAAGACCCCAACACGTTTCTGCAAACTCCAGCTGCAGTGGTGAAATGTACTAGACCCCTCACTCATGGTGTCAGCTAAAAAAGTGACAATTACAATCACATCAGCCAACTTGGCAGCTAGCTTGGCTTGGTTTATAAGGAAAAAAATCTGCCTCCAACCACTTCCAACATGCTTCATCTGACTTCCTGAAGTCTTGTCGGCACCATGACCATGAGACTCAGAAAGATACTGCTCCTGGCTAAGAAACAGCCTGGCAAGTAACTCCCCTGTTTTTGTAAGGATTTATAAAACATTTTAGGATAGTTTGGATAGTTAGCCTTTGGACAGAGCCAGGTTGTTTCCTCAGTTCCAATCTTAATGCTTATCTAGCTAACCAACTGACCAGCTGTAGCTTCATACAGACATCAACCATATTTTTAAAGACGTAAAGAAGTGAACTGTATAAAAGCAGAGAAACACACACAATGCCACCTCTCCCACACAAACACACAGTAGACAGAGACAGTGCAGAGGTATATACAGTACATATTGCATGAGAGAAGATACATACGTCTTGACTATACAGTCCAATCCAGTGGGGGACTGCCAATCTATTGACAAGGACAGTAAGGAAAGCCTGGTGGTAGGCATCTGTAACGCTCACTAGGTCAGAATCATTCTCTATGCACATATGCATCGCGTCGTACCAGCTCATGTTGCCAGACACAACCTTGTAGCTGCGGCTCCTGTACTCAATATTGTCAGGGAGGGGGTGGTGAAAGGAGTGGGTGGGGGGTTTGGAGGTATCTGAAACAAAAAGAGAAGGGCACAAGAGTAGAAGAAGGTAAGATACTCTGGGTCAGAGTAAATACTTCAGGGACGTGCATTTAATGAATGGTTGATTAGCTTTCACTCACATCAATTAAAGGAATAATTTGACGTTTTGGGCTTATTCACTTTCTTCCCATGAGTTAGAAAACTGATACATCTCTTTTAGTCTTTATTCTGATAGGACAGCTGAAATTGTGACAGGAAGAGGGGCAGAGAGAGAGGGAATGACATGCAGTAAATGAGCCGCAGGTGGTAGTTGTACCTGTGGCCACTGCAGAGGACTGACAGCCTCAGTACATGGGGCGCACGCCCTACCAACTGAGCTATAGGGGCGCCCCGTACCTTGTAACTCTTGACAAGAAAATGAATAAGTACATCCCCCAAAATGTCAAACATTATTCATGTAAGGTTTACAATCAGAGCTATCATTTCTATTTTTAATCAAATAATGCAATACTACACAAAAGGAGTGGGCCTGGTGTAGCCATACAGATGTGATTGAGCACTGGGACATATTTCCCACAAATTTGGCCCTTGTGCTGACATAAATCACTTCAAACACGTGTCTGAGTCTAACTGACAGTCTTTTAATCTTCTATTATTTGGCCATATTACTCTGTTGCTTCAGCCAGCAGGTTTTTCTCAGCACTCAAATCTATTATTTATTGTAATTTAGGTAAGCAAGCATCATTTTGGTGGAATGTAAATGTAAATTAGTTTTCAATGCATAAGTGAGCTCTGCTTACTTTTAAAACTGGATATACTCACTGTAAACCCTGTTTTGCTAATCTCGGATTAAGAAACTCTTAGACTAAATAAATCTTTGTTAGTGCAACTAACAAGATCCCAATCCTCAGCTTTAGCATATTGCTTAATTCCACTGCTGAGTAATCCTGTTGAGAGTAAAACGTTCCTTTACGGATGTCTGAAAGAACTCATCAAGTTATTGTTTTTACTCTGATGCCAGTTTCAAGAATGAACACACTCTGACATATGAGGCAAAGCGCATAGCCTGATATGGTGGGTGTTACGTGTGTACAATACTCATGAATGTGCACCTAAATACACACAGGTGGATCATTCATAGAGTTAAATGAAGTTACAAGTATTTGCCGAGTTTGACGTGCCACACTTGTACAAGCCCAACGTACAATTAAAAAGTAAGAGAGAGTTTAGATATGAATACAAAAATGTTCTTGCATGAAGCCCATTGTGTTTTCTATTTTGTTAACGTGTTTGTTAATCTTTGTGTATTTGTAGGCCAGGAACACACTTCTTGACTGTCAGCGAAGGAAACACCTGTCAGCATTCAAGATTATACTTCAGCTTGACAAAGGCTGTTTTGACTTGCAGAGAGAATTGGTTATTAGAGACCATTCAGCATCAGAAAACTACTGCAGAGCGGCCTGACAACAGAGGAGAAAGACAGACGAACTGAAAAACACTCAGTGAAAGACAGACAGTGACAGAATAAAACCAAAGATAAAGAGACTGAAGGACTCTTACCTTGAGGTTTTTGACAAACAAAGCCATACCCACTCTCGCTGCACTTCTCATCGTACCACTTCCCTGTCAGGTGGAAGTTGTGGTTGTTGGACAGAACAGTGCACAACGGCTCATCAGCAAACCCAGTGAGCCACTCATCCTCCTGAAGGGTTCAGAAAGTACACATCACTACACACAAACCCAGTCACAAAAAATATGAACGTGTCCACACACATCTGTAGACACTTTAACCAATATTGTAATATAATAAAACAACACCTGCAACTGGACAATAATTTAATGTAATTTATGGTTTTTGAATGTCAAGTCACTTTTTTAAATTGTTATTGTCAGGCACCCAGTAAATGTTCTGCACAGACAATGTCATTTAGACTCTTACAGCTTAAAACGTCAGTACAGTACAAACTCCTATACATCCAATTATAAAGAGGGAAGTCAATAATGACTACCACAGTGTATTTTAGTAAGAATAATCCAAGCAAATGATAAAATGTCTGTTGTGTGTGATGCTAAAAGGGAGATGAAGCTAAAAAATGAAGTAGGAAGAAGAAACCTGAAAAACATTAAGCAATTTAATCAGTTCAGTTTCAAGTTATGGGGCAATTTCAGATGGATCCAGGAACTATGACAAAGCATTTTGTTTCTAGCTTTGATTAAAAAGCAAGAGCTGCAGCTCTGATTCACGTGTCTGACTGGCTTCTCCATAGTTCAGTGGCTGAGGATTATGCGTAGCATAGCATTTAAAGGAGCCACATGTAAAAATTGCATGATTTTGGTCACCTGACAAATTCATACTCCAAACATAAAGGGGGCATCAATAAAATTAACTCTTAGCTAGTTAGTTCAGTTAGCCGGGCAGCCTGTCTAAGGCCTGGGAGCTTGAAGAACCAGGGGGTGTTGGTGATTACACCTCTGACACTGGAGTTTTGGACAGCTGGGAGGAGGAGGTTTTCAGCCCATAGGGGCAGAGGGTGGCCCAGTGGGGAATGCTGGCAGGGAGCAATGTAGGAATGGGCACCAGAACTGGAGCTGGGCAAGCAAACAATAGAACCAGTGAACACGACCGGACTGGGACCAAACAAACCCACCGAAACAGACAGAGGTCAGAGTTTGAAGACAGGAAATAGAGTATGCAGGTGATTTACAGCAGCTTCGACCAGGACTCTGACTCCAGGGACGACAAGGACACGACGGGTTCAGGACAGGCGTCAAGTAGAACATGAGTGAGAGGGAGGTCAGACATCAGAGAGGTAAAATATTTTCACATCTAACTCGGTTAATTAAGAGTTTATCTTGACAAAACCAGAGTTTGTGATTGTTGGAGCAGTAGAAAGACTAACCAAGATGGTTTTGGTGAGTTTTATTTTGTTATGCTTGAGTTTGAATTAAGTTTGTTTCACGATGCAACTGTTAAGGTGCAAAGTGGTATTATTAGAGGACGGACTGGATCTTGCTGGTTAGCATGCTAACTTCTGTAGATATATCTTCACACACAGACATCTTTGATATAATGCCAAAACGGCTGTTTGATCACATTCACCTTGATTCATTTTAGTCTGAATGTTAGTTTAAATGTTTTTAAACTAATATTCTTACATATTGCACCTTTAAGTGATTCATGGAAACTAAATATCCATCTGGTGTAAACACTGTTAAACAAAGAGACTTGGAGCTGTGGTGAGTATATTTGTTTTGGTTCCCAGTGCCATGTTCAACAGCAGTTTCAGAACGTAATTAATTTGATTTTGTTTGGCATATATGCTGTAAGAATAGTGATTAACACATTATCATCCTTCCACTACATAAAAATACAGACACAGACTTCAGTCAAAGATGAGAAAAGCAAACATTTCTGCAAAAGCTGGGTCTTTTTTAGACGCAATTACAATAAAAAATTGTTACGTTTCTAGCATTTAGGCAGTATGGGTCAACCTGAAGTGTTCTCAGGAGCTTACAGTGAGGTAGCTCTTTGGTTCTATTGGAGACCAGTTGGTGTAGCTGACTTGCTTCCCATTGGTCCATCTCATTGTGTCCTCATCATGCAGACCAATCCAAACACCTACAGAGCTTCCCTGGAGCAGCATGGTGATGTAGGCTGCAGAAGTGATGGCATGACAACAGGAAAATAAATAAAACGTGGAAAAAATGAGCAGTATTTCTTTCTGACATGCCTCCCAGCAGAGCTCGAGAGAAGCACAAAAACAAATTGTTCTCGTCTGATGATGTTTGTTTATGAGATTAGCCACTTTGCCTCTACCTTGTTCTATCTCGTCCTCTATGGCGACCAGCGAGCCTTCAAACGAGGAGCAGATGGACTGGGCATCTTTCCAGCTCTTTCCCTCCTTTGGACTGCCAGGGAGGTGAAGCAGGAGACACTGCCAACACACACACACAAATCCCACACAAAACATGAATATCACACTGTGAAATGCAAATTATTATTCCCCAATCACCACCAGGACTCTTGTTTGGAGAGGTCAGGATTCAAAATGAAAAAAAAAAAATAAAATCCCAAGTGTGTAGTCATCTTTGATGAACAGAGAAGGATGTAATTTCATTTTACTGGTGAAACAAGAAAAACAGCAAGAGTTTGGCAGCCGATTTTCACCAGAGCTCTGCTTTTTGTGATTAAATCTTAAATCTGAAAGAGATTAGGTAACGTTACACAAGGCACAATAATTTCTTCACTGTTCATATGCCAAGTTTAGCTTGATAGGATACGTAAAACTACACTTTAAGTCCAGTTTAAAATCTTACTCACTCACCTCATTTCCTGTCAACACTGCGAAAAATGCCAGAAACTCCTCAGATAATTACCCTTTGTTCTATATTTTATGTTCAAGGAGAGAAAGGACAGACATTGCTACGAGGCTTTTGATTCTGTTTAATATGCAAAGAAATTAAAGTCTTGTTATAGACCCCATCTATTCCAACACAACACTCCCCGTCTGGTACGAGACAGTAATATGAATATAATTTGATATATGATATGATTTTACATGTTACCAAACGAAAAAAAGTTTCAAAAGGTTTCTTTCATCATCCAGTATTGCATTTATGCTAGCAGCCATCTACATTATTTTAACAATTCTGCAATTTATTTTAAAGAAAACTGAATTTTGAGATCTAATACTAGTCTAGATTACAAGATGATTTAGGGAAGGATCAGCTAGTTTTGCTCTTTATTGAGGCTGACTCAGCTTCATCAGTGGGGGGTTAGTCTGAAGTTTTCAATACAACTCACTGAAGAACAGTGAATATAAACACAAACATCCTGCTTCAACCCCAGAGGCAGCTGGAGTGGCCGTACCACAACTGATTTGTTGAGAACAAATCCATGCGGGTGAAATGAACCACTCTGAAGCAGTTTACACTTTACTTTAAACCCCTATTTTACACTCATAAGCACAATATAAACATTTAAAGCGATATTCCACTCTTAGATAATCATCCACTCAGTATATACTCACCCCTATGCCGATGTGATGATGGGTGAAGATCTTCAGTTCACAGAACAATCCTGGAGTTTCAGCAGGAAACAGGGTTGCAGCCAAATCCAGTACAATTAGAGTGAATGGTGACCCAGTTTAAAACGTTAAAAAAAAGAACACAAAACAAACACAAAATGTCTCCATCCTGCTCATGTGGTGTAATCCAAGTGTCCGCGAGCCGCGACATTAAAATTTAACCGCAAAAGACGCCATTCACGCCATGTTTTTAGCCGAAATGTCAACTGTAGCATGTAGCAGGTAGGATGTAAACATGGCGTTGATCTCGTGAAACTTTGTATATCTCTTAATGGACACAAGTATGAAAATATCGCGAGATCGACACCATGTTTACATCCTACCGGCTACATGCTACAGTTGACATTTCGGCTAAAAACACGCCGTAAATTACGTCTTTTAATGTCTCGGCTCGCGGACACTTGGATGACACCACATGGAGATAGTTTGTGTTTGTTTTTTGTTCCTTTTTTACGTTTTAAACAGGGTCACCATTCACTCTAATTGTACTGGATTTGGCTGCAACCCTGTTTTCTGCTGAAACTCCAGGATTGTTTAGTGATCTGAAGATCTTCACCCATCTTCACATCGGCATAGGGGTGAGTACATACTGAGTGGATGATTATCTAAGAGTGGAATATCGCTTTAATATACAGCTGATAAGTAAGGGATAATGTACAGTGAGTACATTATCGCATCGCTCCGGTGGTCAGGGTTTATTTCACAATAATGACCAACTGACTGTACATTATTGCATACATAATGTTGTTGTAAAAATATAAAGATTTTTTAAGTGTTTATTAATGTACAGTAATTATACCCACTATGAATACATATTATTACAACTGTGTTTTCCTATATTGACATTCATTAGAGCTATAGTTGTTGATTATAAGCGCTTACATCTGCTTACAACTACATTTATTAATTGTTTATAGACTTAGAAATGCACTACTGTTAAAAACATTTGATTTAGAAAAATATGATCTTTCTTAGAAACTGTTGCTCCACCTCATTGTCATGAATAATGTCATGGATAATATATTCCTCTACAGTCTTTGTTTCGTTGTGTTAGGTTTTATTAGGGAACATGAATGAAAGATTCAAGAGTGTGTGTGTGTGTGTGTGTGTGTGTGTGTGTGTGTTCTGAACCTTGTGTCCAAAGTAAAGCCATTTCTCTGGACATCCTCCGATGTAGTGCGGCTCCCTGGGAGTCTCCACCACAGACACGGTCTTTCTCTTGCAAACGTAGCCGTGGAGATCGCTGCACTTACTGGTCGACCACCTCCCTGCAACACACACCAGCAAAACCTCAACACATTCTACCATGTGCAGGTGTGCATGCATCAGTGCCTGTTTCTGCATGTGTTTACCTGATTGAGATGACATGGTGACACACAAGTTCCCGTTTTTCTTTGGGCCACCTCTGGCATTGCCCTCTGCCCAGTTCTGAAAATCTACCTCCGTCTTGTCACTCCACCTGCAAACAAGCAAACAAATACATTTAATGAACGATCCTAGCAGATGTCTTAACACAACTGTCACTAGATTTTCTTACACGCAACTAATGTTGTGAGGATCCAACCAATCCCAGGAGCTGGGCTTCACGTCAACACCTTTGATTGGAAGAGCAGCCAATCCATGGATCACAAGGTCAGATCACTGTCATGCTACTTATATTTTACTCAAATTTGAGCTTTGTGTTAGTTCAGGCTGAACACTGAAGTCACCAAAGTCACGAATCATTATCTTATTCTGTTCTGCTACCAGTGGACTAGTAACATCCAATCACTTTATACAAGTGTATTAGACGGCCTTGATAAGCTGTCAGCTCTCACTATTCACATCCTAAATTCCTCTGACTGTGATTAAGCTTATATATCTGTTGACTGTCCACCCCAATTTAGAAATTCCAGAAATTTGGGAAAAGAAAATTCATGTTTTCATCAACTACTGTTACTCAAATATGTGAGGAGCCTAGAGCTAAGTTGCATGGAGATAAAAAGTTCCAGGCTGTATTTTAGGAAAAGTATTTCAAAGAATTCTTACTTGGCATTCTGATATCTGCTGGTAAGAAAACCCTTACTAAGGACTGGCTGCTAACCGACTCCCCCACAACAGAGGAATGGACAGAACTTACTGCATTCTCCCAACATGTTAATGCACGTCTTTGTTACTGGCCTATACATCCATCTTTCTGAAGGTTAAGTAGTTATTGGACATTTTCTAGGATACACATTGCTTATAAAGGATAATGAGAAGGGAAGGGTTTTATGCCATACAGTTCATATGTTGCGATCTCTGTAATTGCAAACCTATTTCTCCGTAGTTGGTGAAATGCTCCAAACTATCCTTTAAATAAAGAATTGCACAATTGCAAAAAGGGCACAACAAGGTGGAAATTTTGCATTTATTATGGTGTTTGTCTCTTCATTTCTCCACACAGATCTGATCTGACGTTTTGTGTCTACCACAGCACATCTCCTCTGTCCAGGGGAACAGAAAGTTCAGTGGACATTAAAGTTATATGCTTCGTGTCCATGATGATTAAATCGCCAAGTCATTGTTCATTACTCACATTTTGCTTTTGGTGATACACAAACTTTTCCACCTCAACCAAGCATTAACACATTTTTTACAATCTTTCGAATTTCTGTCATTTCTCTGCTGATTTTTTTTAAAGCACAAATTGAAAATTTGTGCATAAGGTGGAGGTGGATGGAAACACTTATTGTTGTCTTGCTAAGCTCTAATGCAGTCATTCTCAGTCAGCGGGTGCGCCATCTAGTGGGCCACATAGCAGTGCTAATACTAAATAATTAATTTTTTGGGAGAGAGAAATCTACCTGGCTTGTTATTTTCATTGTTAAATGTGCTTAAGAATTCAGGTAAATAAAAAACATCAAAATAAAATGCATAATTTCAATGACCAGTTACATTTCATAACATGACACATCATCACATAGAGATAAATGAGTCTTACCAATGTTAGCTAGTTTAAGTTCCCATGGATGAAAATTGAATGAAATCCTTTATTTTTCCCCATTTTCTGACATGTTTTTTTTTCTAATTTATTTGGGAAGCTGGTCTTCAGAATTTTTTCAACAATCAGAAGTGGGCCTTAAGTTACAACAGATAGAGAACCCTTGTTCTAATGTTCATATATGTTTGTTTTAACTCTGGACCCTTATAAATCAGAGGGATTAGCTCTCCAAGCAGAATCTTTGCTGGTGCTCAGATTCATTGAGAGCTCCTTCAAATAGCAGCACATTTTTCACCAAATCTAACTGTGTAACCATTCGCAATAAATAGTGAAATTTCTTGTCATAAGTGTCTCTGAACAAAACGTCCCTCTGTGTGGCTGTTATTTGGCGTCCACATTCTGCACCTGTGTCTCTCCCTTTGCCATTTGTTTTTCACTGTAATTCGTCACCTGTGGATCTGAGACACTTGCTGTAAGCTTCTCTGAGCCTCGGCCAAGATTAATACAACTTATCTTTACATAAAAAAGCTGTTTGCAGTGGCACACTGGTGTCTATTGTGTTTTGTTTGGGTTGGTAAGCAGAAGAGTAACTCTGTCAGTTGAGGCTTTATCTTAATTTTTTGTTTGCTTAGGCAGTCTGGCAGATTATAAAAAAAACATGAGTTAGCAGACTTCTTTTGTTACATTTCTTTTTTGTTATTTGGCAACACCTGCAGGCTCTTTTTGCTTTGTATCTGGGCTTTGTTTCTTATTATATGTGTTCAGTTCCAGTTTGTTTAAATGATTTGCGCCTAGAACAATTTACATGTTTGCCAAACTTCAGTTGGCTTCACTCTGCTTTCCACTACAGACCTGAGGAATATTTTACCTAATTTGCAAGCTATGATTTGCAACATGAGATCACTTCTTCTTGCTTATTTTGACACGTCTCCCTCACCCGGAGGTGGGTAGTAATAAGTTACAATTACATGTACTCAGGAAACTGTACTTGTCAGTCTAGTTTTAATCAGGGGTGGGAGCAACTGATTACAAATACTCAAATTACTGTAATTAAGTAGTTTTTTGGGTACTTGTAATTTCAAGAGTAGATTCAGTCTGTGCTTTCACTTATACATAAGTATGCATTACACTATGTAAAATACTTAGTTACTTTTTAAATCATAATTGACTACTGAGTGCAATTTGAATTAACCTTTTAGAAGCAATAAAGGCTGTCTGATCGCAAATATAATATTTTCACAGTTGAGAGATGCAGATTGGGAATATTGTCCTGGTGTACATGCAGCAGAATATCTGTCACCTCATCACAAATAAATCACTGATTCTTGAGAACTGGGACAAAACTGTATTTTAAGGAGGGTTTTACTCTTCATTTATGCTGGGAAAATATATTTTAAAGGATCAAACTCTTGGCTATTAAGCCTTGTAACGAGCCTTGTTAGTGGTTAAATTTTGGGTTGTAACTACACCAAAATTTCTTTACTAAAGTTCAATGGGTCGACTGCTCCAGTCGAATCAGTGGCGGCAGCAGCAGGAAACGTTTAGCAAACTCAAGAACACACACACCTGACCTCCTCTCCAGGCTGCCCAACGGACAGGCCGATCCACCAGTCGGTCGGGCCCAGGGAGAACTGCGGAGACACAGTGAAAAGAACAGAGATGAAAACAAGAACTTACTTCACTTTTACCCTCCTCCTTTGCACTCCAGTCCTCACTGGGCTGGAAGATCAGCTTTTCAGAGCTTGGCCCCTCTCCTTGGCCCGTGCTTCGGCTCTTTCATCGCCCTGTTTTGTTCTCTTTATCCCCTCACAAGCATCGACACCACAAGAGACTCCTTTTAGCGAAGTCCAAAAGACCGTCGCCAAAAAAAACCAGCCTTTTTCTCGCTCCCTGTGTGTCGGGCACTCGAGCATTAAAGCGTCCTCATATGAGGGACAGTTTAGCTTGTCGACGTGTGTCTGTAAACACTCGAGTTTTGTATGAGGGAACAAGTGTGTCGTTTGCGTTCACACTTGTTCATGCACGTGTCGCTGTGGGTATGAGCAGTTAGAAGAATGAGCTTAGTAGATTCATTCAGAGCAGAAGAGTCTCTGTGATTGAGTACATTACTTTGGCTGTGAACTCCTGTGTGAAACTGCTCCTGCCCAGTGAAAACAAAAAAAGTGTTTATGTCTAAAGATTCTGGCATCATTTTGGTCACTGAAAATAGATGGTGAGAGTATTTTCACTGCACTGTCAGATGCATTATCTCTAAAAATCATTGTCCGAGAAGTAAAGAGGTGGGAAAGATACCGTTCACTTGTTGCACCACAGCAGAGACATTCTGTTTTAATTATTTCTGTTATTATTTCTGTGTTTTAAAATGAACTAAAAATGTTACATTTAATTTGGAATAAGCTGTACTTATTTTGTCCAATAAAACAGTTCTTAAAATGACTTAAATGCATCTTCTATGGCATGTTTTACTAAGAAACAATTTTGAAAAAGAGACACTGCAACCTAAATGAGATTTTTGAAATCATTTACGTTCAATACGTTTTGATTCGATTTTATAGTAGGTGTATAGTTTATCACAATAACATCAGACACACTTATATTGTTTATATATGTTATTTTGTAGAATCTTTACTTCTCGCTTTCAAAATTACAGTTTTTAAATCTGCTAAATTCCTTAGGGAATGTATTGTCGGATATTTTTTTTGTGGATGCAAACAGGAATAATGACAAAAACTTTCAGTGTCATTATAATTATATTATATATTTTATAATTATAATAGAATTCAATACTTTAGACAAGCAAATGCACACTGTGTACATTTGCTTGTCTAAAGTATTGAATTTTACCAATCTACCATATTAGTGATATTTAAAAAGAAAAAAAAATCAAGTTCTATGTCTGTCAGGACATAATATTTTGTTAAATCATTTAGTATTTTGCAACCAAAAAAACCCTTCTGTTGTCATTCCTGTAAGGGTCATTGTAACTGTCAATAATTATAATAACTGTGTACTACCATATACTGTGATATCATGAAACCATGATATTTTCCGAGACGGTTCTTGTATTTGTCTTAAACTGCTGCATCCGAAGCATGATGATACTGAAATCCTGTGAATATGTATATGAGCACTGGCAGTAACAGACCCGCCGCAGGCGCTCCTTGATGAAGTGCAGCTCCTCTCTGGAGTGGATGGACAGCAGGTAGGCTCCCATCATCTGACAGGCCAGAGAGACGGCGTCCCAGTCAAACGGCTGCTTCGCCAGCAGGTACTCAGCTCCACGGTAAAACACCCACGGCTCGCTCTCTGTGTCAACAACAATACACATTTTCAAGGAAACACAGTTTTAAATATATCAATGGGTGCGATGAATGAATACAAAGTTCCAGCTGCTGACTGATTGATGCTGTTTCACAACCAATAATGCCAATCCAAACATTCTTGGCTAACATACAGTGGAAACACAGAAATATGGAAACATGGAGGGTTTTTCCAGTGTTACTTTAAGCTTTAGAGTGCACAGGATGTCTGGTTAGAGGCTTACCAACAAGGCACTTAGCAAATATTTCATGTGTCTGTGGTTACAAAGCAGCAGGTTAAAACTAGATATACACTTTACTGCAGTCCTAATAAACTATGTCAAGTCTTTACAATCTGTACAATTTAATATATATTACTCACTACTTATATATAACTGTGCATTACTGACTGACATTAAAACAATTCTGTACAATAACTCAGCTGTGCAATACATACAGCATGGTTATTTACTCTTTTATATATTGGAGCATAATGTACTTTTTGTACATAGTTCTTACATTTCTTATTTTACTTTTATGTAAGTTTCTCTTTGGCTTTCTCTGTGTCTAAGTGCTTTTATTTTTTAATGTTTTACTCGGCTACATTGTAAATGAGGTCTCTACCTCAATGTATTTCCAAGTTTAAATAAAGGATTTCATCATTTTCTATTTCTTCTTCTATTTTTTCTATATATGTTACTATTTTTATATTTAAACAGTGTCCCCAGTAAAAATTCTACTTACGCTCAGTATACCAGTAAGGTTTCTTCAGTTTGTCACCTGCAACATAAATCAGAGTTTGTTAAATAATGCAGTACTGTGTGTATGTGCAGTATGTCTATGCGAACTGTAACTGTGTGAGAGTGATTTTACCTCTGGACAGTTTGCAGATCCACTCATGTTTGGTGTCACAGGGCTGCGGCATGAGGGCGTTGGTCAGGTCGCTGTACACGGCACAGTCCCTCCTGTCGTCTTCCTCATTCTTATCTTCTATGAAGGACGTCACCACCTGCACGGAAACACACACACACACACACACTCACAAGACTGAAACCATAACAGATAAATCCTCTGATTATCACCAAGGCACGTGGACACTCAATAAGAAGTTCTGTGTACTTACAGGAGAACCATCAGACCACTCCCAGGCTCCAAGATGTTCAGGGTCTCTCTTGTTTAAACCCACCCAGAACCAGCGACCCTCTGTTCTAAAAAAAAGAGAAGCAAAACAAAAGACAAAAAACATGTTGACTGCCCCAGGGTTCAACTCTAGGACCTCGAGACTTCTTGCTTTTCTTGTATATTCTACATTTTGGTCACATCATACACAGACATGGTGATGCATTTCATTGTTACACAGATAAACACATCTATTCTTTTACCTGCTTGAATGTTCATTCTACTGAAATGTTTATGTTTGCCTACATTGCTCAGCATTTTCACAGTTCTTAAATCTCTATGTCTTTCTTCCTGAAAATTGCTCTTAGATTTGTGTGCAGCATTCAGAGCAATGAAAAAACTAAAGCCAAATCCCTTGCATGTGTACGCATACTTTGCTAATAAAGCTCTCTCTGATTGTGATATATCTCCCAATAAATCTCAATATCCCCTCTGATCTGTCCTGTGTGGTTAGATGTCAAGCAGATGTGAAAGATCGGACGTCTTTCTCCAATTAAATCCTGAAAACAAAAACATGATTCTTGACATTGCCACAGAAAGCCTACAAGTGCAGATGGAGCCATATCTTGGTGCCTTTGCTAACAACACTATGAATGTGAAAAAAGCTCCAGATTATATGTCACAGTCGCTTTTCTGTTGTCCTCAGACAAGAAGCGGCTGGTTGTTCCTGTGTCTAGATTTCATACTAGAGGTGTTCATGCTTTTGCTGTTGGGGCACCAAAGCTCTGGAAGAATCTGCCTGAGGGGCCCAGCCTCACCAAATCAATATCTTATTATCATTATCTGTGAACTCTGTGAATAAAATACTGTACATATTTTCATAATATTTTTATATTTATGCCCCTTAACTTGCAGTGCTTGATTTTTATCTCTTTTTATATTTTTCTACATATTATCTATGTTTATTGCTACAAACTACATAATCAAGGAATCAACTGATTATAAAACAATCCCAAACCACATTTTATCTTCAAAAGCCAATCATTAAATTGTGTACTCGCTGCTTGATGCACATAAAACCTCCAAACATAACACTCTGACTAATGCATTTATCAATTCTTGTAACATTCCTGCACTGACGAGGCCCAGAGGGCTGTACCAACCCTTCAAACATGGTACTGAGGAGCTGCTTAACAAACACCTGCTCCTCATAGTGGTGGAAACTGGCCAGCTGAGCCCCGAGGGCCTGGCAGAAGAAGTCTGCCTCCACCCAGGAACGCTTCATCAGGACTTTCTCGTCGTGGAACACCTACAAGAGCAGAACTTACTGTCAGCTACAGACAGTTACAGGTTGACTGGACAACAGACACTGTCAGTAAGACTGCAGAGACACATCAAATGTACAGAAACAGTTTTCTGTGTATTTGTATATATTCTGTGTGTTTTTTTCCAATAATTTCATTTTTTCAATTAATGGCTCACTGGAAAGACTGCTACACTAAATGGAATGGAACCTTAATCGGTAATAGTATCAATATGGCTGCCATGAAAAAAAAAATCAATTAAAATCATAGTTTTTGAGGCTGTTCTTTGTAGGGCACCACAGTAGCCTTGAGGTTAGTACTGTCTCCTTACAAATTCACCCTGAGCCCCGTCTATAGAGCTGAATAATCAATCAGCTGATAAGTTGACTAAGTAATTAGTCAGTCAACAGAGAATTAAACAACAACGGTTTTGGTAACAGATTACTTGTTATAAAAAATGTTAAATATGAGATAACAGGTTCTAGCCTCTTAAATATGAATATTTTCTGTTTATTTTCTTAGTCTATCACTACACTGTGACTTTTACTCTCTTGTTTTATCTTATTTTATTTTTTCTATTTAACTCTTTCAAATGTATTTCAATGTATTTTTATATCGCTTTGATGGTCTTTTACATTTTGTCTTGACGTCTTTTTTGTTTTACGTGACGCGCTTTGAATTACCTCAGTGTTGAAGTGTACTAGACAATAAAACTGTGGTAGTAAATTGACATATTTGAGACTTGGACTGCTGCTTGGATAAAACAAAACATTTTTCCCTATTTGATGACTTTTTATAGACTAAACCATCAATTAATTTTATGATAAAATTACTGAATGATTAAGTGATAATAAATAAAAATAATTATTAGCTGCAGATATTATAGAAAATAAAATTTTGAAAATAAATTGGCTGTAATTTGAACGTGAATGCGTTTGTCTTTCTATTAGGGCTGTGCTGAATGTCATTTGTTTACATCCTGAGCTTGGATTAAAGTTTTCAAATTAAGGTTTGAATGTCTGTTGTCATATTTAATGTCATTATCACCCTAAAAAAATCCTTGAACAAAATCCTCAATGTGAATAAAGTGTTTCATCAGATTAAATGAGTCAGTCTTTTCCTATTAAATTAACTCTCTTTAATGAACATAACTCATCAATTTTATCAACATAAATGTATTTTATGGTGCTGTTAGTTTGATGCTACACCGCCCCCTCAAATATGGACTAAAGCAGAATGTTTCGTTAGTACAAAACATGCATTTTGAAATGATAACATCTATCTTTTTTCATGAAATTTTGACTTTTGGATTCTGGAGTTACTGGAGATGTTTGGATCACATGAGTTGGAAACAATCCTACGTAGCCATTTTAATTCTACAAATAGTCTAATACTAATAATATTAGTGTTGCCTAATCTTTATCTGCAGCTGTGCAGAAACACCACATAAACAGAATGAACAGACATGCAAAAAGGGGGGGGGGGGGCACTTGAATATTGATTGTGGTCTAATTATGGTCTAGTGGTCTAGTTATGACCACTCAGCTTATGTTGACTGATGAAACTTTTCACCTTGCAGAAACTGATGCACCTAAATGAAATAAGAAAGGTAAGGACAAAAGGTGAAACTGAAAAAATGAATCAGAAACATGAGGCAGGACACCTTAAAACAGTGGAGGAGTCCAGAGTGTGATTCCCACCCTGGAGGACAGGGGGCGTAGGCATCAATGTGATGCTCTGGCAGTGGGACATCGTGGTAGCTGTTGATGCTCTGCTTGCACAAAGACAAGGCCTTGTGGGACTTGCAGTCTTTCACCTCCCAGTGACCCAGAGCAGGGCCTCCTGACATGGCAACACAGCCACCAGAACTGACTAAGGGAAGGAGAGGATGAAGGAGATTCAGATTAAACCAAATCCCCAACTAAACACAATTAGCAAACAAAAACTATCCAACAGTTGGCTACCTGGCTGGTGTTTGTTCCAGTTTGTGAAGGTGAGAGGTACAGAGGAGCCATTGTGAGGAATCCAGCCGTACTCTCCCCTCTTCTCCATGTCGGTGAGGCCGATCCAGTAATACATGCTACTGTTGGCCCCTTCTCACTCAGCAAACTGTTGACGAACGCCTGCTCAAACCTGCCAGCATGAGGAAGAGGACAGAAGAGGTGAGGTGAGACCCCAAACTAAAAAAAAAAAGTTTTTTTTCAACACATAATTTTCTCAATGAAACACCTGTTTTCCACTGTAAGAAGAGGAGCTTTGCAGTAATATCCCTTCAGTGCGTCTTCAAAGTTCTGTTCATGGCTTGTCACCATGTAGCAGGAGTGCCCATGTCGCTTCCAGCCCTGCAACATCAACAACAAATCCACTGATCAAGCTCCATCTATATAGCATCTTCGCAGAGGACATGAAATATCAAAACACACATATGATAAGAATGTCATGGACTTTATAAACAGTATTGATAAACAGATGTACAGGAGTAACTTTCAGCAGAGAGACAGTTTGTGATACAGACGGAGAAATGAGAATTAAAGGAAAGTACACGTATCTTATTACAAGAATACCTTTTTGGAGTAGGACTGGGTATCAAATCAAATTTTTTTGGCACTATTCAAAATGTCAGTATCACCAAGTATCTGAAGCTGCAAATTATTGAAAATTGCAGTTGAATGTTCTGTCATATTTGAGATCTTTACAGTACTCTTTGATCTGAGAGATCCTGATTAAAATCCAATTTTTGCCAGTTTTTATTCAAGCAAAGCTCTTAAACAGCTGCGTGTATTCCGACCACATTTAATAATTGATAAGTTTGGCTTCTTTTGTTAAATGCACATATTTAAGTTCTGCCGCTAGGTGTCTCTCTCACATCAAAACAATAACAAATGACATAGTTCAGATAAAGTAGTGTGGGAGTTGTTATCTTAACTTCTAAACAACCACCATAGCTGATGAAAATCTGACAAAACTCTGGCAGAAATCATGTTCATGGGCACCATAATATTCAAGTTTTGTTCATGTTACTTTTAACCACATTCGACAACTTCCTCCCTCACTCTCTGATGATTGTCCTCTTATGGCAATTATTGGTTATGACAATTAGTGGGTAGCTAGAAACGGATTGCAGGATTTATAGTCACAAGACTGAGAGTCGACGGACATGCTAGTGGCTCTGTGAGGCTGTACTTAGGTACAGCTGCGTTTTGGGCTAAATGCTAACATCAGCATGCTAGCATGCTTACAGTGACAATGCTATCCTGCTGATATTGATCAGGTAGATCAGGTTTAATCCAGTTCACCACCTTAGTTGAGTCTGTTAGCAGGAGCATTTGCTAATCAGCATTAAATACAATGATGGGAATGTCATTAGGTTTGCAGCTATTTTCCCAGAAACCAAAGTAGCGGGTAAATTCAAATTCTGACCTGATGATGACACAAGATAGAAAGTCAGCAGGTCACTTAAGTCATTAGAACGTATCCTCTAGGGACCCTGAATGTGCGTACAAAAGTTTATAGCAATCCATCCAATAGTTGTAAGAGATATTTCACTCTAAACCATAGAAGTCAACCACATGTTGGCACTAGAGGACCAACAAAGTCAGTGGTTGGGGTGACTGGGTGACTCAGTGGGTAGGGCATGCCCCATGTACTGAGGCTGAGTCCTCTCCAGGGGCTGTGCATTTGACTAAATCGGGAGTGAAAGTTACTCTAGGGATTAGTGTGCATATGTGTGCAATTATATGCACGACTGCGAGTTAAGTTGTGTGCTGGGGGTGTTTTGACAAGTGGAGTCAATTTGCCCAGCCCCCCTTCACCCCTGTATCCCATCTACCCCCTGTCCTTCCTATACTCAGGGTCCAGAGGCCTAAACTAACATTTACATGAAGACAAAACTACAGTGTCTGCAGTTTTAGCAAAAAAAAAAAAAAAATCCACTAAACATTTCACATTGTTACTTGCACTACCTGACTGTACAACACAGACAACAAAGAGGCTAAAGTGGAAAATATAGATTTGTTTGCTAAAACCCCAGCAGTACTCCTCAGACAATGCTCGAGCGTGTCCACTGATATTGTGCCTGCAGGGTGAGTTTTGGCCTCATGATGCGGGGTATAAAGTAGCCCGATGACTCAGGAGCCTGAGATTCTTGTAAACAGAGTCAAGGAGCAACATGAAGGCCAGACAATACGTCAGCAGAGGAGTGAATCAGCTCATTGTGCTTCTGTAGGGGAAACTTCCTCAGAAGTTGAACTGCAGCAGCAGGCGTGTGGCTCCGCCTGGTGCACGTCCTGATCTGTATGGAGCTATTGTAACACTGACTGCACAGCTCACACTCTGCCTGACAGAGTTAAAAATAAGTCACTTCAGTTTCCGTCGGAAATAGAAAATATCCATTTTTCATAAGCAGAGCGTGGTCAAAGCACTGAAAGGTAATTTGACAAGTTCACTGTACTTGAGTAATACCATTTTCCATTTTAAGACACAACTGACATCAGCACTTTTATTGCAAAGGCAGCCCTATACAAAGGAGAACACATGAATATAGGCTGAATCACTATGACATTGCACTATCAACTTCACTTCTGGGTAGATAACTGTCACTTATTTTGAAATTTGTTCAATATTGTTGACATTTTCAGTCACACCTGTAATGTTTAAAGATATAAAGTTACACACAATGGGCCAAACTATCTGACGTTTCTGCTGTGCTTATTTTATGTGCTATGTTGCTTTGCTGGCACCATTGATCACACCCAACAGCTAATCTCCCTACTGAAGGGAGTAACTGCTGGTTTTGGGTAAACTCAAGCTGTCATTTTCTTTAGTCTTTGCCCCAACAGGTAAATTAGATCTCTAACCTAATGTTAGTGAAAACATAAAACATGCATTTCAGATGTAAGAGATGTATAGATTTTAAAATAACATCATGAACAAAGAAAACATTCAACATATTGTCGCTATATTGTGATTGGTTCTATGCAAACACAATAACTATTAAAAGTAAATGATGATAGGAGAACCTGAAAGCAAACATCTTGTGCTTGTAGACGTTACCTTTGCTTTTTGGCTGGACTGCAGCAAAGCGGGCTGGGCCCTACAAACATGGAGGTCTGTTCCTGACTGAGTGATGAAGTTATATCATTGGACGGTCATGTTGGAGTTTCCCCTTTGGCTTTTGCTCACTCACAATGAACTGGTGTAGACAGTCTTGAATTATGTCCTTGAGAGGCGTCTAAGGCACGGAAAGTCCTGAATTGAGTACGCAGGAGCATGCTAACCATACATGGTCCAGCCATCCACCAAGTTTCAACATGGTCTTGTTTAAACCAGACTTGTGCCACGTTGTAGGTTCTTATAAAAGGTAAATTAAGAAGATTAAGTGTTATGTAATGTGACGTTAATGAGACTAGGACAAAGCTGCTGTTCAAAACAATGCCATTGCATGACCAGGTTTTCCTTCCTTTCTTGCTGAAATGGGGTTTTTCCACTGGCATTTTCTACCACGCTAAGTCAAGCCATGCTGCGCTGATTTGCATTTCAGTTCCTTCTTATTATTCACCGAGCTGGGTGCAGTCACACCCAAGATGGACCATTTTGCAGTGATGTCTTGTTCAAAGCGGCCAACCTGTGACAACCCCCCGCTTTCACCCCCCTAAACAAGCGCATGTTGCAAGACTTAACTCGTATGTGCAGGACAGCAGAGATGAAGACACTTTTAAAAGTCTCTGTGTGTTCAGCTGTCAGTACTTTTGTAGCTTCTAAGTGAATCTCTGTAGTCTGAAGTTTAGTTTCTCTCCTTCGTCACCATTTGTACTTTCAGAAATCTGCTTTATTTTACTGTTTCATGTTCATTTTCAGACAGATAGGAATCGTGTTCAGTTACTGCTGATGAAGACACATTTCCTGAGTTTGCTGCTTCATAATCAAAGCTTCACAAAATAACGGGGGAGGAAATGAAGAGTTTATTTATTGTTTAACAGCCGCTTGACTCTAGCTAAGCTCGTCTTAAGTTAAAAGACACACCTTTGAGTGGGTAGCCCTGTTATAATGGAGATGCAAATCCTTGCCATGCTGCACTGATGTGCCAAGTCAAACAGAGTCGAGTCAAGCCAACACATGTGTGGAAAAGAGGTACAAGACATTTCAGCCACTGGGTCCATGATGACACGGATGTCTGTGTGTGTGTGGTGTGTGTTGTGTGTGTGGTGTGTGTGTGTGTGTGTGTGGTGTGTGTGTGTGTGCGTGCTTGTGCATTCATGTTCCTACCTCAGGACAACCCTCATCCCAGGCTCCACGGCCATGAAACGGAATCAGGCTTTGTTTTCTACACACAGCGGGGAAGTCGCTCATCACATGATGTTAAAAGCCAGTTACCTTCCTGTGAAAGAGGTTAACATTTTACTCAAACAAGGAAAAGACACCATCTATGCACACTAAGATTATAAAGGGATTAAATCTGATGCTATTAATGAATTCTTTCCTGTCTCTGTTACGATAAAGAGCTGTGTAGCATTTAAATGCTGATTTAGAATTTGAAACTTTACGTTATGAACAAAGCTTCGAACTATTGGCGACTATTCTGATAATTTATTAATCGTCATTTGATTGAAGTCGTTTGATGATTCTAGATACTAAAATGACAGATGTGGTGCTTTTGCTTGTATTAGATTCTAATAAATTGAATATCTTTGGGTTTTGAACTATTGCTCAGACAAAACAAGTCATCTGAACAAACCTTAGACTCTATAACATTTTGATAGGCATACAGACCACACAATTAATTAATTAATCAAGAAAATAATAGGCAGATCAATCAATAATCAATCAATTTTATCTGCTCACTTAGAGAGTTAAACTCACTTCTTATAATTGAGCTTCAAGAGAGTTTTTACATAAAAGAAGCACCAACGCAGGGTTTCCCACCTTCCTGTCTGCTTTGGCACAGAGTGTTGCGTCCGTCAGGTTGTGAGGAGGGTGATACTGGTGCCACAGAGTGAGAGTTACTGGTGTGCTGTCAGACCACTCTACAGTCGGCGACGATGCCTGTTTCCAAAGACCGATCCACACCTCCGTACTCTGCCCAGAAACTGCACACGCCAAAGCATTCACACAAACAAAACAGTGTTTAGTTTCCACATAACATACCCCTTGTGTGTCAATAACATACTTGCCAAGCTTGTCGGTTCTCTCCCCAAAAATTTCCGTTTCATAGCCTTTGTTTCCTGCATTCTGGTGACTTTTAAAACATAAAAATAATAATATCATAAGTACACTTTTTTTTGCAAACAGATGCCTGCAGACAACCTATAAGGGACATTTCTAAAGTATGTTAGTTAGGCTGCTCTTGGAAAAAATGTGCTCCTTTCCTTTTAAAACTTTTCGTAAGAATGTGAATCCTTTCCAGGACAAGTGAAATTTGTTCAGAGTATTTCTTTCTCTCCATTTCTCTCTCTCGCTCCAACTCACTGAGGAGGATGAGGTGCGAGCAGGGATATGTTAAGGAGATCGGCACACAGCTGGCACGTGCAGCTGTATTGTGGTCCGTGTGGAAATGTAGACTTTGGTAGGGCTTATACACACTGTGCAGTGCCAGAAAAAGATAACAAAAAGGAAAAAAAAAATGAGTGAAAATTGGGAGAAATATGGGAGAATTGTGACCTCTGGAGGAAAGTGGGTTGGCAAGTATGTATGTGTATGTAACAAACAGAACTTCATGTATCTGTGTTTTATGATGCTCCTTACAGTTAGCCGGGAGGTTGAGCAGCATCTCCACCTCTGACAGGGAGTGGAGGCTGAGGAGGTTTGCCTCGTGAGAGCTACAGGCCTGGGCAGACTCCTCCCAGCTCCCTGCTTCTGTTTCTGACAGCAGCCTGTAGCACCAACCATTATGAGGCCACCAGCCTTCAGCACACTCTGTATGGACATACTGCCAGTTCTCTGCGAGAGGAAGAAGAGTCGGGAGAGGAGGAGGAGAAATGAGAACACAGACACGTTTTAACAACACACATTCACAGCAGACATTGTTTTGGTCTAGCCGCCAGCAGCGCAACAGAGAGGAAGGTCAAAAGTTCTCTCCCCAGGTGCAGAGCAGCTGCGGAGGCCAACAGCTACAAGAGCTAAAAAAGCTCCTCGCACATTTTGCTCTGACTCATGATTCTTCCCCGTCCGCCACGGGCCAGGACACCTCTGAAGGTGCAGGGAGGCAGTCTGCCATGTCATGTGTTCATGTGTGCACACGCTCTCACTCATTGGTTCGGCTCCGCGGGCGTCGTTAGGCGTCTTCTTACAGATGTACGGCAGGGCTGACTCACAGGAGAGACTCTGCCAGTGACCCTCGTACGCTGAGTTGTAAACTCCACACTGTCTGTTGTCCTGCAGCGGGCTGGCAGGCAGAGCTGACAGAGACACACAGTGATCAGAGAGGTTTATCTTTTACCATTAACCTTTGTGTTTTCACTTTACTTCTCCATCACTTAGGATCCCACAATCCCCAAAGGAACTGGTGTTGGTATTTGTTGATTATTTCTTCTTTACATATTTTTTTCATCTGATGTTATTAAACCTCCATATGTAGAAATGTAATGAAGTGCATTCCTTTTGGCACAAACTGAGCATGTGCATTTAATGAAAGTAACAAAATATAATTATTAATAAAGACATATCTAATGTTTCATGTTATATGAACTATGAAAACATATTGTATATTTTAGTTCGATTAATCAACTTTAAGATGCCCTTTTTATGTATTTTCCTTTATCTTTATGGCACATTACTTCTGTTGGCTGCATATATATTTATTCTAGGTTTGTTTTGCTGTTTTCTGTCTCTCTCTTTTCTTCATGCTTGCTTGTGAATCTTACGCAAATACAGTAGATAGTTTGTGTTAAATGTTCTTTATTGTTTATTGTTTGCTTGTTTTTTTTTCATTTTTGCTGAGCAATAATATTATTTTTTATAGAGGAGAACTCTGAACAAGCCTGTCAGGCTGCTCATACAACTATAGAACCATTTTATGTACACTTTATGTGCAGTTATGAATCAGCATCAGCTTTATTGCCAAGTATATGTGCACATACAAAGAATTTGACTCCATAAATATATGTACAACATACTGAATATGTTCAAGCCTCATGAAACAGAAACTGTCCTCTCACTTGGTTCTGGAGCAAACAAATAGTCAGTACCTGTAGTGAAATTGACCAGTGATAGAGGTGCTCCATCAGACCACTGCCACCCCCACCCGTCCTTCAGGTGGTTCAGCCCGATCCAAACCATCGCTCCAACGCTTGCAAGTCGATCTGCCACAAGTAACAAATGCAAGTACAGTATGTTGTATGAGTTGTTCACAAGGGTACTGGTAAACCATCAGTAGGGTCTCACTTGTGGGGTTTAAAAATAATAATAATGATGATTAATACAGAGTGATGGAACAATCATTGAAAAAAAGGGAGGGCAAGGCCAAAACCTCATCTGAAGCAGTATAAATGCAGAATCTGTATAATCCTGGTGCCCCACTGAGCAAGAAAAGTACAATACAGATTCCACTACTGTTATATTGTAGTTCTAGCATCATGTTTGTGGAAGTAAAACATGTACAGTCCATGGTGGATGTTTTATTGAGCAGCTGTCTGATCCCTGTATATGTTTTCTATCAGATGCCTACCTCTGATGTACCTGTGCTCCGCCAGGCTGGTGATGCTCAGCAGGTTTCCACCCTGAGCCTGGCAGGTCGACAGCGCCTGACTCCACGTGAGGATGGTGTAGAGGTTGAACTGGTAACATGCCCGCAGCTCCTGGTTTGACTCCCAGAAATGCTCACAACTGGTATCTATGAAAAAAAAACAACACACACACATTAAAAAGGCAGAAGGAAACTGAGGGAAAAGTTTCAGAGTATTGTTACTTTTGACAACATCTGAAGTTAATGTGAGAATAGTGCAAATATGTTGATGAGGCATCAAACTGTCATTGAAAAATAAGATGTTTTTACATTGTATCAGGGGTCTTTTGTGTAAGAATGGCAACAATTTCATTAAATTTAAGCCCTAATAAACAGTAAATCACTTCACTCTGGAGATCGCTTTCTACAAATCTATACACTGATCTGATACCACGTAATTTCTTACCCTGAAACCAACACACCAAATTTCATATTGTCAGTGAAGGAGAGAAACACCAGGTTTGCCTAAGCATCAGATCACATCGCAAAGACCGTGTTATTGTAGGCAGCACGTGGTAAGCAGAAAGTCCGTGCCAGGAAAAGGAATAATTCAATGGATTGTGTATTTCCCAATCACAGTTTCTCCAGATGTTGCAAACCTGACTGACTAAGTTACTGACTGTATGGCGAGTACCTGGTGTATATAGTGTAAAAAAAAAAAATCTCTGTTACTGAATGCATATACAGACATTTTCTGATTTGGTTTGGTTTTGTGGACCAGAGCGGACATTTTGAGTTGTCTTTCTTCTGTGATTGTGAACTGGATTGGACTGAGCTATTTTGGGGTTGTGGGAACTGGATTGAATTCTGAGATTATTTTTTTAAACTCACTGGTATGTAGTGTTGTGCATGAACTCGCTAAAAGAACTATGTTCACTGACTGAGCTCATACTTTTGTGTAACGGTGAACTGAACAGATCAGTTCAATGAATGTGAACGTTAAGGCTAATCTGAGAGAGGCAACACAGCTCGTGCCGTCAGCTGATTAAAAAAGCACGATTGCAGCAGAGAGAGGGAGAAAGAAATAATAAATAATAAAAACTTGGGTTGCAGCATGATGTGCATGGATTACACTGCAGACTGGAATCTGTGTTACAATGAGAAACAGACAGACAGATCCACATTATATTCACTCGGTCTCGTCTCCTCCTGCATCTCAGCTCAGAACTCATTCATTAAAAATTAAATATTTAAAAAAAAGAAAGAAGAAATGAGCTTGAACCAGTTCGTTTTCTTCATGTCAAGTGTGAACTTGCACAACACTGTAATTATGATGTCAACATGCTTCAGGCCATGCAGTATACAGTATTTATTCCTTTCTTATTCTGGTGCATCTGTCACTGTGTGTCTTTACCTTGTACGGGACAGAAGCCCCATCGTTCAGCCTCATCATAGCGAGTGTTGGTAGCACACCACAGAAGATGATCCTCACGCCCCTCAGTCGTGCACTCAGAGTACCATTTGTTGTTGTATCTGAAGGGCAAAGCGCAGGGCATGCCGTGTGCATTTCCCAATAAGGTGTGAATATCTGCAAATAAACACATGCAGTGTGATTTAAAAATGACAAACATCCTGTGCAGAGAGTAACTAAGATGAGTGCTGTGTTGCTTAAGACATGCGGGATATTTTAGGTGTTTACCTTCATATGGATACGAACAGGGCCCCTCTCTGGGAGTGTTGTACCTTTTCCACTCATGGTAAGAGTTTTTCTTCACCACCACCAACCGTCCGGCCACAGCCACCTTCCACTGGGACGCCCCGTACAGCATGTTTCCACTGCAGCGCCACCACAGCACAGGGAGGGCCATGTCGCACTCGAACGTGCCGAGAGGCTGCGTCGTGTCCGAGATGTTGAGGCCCAGGCACGTGCTGGTGCCCAGGTTGAAGAGGCGATGTCGGGAGACCCACTTCCACAGCATGCGGCGCGTGGGCCGCTCGCAGTCCTCCAGCACCAGGTTAGAGCGGTCCACTGTGATGCAGCGTTTCAGCGGCTCGCTCTCTAGGATGAACAGACCCTTTCCTGGAAAAAAAAAAAAGGATGAGAAGAGACGAGGAAGAAGATGAGATGAGCAGAAGTGGATGATATTGATAGTGATACTGTCACCTGTTACCTGTTAACCTGTTTACCTGTTGAACTTTCCCAGTCTTTTGCTGCTGATGTCCCAACTGTTTTGAAATTGTATTCAACTGATTACAAGTCAAAAAGGCTTTGCAAATCATTGCATTCTATTTTTATTTACATTTTAAATGTTCCAAACTTTTTTGGAATTGGGCTTTGTATTTTTGTCACCATGCTTTCAGGATTGCAATATCGCCAGATTCTTGGCAACACAGAGCTCTACTGAATTTGTCTAGTGTCGGTTTTTCTCCAGCAAAAAGGAGCCGTATTCAAGCTAGATGGAGTCCCGAGGGAACCTTTTGGTTTCTGTGTAACTGGATACTCAACAAAACAGAGGATGTGCACTTAACATATACAAATGGCAGTGATGTAAACAGCTGGAGAAATGATCTCTTCCTTCATGTCAGTACTGCATACTGGAGAGGAAAAACAGAGTGTATGTTATTAGATCTAAATTGTGTGTGTTGAAATTACACAGTGGGAAAGATTGTTTTAAAAAGGCGTTGGTGTTGCATAGTCGGGCTGAGCATGACGGTCTATGTGACCAAAATTGTTGCATGTGGGAGTGTAAACTCGGTGTCCGGATATCCTCTCTCTGGGTTTAGAGAATGAAATGAACACAAATAAATAAATAGTGTTTGCTATTTTTATTTTATGTGCTTTTGCTTGCTTTAAGTGATTTTATCTTTTGATTTTTGTACTTTTGCCTGTGTATTCTGTAAAGCACTTTGGATACGAGATGTGCTATATAAATAAAGCTGCCTGGTCTTTATAGCAGCATGGATGACACCATAACACTAATATACAGACATAACGTTTATGTGAGAGGGGAAAGAAGGTGTTTAAATGTGATCTGATATGGACAAAATGAAAATCATGATAGGGTCTGGGCATCGAACTTCAGTACTTTTATGGCACCAACTGAATTGCTTCAATACTTACAAGTATTGAAAAATGCCTTGTCATTCGATACCAACATCAGTGTGCACATAAGCACCCAGCATGCTTGTACCAAGACCTAATAACGCTGGTCATTGGCTGGCTAATGAAGAACACTGTTACTCCAAGAAACAAGGATCATTATTTAGTTTTTTTTAACCACCAGGTCTTTAAACAGCTTCTTAAACAGCTTCTTAGTGTAATGTAATTTTCCTTTTGTTAAATGGATTAAGTATCAAAACAAGTATCGTTCAGGTATTAAAGACAAGCTATCTGTTCCACTACCACTATCAAACATTTTTGAACGATGCCCAGCCCTTTGATTGTTTTGTCAAAAGCCAAAAGTATTTGCAGTCATATTGAACAGATAAAAACAGCTGGCACCAGAGAATATCAGCCTTTTTTTGTAGGGTGCACTATCATTTTCTCAATTAATCAATTAGTTGTTTGATCCATAACATGTCACTCATCCACTCCACTCACTTGACAAAAACATTTCAACCATGTTAACCAGATGGCTGTTCAGTCTGAGCTGCATTTTTTCCTCACTCAGACTTCATGCTTCTTTTCAATAATTAATTTATCTACCTTAGGGGGACAAAACAACATGGGCAGCACATGTTTCTCTTTCTCAAAGTTCACGTACACAGAGAGGAAAAGCTTCCATTCAGCTTCTGAGTGGTCCTTTTCAACAGATAATAAAAATCACTGCAGGTAACATGAGCCAAACTGCAGCTGCAGTGGGGCTCAAACTGGGATCCAGAGGCCATTGGGGGACTTGAAGATAAGTTTAGGTGGGTTCCTCCAGGAAACCGGGGAATAGTTTAATGTAGGGGTGCGCAGAGAATTGTCACTGATTCCAGTTTTTCAAAAAATGCATTGCTATTTCTGATATATGTTGCTGAAACTGCTATGACAGTAAACTGAATATCTTTGGGTTCTGCACAAAACAAGACATTTGAGGACCTTTTCTTGAGCTTTGGAGAAACTGATCAACATTTTCAACCATTTTAAAAGCCAGCCAAAAGGGTCCAATCTGTCCCACTGGATGATTTTCCAAAGTGTGAAAATTGCAGAGAAGTAATTCATTCCTTTTTTTTCCATAAAATGTACTGCTATTACTGATTTACACTAAAATTGTTGAAACTGTAGTTTCTCAAGACATCTGTTCATCTGTTTTACACGACCCTAACCCTCTGAATGTTTTGAGGATGTTTTACTTTATTTACACCAAAAAAACAGGAAAAAAAACTAATTTAAAAACTATTAAATTAATCACCAACTATTTTGACAACCAATTATAATCCTTTTGAGTCATTTTTAAGGCAAAAATGTCACAATTTTTTGATTTAAGCCTCTCAAATGTGAATATTTTCTGGCATCTTTAAGTCCAAAGTTGTGTTTACAGCGAAACCAGTACCAAATACCAAACATATCCTAGTGTGCATTTTCTGTTGTTATTATTGAGGGTATAATAACAGTCTATGGGGTTTTTCTTTGAGACACTGGAAGGAAACAAAGGCTCCAGAACTGCACGAATAGGTTAATGCAATAATGGAAATAGCAGCTTATGAATGTATGCTTCGTAGGTTTAGTGGTAATCAGGAGGAGGGAGTATCTCTCTCAGACAGGTTCTGGGCTTACATCAAACAGCCCTTTATGAGAGTAAACTGAATTTTTTTTGGTTTCTCTACAAAACAAGACATTTTTAAGACACCACCTTGGCCTGTGGGAATCACTGATTAATTAATTAATTAATTAAGAAACTGGTCGACTGATTAATTGATAATGAAGATAATCATTAGCTGCAGCCCCACTGTTTGTTGTTATTTATAGATTATTATGCAATGGTTTTACTGGTCCGGCCCACTGGAGATCAAACTGGGCTCTATGTGACCCATGAACTAAAATGAGTTTAACTTAATCACATCACACAAGAACATGTTGTAATGATTATTCTGCTCTTTCTACACACTATTCAGCACAGTTATATAATTATCTACCATGTTAGAGACAAGATCCTTCCTGGTGAACGTGGACTCGTTCTGCGAGTTCATCAACATTAAAAAAAAGGATCAGCAGCTGCAGACAGATCCAACTTACTGTAAAACTCCACGAGCTGCTTTTTCTCCAGAACCTCATCGTCCTCCTCGGTGACACACACGCAGCTTTTCGCCAACAACACAGTCGCGCAAATAGTCGCCACAACAGCCACGGAGTCGACGAAACGAAACAACTGTATTAACATTTCGACGGCGAGATGCTCCGCTGAAGCGCAGATGTCCGCGCATTCCGAGGCTCCGGGTCACAGGGGTATTTTGGGCTCGTTGTTTTTTTTTTTCTGTCTCTCATAGAAAAGTTTGTCCGAGTGAAGTTTTTCTTCTCCAGCGGGGGACCAGCGACGTCACGTCTGACGGAGGAGCTGCTGCCGCTCACCGGGCTGCAGCCTGCTGCAGCATTCCTGCCGCACCGGACTGTTTTCACTGGGTCACGGCCAGAAATACCCTGATTTAGACTGGACAAAAGGCCTTCAGTAAATAAACAAACACCCTCGTAGATACACAGAGAGATTAATACTGTACTTAGATTACAGTAGTTTGCTTTTTTAGCAGTAAGTAGAAGTTACTTTCATTGCTGTAAAAAGTAAAAAAGTAAATGATACATTTATACTGTATATATACATACATATATAACATACATACATACAAACATACAGTATGTGTACAACATTCATGCATGCATGCATAAACTCATTTACATACACACATACATACATATGCACATGTATATCTGCACATATGTACATACAAAGCACATATATACTCAAATATACGTATACATACACACATGCATACATACAACATACATACACACATGTACATATGTATACAAAACATATATATACACACATACATATATGCATACACATACATATGTACATCAAAACACGTAGTATATACGTGCACATACATATATGCATATATATATATAATACATACATGCATACATACATACATACATACTACAACACATACATAAATGCACACACATACATGCATGCATACATCCATACACACACACACAAACTACATGCATATACATATATGCATACATTACATGCATACAAATAAAGAGAAAATAAGGAAAGTACAGGCAGAGGGCAGGGTTTTTAGTGGGTCATAAGTGATGATGATTGGAAGGCATTATGTTAATATGAGTCTATACTTTCTTCTTCTTTCTTTCTTTCTTTCTTTCTTTCTTTCTTTCTTTCTTTCTTTCTTTCTTCTTCTTCCGAGGAAATCCTACTTCCCATGCATGAAAAATGACCAAACTTTGCACAAAGGTCCAGTCCCATGTCAGATTGCCTCAGCTGCAAAAACAGGCCAATAGTCCTGATGGTGGCGCTACAGCAAGCCTCTAAAGTTCAAAATTTTGAAAATTCATTACAAATCAACCATATGTGCTACAGATTTACAACTTTCACCAAAATGTAGCCCCGATACTGAAGAAACTTCTGTACATTTAAACCTATTGCAAATTATGAAGTCCATCACTCTGTTTTTTTCAAAAACTGTAAAACTCATTGAGCAAAAATTGAGCAAAAATTGTGGGAGGAGATAGGTTTATCTCCTCCCACAATTTTTGCTCAATTGGCACCAAACTTGCTACAGAGCATCTTCAGACTGTCCTACACAAACAATCCACACAGATTTTGATTTATGCATCAAAATGTTTGACTGTCAACGGTATTATAAACATATACTTGCAAATTCTTGCTAAATACATTTTCAATGTTCATGAAAAAAAATGACAAAATTTTGGAGTCATGGTAGATGATGTTTGGAAAATATCAGAATTTTATCTCAAAACTGAATTTTTTACAGCATTTTGAATTTCACTCTAATGCGAACAATTGGAGTCAATGCAAAAATGGCATTCTTAAACATCAGTTTTGTTAAAAACTAATGACCAACATCTCCATGCTGTCTAGATACAATTTGTGTATTTTGGGATTTTTGTCTCAATAACTGAATTTTTGACAGCCGTTTGAAATCTGCCTTTACATGCTAACAGCTGCTGTCTTGCACACAGGTGACTGGCTTAGTCAATTTGTGAAGCTACAAGTGGTGTTTCCATTTGCCAATTAGCTCAGTGAGATAGAGGATGGTTCTTGGTGTTGAAGGTTGTGAGTTCAAGCCTCAGCTTGTGCAACATTTCCACATGAGAAATCTATCCAAACTTTTCACAAAGGTCCAGTCCCATGCCAGATGTCCTCAACTGGAAACACAAGACAATAGTCCTGATGGTGGCGCTACAGTAAGCCTCTAAATTTCAAAACTTTGAAAATTCACAACAAATCAACCATATGTGCTACAGCTTTGGAACTTTCACTTTGAAATTTGCTTTTCCATGGCATTAATGGCTGCTGCCTGGCACCCTGATCCTTGGCTTAGTCAATTTGTGAAGCCACACGTGAACTGTCACTTGCCAATTAGCTCAGTGAGATAAAAGATGGACTTCAGTGTCAGAAGTCGTGAGTTCAGCCTCAGCTAAGGCAGGATGGACTTTCAAATGTGAAAGCCTTATGTTCAGGTATCATGCTATGTGGATTAGAGACTACTAAGGTTAAAATAACTATGATCCAGGCAGTTTTGGGAAGAGACAAATACTCCTTATCAACACGTTTCCCTGTTATCCCTTGTCTCTTTTCCCTGTTTATTTGGCTTAGCTATCAGTCATTATGCAGAGTCTCTTGTGCCAGAAATTGTGAGTTCAAGCCTCAACTGATGTAAAATGCACATTAGAATGCCACCTTTTTTTCATCTTCCTACACTCTGCTTGTTGCTCAGAATTGCCTAATTTTGCCTAAAATTGCCCGGCCCCGACCATTGCTGCGCAGCAGCTATAATTCATCTTGTTTTGGAGCAAGTTGCTGAGTTTTGAAGATATCAGCCATAGAGATGTCTGCCCACTCTCAAATGTAATGGAATTAGATGGCACTATGATTGCAGTGCACCAACCCCCATGCCACGGTTTCAAAGAAACATTTGAAAAACTCATTAGCAATATCTCTTTCCAGAAATCAAGATAATCCACAGCAGTGAGCAGTTTCATATAGGAACTACTTTTTTCCTTACAAGTTCAAAGATAGTAGTTCCTACATGAAACTGCTTACATCATCGTTTGAGTATTATCTTGATCATGTTTTTACTACAACACTTAGTAAGTAAATGTATTTAGTTACATTCCACCACTGATTGTACAACACTCACAGGGTCATTTTTTCTTTTACTTTTGATTAAAGAGCTCAGATTTTGCTCATGATACCAACATGGTTTTACTCATGTGACATTTTCAATGCAGGACTTTTAGTATTTTTACAATGTAGAATTGCCCTAGATTGGATTAAACCAGAAGTTAGACATTTGGCCAAATGAAGTGCTTGTTCTATGGGCATATATGGAAACTCCAATACAGAAGCTGATTTCATGTTAATTTCACTGAGCAGTTCTCATGGGAATGAGCCGCCTCCAACAATGTATCTAGTTCCCCTTTATACATCCATGGTAACAAAAACACAATGAATCATATTCTGAGGTGATTATACACTAATGAAAACATACTTCAGAATATTACACTCTTTCTGCCATAGTATTCTGCCAATAAACTCCCAGTAAACCTTACACATTGGACTTTAAGTGGAGCAGGAGAAAATAGAAACACAAGTAAAATACAAGAATCTCAAAGTAGTAAATGCACTTTACTTTTCCATCACTGGCCTGCAAAGACAGAATAAAGGGATGTCCCACTGTAAACAAAATTAACTTTAAATTGGGTTTCAGAGCATCAAATCTAATCAGTCCAGTCAACGTCTGTCAGGGGACTTAAGAACTATAGTACCAGTCAAAAGTTTGGACACATCTTCTGATTCAATGTTTTTTCTTTATTTTTGTTTATTTTTCAGTATTGAATAGATTAATACTGGAGACATCAACATTATGAAATCTAGGATGATGTAGTAAGCAAAAGTGTGAAACAAGGAAAAATATGTTTTTGCTTTTTAAGAATCAAAAATGTAAAGCACTTCTTTATCTTATCTTTGATTGCAGGTGCAGAAGACAGTGTGTGCTAAAGTTTTATTTTTTTTTGTTTGTTTTTTATTGTGGACCCGTGGACTTCTATGCACCTGTCGACCTGCAAGTGTACAAAAGTTTTTTCCTTTTTATTATTTTAGATTCTCTAAAGTATCCATCTTTTGCTTTAATGACAGCTTTGCAAACTTGGTATGATCTGAACCATTTCTTGTAAAAACTAAAGAAAAAACCATTTAATGAGAAGCGTATTCCAAACTTTAGACTGGTACTGTATATTGTAACATACAAATAACATTAAAAGTACAATTTTACAATAAGTCAAAACCCCTTTTTATTTATGTGCCATGCCACTAAAAAACAAGATCGAAGGCTCAGCCTTACTTTACAATAAAAGACAAACACAATATTTTAAAAAATCATAATTATCCACCTGCGTATTTACATTCATTAGATTAAAACATTTTTCAGTAGTAGACCACTCGTAGTGTAGACTCCTCCTCTCCAAGCCGCATGTTACAGTAGACAGACGTGTGTTTCAGTTTTTTGGGTCATGCAGCAGGAAAGTGCAGTGTTGGACAGTACATTGGCAGTGCACTTTTACAGCAGCAAGTTCATCATGTAGTGTTCCTCTGTTCACAGTGTTGTCTACTGTGTTACAACCTCACTGAATCAACACAGAGATTCATACAAAAACAAACTCTAGTACAAAATGTTTCCCACTCTCCCACATCTTTTACTCTCTCTCACACACAAATACACACTCGCACACACAAACACACGCACACACTTAAGTGCACTCAGATGTTGCATTGTCTCCAGTTTATCATCAGCAGTGATCCAGTGTAATCATCTTTTCTCTCTGTGTGTTCTTATAAGTTACGTTTTTGAATGTTGACGTTGAGCTTCTGAACAGAGGGTTGGTCCCCTGAAGAGAGACAAAAAAAAAAAAACACACGCAGGAGTCATTATTCATAATCACTTTGAATTAATAAAATGGAACAACAGATCTTAGTACATTATGGTGAGGATATTCTATATTTGGTATTATAATTATCATGAAAAGACCAAAACTACAATGTGTTAGTCCTTCCCTAAATACCAGCTTGTCCAACTGAAGACGTATTTAAAACAGGTCACAAATACATACTTTTATTTTGTAAAAAGGCTGCTAATTTGCCAAATCAGCTAGGCTTTCTAGTTTTTAGCAAAATTACTCACACTTCTACTATTTTTTGCTGTGGATTTGGTGAACTTGTGACTATTTACTGCAGCAGGACGGTGGAAGTGGAATCAACTAAAAAAGAAACCACAGAGCCAATGTTCATCATAATGACTGAACACAGTCTCCGAGACAGACGGTGGCCAGTTTCATGACAGGGGATACAGTACAGATGTGGTTTTCTTGCAGGGTTTGAGTCAGCTAATTAGGAGGCGAGCTCCATGGCTAACCAAGCTAACTAGCTAACGTCAGCTACAGATGACAGCAGACAGTGGTTGGCATACTTTGGCAACAAGGAAACTAGCAACATGCTATCTGTCCATCAGGTTCCTCTTTAAACTAAATCACTTTGATGCTGTCCTCTGTTGTCAAACTGACCTCATAACGTTTAATGACATCTTCATGACAAGTCCAAATGGTACCTACACTTTCCGTGAAATCAGAAAATTATTCATAACAATGTTACAAAAGCATTAGACAGTGTGATAACACTTAATGACACCTTTAGGAGAAGTCTAAAATGTACCACTGTGCTTGAGGTCATGACAAACTTATAACGACCTTATGACAGCCAGTGTCAAAGGAAACCACAAATCACAGTTTAATGTGATGTTAAAACGTAAAGCTAATCAGTTTCTTTAGGTTTCATAATATCAAGTGGTCACGACAAAGACATTTTCTCTTAGTTATAGACCACAGTCATACACATTCATAAAGACTCCTTCATGTTCATGACAGGTGTCATGACACGGTTATGACAGTGTAATGCTTTTATTTGTAGATCCATATGCTTTCACATAATCACTCTGTATTTTAATCTTAATCTTTCTTTCGCTGTCTCTCAAGTATAAGATTTGGTTAAACTATTTAAATTCTTTATAATTTTGATTTCCTTCTTCATTTCTACAACTGTGTCATTATTCTTTAAACAATTTTCAATAACCTTTTTGCTCTGCCTCGCTGGTCTTATGGACATCCCCACTCAAATAAAGTGTTACTTACGATTAGCAGGCGATTTGTTAATTTTTAATTGGGATGACCCAATGAGAACACCATTTTTTAAGTACCCTGGTTCATTTGTCACCAGCCACTAGCGCACCGACTCATTAACGACTGTTTTGGGCCATTATTATCTGTTGTATACTTCAGTACCACGGACAGCACCACAGATTTATCAATACACAGCACAGCTGAGCTACTGATACTTCAGATCCATGGTCGGGGCCATAGATTGTAAATGGCACAAACTTCAGTCACATAAGGGATCAATGATTCAAGCAGACAAGACTAACATACTCAGCTAAACAACCCTCCTGCTCCTGCACTCTCTCTACTACTAGGGGATGGAGATGGGGGATGGCAGGTTAACAAGGGGGATGCATTTTGGTCAGTTTGCTAATAAGCTGAACGGCATCCCACCTTATCCCCCTCAGATAAACTACTGTCCATGATTATCACTCAAATTGAGTTATGGTGAAGGATAATAAGGAGGGGGAAAAATCATCAATAGTTTTTCATGTTGGACATTAGGGTGTTTGGGTGTAGTTGTCTCAGTTTTCTGAGAGGGAGCCACAATGTCAGACTGTTAAAACCCTCATCTAGACAAATTGTTATCACCAGACTTATCTTTTACATTAGTTCAAGGTCTTACCGACTGCCATTTTGCCTTTGACCTCTCAGCCTCAAACTTGGCCACCTCTTTACGGTCGTGGACCGACACCAGCACCTTCCACACACCCAGGAGGATCAGGCCGATGCACACGACGGACAGGGAGACCCCGAGAATAATCATGGGGATGTTGGGAGGCTCTGGGCATCCTGTGACAGGACATAAAACATGATGAGACTCATACCTGAACTCCCCTTTGTTTGATCTGTTTTTCATGTTGTTAAACTCACCGTAAATCTCGAGATTGTAGGCAGTGGTCCCCGTGTCACCTCCTACCACGTTGAATGAGATCCAGCACTCATTCTCCGTCATCAGTGTGCACTTCATAGAAGGACTCGTGTCATAATCTGAGAGGAAATGAGAACATTCATGTCCATAATGAATCCATCGTCTTCCCTTTCAACATTGTTCTGTGAATGTAAAAGGATATACTCTCCTCTGTTGTGCTGTCAGTGTGATTTCCATATCAAACACTACAATCTGGTGTGTGTGCATGTGTGTGCGTGGACCGCACCATTGTATTTTGCATCTGAAGCCTGAAAATCCTCCACGATAATCAGATATACCTCTCAGCTTGCACAAGTGTAGTGGGTTTAAAATAATCTCTCCTATAAAGGAAAACGAGGTCTTTCGGCTATTCACATGCACCACAATAGCTCTGCCTGTACGACAAGGTAAATAATATGTTCCCCATTGTCCAGCAATGCCTGAATGGACATGGATGGTGTTGTGTTAAAGAGGGGGGGGACTGGCTTCAGAGAGACACCCGAGTCGCTGCAGGTCAGCATTCCTCCAAGTCTCTGACCCATGGGGAAACTTAGCATGGCCCTGTGTTGATACCGCTATCAAAAACACTGGGCAGCAACAACAAGCATGCACAGCACAGGTAAGAGGTCATCCAAAGGCCGGTGTTTATGGACTCAGTTTTAAAGCACTGACAGTATATTAAAATTAAGCTCTGTTTTTACTGTCTGTGCTTTAAAGGTAGCCAGCCTAGATTGTCAGGAAGGAGACTAAATAAGGCTGCAAGGAAAAGATGGCATGGCCAATTTCAAAGCAATCCCTTGCCCTCACAGCTAAAGATATTTGAATGGAAATGGCTTCTATGGATACCCAGGAAGTTGCCTTTTACAGACATGCCCACTTTATGCTAATCCATGCAGTTTAGGGCAAAAACCACCCAGTTTTTGCATGCAGTATAAATGTATAATTTTCGCCTATTCTATTTGAATATTCCCACATACTGGGTAGGGCTGGATAGCAAATTAAATTTGATTTCAATTCCAATTTTGGCTTCCTGCAATCATTAAAACAAGATCATCAAAATAAATCGATTATTGTGCGCATGCCGTGGTGGCGTGTTGTTTTTGTCTTGTGTTGTAAATGCAGCGCACCCTTTCTTTCCAACCAGTTTCAGTTTCAGCTTGTGTTGATTGAATTTGAAACAACTTGTAGAATACAACAGAAATGCAGCATTTGGTCAAGAGGAAAGGTAAAACTATGCAACTGTTTTAAGCAGAGAAAGAGACGGAGATGAGCCGGCACTTTTTACAGCGCTGACACAGAGCTGCACTAAACAGGCACACACACGCAGGCAGACAGGCAGGAGGAGAGAAATCCCCCCCACAGATAATCTTTCATGGCAATCTGGCATGGCATTCAGGGCATGTATGGTTTTCCTTGGTATATAAACAGTAAGGAGGTTTCTAAGCAAGTCCAGTAATATGCCAGTAAAATTCAGTTTTTGATGCCACATCATAGCACTAATTTTTCTATGGAGTTCCTCAAGAGGTGTTATATTACAGAGGGATTTTTGAACAATTAAATTCTCAAATGGCCAAAAATTGTTGAACTTGCACCAAATCTGTGTCCTGAATGGTGTCAACCCACAATTGCTGCATTAACTTATGAGACATGATAGAGCATGGGAGTTGCCATCATATGTTTCATTATAAGAACCCTTATATACTTTAACTTTTAAACTTTGAATTAACACCAAACCAAAAAACATTTATTACAGATTTATGACTGGAGAAACTTGACACACGCCATATAAATTCAAAAATACATCTATGGTAGGGAGGGATGGAACAGAAGATGTTAAAAACCTGATCACTTTTCAAATCATATCATACGTGTTACGTTATTTCCTTCAAGGTATCCATTGATTTCATTTCATGCCAGTGTGATATGAATATCAACTTCTGTGAACTCGAAACCAGTCAGAGATCCTGTTCGGCGCTCCTTCAGAGAGCAAATTTACAGTAGTGACCTTGTTTGCTGTCAGTGTTATATCATGTCAAGGACTGTTTTGAGAACTCTTCCTTGCTCGTCTCTTCCAAGAAACCCTGATATCCAGGTTTGGCTGCCAAAGAGCCGTGCATTCCTCAGCTACCATACGTTATCAAACAAAACAAACCTAGACAGCAAGCAATAAGCAAACATGGACACCACTTCTCACGTTTCATATTTGGAAGGTTCCCACCAGAATTTACAAAACAGTACCCGCCCTACGTGGCATTAGATATTACATGCAGGGAACAAAATATTCCCTCTGATACATGAACAATCTGAAGCAAGTTTCAAGTATCAGCCAGTTGAGTTTCACACTGGACTGACATGAATATGTGGCAAGACAAATCAGTCTGAAAAAATATGGCACGCTTTGGATAACTGGATATTGTTTAAAAAATAACGACACCAGTAGCAATACCAGTACCTGTAAAGTTATACCGAAACCAATAAAGTTCTTCATTAAATACCTTTTTTAACTTTCATACAGGTACAAAAAGGATTGAATGCAGGTATTGTTTGACTGGTTAAGTTTTGATATTACTGGGTGGTGTTTTATTTCAGTTGATACCTTAAAGGTATTAAGTACTGATACCCAGCCTTATTTGTGGCTAATGGGCCAAACCAAGCAAAATCACTTGAATTAAGGCTGCAATTAACCATTATTTTAATTACTGTTTAATCGGCAGATTATTTTTAAGATTATCTGATGAAACGTTTGGTCTATAAAAAACATGACAAAGAAAAAAATGTCCATCCCAGTTTCTCAGAGTCCAAGATGATGTCGTTAAATGTCTTTTTAAAGATTTTAGATGAAGCTCCACTAACCACTCTGTCTTGATTACAAAAAAGGAGACTGAAGAGGTGACCAAGTATCTTGGTCTTATTACAGATCACAAACTACTTTGTTAGAAAATTGAACTTGTTTTTTAACATCTATAACAGAATTCTTACTCTGTTTTACGAATCTTTTATTTAGCATGTCCTATGTTATTGTAATGTATGCTGGTGTGGAAATTAAAAAACTCACTTACAGGTACCAATTATGTATGAAAACATCCTATCCGATCTGAGTGGAGTTCCAGCAACTCCCGACTGGACAGAGGTACAGATACCCCACGATCAGAACCAACTGAGCGAAAAAATAATTTATTCCCATGGCAACAAGTCCATTAAACAAGCTGCAGTAGCCATGTGGAGTCTGGGGAGATATGCAGGTACATAGGGGATGTGCAGTATACTCAATTTATTTTTATGACAATTGCTGGTATACAGTTATTGACATTCCCCTCAACTATTGTTGCTTTTGTTTCTCTGATGTGCTTTTATTGCCTTTATATGTTCTGTGCTGTATCATAAATTGCCCCTCAGAGAACATTTAAAGATACCATTCACCCCCAAATCAAATATATATATATATATTCTTTCTACTTACCTGTAGTGATATTTATCCATTTAGATTGTTTTGGTGTGAGTTGCAGAGTTTGCTGTGGAGATGTCTGCCTCCTCTTGAATATAATGCCACACGATGGCACTCGGCTCGGGTTGTTCAAAGCACCAAAAAAAACACAAAAACTCAAAAGCGATGTCTTTCCAGAAATCATGACCTTGTTGCTCAAGATAATCCACAGATTTTGTTGTGAGCAGTTCCATGTAGGGGCGACTTTCTTTCTAGCAGGAAGAAAGTAGGTCCGGTAGATTCCACTGTAGATATCTCCAAAACTCTGCAACTCACACCAAAATAATCTAGATGGATAAATATAATACAGGTGAGAGGAAAAATATGTAATTTTGATTCGGGGGTGAACTGTCCTTTTCCATTTTCTATGTCTAATACAAGAAAAAGTAGACTGGTGAGTCCTTTACCTGCTGTTGCGTTGATAGAAATTTTAGGGACGCTGCACTTTTGATCACATGACTCCACATCGTCCTTATCTTCCAGATGGCACTCTACACAGGTCCTGGTGTAGAAACAAGTGGAAAAACAAAAAGGTCAGGTTTTCCCGAGAAGTGATATAGTACCTCTTGGGAAGATAGAGTTTAATGAGGCTTCAATCACTGACACAGTGAGCACAAAGAAATCACAGTGTTGGTCACTTATCACAGTTTTCCCAAGGCTTCACTCACTCTCTTTCACCCGTCTCCCCTATAACAGTGGGATCATGTGGCACTAGCCCTGACAGCTGCTTTACAATGGAGAAAGCAAATCTCTTAGTGCTGTGTTGGGGACATTAGTTGTCTTTTGATGTCACATGGAAGGTGTAGACACATGTGAACAAGGGGAGCAGAACCTGATACGCCTGTACTCAAAAGAACAGACGGATCATGTGGCGTATGGAGACAACATCTTATATCTTTGAGGTAAAGAAACAACAATTACAGTCGACAAAAACCTCTACATTACATCCTCACTCAGGAGCTGGTGGCATGAATGTGCTCTCACCTTGCAGAGCTGCAGGCGTCTCCACATGTTGCGCACTTCTCACACTTGTCCCCAGATGCTCCAGGTACGGGAGCAGACACACTGGCCACATTCACACCTCCCCCGGCCGCTGCAGAGGGAGCCGTCCTCCGACATGCACGCCTCGGTGCTGGTGCTGCAGTTACAATACTCGCCCGTCCAGCCGCTCTCACACTGACACTCCCCGCAGTCACACACTCCATGGCCTAAACACATAAATAGAGGTGCACAGAGACGTCATTATCTGTATCTGTTCAACCAACAAAATGATCTGTGTCTGTATTAAATTAAATATTTAATGAAATTAAATATTAGTGTATAGATTAATTAAGTTAATAATTTTAAATTAAACATAAATAGAACATATAAAAATATGAGATTTCAAAAAACTCCTCTGTGAGCTCCATTGTTTGTTGTAGGTGCAATGACTGATGGGTAATCTGGCTTGTCAACTTCCAGCAAAGTGACGAACCATTGTTCAGTTTTTCCCATTGAAAATTTGCATTTTTTGCTTCCTAGGGTTTCATTTAGAAAGTGACTGAAGCAACAGGCTCAACACAAAAACACATGAATAATTCACGACATTCATGTGTCATCTCTCACCTCCGCAGAGCTCCCCACGGAAACGAACACAGGAGTAATTGTCACACTCGCAGTACGGTCCGTAGATGTGTCCAAAGCTGGATGCATGACACACACACTGTCCGCAGTAACACTGCCCCTGACCGCTGCATATCTCCGACTCATTGTTCGCCAGGCAGTTACTCAACAAAGCGCTTTCCTCATTGCACTCGCACTCTGCTCCCAGGAACCCCGGCTGGCACACGCACACGCCACACTGGAAAGCCCCCTGGCCCTCGGTGCACCGGCTGCCATTTGCTTCAGGAGGCTGCCGGCAGTCGCACGAGCAAAGAGACTCCAGTTCCACCTCCAAACTGTCCTGTAAGCCAACTGGTTTGAGGGAGAAGTGCCGGACTCCCGACAGGCATCCTGGGAGCGCCACGGACACGTTGAACACGACCTGAGGAGAAAAGAAGACGACCCATGAAAAGACCAAAACGGATACAGATTATTCTACTGTGCTGTAGAGCTCAATTGTTTTCCAAAATCTATTAAAAGCACATCACAACATCAAAACACCACACAGCTGCACTGGGTGACACTTTCCTTCTTCATGAAGAACATAGACACTGTCATTTATTTTTTATCAATCCCACAAACACTGTCCTGCTGTAGTAAATATGAGAGTACCAAATGTGAATAAATCTTCCTTTGAAAATAGTCCACAAAAAAATGCAGTGCATACTTCTCTGAATAATACGCTAAAAGCTGTTTTAGGAAATTATTTTGTGGATTTTAAAAAAGTGAAAAAGTATGTATGACCCGTAGCAAAATTCAAAACATTTGGTTTGATATGTGAGATGTAATTTTAATGCATCGATTTGTATGTTTTGATATATTACAGGACACAGTGAGGCATCCATGAAGTTGGATTACTCTTTTTTCCTCAGTTGTATTAAAGCAACTGACAGTTAAACACACTGGAAAAAAAGAAATGTGTTTGAACATGGCAGAACAGGCAAAAAATAATAAAAAGAACAAAATCAATTTGAAATCATATGTGGAGAAGTATTACAAGCATTTATACTTACACCCAAGTTGAGTTTGATGGTTTTTGTTTGTTTTCTCTTTATTATATGATTATATGATTATATTATTATTATATGTTTGTTTTTTTCTGTTTGTTTTTTGAGATACTGTATAAAGTTCAGTGATCATATTTGTACATACAGCTGCATGCGTCACAAAACATCCCATATTTGTCACCTTCAGATACTAACAGTTTTAATTGATATACAGTTGTTCTTGCACAGCTCTCTCTATCTTTCCTCCCTTGTGGATGTTTCTGCCGTTATCTGCTGAGAAAGCAGCTAAAGGCCTGAGTCTCATACAGCTTTGCAACAATCAACATTAAACAACTGTTTGGGAACCAGCAGTTTGAACACTTTCACACAAGAAATTGAGAGCAAAGTATCACCCTGTGCAGTATAACACAAGACAGAGCACAACATCACAAAATGACCCGAGTATAAATTACTTGTAACACTTTACAATACGTTACACAAAAATGTGAGTAATTACTAAGGAATGAGTGAGAAACAATTTAATAATTAAGGAGTTGTTTATGAGTAATTCCTGACTAACTCTGATTCAAGGACTATATAGTAGAGAATGATCCCCCTCCATGATTATTAAAAAGGTAACTTGTCCAGTTGGGCAAATGAGTCAGAAATTTTTTTTGCCCTGAGTCATTTTTTACTTGCCCCTGCATAAATTTTCTTAACAACTAATAACAGAAAGACTTAAGTTAAATATCATGTTTAATTGAGGGCTGCAACACCTATAAAATGTCAGAAAAAAAAATCCAAGTTGATGTCTTAAAATGTCTTGTTTTGTCAGTCAAAACCCCGAAGAGATTCAGTTTAATATGATAATGAACAGCGAAGAGCAGGAAATGTCCATATTTGAGAGGCTGAAAACAGAATTCTCTGTCATTTTTGCTTGAAAAATTACTCAACAATTCTCAATAACGCTCAACAATAATTCAAAATAGTTTAATAGTTTGAATCTTTTTTTATCATTTGCCCAGTCAGGCAACTGAGTCGCTAGATTTATTTTACTGTTGCTTTCTTTCTGCTATCTCAACTTTTATTAGTTTCAAATACAGAATACAAATACAGAGGGGTGGAACTACTCACATTACTGTATTTAAATCATTTTTTGGGCACTTGAGTACTTTTTCAAGTCTAATTTTACTCTTACTTAATTATGCACAGCAATATTTAATTCACTAAATATAATTCATTTCGGTGTAGGCCCACAATTTGCATTAATATCCAGACCTTTCATCTGCAATTTTGTGGCCAATAAGGCTAAATCGGCCAATAAAAACCATGATTTAAGGACAAAAATGGCAGGCACGGGTTTGGAGAGGTGACTGTGCTGTGAGCTGTGAGTAATTTAGACTGAAGATTTAGAGAAACGGAAACCCCTTTCAACTGAATGTCTGCTCTTGAAAATGTATTAAACATTAACAGTTAAAAAATAATTAATAACATGAGTAGTAGTAGAGAAGAATACTTTGTACTTTCACATGAGCATTTTTATACAAGTAGTTCTACTTGTAGTAATATTTCAGTAATGTAAAACAACTGACCGTCTCTCCAGGTTTGATGTTGGAGCAGCATTTTTGATCAGGGAGGACAGTCCCATTTGGGCAAATGGCTGTAAAGGACATCTGGAGCTCTTCGGTGTCCCCGAGGACCTCCAGTTCCATTTCTGAACGCAGTTCCTGGAAAAAAGTGTATTAACATATCAGCACTTTGTATGGAAATGCAACTGCCAGCAGAGACCTGGTGAACAAAAGGTTTCCAGCAAAAATCACCAACTACTAAATCAGTGTACTGACTTCTATGATCATGACTTGGGATTTCCAGGGTTTTAAGTGGGATTACACTTTCACCCTGCTCTGACCTGTGGCATGCTGAGACTGTTTGAAACCTCCAATCTAGTTCTCCCTTTTTGGGTGAGTCATCATCCCAGGTGTGCTGGGCTGTACAAAAGCACCTGAGGACAGACTGACAGCTAACCTCAGCCGGAGGAAACACTGTGTTTGACTGACTAATGAACTCTGTGACAGACTGTCTGGGCACTAAAACAGGGTTAATTGTGCGTTTCCTGCAGGCCTGTAATTGTACTGCGTCTTCAGTGTTACTAAGGAGGAGAAAACAGGCGGATATTCAGGGGATACACCCAATTTGAAGATGGATTAAAGTAAAACAGATTCAAAAGACTTAACTCTTAATCAATAAATCTGTAGCAGGGTATTTAAAGTCCGATTGCTGAAATATCTATTCACTGAGCAACAAACATTAATCCAAAATTGCAGGTAAGTTTAAATACTAATCCTCCATCCTATATCACTAATATGCCTCTGTTTGTTTTCTATTTCTCTTAAAGGGATAGTTCAGATTATTTGATGTGGTGTTATATGAGGTAGCAGATGCTGACCAGCACGCCCCCTGTTTGGGGAAGTTTACACTAGATTTAGAATATTTTCACTGCTTTCCCTTGCCATCGGGCAAACTTTTCAGATGAGAAACCGCTGTTATATAAGCCAAATATTGCTCTCTCCAAACCAACCAAACTCCATAGGCAAAATCAGCAATTTTTTCACAGAACATGGGAGTTGCAGGGCTTCCACTGCCTCGATCTGTTGGTTTGTTTCTGTTATGGTGTGACCTCAGTTTTTAAAAGGACAATTCGGCTTCACTGAAGTCACACAATAACACAAACCAACTAACAGATTGTGGCAGCAGCAGTAGACCAGTAACTCCCATGTTCTGCAAAGTAAAATTACTGATTTCACCTATGGAGTTTGGTTGGTTTGAAGAGAGTGATATTTGGCTTATGTAACAGTAGTTTCCTGTCAGAAAAAAAGCTGTCTGACAGCAAGGTAAAGCAGTTAAAATATTCTAAATATACTGTACAGTTATACTGAAAAAATACGTTTTACTGCTGGCCCTGTCCACAGCTACTCTCTGCTTCTCAAAACTAGAAGTGTGTCGACCAACATCTACTGTAAGTAATACATAGACTATTGATAAGCATCTCATGCAACCCCACATCAAAAAATCTGAGCTATCCCTTTAAGAACCACAGCTATCTACAATCAGTTTGATTGTAAGTACTCATCTCTTCGGTGTGGTTAACGTGGCAGAGACCAAAAGTGGTTGTCAGCAACGTAACTGATGAAGTAATTAGAGGACTCGCCACCACTCGCTGCTGCCAGGGGGGATTTACAGAGGGACAGAGTGTGCAAAGAGGTAGACGGACAGAGAAAGACGGAGTTAGAGAGAGAGAGAGAGAGAGAGAGAATGGGGAAGAAAAAAGAGCCAGAGAGGGGAGAAGAGATCAAACAGCTGAGACAAGCAGAGACTTGCTGTCAAACATGCTGATGCAAACCACCGGGAGGTGGAGGGACAACGTAATAGAAGAAAGAATGAAAGAGGAAAAGCACAGAAGCAGAGATACTATCTGTTTAGATGTGAAAAGGTGCAGAGGGTTAATTCATTGTTGTAATGCTGTAATGCTGCAGTGCTGGCACCTAAGATGATAGACTTTTTAATCTAAAAAAATGCACTTTTTAATCCGAAACATGCACTTTTTAAATGGAAGCATGTCATTTTTAAACTGAAACATGCGCTTCTTTGAAACAAATGCACTATTGAGCTGTGCTGCTAATCTGTATGATTGAGTTGTATTGTTGTGTTTGTTGCTTATTTTTTTATATATATACTGTTCAGCTAATCTTTTTATGTCTTGTGTTAACACTGCTATGGGCTGGGAGGAACAATATTTCATTTTTGCATGCATGCAAGTACACAAGAAAATGACAATAAACTAAATCTAGAATCTTGAATCTTTATGCTTCTGTGTTTTGGTTAAAACTGACTTTGATGTCCAATAACCTGATTAAATGAAATTTAACACAGTGTTAGATGGCAGGTGTTCTCTGTCACAAAGCCTACCTGCACATCCACATTACCAAGACTGTTTATTTACCATGTATGCTGTCACAATCAGTTCCAAGATGTTCCGCGAATCTGTCGCCAGGACTCCAACTGTGGCGCCAGGTATGAGATTCGCATAGTTCTGTGAGATAAAAAAACAGATAGACAGCAAAGTCACAGTTACAAATGTGGGCAGACTTTGGCTCATAGTCCTGAAAGCAAAGGAAAGTACGCAAAGGAGTGGAGAAAAAAAGAGGGCTAGTTCTAACAGGTTCAATGAGAATGCAGCTCCATGAATAAATATGCAGACCTCAGTAAACATTGTGCTCACCTTATGCAAACACTTCCATTTTTCAGATCTCTGCTGACAAGGAAATTAATATGTTTTTGTAAAGAGGCTGTTACCTTATACATACGCTTCTGTTGTTCTGTCACAGCAAAGATCAGTAAGATGTTGTTCTCCACCACCTTATCAATCAGCTGACCAAGAGTTGGATACTCCTGGAAGAGAAACGGTGAAATGTTAACAGTGAATGTGCTGTAAGGCAGTGACGATTCATCACAGCTGACCCTAAAGTGACTCATGAAATGAAAACTCATGAAACTGAGGTCGTAGAATTTGTTTAACCCTCATTGTTCCAACATATTAACATATAAGGATTCCCAAGTGGGGTCCAGGGGGATTAACTACTGCAAGAAATAACCATCATAGCAAAATGGTAAATAATTT